>CM060906.1:913119198-914369198 GCA_030737815.1 Allium fistulosum
CCAGTTTAGACGGTTATGTTATTTTAAGATATTGTACTATGAAGGTGATATGTGAACACGTGTAATATTTAACATGTTATATTTCCGATATGATTTTCTTTTATGAAATGGGTTTTTTTTTATATTATATTTTATCCATTTTGCTGTGAGATTATTAAAGTATAGATAGATAGCTCTGTGTATTGTTTTAATTTTATCAACTTAACGATCCACCGAGATGGGCCTAAGGTTCGATAGGCTTTGTTGGGCCAAAATTAGGTCCGTTTTGGGGTAGGTTATTACATTTGTATCAGAACTTAGGTTACCCGATCGATGGGGATAGGTATACATATGAGTGGCATACTTGTTATTTTTGGAAGTATTTTTCAAAAATTTACTATACACACACACACACTTAATTTGAATGTACTCTATAGTTTCCGACCATAGAAATAGCTACGACTATATTTCGAAAGGATGGGCAAGGTGACTATGGGTTGGAAAAATGAATAGAGTAGCGAATGATCGACGAAAGTCATATTACAAGGAATGTAAATGGAAAAGGTTGTAACTCTAAAATTTATAGGGCAATAAATGTGAAATAAATAGGGGTTTACAAGAATTTAATTAGGATACAAATGGACTAATAAAGAGGTCATTAAGGTAATTATGGGATTATAAAAGTGGAAATGTTGTAACTCTAAAAAATTAATAGATAATGCATGTGTAATAAGTGAGGAGTTACAAGGAATTCAATAGATTAATCAACTAAGATAAAAGTTGAATAAGTAAATAAATGTCTTTAGGAAATGTCCGTTAAGATAGTAACCATTTAATACCGACTAAGTGACATTTATGGGAATGATAAATAAAAATGGTAGGAATTGATTAAATATTATAAGGCAGGATAGTTGTAAAAATTTGTAAGTACGGGATAAAAGAAGAAGAAAATGCAATGGAGAAGATAATCATTAAGAAGTTCCGTTGAAAAAGATTTTCTATAATTTAACTCAATGCGAAGGATTTGATAAAAAGATTTTCTTTGAAAACTTCCTTGAAATGTTTTGAAAAGTTTTCAAAGGATTTATTGAGGAGCTGTTGTTTTGAAAAAAAAGAATTTGTGGAATCAAAAGTTTTGATTAAAAGGTTTTTGGTAAAAATGGTTTTTCATTTTTGAAGATCTTAGTTTAAAATTTTATTGGTTTAAAAAGTTTCCAGTTTAAATTTTTTTTGATAAAGTGATTTTTTTCCTTTTCGAAATAAATGTAAAATAGAGCGTAGGTTAGACTTAATAACTTTCTATTTCATAAATTTGGAAGTTCCTTAAAATTCTTATTTTTAAAATAGAAATGAAACTTGATTAAAAATGATGAAGAAGCCATTTAAGTAGGAAAAATATAAACAAAAGCAATAGTAGGAGATTTGGATAGAAATAGCACTAAAAACTTATAAAATATGATTAGTAACCTAGTTAGAGATAATGTAGCAGAGAAATAATGAGAAAGGGATAGGAAACTGTTGGGATAGGAGTTTACCTTGTCTACTCCACTTTTCATTGTTTAAAATTATAGAAGATGTTTTTTAATATTTTGAACTAAAAGACTAACTTCCAAAGGAATAAATGTCTGATATAGAAAGTTTTTAAAAAGGAGAAATTTCTTTGCTTCCTTTAAAATTAAGCAATCCTTTTTGAAAATTTGAAAGTTTGGTTTAATAATTAAGTTTTTGAATGTTTTGAGTTAAAAACCCTTACTTTTAAAGAAGTAAGCCTTTGAGGTAAAAGAATTTGAGAAGGGAAAATTATTTTACCAAGCAACTTTAGAACCTTTAAATTGGGTTAAGAATAATGCTGTAAATGCTTTGAAAAAGTGTGAAAAGTTGGGTCCAGATATTTTTGGAAAGATTTGTCCAAATGTTTAATAAAAATGGAATAGATATATGAAATAAGGTAAAATGTGAGGTTTAGATGCTTTTGGGAATTTAATCCCCTAAACTATTTTTACAAGTTGG
Source organism: Allium fistulosum (assembly GCA_030737815.1). Taxonomy (NCBI): domain Eukaryota; kingdom Viridiplantae; phylum Streptophyta; class Magnoliopsida; order Asparagales; family Amaryllidaceae; genus Allium; species Allium fistulosum. Next base: position 913,121,188 of record CM060906.1, read on the forward strand.
AAATTCTTTTAAAAAGTATGCTTAAAAGTATTCTTTTGAGATATGGAAATTCTTTTATAAGTTTGAATCTCAAGTGTCACATACTAACGTAATTTGGATTTCTAAGTTTATATTTTGTGGAGTAGATAGGGACCATTATCTAAGTAAGATGGGTTAAAATATTTTAGGATATGAATGAAATAAGAATAGTATGTACAACCTGATTTACAAATTAAAATCAGTCCCAAGCACTTATTTGTAAAATGTTGATAAAGTTGTTAAGGTATTCCAGATCTAAAATTGGAATGTAAGTTAGGTTGCCCTTGGAATGTGAATTTCTATATTTTTTATTTATTGGAGGCAGGTTCCGTGTAATTTCCATAAATTATCTAATTCCTTAAATATATAAAAGAGCGGCGTTTGAATTTACAAGGGGTATGCCAAAAGGGAAATAGATGTGTAAGATATGAATATTCTTTTCCATAGTTTACACTATATATTTCAGTAAAAAAAAAGAATTGATCCCTTGTAATTTCAAGCAAAGCAAAAATATCACTTGTGGTTAATTTATAAAAGATTATAATGATAATACTTTTCGGAAGGATAGCTCTTATAAAATAAAATATGAAGAGGAATGTTATAGTTTAGAAATTAATAATTAGAAATAAGAAACATATAAATATCATAATTTATAATGGTATGCATATTAATTATAAACTGCATAGTAGGACTAGGATTGATGGACATTAATTACAGATTTAATGAGCAATAAATTTGTAATTAATAAATGATAAAAAGGAATTAAATGAGGGACTAAGAAGGAAAATTTAGAAAGGTGGGTGTAATAGTGGAATGACACTCTAGGAATGTGCATCTTAAATTAGTAAAGAGCATTAGGACCCCAACATCATTAACACCAGTTAATGATTGAGGGTAGCTTCAAGCAAAATTTCCTATAGAGTTTTTGGGTTGAAATTGCTAGTTGTATCCTTTAGGGAAAAGTATTTAATATAGTATAAGGCATATTCCTGTTATATCACTATGTTGATTATAGGGATGCAATTAGACCACTAAATAAATATGTATTAGGGAACACCGTAAATAAGAAAATTTCGTAAGGACATTTAACTAGCGATAAACCAAAGATAACATTGGTAGTTAGTAAGGAAATTATATTAGAATGCTTGAGACTCAAAGTTTGCGAAATGTCACCATTCACCCCGAATTTGGTAAGGTGTATAGGGATATGAAGAAAATTTTCTAGTTGGTCAAGGATTAAGAAAGAGCCACTGAATTTGTTCTAGAATTTTGACGTGCCAAATGGATTAAAGCTATGTAAGGCATGCTTGAAGGATTGTCATTACCATTGGAGGTTCCTACTTGGAATTGAGAGCATATATCGATGGACTTTATAGATGGGTTGCCTAGAAGCAATGAAGCTATATAGGTTATAATAGATTGGCCCATTTTACTTTTATTGGAAGTAATAGGATTGCAGCATCCCTAGCATAGATTGTGTTAAAGGGGTGGTGCAACTACATGGATTTCCAGTTAGCATCATCAGTATTAGAGGCCCTTTGTTCATCAAGGAATTTTGGAGGAGTCTTGCAATTTGCTTTGGGATTGACTTTTGATCTTAGCACCACTTACCACCCATAGACCGAGGTTAGATGGAAAGGGTGAATAAGAATTTTGAGGATTTGTGGAATGTTAGCATCATGGATTTTGGAAGGCTTTGGAGAAGGTGGTATTGTTAGGCGGCAGTTGAAGGCCGCACACGACCATTAGAGGTCCTATGCTAACAGGCAAAGATAGGATTTAGATTTTTTAGTTAGGGACATGGTATTCGTTAAGCTTTTCCCTCTTAGAATGGTTATGAGCTTTGGTACTTCTAGGAAGCTGGCACCTAGGTTCATAGGTCCTTTCCTGATTTTAGAGTATGTAAGGGAAACTTGCTTGTTATGTAGAGCTTCTAGACTAGTTAGCAGGAGTCAATGTTGTCTTTCATGTCCCAAAATTGAGGAAACGTCTGCATGACATTGCCTCTATAGTAGAGGCTGATCAGTTAATTGATGTTGAAATGGAGCCCATCGCCCCCTCATGCTCCCGCCAGCAAAGTGGAACACAGTATTTAAAGATTTTGTAAGGAAGAAAAATTAGATTGAGTAGAGTAGAAGGAGAGATAACCTAGTGGAAAGCACATGGGAAATCGAATAAAAGATGAATGTTTCTCATCCCGAGCTTTTCTTGGGCAAACTTTTCTCTCCGAAAATATAGATTTTTGGTTGCATCGTGGTTGCTAGATTAGATGGTAAGAATTGGTTGCCACACATTTTATTATCATTTCTGCACTCATATAGAATTTTATGCATATTTAGGATGCCTGCATATATGCCTATATAACGCGATCTTGCACTCATTCTAGGATTGAGCTCACCTATAATATGTTTGAATACATAATCACATTGCAATTTCGGTTGAGTAGATGGTCGTGTAGATTTTGGTAGATATTTGTTAATAAATTGGATATATAACATAGTTGTTGAGTGCGCGTTACACTATCCTCCCTTGGTGATTACGGGGGTGAAATCATTTTTAAGGGGGGAGAATGTAACGCCCCGTAAAATTTAATAAGAAATCAAGTAATTAAAATAAGGTTTAAATGAAAATTTTGTAAATAATGGAATCTGACCGCGGGAGTTGCATCATTGAGTCCGTGGTGATTTTCTGATCAATTTCCATATATAATATGTTGAAATCGAAGTTAAATAAAAGTAAAGGGTGTTAGAAGTTTTTAAATTGAAACGAATTTAAATAAGTTTAAATTTATAAATTAAAATATAGAGGAAGTCCAGAACTTTGAAATTTGAATTTAACGTTAAGGGGTACTTAACGTTTAAGTAAACGTTAATTATAACTTGTGTAACGTATAAATTAACTAAGGAATTTAATAAATATATTAACAAAAATAAAAACAAAGGAAATTAACAGGTCAATAGGGGACCAGTCGACCCTAGAATCATGACCTATCGACTGCTAGCTGTAGGCAGGTGGGTCGAGGTGGTCGACCGGTGGAAAGCAAAAAGGTGGGTGGCAGCTAGAGTTTTATTATTTTTAAAGTTCCAGATTTATTTATTTTTAATCTAACGATCGTCATTCCTTTCCACCTCTATAAATAGACCACTAGACCCCCACTTTTCCTTCATAAAATTTTGGAAACGCTAGCGAAGCTTTGTCAAAATCTTTCACTTTAGGATTTCAGAAATAGTAAATTTTTTTGCTATGTAATTATAGTCTCTAATCTCTAGTTTAAATTAATCTTCTCCCTTTCTTCTAATTTCTGAAACCTAATTTATAAGTAAAATTCACTTTGTTGTATATTCCAAAAAAGGGAGATCTAAAAGAGAATTAGGAATGGTGGAATCAAATCTAGATAAGGAGCAAACAAATCTATATGAGTGGAAATATCAAGTTTTTCACATTTTTGTAATTGAATGGAATTTATTTGGATCTGATGTGTGCCTTGGGAAATTTTGGAAACGAAAACATGACATCTAAAAGCCTCAAAATTTCCCTAAGTAAATACCAATCTTTGTATAAGTTGGAATTATAATTGTTTTTGGTGTTGGTATATTAGAATCTAATTAATTTTTAAAATTAGACAATCTATGGTTAATTTAACTTATTTTTCCTCTTTTGAATTGAAGTGTTAAAGGGTTCAAAAAGACAATAAATTAGAAATAGTATGCAAAATTTTGAATTGAATTGTTTGTAGTTTGCACCGCCTATTTCTACCACTTAAATAAATAAGGAATTCCTTTCTCACTTCAAAATGTTGTATACAAAGGTTGAATAGAATATAGGCGGTCTAATTTGCGTTGATAAGTTCTTTAAAATAGAAAAGAGTGTTAGTCCATGAGATGCTGGTTTTGATGACAACAACCTTAGAATAGATTATAAAATATAAATACTAACATTACAAGTTTAGATATATATGTATATGCAGGATCTAACCATGAAGGTATCAAGAATGAAGACTGTAGAGTATAAAGATTCAAGATATAGAGATAGAAGACTCATGAGTATCAAGATTATCAAGAGTATCAAGATTATCAAGAGTATCAAGATTATCAAGAGTTCAAGATTTCAAGGTTAAGTTTGTTTTATTAGGAATATTTGTTAAAACTCGTAGAAAAGCACTGACATCTTAATATCCAATTTATTCGTGGAATGGAATCCACTTCGAGCCCGTTAAAGGGATGGAACCCTAAGTAGGATGGAACCTACGAAAATCTAGTGGGACATTGTTTTGTATCCACTAATCTTAATTCAAAATGATTTTTCAAAATTATCTTGTTTTCGAAATGATTTCAAAACTTTCCTTTTAAAAAGATTCAAAACCCTCGATTCCGTTTTTAAAATAATTTTAGCCTCAAAACATCTTTATTTTCAGAGTCAAAATTTCTTCTGATTTTAAACTTTCTTTTCAAATAATATATTTAACTTTTAAATTATTTATACTTTGATTTAAATTATAGTTAAATAATATATATATATATATTGTTCTTTATATTTACTTATGAATTTCAACTATATTCAAGTATATTTATAAAGTTTTAAATAGTTTTTATATAAGATAAATATTATTTTTATAGAAATTAAAAACATCAATTTTGGCTGAGGGATGTCGACATTCCCATAGGCACTATGTCGACATGGTGACAGTTTATTCAAAATTCAAGTTTCAAAAGAAGTGTCTATTCGCCATAACTCTTCATGAATGGTCATGACTGTTGTTCTTCTATAAATAGGGGTCAGTTTCAATGAATTTTATAACATATTTTTCTGGTTTTTCACTTCTCTTCTTCTTCCACATTTCTTAATACAAAATCATACCATTACTCTGCCGAAATCAACATCGAATCATACTCGATTATTTCTGGTATTGATTCTCTTCACTATCTCTACAAGATCCAAGTGCTAATCTGAGTTATAGACTTTTTGTAATCAATTGAGCGAGAGAAGGTGTGATTGTAGCCCTGGAAATCAATTGAGCGAGAGAAGGTGTGATTGTAGCCTTGGAAATCAATTGGGTGAACTTATCGCCCGTAAATCAAGTATCTCTACCCAGAGGATTGTGATTCTGGAGGGTGTATCTCGTAGCCTTGAAACCGAGGGTTGTAATTGTTGAATTGATTGTGAAAGGAAATCCATACTTGTGTTGCGGGACTGGATGTAGGGTAACTCCGAACCAGTATAAAATCCGGTGTGTTCTTTCCTTTACTGCTTTTACTTTATATTTGCATCTGTGTTTGATTATGTGTTCATATCTGTGTCTGATTAGTGTATACATTGTTAACAAAGTAAGATAAACTCAAAAAGAATAACAATTTCTTAAAACACTATTCACCCCCCCTCTAGTGTTAATTCTAGCCTATAATGGATGCACCCTAGTAATGCAGAACTGCACTTAAAACGAATCAGGGATGCTAGAACATCAACTAAGTTCAAAACTTCATACAAAAATAAAACTGCAGCATGTACATGCTCCAAACTGTCGAGCTACAGAAATGAACTACGGGAAATAAAATCTCAACGTAAGTGCTGGTTGCACATGTGTGAAGACTAAATGTGGGATTGTATACTCGATTAACAAACTTGAGTAAACAGGACAAGTACAGGTACAAGATAATGCAAACTACGATGTTATAGCAACAAGGTTCAGGTCATAATGGAGCAACTGTGATAAACAAAACAGTGAAGTGCAACAGAGGACATGCAACATGACAAAAGTGAAGAATATCTGGGGTGAATGCAAACAACTACAACAAATGACCAAAGCCAGACATATGAAGTCGAGCAAGTCGAACTACCACAAGTAATCGAGTGGGAACATGATCAGCAGACCAAAGTTCATGTAATAAAAACATTAAAAATGCAGACGACCAAATATGCAAACCAAATAGCGATGACTGGACAGGTGAAGTGTTATCAGGTTGAAGTCAAATTATGGTGACCATATGAACACAATCAATCTACAGCTTATACATGAATGCCATAACAATCAGAGACAAATGTAACATGTTCAAAAATGAGCACATATAGGCAACTCAACCAACAGACTGAACCAACTAGGCAAATGAATCAATGTGCAAGCAAAGAACAGAGGGCGAGACAGTGACAACTCAGATGAACAAATTTATCACAATTTCATGACAAATCAAGTTACTGAATTCATGCTACAAGGATGAACGGAAATGGTCAAGCTAACTGGAGTCGAGCCAACAGAGAAAATCATCACAAAATCAAAGTTTTTTTTTTCTTTCTTTTTTTTTCTTTTAAAAACCAAGTCAAGGCAGTGGAAATCAAATACATCTCAGATTTTCAAGCTGACAATTCAAAACCATTTCAAAGCCGAGAATTTCCAAAACCAAGTCAAAGCCGAGTATATCATACTGTGATTACCAAGGCAACAAATTCGAAAATATACGCATATGAATAAGTTAGATAAATCTCAAATGTTCAAACATCATCAACCTCCAAACGAAAATCGAACAGCTAACACAAATCTCAGAAAAACAAATACGACTGAAAATCATCAAATTCGAACACGAATAAACTTGAGCTGGAATTAGATGTGAGCGGTTATCCACTCACCTTTTCTCGAAGAGGTCGCGAGCGAGAACGAAGACGAACGAAGATTGATCGAAGAATCGAACGAACGTCGAAGCCCTAAATTTGGAGACGCCACCATTTTTTTCGTCTTCGATTTTTTTTTTACTTAGGGTTATGAATGAGAATGAAAGGTGTAACATTCCCCCTTTTGACCGTCTCCAGTCAGTAATTAAACCAACTAGAAACGTTCAAAAAGACGAATTGTTATTTAGTTTATAAGGTTTAAACAGAATCAGCCACAGAAACACAGATAATAACAATGAATTTAAACAAATGAATCTTGATTTCATTACTATAAATCTTTTATATACATCAGAGTTTATACAATTTAATACTGATACAGCGGAATATCTTAAAATACAATTTTCTCGAAATAAATGATTCTTTACTCTCTCTCTAACTTCGCTGCTACCCTTGAAGAGCGAAGTTTCTGGGCTTTAAGCTCTACATTCTCCCTCAAGGGTTCCACTCTTCCCTACCAGAGAGCCCTCGAAAATCTTCAAGCTGTAAAAATACTCGGTCTGACCCGAGTATTATATTCAAAAGAAAATAATACACAGGTCAGTCTAATTCAAACCAGTTTATTAGTGCATAGAGGCAGTAATAATTTAAATAGACGACAGTCACAATAATTCTCGTCTATCCGACTCTTTTAACAAAGAAATCGGATAACGAAAATTTAACACTAAACAGTGTTAAACAATAAATCAGCAGATTTAAATCATCAACAGAGATAAATAAACAATTTATCAAATCGACTAATCAATTTAAAATTTACAATGAGTGGCTGCAGTATATGCTAACGTGCATGGCCTCGCCACAAACAGATGTGTGGCTGCAGTACACGCTAACGTGCACTGCCTCGCCAACTCGAGTGCACAAGGTCGAATCAAACATTTCAGTTCAAACTAGTATAACAGTGTACATCACAATGTCAGGAACACTGTGCAATGAAGCTACAGGAATATACCAAGCAACCAGACCAGACACCAACAGTGCAATGCAGACTAGTCTACAAAGAGACCACAATGGCAACTGAATCAAGAAAATTACAAAAGCTACAGGACAGCAGCAATGCAACAAGTTCCAGTATAACATGATCAGAGACTAGAGGGAAATTCAAAGCTAAATGCACAACATGAAACTGCAGCACTAAAGTGCAAAGTCCAACATGTTCAAGTTCATCAGACCAAGCTTCAACTTATCTACAACAAATGCAATTGCAAGTGGGACGTATTCAAGTTACAAAATATCAATCCTGTCTCTGTCCAGACTAAAAAAAAATGTAAGCAAACTTTAACCTTTAATTTGTTTGATGATCTATTGAGTAAGGATGTTGCATGAGTATCTTTAAACTAGAAATTATTGAACCCTGTGAATGTGCATGTTTGTTTACAGAAGCCTTTCAATAAAATTTTATTTCAATAAAATTTTGAACTTCAATTTACGTTTAAATAAACATATAGTGTTTGTAACTCAAGCCTAACAGTGATTTGTTATGTAAATTTCTAAATTTAACTTGGAAACAGAGAAGTATCAAGCAGATTCAATATGCACAGTTCAATTACAACATGTATACAATGTACATGCAAGACATCAAACCTATCAGAAATTCACCTGCACTAATTTTTATTTAAACTTTTCTAATTAAAATTTTACTCACAACAAAAAAATAAAAAAAGATTCAGGGTTTCAAAACTCAAACATGTCAGGCCACCAATTTTTTCCAGATTTTTGAAAACTTACATGTACATCCTGAAGCTAACAAAACTGAAATGCATCAAAAGCAAAAATGTACAAGTACCAGACTCCAAGTACAAACAACAAATCCAACAACAACCACTGGAAAGGCATAAAGGTGCATGCTAACAGAATCAATGGAATGCAAGGGAGATGCATATGAAATGCAGAGTGATATATGCAGCATGAACAAATGAACATCAATGCAACAAGAACACTCATGCAGACATGAATACAACAAACAAAGATCAAAGGCATAGCAACTGCCACAAGACCACAATGTAGTGTACATGAGTACAACTACTGGAGTCAAGTCAGAAAAATTCATGAATGCAACAACCAACTATATGCAGGTGAACAGAAGACAAATACACAATCAACATGAATGGGCAACCCAACATCCAGTACATATATGCTCCAGCATAAATGCAGACTACAATGCAAACTAAAACAACCAGGAATGCAAGTTGAAGTATAAACAGGAATGACTCTGGTTGAAGTCATATACAGCAAGTATTGGTAACTAATATCAGTCAAGTCAATCTACCCAAGTGCAACTACAAGGCCACAGTAATTAGACTATATGAAGTGAAGAACAACCACTGCAATGGCATATGAGGTGCAGACTAACAGAGTAAACATTTTCAATGGGATCAAGATGCAAGTATCAGCATAGATGCTATATGAATGCATAGACAATGACTTCAATCTCAAGTGAACAGGAATCAATTTCAAGTTCAACTACTGCGGTGGCGAATTTGGATTCACAGAAAAACCCCATAATGTCAACATTCAATGGCTAGATGAAGTAACAAAGAAGGAACGGAAAAGCACGTATGTTTATCAGTTGAAAAGTTCACGGAACTATATTTTCGAAATTTCAAAAATCGAAACTAGGAAACTTTATGCCGTGACAATCAAGGCAAAATCAAACTGCACAAATACAAAATTGTGGATAACAAGCTATCAAAAATATCAGAGATAGGAAAGTGCAAATTTAATTAAATCACCAAAAACATCAACACCGAAACAAATCGAATGGCTGAGACGAAGCCCAATGAAAATCAAAGAAAAATCAAGACCGAACAGAGATGACAAGAAGATTGAATAGTTCAAAATCAACATCGAACCCAAGTATTGAATTTAGATGTGAGGGTCACTCACCTTAGCCCAAAACGAAACAGCGTCGAGCACGAGATCTTCGATCGACCAAGCTATTGGGGTCGGCATCCATGAATCGAACGAGCCCTAATTTTTGAAGACGACGAGGCTGAAGCCCTAAATTTTTTTTTGAGTCGCCATTTTTTTCTTTTCTTCTTCGAGGAACGAACGAAAGAAGTCGCCGCCATTTTTATTCTCTCGCTTATTTCTGTTTAGGGTTAGGGTTATACGAATGAATGAGAAATTGAGGGGATCGGGTATAGGGTTTTAAACGAAATGAATGGGCCGAGATAAAATTTTAAAGCCCAAAACCCTTTAACAATTTTTTTTCTTGTTTTCTTTCAAAAGGATTCTAACCGATTCAAAAATTCCAACAACAATTTTTATTAAACGAATTCCAATTCGAATCGAAGCTCCTATAAGCAATTAACTAGCAGAGAAATCGTTTAACAATGATATCAAATCGATGCGAAAACCCCGGTTATCACCGAAATTTAAATTGAATCCAAATAGATTTTCTACGCGTTTATTCGTCGTGTATTCACAAAACAACTCTGATAAATACGAAATTTGAAATCCAGTAATAATTCAATATTACGGACCCAATGAAACTTGTTTCGTCAAATTCCGAGACTGTGCCTCGGAAGGTTATTTTTAAATTCGATTTCAAACGATACAATTTCAAAACTAAACAAATCGCTTTCAAATTCAATTCTGAAACTTCTATTACCTTCAGTATTATCAATATGAATTTTCTAAGCCTTTAAATTATTTTTAACCGGCTTAAAATCGAAGATTCAAATTTTATTCAACTTTCAATAGATTAAATTCAAAAATTTAATCGCCAATTCCTTCTGATAATTTGAAATTCAAGTCAAATCATCATTCAAATATTTAAAATTAATTAAATATTCTAAATTTTAATTGTTCAAAATTCAGGGTCGTTACAAAAGGGGATCAGGTTTAGGTTTTAACCGAGGCAAGGGGTATGGGCCGGTATGGGTTGGGTATGGTATAGGGTATGGTTTTTATTTTATATATTTTTTTTCTTTTTAAATTTAATTTTGTAGATATAACTTCTCTTTTCTATACAACATTTATTTGCATATTTCTTATCATATCAAAAATGTAGTGTTTTTATTTTTATTAAATAAGATAAATTCGATTTTTAAATCCAAAGCAAATTTCCTTATTATAATATAAATCCCGATTCAATTTTAGATTCAAATATATCTCTCATTTTAAACTTGATCAATTCGAACACATTCACAATTTAAATCAAAATTTAAATTCATTTTCAATTTAAAATAGTTTAAAAATTCGGGATCGTTACAAACTTCCCTCCTTAAAAACTTTTCGTCCACGAAAAGGAAAGGTTGTTAAAATTTTACTGATATTTATACCCTACTTAATTTTACTAAGCTTGAATCTTATTGCAATTAAATGAATATAGAGTTCATTTCATTTGTTTAATCTCACTAGTTTTGTTTATCTTCTCTTTTGTTCATTGATTTTCTAAAATCAAAACCCAAAAGTCTTTTACTAAATTTCGACTTACAACTCAGATTCAAACTTACAAATTCTTCACGTTAGAGATTTGTATAATATATATCTCTTCCAAAGCTGTGGACTTTCAAAACATTTCAAAGATCCTCTTCCTTAATTTATTAGGTAGGAATTATGTAATTCTAATTTCAAACTATTGATTCACTATTTACAGTTTGAAAATACTTGCTAACTCGAAATTTAACAAGTTCATCTTCGTTCTCACAGACAATAGACATACGCTGGCCAGGCGCAGGTCTAAAAATATCCAAGTACTAAATATACTTGCTTCAATTCCCAGTGAAAATACTTTTAAAAATTCTTTTAAAAAAATGGATATGGAAAGCACGTTCCCCCATGGATCACAGTTTACCCGGCGGTTACGCTATTATCCCAGTAGAATCGCTTGTATCCGTAGATTTCACATCTCTCTTGAATTTCGCCATGGTTGTTGCCATAGATCGCAGTACACACGGCGGTTACGCTACTATCCCAGTAGAGTCGCTCGTGACTGTAGGCATCTCGCCCCTCAAATTTCGCTTGGCATTTAGATTGCAGTTTACTCGGCGGTTGCGCCATTATCCCAATGGAATCGCTTGTAACTGTGGGCATCTCGCCCCTCAAATTACGCTAATCATCAATCTAATCTCATCACGATGATCCATCGTGAGGGATTTCCGATTCAAATAGTCAATCCGACTAATGGAAATTCTACGTAGCTACGAATTTCAAATGGACACTCTTCACAAGTTCCAATACCTTCTCTAATAATAAATGGAAGGTACTTTTCCATATCCTCAGTTTAGAAAACATAATATCATATATGTAGTACTTCATTTCACATTTCGTACATATCATATCTATGTAAACATACATAAGATTTTCATAACAATGTCTTTCTAAACTAACGGTTTCAAATTTACCGCATTCATATATATAAGTTCTAAAAACTTACATATCCCATATTCATAACAAAATAGAGGATTTTTAAAATTTTCCTCTAAGTCGATTTGGAAATTTAAGGTTATCTCAACCTAATTCATATTCATAATTCCATTTATTATCGACTTTCACATTCGATTTGGATTTCACGCTACATCGTCAATTCTCAACACAGAATTGATGTCTATCGATATATAACCTCTAAGCTCGTACGTCTCTGTGACGACCGCCCATGACCCCTGCACCGAATATAGAGATAGTGCGCTGAAAAGTGTGCCAGGCGACCATGGACGATTATCAGGGTAGATTAAAACAACAAAATCTATCGTATTACTCACAGCGCATGGACAAAATACAATAGAACATATGTATAGTGAAGCTTTACAGAACAAAATGACATCATATAAAACTCCATAATAGTTGAATACAAGCATCCACATAGTCAATACATCAAGCCTCACTACATATCTCTCAGAGAATACAAAACAGCGGAATATCCAGTACATATAATAAGAAGATAATATGCAACCCTCCAGCTCGTCTTCGATATCAGCATCGTGAGAAGAGAACAGCACCTGTCACCTGCTACCTAGTCTGCCCGTCCCAAAATGGACGAACGGCCCAAGGCAATAAGAATTAAAACATAAAGCCTTGAGTCAGACAACAGTCTTAGTGAGCAGTAAATTAACTAACAACATACCAAAAGAGCATAAAGGAAAAGGAATAGGAATACAACCCTCCCACTCCAACCTCATTCTACAGTGATAGCCCCCAGACACACACTAAGCAGAAGCAAACATAGCAGAGCATACAATTTAAAGTAAAGCTACTATCACTCGAGTCAAGGGCGATGTTTTCCAAGTACCAAGGCCTAAATCAGATAAGCACCCAGAAAATACCGCTCTTGAGTCCGAATGACGATACAACCAAACATCCATGACTCTAGCTATCACTGTTATCATTGCTTCGATATCACCGTTAATTGAATGACCGGCACATTCTTTCAGCCGTCCGTCAAGGGCTAATGGAAACCCCGGTTCTAGACATAACTCCCGCACGTCGTCGCAACCCGTGCCTAGGACTATCGAATCTGCCCAGAGTACTCGACCTTCAACAGTTGGTCATTGGGACTATCGAATCTGCCCAAACGTACTCTTGCTTAGAGCATGCTAGAACCTTCAACAACGATGCTATCCAAACCTCCTAGTCATCCTCCTCGACGACTATTCTCATATCCATTCATTATCCTCAACTCGAATCATATCACCGAGTTATCAACATGCTTGGAATGATCCCGTCTGGATTAGACCAAGTCTTCATCACATGATTGCTTCGCTTCATCACATCCTCACAAAGCCTCATCTCAACATCACATCATCAAATCTATGCATAAGAGCTTCATCATCCCGCTACATATGCCACGAGCAGCTTTCCCCAATTCAAGAGCCTTTCCCTTAGCTTTTGAATCACCTTTGGTCTAAATCAAACCATCAATCATCTAATTCATAGCAATCAATCAAATCAAACATTAATCCAAACAATCAAGCATTCAAATATGATCTAAGTAGACAATTATAACAATAATGGCATTTTCGTAATTAAAGAATTGAAAGTCCAATGAGCATGAAAACATGAACAATATCTCTACAAACTTGATGAATGAACTTGCATAGGTTAACATGTGATAAAATGGATGTAACATCATCATGAACAATGGATCTACATGGATCTACACTTAGGATGAAGAAAATGCACGGAAATCACTATTTTAACACCAAATCGAGCCAACAATCCGATATACTCCTTTGGATCCGTGTGAGAGATAATCACCACTCACCAAATCACCAAAACAACCTCAATCAACACGCTTCAGATCTGGACAGCGAAGGATCAAGCTTGATCTATCACGAATCCGCTTCAAACGAAGAAATCTCACTTGAAAAGATGAAGATCTTCAACTTTAGCTCTTGAATCTTCAATCTCGATCTTCGATTTGGATGAAAGGAATCACTAGATTAGAGTGGAGAAAAGAAGTGAAGAAGTGTAGAAGTCGAGCTCTCAAAATGGCAGCACTTCGTCGCTTCAAAATCCGGATCCCAAAAATGAAGAGAAGCTCTCCTATTTATAGCAGAAAATACCCTAAGTCGTAACTCGTCCGCCTCTATAAGTCGTTCACGACTTACGACTTATCACCCCTACGACTTAACTTCTGGCTTCAACGACTTAACATTCTTCTGCCTATGACTCACGACAAAACAGCTATCTCCTAAGTCGTCTCCGACTTATAGCCTCTTCCGACTCAACACACGCACCTACGACTTAATGCGCACGCGCCTTAACTGGTTAGACGACTCAACTACTAAGTCGTCTACGACTTAACACAAAGGCTACGACTCATCCACTTGCACGAGTTAACACCTACGCGCGACTTAACCAGGCTACGAGTTAACAGTTAACTGGGCTACGACTTATGACCGCTAACTCTTAAGTCGCTCACGACTCAACAGAAGATACGACTTAACAAAAGGCTCATCCTACGACTTATCAAATAACCGGGTTAAACTCTTAAGTTGTTCAAACGACTTAACTCCAAGTCCTGGGTCACTCCTATCTCCTAAGTCGTATACGACTTATGACTTATGCTAAGTCGTGAACGACTTAGGACTTGGCCAAATATTGCCTAGAATCTGAAATGGCTCAAAAATTCTAAAATTCCAGATTCTGTCGAACTTGTCGATCCGTAAAAATACAGGTCGTTACATTCTCTCCCCCTTAGGAATTTCGCCCCCGAAATTCCAAACAAACAAAGCAATCAAAGACTATTCTGTACGCCTACCAACCATAACAATCAGCAAACCATGCATCCAATTCTAGCTTAGCGTACAGAATTCTAAAATTAGAACAAGTTACAATATCGCGAGATGACACGACACCTTAGGGCCATACCTTGAAGAGTTCAGGATGAGCTGCTTTCATCCTCTCTTCCACCTCCCACGTACAGTCGTTATCATCGTCACTCCATTGTATCTTGAGCAACTTAACTACCTTCCTCCTAAGCTGTTTCGTGTCGGTTTCAACAACACGAAGCGGCTTACGAGGTCTTCTATCGACTGGATCAACTTCGAAGTCTTCACAGCTATCAGCAGAAACCACTGTATTCGAGTCGTGCACATACTTCCGTAGATATGATACATGAAAAACATTGTGCACACCCGACATCTTCTCAGGTAACTCCAACCTATAGGCGAGCTTTCCAATTCGCTCGATGATCGGGAATGGTCCAACAAATCTCGGAGTCAATTTTCCTTTCTTCCCGAATCGAATAACATTCTTCAGTGGAGAAATCTTCACAAAAACCATATCTCCTACGTCGAATTCCATATCCTTACGACGCTTATCGGCATAACTCTTCTGACGGTCTTGGGCTGCCTTCATTCGTTGCCGAATGATCTCTATGCAATCTGACGTCTGCCGAATCATCTCTGGCCCAAGCATCAGCTTTTCTCCAGTTTCCAACCAACATGTTGGAGAGTTACACGGTCTTCCATACAATGCCTCATACGGTGCCATACCAATGCTTGACTGGTAACTGTTGTTGTACGCAAACTCCACCAAATGAAGGTGATCTTCCCACGATCCTCCGAAATCCAAAACACAAGCTCTGAGGAGATCTTCCAAAACCCGATTAACTCTCTCGGTCTGACCATCTGTTTGAGGATGATAAGCTGTACTCAAACACAACTCGGTTCCCAAGACTTCCTGGAAGCTCTTCCAAAATCCACTAGTGAACAACGGGTCTCGATCGCTCACTATACTCTTCGAAATACCATGGAATTGAACTATCCACTTAACATACAACTCAGCCAACTTTGATGCAGTCCTAGTCGATCGAACAGGAATGAATCGTGCACTCTTAGTCAGACGATCCACAATGACCCAAATCCCTTCATTTCCCGTTCAGGTTCTAGGCAATCCATCAATAAAATCCATCGACACTTGTTCCCACTTCCATGTAGGAACTTCTAATGGCTGAAGCAATCCACTTGGCTTCTTTTGTTCGGCTTTTACCAACTGGCAGTTCATACATTTGGAAATAAAATTTCCAACATCCTTCTTCATACCTTCCCAGTAGTAGGTTCTCTTCATATCCCGATACATCTTATTTCCACCTGGATGAATTGTCAACTTCGAGTGATGACTTTCCTTCATAACTTCACTCCTCAATTCATCTATATCGGGAACAACTAGTCGTCCTTGCTTCCGAAGCCAACCCCCTCGATCGACCTCGAATCCTTTATCCTTTTCTGGATCCAATCCAGATTCCAATTCACGGATAATCTTGACAAGCTTATCATCTCTCTTTTGGTCCTCGCCAATCCTTTCCACAAGAGTGGGTCTTATTGATAAGTTTGCCAACATCTCAGGTTCCAATTCACATCTGGGCCTGAAGTCAAATCCAGCTAGATACTCGAGATTCTTCCATTCTGAAAACATGGCTCCCAATCCTGCATGTCTTCGACTTAACGCATCTGCCACTACGTTACCTTTTCCCGGAGTATAAGCTATACCAAAATCATATGATGCTAAAAACTCTAGCCAACGTTGCTGCCGAAGATTCAAATCCTTTTGGGAGAAAAGATACTTCAACGACTTATGATCCGTAAACAACTCGAATCGAACTCCCAACAGATAATGCCTCCACATCTTCAGAGCAAATACAATCGCCGCTAACTCCAAATCATGAGTCGGGTAATTCCTTTCATGCGGCTTCAGTTGTCGACTGGCATACGCAACAACTTTATCCCTCTGCATTAGTACTGCTCCAAGTCCAGTACCACATGCGTCGGTGAAAACCACCATCTCATCATTCCCACTTGGAATAGTCAAAACAGGAGCACTCGTCAATCGCTCTTTCAGGATTCCGAAAGCTTGCTCACACCTAGCATCCCAACCGAACACTTGGTTCTTCTTCGTCAATCCTGTTAACGGTGCAGCTACCTTGGAGAAGTCTTTGATAAACCGTCGATAATATCCTGCTAATCCAAGAAAACTTCTCACATCAGATGCATTCTTAGGTCTAACCCAATCCTGGATTGCTGCCACCTTAGCGGGATCAACCGCTATTCCACTTCCAGAAATCACATGGCCTAAGAACCTCACTTCACTCTTCCAGAAGTGGCACTTCGAAAACTTAGCCTTCAGCTGATGTTTCCGCAAGATTTCCAAAACAATACGCAAGTGCGTCTTGTGCTCCTCTTCCGTTCTGGAATAAATCAGAATATCATCCACGAACACAAGTACGAACTTGTTCAACTGATCTCTGAACACTCTATTCATAAGATCCACAAAATATGCTGGTGCGTTAGTCAATCCAAACGGCATTACCAGCCACTCAAAGAAACCAGATGGTGTCCGAAAAGCAGTCTTCGGCACACTATCCTTAGCTACTCTCAACTGGTGAAATCCCGTTGCCAAATCCATCTGAGAAAACACCTTAGCTTCGTGAAGCTGATCAAACAAGTCATCTATCCTCGGCAATGGATACTTGTTCTTCTTAGTCACCTTATTCAGCTCACGATAATCCACACACAATCTCAACGACCCATCTGCCTTGGTTACGAACACAACTGGTGCACCCCACTCGGACACACTACGCCGAATGAATCCTTTCTGCAAAAGATCATCAACTTGCACCCTCAACTCCTGCTGTTCCCTAGGCGCCATCCGCCTAAGAGGCATCACAACAGGTCTGGCTCCTTCAACTAGATCTATACGAAACTCGATCTCTCTATGCGGCGGCAACCCTTTGACTTCGTCAAAGACATCCTCGAATCCATTTGCGATTGGCACTAAAGACAGTCCATCCCGTGGAACAACTAGCGAATACATGAAGCTCATGAAGACGCCTTCCTCATGCTTACATCGTATCACAATCTTTCGCCCCTCCACATTCTCGACTGTCACCTCCAGCCTCTCACAATCAACCTTAGCCGCATACTTCCTAAGCCAGTCCATACCCAAAATAATTCCGAACCCCGCAAAGTTCAGAACAAAACAATCACAAACAAAAGAGCAACCATGACTCGACACAATCAGACCACGGCATAACATACACAAACAAGACGAACCCCCAACTGGATTAGTCACAACCAATGGTCTATCAACAATATCCGGTTCCAAACCTAACCGGCCTACGAGTTCACTACAAACAAACGAATGCGACGCTCCAGTATCAAACAGAACTCTAACTGGAACACCACATAGGAAAAGAGTACCTTGAACAACCACACTCTTTCCTTTCTCTTCAGCAGTAGGAGCTTTCGAAGACGACGGAACAGCTTCCAAAGCATAAGCTTGCACAATCTGCTTGTCCCTCCTCGGTTCTGGACAATTCTTCCTGATGTGCCCTGGCTTGTCACAGTTGTGACACTTCATTGGCACCTTCGGATTCTTACAATCCTTAGAGAAATGGCCCTTCTGCTGACAATTGTAGCAAGTCACCTCGCCTTTCGGCTTCTTCTGGCCATCCTTACCCTTCTGCTGCTGCTGCTTCCTCTTCTGGTTTCCACCCTGCTGTGGTTTAGACTCTCCCCTGGTAACAGCAACAACAGGTCCTTCCTTAGGAAACAGACTCTCATGCCTAAGAGCTTTCTCCACAAGCTTCTCAAATGAATCGTCCAAATGATCCACCAACTGTCTCCCAAGATAACCATCCAAGCCGGTCACAAACTTCTCATTCTTCTGATAAGCAGATTCAATATATGACCGAGCATACTTGGACAAAGCTTCAAACTCAGAAACATACTCAAGAACAGATCTTCCGCCTTGCTTGAGCTCCACAAACTTCTTGAACAGAACAGACTTCTGAGCTGTAGAAATGAACTTAGCTTCAAATCTGACTTGGAATTGCTCCCAAGTAATCTCTTCCTCCGCAGTATTGATGGTAATAGAGTTCCACCAATCAGAGGCTCTCCCTTGAAGCTGCCTCGATGCCAACTTCCTCTTAGTTGCATCATCAATTCCCAAATCACCAAAGATCCTTCTACAAGCATCTATCCATCTCTGGACTTCGATAGTTGATTCTGTTCCCAAGAAAACCTTCCCTCCAAGAGCAGTATAATCCTTGCACAACTTAGCAAAATCCACTGGTTTCGGAGTTTGGACTTGAACTCCAACATCAACTGCTGCCCCCGGAACTGGTATCCTTCTCATGATCGAAGTCATCATAGCTTCGAACATGGCTGCATAATCAGCAGTCTCTTCAGTAGCACGGCCTTCCCTAGCAGCTGGTCTCCCTCTTCGACTCATTCTCAATATCTATAAAAAGGAATGATCAGAACATCTAGAGAAACAACTGCATAAAGGACTCAAACTCAACTAAACTACTATATTATATATAGTATTCATCCATCAAAATACAATTACGTCTCTCATATGTAGTTACGACGGCGAGCGTTGGGTAAAATCGATTAACCAATGCTCTGATACCAAATGTGACGACCGCCCATGACCCCTGCACCGAATCTAGAGATAGTGCGCTGAAAAGTGTGCCAGGCGACCATGGACGATTATCAGGGTAGATTAAAACAACAGAATCTATCGTATTACTCACAGCGCATGGACAAAATACAATAGAACATATGTATAGTGAAGCTTTACAGAACAAAATGACATCATATAAAACTCCATAATAGTTGAATACAAGCATCCACATAGTCAATACATCAAGCCTCACTACATATCTCTCAGAGAATACAAAACAGCGGAATATCCAGTACATATAATAAGAAGATAATATGCAACCCTCCAGCTCGTCTTCGATATCAACATCGTGAGAAGAGAACAGCACCTGTCACCTGCTACCTAGTCTGCCCGTCCCAAAATGGACGAACAGCCCAAGGCAATAAGAATTAAAACATAAAGCCTTGAGTCAGACAACAGTCTTAGTGAGCAGTAAATTAACTAACAACATACCAAAAGAGCATAAAGGAAAAGGAATAGGAATACAACCCTCCCACTCCAACCTCATTCTACAGTGATAGCCCCCAGACACACACTAAGCGGAAGCAAACATAGCAGAGCATACAATTTAAAGTAAAGCTACTATCACTCGAGTCAAGGGTGATGTTTTCCAAGTACCAAGGCCTAAATCAGATAAGCACCCAGAAAATACCGCTCTT
This sequence comes from Allium fistulosum, assembly GCA_030737815.1. Lineage (NCBI taxonomy): Eukaryota > Viridiplantae > Streptophyta > Magnoliopsida > Asparagales > Amaryllidaceae > Allium > Allium fistulosum. The sequence continues at coordinate 913,141,410 of CM060906.1, forward strand.
GAGTCCGAATGACGATACAACCAAACATCCATGACTCTGGCTATCACTGTTATCATTGCTTCGATATCACCGTTAATTGAATGACCGGCACATTCTTTCAGCCGTCCGTCAAGGGCTAATGGAAACCCCGGTTCTAGACATAACTCCCGCACGTCGTCGCAACCCGTGCCTAGGACTATCGAATCTGCCCAGAGTACTCGACCTTCAACAGTTGGTCGTTGGGACTATCGAATCTGCCCAAACGTACTCTTGCTTAGAGCATGCTAGAACCTTCAACAACGATGCTATCCAAACCTCCTAGTCATCCTCCTCGACGACTATTCTCATATCCATTCATTATCCTCAACTCGAATCATATCACCGAGTTATCAACATGCTTGGAATGATCCCGTCTGGATTAGACCAAGTCTTCATCACATGATTGCTTCGCTTCATCACATCCTCACAAAGCCTCATCTCAACATCACATCATCAAATCTATGCATAAGAGCTTCATCATCCCGCTACATATGCCACGAGCAGCTTTCCCCAATTCAAGAGCCTTTCCCTTAGCTTTTGAATCACCTTTGGTCTAAATCAAACCATCAATCATCTAATTCATAGCAATCAATCAAATCAAACATTAATCCAAACAATCAAGCATTCAAATATGATCTAAGTAGACAATTATAACAATAATGGCATTTTCGTAATTAAAGAATTGAAAGTCCAATGAGCATGAAAACATGAACAATATCTCTACAAACTTGATGAATGAACTTGCATAGGTTAACATGTGATAAAATGGATGTAACATCATCATGAACAATGGATCTACATGGATCTACACTTAGGATGAAGAAAATGCATGGAAATCACTATTTTAACACCAAATCGAGCCAACAATCCGATATACTCCTTTGGATCCGTGTGAGAGATAATCACCACTCACCAAATCACCAAAACAACCTCAATCAACACGCTTCAGATCTGGACAGCGAAGGATCAAGCTTGATCTATCACGAATCCGCTTCAAACGAAGAAATCTCACTTGAAAAGATGAAGATCTTCAACTTTAGCTCTTGAATCTTCAATCTCGATCTTCGATTTGGATGAAAGGAATCACTAGATTAGAGTGGATAAAAGAAGTGAAGAAGTGTAGAAGTCGAGCTCTCAAAATGGCAGCACTTCGTCGCTTCAAAATCCGGATCCCAAAAATGAAGAGAAGCTCTCCTATTTATAGCAGAAAATACCCTAAGTCGTAACTCGTCCGCCTCTATAAGTCGTTCACGACTTACGACTTATCACCCCTACGACTTAACTTCTGGCTTCAACGACTTAACATTCTTCTGCCTATGACTCACGACAAAACAGCTATCTCCTAAGTCGTCTCCGACTTATAGCCTCTTCCGACTCAACACACGCACCTACGACTTAATGCGCACGCGCCTTAACTGGTTAGACGACTCAACTACTAAGTCGTCTACGACTTAACACAAAGGCTACGACTCATCCACTTGCACGAGTTAACACCTACGCGCGACTTAACCAGGCTACGAGTTAACAGTTAACTGGGCTACGACTTATGACCGCTAACTCTTAAGTCGCTCACGACTCAACAGAAGATACGACTTAACAAAAGGCTCATCCTACGACTTATCAAATAACCGGGTTAAACTCTTAAGTCGTTCAAACGACTTAACTCCAAGTCCTGGGTCACTCCTATCTCCTAAGTCGTATACGACTTATGACTTATGCTAAGTCGTGAACGACTTAGGACTTAGCCAAATATTGCCTAGAATCTGAAATGGCTCAAAAATGCTAAAATTCCAGATTCTGTCGAACTTGTCGATCCGTAAAAATACGGGTCGTTACAGTCTCAGAGAAGGGTGTTAAGCTAAGAGAATAAATTCTCCGCCACCAGCAGATATATATTTAATAGAGATCAATTGCTATGTCATCAATTCACAATGTTAGACATACAATCCAAATCATCATCTGAAATTCAAAGCTCAACTTATATTGTCTTTGATGTCGAAGTTAAACTCAATTTTAACTCAATGATTCAATCTTTTTGAAAAATTTCAAATTGAACTAATTGTTCAAATTCTCATTTCTTTTCAACTTCGACTTCAAAAATGAATTTCAAATCATTTATTCCTTACGGAATATATTCACAACATTTCATATTTGGAAAAACATTCCATACTTATTCAAAAATAAGTAATTCACAAATCCATTTATTTTCAACATTTGAAAATATTCAATATACTTTAATCAAAATTAAGTATACATTTCATTTTTAAGGAAATCATTCTCTTTCACACATTTATTTGAGTTAAAATGAATGTTACGTAAAACATCGTTACGACAACTCAAAATCACTAGTATAAGGATTCGAAATTTAGATAGATATATAAATCCCAATACTATACAAAACATTTCCTTTCGAAAATCATTTACTATAACAACAGTGTTATAGTCCACCATTTCCTTATTTTCGAAAACGTCTATTTCAACAATGAATGTTGAAATCTATGGTTTCGATATCCAATGCCTTTGAAAACATCTTTTAAAACAATTTACTTCGTTTTAAAATATCACTTTCCCAAAACATGTCCATTTTATTCAATATTATATTCACGGTCCAAAATTGTGAATATACATCTTTTAACAAGCTATAAGAATTTACTTATCAAAATAAGTCAGTTTCGAATTGATAAACAACGTTTATAAATTCTATTCCTATTTATAAAGACTTCAATTCATAAAAAATCACTTCATTAACCATTCCTTTTATAACTCAATTTTATATCAGAAATTTAATTTATAAGTGAATTACTTATAAATTCTTTTATTTTACCACATCGATTCAATTTATAACTTCACTTATGAAATACATTTATATTTCATTTTTAACACTTATACAACCCTTTTTTATACTTTCAATTATAACATCAATTTTCTTCAAATCTTCTATATAAACGTTTATAATAATTCAAAGATTCCATTTTAAACTGTTATATCAACTTATCAATTTTCTATTTCCAAAATAATCAACTAGTTCTTTAGTAAATCATTCATCGAATTGATTTCCAATTTTAATCACATTTGGTTCATTCACATTGGATTTGACTAACATTTATTCATATTCAATTAGTTCACTTTCACTAATTTACATTCAAGTTAGTTTGCTTTCAATTCAAATCAGATTTGGTTCTATTTAGATTTACTTATCTTTCAATTTGAATTTAATTACTTAACTTTCAAATTTTATTAATTCATTTTGATATCAAATTCAATTTGATTCAATATTACTTAAGCCATGTTTCATTTCCAAAATCATTTTATTTAACTTTTGCTAAAGTCAAATTCATATCACTATTCAGAATTCAGATGTTGTTTTACTTAACAAAACTGTTTAACCATTTTAACAACTGGTTTTACTTAAACTTTCTCATTTTATAAGTTATACAACTTATTAATTTAAACTTTCCAATTCATATTATATAATAACTTATCTTTCAAGTTTAAATTTCCATCTCAATAATTTATCAAATCAAGTTCAATTTATTTAACTCCCTTTTTAGTTAAATTTATTTAACTTTCCTTTAGTTAAATTTCAAATCATATATTTATTAATACTAACTCAATTCAATTTAACTTTTCTTAAGTTAAAAATCTTTATTTTCAAAACAATCTTATACTTCTTTAGTTTTGAAAAAAAAACGTCTTCCTTTAAAGTGTTTCTAGTAACTATCCATATTAAACATCATAAACTAAGCTTTGTGTAAACCAAAGCTCTGATACCACTCTGTAACATTCCCCCTTCTGACCGCCTCCAGTCGGTGATTAAACCAACTAGAAACGTTCAAAAAGACGAATTGTTATTTAGTTTATAAGGTTTAAACAGAATCAGCCACAGAAACATAGAATAATAACAATGAATTAAAACAAATGAATCTTTATTTCATTACTATAAATCTTTTTATATACATCAGAGTTTATACAATATAATACTGATACAGCGGAATATCTTAAAATACAATTTTCTGAAACTAAAATGATTCTTTACTCTCTCTCTCTAACTTCGCTGCTCGAAAATCTTCAAGCTGTAAAAATACTCGGTCTGACCCGAGTATTACATTCAAAAGAAAATAATACACAGGTCAGTCTAATTCAAACCAGTTTATGAGTGCATATAGGCAGTAATAATTTAAATAGACGACAGTCACAATAATTCCCGTCTATCTGACGCTTTAAACAAAGAAATCGGATAACGAAAATTTTAACACTAAACAGTGTTAAACAATAAATCAGCAGATTTAAATCATCAACAGAGATAAGTAACAATTTATCAAATCGACTAAATCAATTTAAAACAATCGAAATTGTCACTCTAAAACCATCAAAAATTCGATTGGCTGCCGTACACGCACGCGTGTACGGCCTCGCCAATACGGCATAAAAGATCAATGCATCACGACGCAAAAGAAATATCAATTCAAAACTGTCGATTCTGGGTGGCTGCAGTGCACGCACGCATGCACTGCCTCGCCAACTCAATGCACAAGATCGAATCAAAATTTGATTCAACACAAGTACAAATGGCCTCGACCAAAATTTAAAGTGTAACTGCAACAATACAAACCAACTCAAAGAAATACCACCAACCATCAGGTCAACACAGCATGAGTCAAAAGAGAACCAAATCAGTGTGAATGCAGGTTACAATATTCAAGACTATCTGCCAGCAACAAAAGACTCAAGTATATGCAAAGCTTCAACATGGATGCAGACATATCAAACTCCCAAAGATACAACAGTGAAGGAAACTGCATCTCAAAAATGCAGAACCCAAACCAAAAATGCAAATACCAACATAGATACAGAAACAGGTCAAAGCAATGAATCTGGCAACTCAGTAATGAATGAAGCATTTACTCAAAGTCCATATATCATTTGGATATACAACCATACATGAATGAAAATGATCATGAACTACAAAGTGCAGTGGTGTTACAGAAATGTACCCAACAACAGAGATCAAGGTTACTGTCAAGGGTCAGTGATGAAAATGCAGACAACAAAGTCAGGTCTGGACAGCATGAATAGCTAAGCATATGTGCACTCAAATATAATGCACACTCTAAATGATAAAAATGCAACACATGTACATAAGTGATCAGTGAAACCAAACAGTTTATATGAAACTTAAACTGCATAATCAACTGCAATGGCCACGAAGGCAAAAGTGAACGACTAAATGAACTGGACCGTATACTACAGGTAAGGCAAACTCAAGTGATCAAGTCTGTCAACATGATACTGCAACAATAAAAATAAGGATGAACTCAAATGCAGACTCAAATTTATATGAAGTAAATTGGATACCGCAATATAAAATCAAACAAGTTCATATTTTCACAAAATCGAAGTCAACCCCGAAATCACCAGAAATTCACCAAACCAAACAGTGAAACCCAAAGAATTAGATCGACTACAAGTTCATATCCGAATTCGACAAAGCCTAACTACACAAACTCAAGTCGAGAAATCATAGATCAGAGTTCGAGAAATTCCAGAGTGAGAGCAATTAGGAGTAGCTCAAGTCAACATATATAAAATGAATAGCATTAAGGCGCAAGTTCCAGTGAAGTTCAAACTGCAGTGACACTCAGCCTATTGGCATATGTTACAATGCAACATAGTAGTCAAGGAACGAAGTGAGGAAGAAACCAAACCAAGTCAATAACTTCAAAAGAAAAAAAATTGCAATTCAAACATACATATATACATATCAATTTATGTATATACATACGTGACTGCATACATATGTAGGAAGACCACTTGAAGTCTGTCAAACAATTTGCAAAATAAACTCTGAATTGTGCACGTGAAGTATACCAATAGCAATATGCAAACAAAATACATGAAACCCCAATGCAACTATGGATGCACCCTAGTAATGCAGAACTGCACTTAAAACGAATCAGGGATGCTAGAACATCAACTAAGTTCAAAACTTCATACAAAAATAAAACTGCAGCATGTACATGCTCCAAACTGTCGAGCTACAGAAATGAACTACGGGAAATAAAATCTCAACGTAAGTGCTGGTTGCACATGTGTGAAGACTACATGTGGGAATGTATACTCGATTAACAAACTTGAGTAAACAGGACAAGTATAGGTACAAGATAATGCAAACTACGATGTTATAGCAACAAGGTTCAGGTCATAATGGAGCAACTGTGATAAACAAAACAGTGAAGTGCAACAGAGGACATGCAACATGACAAAAGTGAAGAATATCTAGGGTGAATGCAGACAACTACAACAAATGACCAAAGCCAGACATATGAAGTCGAGCAAGTCGAACTACCACAAGTAATCGAGTGGGAACATGATCAGCAGACCAAAGTTCACGTAATAAAAACATTAAAAATGCAGACGACCAAATATGCAAACCAAATAGCGATGACTGGACAGGTGAATTGTTATCAGGTTGAAGTCAAATTATGGTGACCATATGAACACAATCAATCTACAGCTTATACATGAATGCCATAACAATCAGAGACAAATGTAACATGTTCAAAAATGAGCACATATAGGCAACTCGACCAACAGACTGAACCAACTAGGCAAATGAATCAATGTGCAAGCAAAGAACAGAGGGCGATACAGTGACAACTCAGATGAACAAATTTATCACAATTTCATGATAAATCAAGTTACTGAATTCATGCTACAAGGATGAACGGAAATGGTCAAGCTAACTGGAGTCGAGCCAACAGAGAAAATCATCACAAAATCAAAGTTTTTTTTTCTTTCTTTTTTTTCTTTTAAAAACCAAGTCAAGGTAGTGGAAATCAAATACATATCAGATTTTCAAGCTGACAATTCAAAACCATTTCAAAGCCGAGAATTTCCAAAACCAAGTCAAAGCCGAGTATATCATACTGTGATTACCAAGGCAACAAATTCGAAAATATACGCATATGAATAAGTTAGATAAATCTCAAATGTTCAAACATCATCAACCTCCAAATGAAAATCGAACAGCTAACACAAATCTCAGAAAAACAAATACGACTGAAAATCATCAAATTCGAACACGAATAAACTTGAGCTGGAATTAGATGTGAGCGGTTATCCACTCACCTTTTCTCGAAGAGGTCGCGAGCGAGAACGAAGACGAACGAAGATTGATCGAAGAATCGAACGAACGCCGAAGCCCTAAATTTGGAGACGCCACCATTTTTTTCGTCTTTGATTTTTTTTTACTTAGGGTTACGAATGAGAATGAAAGGGGATCGGGTTTAGGTTTTAACCGAGGCAAGGGGTATGGGCCGGTATGGGTTGGGTATGGTATAGGGTATGGTTTTTATTTTATATTTTATTTTCTTTTTAAATTTAATTTTGTAGATATAACTTCTCTTTTCTATACAACATTTATTTGCATATTTCTTATCATATCAAAAATGTAGTGTTTTTATTTTTATTAAATAAGATAAATTCGATTTTTAAATCCAAATCAAATTTCCTTATTATAATATAAATCCCGATCCAATTTTAGATTCAAATATGTCTCTCATTTTAAACTTGATCAATTCGAACACATTCACAATTTAAATCTAAATTTAAATTCATTTTCAATTTAAAATAGTTTAAAAATTCGGGATCGTTACATAATCAGACAATACATAAGATTGGGGATCACCCCCTAACCGTTTAAATGGACGGATCTCCTTATTATTTGTCCTAGAAGATCCACAAGTTTATACGTAGCAACCCGATGGTAACCGTACCATATAACTCTCACATTTCTCCTAGATATTTCCAGAGTTAAAATCCTTCGGTGTTAAGTAGGGAATAATTCCATACCACCAAAATTAAAAAGTATTACATATTTGGCTAAGATTTGATAGTCGGTTATTTAACTATCAAATAAACAAACATTCAAACAAAGATTTCATTTCCCATCGAAATCACTAAGCCTTATTTAATTTAATATCAATAAATTAAATCTCCTTATCAATAACAGACATATACTTATCTCACCGGGATAAGTATATTCACAAATCATTCCTTCAAAAATATTTGAAAACTTTTTAAAATAAATATGGAAAGCACCATGTGGTATCAACTATGGATCACAGCTCAATGATTATGTCTCTATCCCAGAGAAATCCAAACTTAACTACATGCAATCTCTGCCTCTCGAATTACGCCATGAAAATATACCATTACTTTTCAGAAATCTTTAATTTTAATAATTATCTCAAAAAAATGGTTATAAAGTTTCTATATAAATTTTCCAAGTTTAATTTAGGAAAATACTCTTTTATAAAAGTTCACTATATAATATATTATTTTTAAAAACAATATTAATATTTGAACAAATTACCCTTGAAATAATAATATTTTAATACTGATTAATTCTTAAATAATAATTAACTTTTAAATCAAATCATTATAAGATAACTTTAACTAATAATTGAAATATACCTTAAACATTTTAAATAATTAAATAACTTTAAAAACAATAATTAAATACTTCCTAATAACTTTTAAGAATAATAAAATAGTTAACCTTAAATCATTATCAAATAATTATTAATTATCCATAAAATGTCATTAATAATTAATTTTCATTCTTATTACAACTTTGGTTCAAAAATCAATTTCCAAATTTGGGAAGAGGCTTAGTAATTCCAATGGTACTTAATCAAGTCACCATTAATTCCAATAACTATCTAAGTTATAATCCCAGTATTTACATAACATCAAATATGTAAATTAAACTCACAATTAACAATTAATTGTTAGTACCATACTTATCCAATACTAACCAATTGGAATGTAACTAAGTGTCCACACTAATGTAATAATAGCAGAACGGTGATTTATTCTGCTAAACAGGGTCCAATTAATTTAATTAGCGGAACAATGATTTGCTTCCGCTAGACAAATGTCCAATTGACCACATTCAATTCAATTTAACTCAATAGTTTTATTTGGCTACTTAATGGCACAGACAAAGATAATTGAAATCAATATCTAAATAAAAGCCATAGCATAGATCATTAACTACAATTAATGATTAATAATCAATATTAATCAATTTACGAATCGGATTGAGTTGGTTTCAATTAACTAAGTCAAGTTATATTTTTACTCCCGGATATTGGACAATTAAAGAAATTAGGTAAATGATTTAAACCAAGTAGTCCATTAAAATAAATCTAACCTATAACTAATTAAATATGAAATTACTTATTTATTCACTTCAATTTGTTTAAATCATTAAATTTTAACATTGCAAAAAAAATCTTGGCATATTAGTTGAGATGAAAATAGTCGACAATAGGGCCCTGATGCAAAAATCCGCTCGTCGATTGGAATTTAAATGAAGAAGAAATATGGTTTTTAAATTGTTATATTATTAAATAAATAATTAATTCAATTCCCTTCTAAAACAAAAACCAAGCCCATACTTGCTCACCTTGAAACCTGGCCCAACCCAATACAAATCCAACCCAAAACAACCTGGTCCATCCCAAAGCCTTTCCCTTCTTCTTCCCCCAGTTCCCACTCTCCTCTCTCATTTGAACATCAGGGAACGTGCACGAAACGGTGCACGTGTACACGACCTCTGATAACCCATCCTTGCTGTCGACTATCCATGCAAGTTCACCCACGTCTCCACATCACATCTGGCCACCTGGAATGCGACCAACCCTTAGTTCGAAAAATCGAACCCCTCGACCCAAATCTGGAACGAGACCGTGTCCACTCTTCCACCTCGCCACGACACTCCTAGCCATCATCAGCCCCCAAAACTTACCCCGAGCTCCGCCACAATCTCCCCTTCCTTTTTTCCCCTATGCGCACGTCTCCCTCTACCTATCCGCATCGCCATCATCCACTAACCCGAGATCACAGCAGTCCCCTCTAAAACCCTAGTTTGTCCCCGACTAGCCAATACACTCCATTAAAAATCACCACAACATTTTTTGTGGATCCTCCATCACCCAAGCCTCCTCCACGACCAACGCCATGCCATGCCATCGACCACGTTGCCGAAATTTTACAAAACACCCAAATCCATTCATCCCCTAAATTCTCCATCCTCATCTTACTAAAAATTCTCAAACCACCTCTAAAAATCATATTTTTCCATAACAATCATAACTGTGTGATCCATTTCTTAAAATATTAAAGTTTATTCTCGACCATTAATAACCTACTCACGGTTATATATAATTTCCTCTTTCCCTGCTTGATGAAATTTAGTGATTTTTTTTAAAATGTTCTATATTCAAAAACAAACAATTTTCGTTTTGGAATCAAGATTTAAAACTAAATAGAAGTGGAGATATTTGTTTTTAAAGTTAAAGGTTAAACTATTTTAACAACAAAAAAACAAGTACAAAGAAACCTCTTTATAGAAGAAGCACAGTATGTTAAGTATAGGTGGAGTTGACTATGACAAACACACATGGACATATACATATTAACATAATAGATGTACATACTCTTAACACAGAACAAAGATTCAACAAAAATCACAGTTATATATATAATATGAAATACCCAGTAAATAAGAATAGGGTGTTTACTCACTGTATTTAAAGTGATGAAAACTACTTTGTTTAAATTTCCTCCTTCAAGCTTTTTAAAAACTCAGACTTTAACTTAACATCAGATTCTTTCTTTCTCTTTTTTTATGAATGAACAAGCTGGCGCTATATATATACATATATAGAATGGAAATGTACAGTGCAAGCAAGAAAGAGGCCGAGATATGTACAGGTTTTCAACTTTTTTTTCTTTTGCTTATATGTGGGCTGATTTGATTTTCTTATATGCTGATTTGATCTTTTAAGTGATTTGATTTATTATGTGTTTGGTTTGATTTTATAAGTGATTTGATATTCTGTGTGCTTGATTTGAACTTGTCATCATGAAGCATGTATACACACACACACATATATATATTTATGTTACATATACATATTTTTTTACCATATACATATTTACATATACATTAGATATATATACATTTACATATACACTAATTTATATAACATATACACACATATATATACTTATATATTTTTGTCATCATAAATTTGAAATTTTCATCATGAAGCTTGCGCGCGCGCGCACACACACACATACATATAGGGATATTTTATCAAAAGTTTAAAATGGTGAAATATATACAACATACATATATATATACATATATATATATCTATTTTACATATTCAGAAATTAGTGTTTAAAAATTTATATAATCTAATTTATATATTCAGACATCTCCAATATCAGAAAAATCAAATTATTCGACTTATAAAAATTAATATTTCAATATTTAAAATTAGTTAATTATTTAATAACAAATGGCTAAAAATCTGGATTGTTACATTCCTCCCTCCTTAAAAGAATTTCGTCCCCGAAATTTCCAGCATAAGAACACTCAATATTATTCATAAGCCTGCATGATGTCCATAGATCATACATATACAGAATCTAATTCGATCACTACTCGAATACATGACTTCACTTCCAAACCAGTAACGTTCACCCGATTCTTTAGTGCGGACTCTGATCAGGCTCCTTGGTTAGGAACCTCTACTCTCCTTGCACAGCTGTAGCTATGATAGAAAACCTTGGTTCCATATCAAGAACCCTCATCAAATGCTCGTCGTCAAAAATCGAGTAATGGATCCTTATTCGGAACGGTGTGAAACACCCTAAAGCCTTGAACTCGAATATTAGATCAAAACTATATGGGAAGAATAAACGATCTATGCCCATCTCATACTCTTATTTAATTATTTATCTCTAATACTAATAATATTATTAGTAAATTATTTATGAAAAACATCTCCATAAAACAATGCTTAAGCTGTAAAACTTATAAATTCAAACTTTTATTTTTACTCACTTATCAATCTTTAAACACCTGGGTTTTTTATTCAAAACACTCCTTGAAATGCTACTGTATATTTAATCCACAGAAAAAAAAATATAGTTAGCTCGAGTAACCTCAAAATTATACCAAGGAACTGGGTATTACCAAACAGTATCATATATTTCCTTACTAGAAGAATAATACTCAAGAGAACGCTTACCATCCGAACGTATCTCTTACCCATTTTAGTTATTTTCGAGCCACTCGAACTAGTTAACTAAAATCACTTTTTTTTTCAAACCCATTTTGAAACAATATCATAAATATATTTCTAGTGAAATATTTCAAAGAAATATCCGATTTCAATTTGCTTCGAATTCGTTCGGGTTCAAACTCATCCAAATCGTACAATGACAAAAAGAATAATTTACTAAGTGCGCAATATTGTTTGCCTAAGCAAACATTCGATCGTCACTTAGAAGATTATTCCGATCATCACAAAATGAATAAGAACTTATTTCCAAAATATTATTTCAGAATATTCCTAGTTTCCTTTTTAAAAAATAACATTTATTTAAACTTAATCAAATCAATCCTTATATACCTAAAATATTCATTCCAAAATACTCAAATTCTCTTTTTAGATAAACGCCCTTAGAAATCAAATTTTAACTCAACATTATCAATGAATGCCTTATATTCATATTGTGAATTTAATTCAGAAGGTACTCGTTTCAATGTTCCCAAAATTCCTATCTATCCAATCCAGATTTTAAAAAGGGAGATTTGAGACAGATTTATGAATAATAGTCCATGCTCAGAAATGGACGAGCATGAATGATCAAATCCTAAATGATAATGATGGAATACTATCATTCTTAACAACCAAGCACAACCAAGAATAACTATGGAAAACTTTTCTTTTATATATAAAATATATTTCCAGGTAAAATTATTCCATTTACTCATTTTAAAAAAATATCGTGTCAATTGGTCTGGTTCGAGTGTTTAGGAAATCCCTATCGATAACGTTGGCCAAACGCATCGACCAGAATTCTTAAGCCACTCAACCGATCAACCAACACAATATAAAACATTTTTATATCACTAACAAATACGAGCTCATACATACATATACATATATATATATATATATATATATCTGTGTGTGTGTGTGTATAATACACTCAAACTCATTCTAGGGTGCTACTAACCCTATCTCTAATGAGGTTTCTAGGGCATCACTAACCCTATCTATAATGAGTTCTATCCCACCAAAGCTTAGGTATTCGCTCAACCTATGATCTGATGCCACTTTGTAACGAACCACTTTTCTGTTCGATTTTGGCTAGTCATGTGTGGTTTATTGTCAGTTTAAATTATACAGAAAAGTGGTTCGTTACAAGAACTAATTATTTTATTAGTGTTGTTTAAAGATAATTAATTATTGATTATGGTTATTTAAAGACAATAAGTTATTTTACTAATGATCGTTAAATCTAGTTAATTACCTTATTAATTTATTGTTTAAAAGTTCAGCATCTTTAAAAGTTGTTTAAAGTTATTTTATTATAATATTTAAAATGTTTTTTAAAAGTTAATTATTTTAGTATTCAAATGTTTTTAAAAAGTTTTAATACTATATTATTAAAAATGTTTAAAGTTTACTTTTATGATGTTAAAGTTTTTATTCATTATAATTAAATAATAAATTGTTATAAAATGATTCCTTTTTATAAAAAAGGATTTATTATCGGAGTTTATGAATTTGAAAGTGATTTGAAACCGGAAAAGAAGTTTGGTTTTTAAATGATTTCAGAAAGGAGATTTATCATTGGTTTTAGAGGTTTTAAAAGGGAAAGTTTTATTAATGGGTTTCAAGATTTATAAGAGAGTATCTTATAAATTGAATTGAAGATTTATGAAAGAGTATTTTATAAATAGATATTTGAGATTTATGAAATGGGGGTTTTATACATGATTTTGAAGATTTATAAACAGAGTTTTATAAATAAACATTTAGATTTATAAAAGGAGTTTTAAAAAAGGATTTAGAGATTTATAAAGGAGATATTTATAAATAAAAAGAGATTTATAAAAAAAGTATTTTGGGTTATTGTTATCTCTATTTTAATAAAATTCATTTTGGTCCATTTAATTAGACTTTGGAAAGAAGAAATCTTTCTTAAATGTTTTGTGAATATACTTATACCATTGTATAATAAGTATATGGAAAAGTTTCCAAGTTTTGAAAGTTAAATGATTTGTGAATATACTTATACCGTTAAGATAAATATATGGTTATATTTGCAAAGTATTGAAAATATAGTGTTTTGTGAATATACTTATCTTGTTGAGAAAAGTATATGAAAGTGATTTTCAAGCTTTTACAAAGTGACTTTTATTAACGGAAGATTAGTTAAATGAGGCTTAGTGGTTTCCATGGAAAAAAATCTCTGATTTGTTTGATTTGAATGTTTGCTTATTTCATAGTTAAATAACCGACTATCAAATTTTGGTCGAAATATGTAATCCTTCTTACTTTTGATGGTACAAAAATATTCCCTACTTAACATTGAGGGATTTTAACTCTAGAAATATCTAGAAGAAACACGAGAATTATGTGGTACAGTTATCTTCAGTAGTGCTATACTGTACGTATAAACTTGTTTAATCTTCTCGAAAAAATGATGAGGAGATCTGTTGTAGCAACCCTCGTTCTGTACCCTTTGAGTTGATAATAAACCACACTTGCCCAACCCAAATTGTACGAAAGGGCGAATAACTAGGGGTGAAGAAGAAGAAGAGAACAGAAATAATAATACAGAATCTCACTATCGCAACGAAACAAAATATAATATATAATAACAGATCTTTATACAAAGAAACTGTAACTGGGATACACATACAATCATCAGAGTACAACAGTCAACAAATCAATATGGACGGTTATAATAACTTATCTTCACAAGTACTGAACATACACTTTAACACACACAGCGGAATATAATCAAGTACATGGAATACGCCTGAGACTCCTCCAACTCGTCTCCTGAGCTCCATAGCATCCTAACCAGAATATGTAATATTCGGTCTGACCTGAGCATTATAATAAAATAACACCCAAGTCCGTCTGGAAAACCAGCGTGAGAAAACACACTCAAGTTGAATTATTACTATTATCAAAATCCTTTGAAAACAAAGGTATCTTGTAAGACCACGCCACACATAAATACGACAGGTTTTTACCTTTCGATAACCAAAAACATTTTATATCAAAATCATCTGATATTATAATAGTGTCTATAGAAAATAAACTATAAAATAGATGAAATGCTTGCTTCTCATGTTTTAGCATAGTTGGGTACATCTAAAACCGTACAGCGCTTATTGGAGAATGGATTCCATACAATGACTGGGCTACTGGGGTTTCGCCCATCACAGTGCATCTCTAGATAAAATAACATCGAGGACCTCGCCTGGATCCCCTGCAAGCACAAGACCGGCCCACTCCTTGTTGGATAGTACCGAATATGATCACCCATCCGTTAATAGGCCCCGAGCATACAAATGAGAGATAATAGCGACTCTAGATAGGGATGATCATACCCTACTTGGGAGTGACCCAGTTAGCCCTGCTGCATCTCCCCTATTTTAGTCATTTTCGGTTGATGAGGCTACAGTTACCTTTCTAGAATATTTACACTTAGAATGCTCATTGCCCTCCAATGACAACGTGCTGATGGCATTCATCCATACAAGTTGTCATGTGTCTGGACAAACCGAATCTCCAAGAACTCCGTCTTCATTTATCTTCACGATACCACAATTCGTAATGCGCAAATCGAATCGAAGTGGTTTTCGGATAATTAAATCTGATCTCGGTCTCTTCGAAATGATTAACGAATTTGGCCAAATTTGATAGTCAGTTATTTAACTATCAAATTTCACACATAAGCAGTCACTAGGCCCAATTTTATTAAATCTTTCCAAATATTTATTTCAAATATCTTTACAAAGATATATATTCAAATATCTTCCAGTATCCCAACATTTGAAAACAATTTCAAATACTTAAATCTATAAAAAGATATTTTTTTAACCATTCCAACACATAGAAATAATTCTGAATCCAATTTTATAACACTTAGAAAAATATTTATATATAATTCATTTCACACTTAAAATATTTTCCCAAAACCCTCTTTTCCATACTTAGGAGAATATTTATAGGCAGATTCTCTAAAATCATTTTAATATCAAACTTAGGAAATATTTCATAACTTATCTCATAAATCTCCGGAATTATTTATAAATTCCTTTTTATAATTTCCAAAACTAATTATACTCTTTTATAACCCAAACCAACAATTTATAACTTCTTTTATGAATTCAGATTCATTTTCGAAGTTCCCATATTTCAACATTTTGGAAATTCCATTTTCTCCCAAAATCCCTTATAAGGTTCCTCTTATCAAAATCATATCCGTTAAATAAACCCCGTTAACAAATCTCGAGAGGATTTATAACTAAATTTCAATCATTTCAAAACTATATATATATATGATAAGTATTTTTAAAGAATAATGATTTTTTTAAACACGTTTAAGTAATTATTTAAAATATCAACACACTTTAAATAACATCGATAGCTTATTTCCAATTCATTTTTAAAAAATACTAATCGATTTACAAAGCTTATTATAAAATTTTGAATTCATTTCAATAAATATTAAATATTTGAATAATCCACTTTCCAAAATATTTCAATACTAAACAGCTTTAACTATATAATTTAATAAATAAAAAATCCCATTTTAAAACAAACTTAATTTATCTACAAAAATCTATTTTTAGGATCCAATATTACCAATTTCAATTTATAAATCCCTCTCGATTCATATCACATCGATTACGTTTTCAATTTCATAAACATCACCTTTCAAAAAATAGAATCCGCTATTTTTCCCAAAAAACCGATTTCTATATCTATAACGACCCACTATTTTGGACCATTCAAATTGACAATAATCCACACATGTCAGACTTGAATAATTCAAAATAACAAATTGTAATAAAATTTGGAGCAAATAAAATCAAATACAGAATCACAGACACAGAATATCAGAATAACTCGCAGCGGAAATAAAATACCATAGTAGTTCATGAAGCTACTATATACAAACTCTCAAAACATATACAAAATATCATAGTTTAAAATGGATACAATAGAAGTCAGGATACAAAAATTAATAATACAGAGACAAATACAGAATAGGAACTAACTGGAAGAAGTAGACAAATAGATAGACCGATAAGCTCCAACAAAACTCTAGCTCCAGAAGGTGAATCCAAAGCTGTGATTCTCAGGCTGACCCGAGCGAAAAGTAAAACACAAAACACTCGAGTCAGGACATACATACTTATACAATGTAAACCAACTCTCAAGTGAACTGTAATATAAATGCACAATAACTTAAAGGATGCTTGGGATCGCCCATCCTTTAAGGATCCATAAAACCATCAATTAAGTAGTAATAAACACTATCATAGAAATATCCATAATAAGTAAACAATGCAAATAACAGTGTTAATGTGCATCACAGCCATCATCAGGAAATCAAATGACATACAGAGAAGTATACCCGTGGGTAACATTTCAAAATGGTTTATAATTTCAAATTAAAATCCTTCATTTAAACCATTTAAAAGTAAAGTCATTATACCTTCAAATCAAATATTAAATTCCCAAAATTTCAACCTTTTCTGAGTTCATTTATTCACTTAAATACATTAAAACATTAAAATTCCAGCTTTCACAGCATTTAGGAAGTGCTGCAGTAAGTTATATTTAAAAACAATTCAATTCAGCAAGGACATCATTTATAAACTGCAGTAATAGTTCAGTTTTAGTGGAAAAATAGTTCAATTCAGAAAAGACAGCATTTACAAAACTGCTGTAATAGTTCAAAGTTCAATTTAAAGATTTTAGTTCAATTCAGCAAAGACGGCACTTGCAAAGTGCTGTGATAGTCCTTAGTTAGATTTTAGCCTTTTAGTTCACTTCTGAAACTACAGCACTTACAAAGTGCTAGAGATTCACTTTAGTTCAGATTTTAGTTATTATTCAGAAACGATAGCATTTCTGAAGTGCTACTTATTAAATTTCCAGATTTACACTAAAATTTCAGAAACAATTAAACTTCAATTTAAACCATTTTAATTATATAAAAATCATATTTTTTTCCACTTTAAAAATGGTCATTTAAATACCCTTTAACTTATGATTTCTATAAAGTAAATTCCACAAATAAATATCAAATTGTTCATTACTTCACTTATTAAATTCAAGTGTACAATTTTCCTATTCTTTACATTCACTTAACACTTTAATTTAAATTTATCATTTCACAAATAAAGCTTAATTTCAATTTTATTTTCTTTTACTTACTTCCATTTTCAAAACCAAATCTCACAAATTCCAAGTCAAGTTAAATTCCAAATTTCCATTTTAGCAATTATTTATTTAACACTTTTAACTTATAAAAAAATCACTAACCCTCTATTAAATCATTTTATATTCAATTTAAATCAAATTATCATAATTTACATTTTTAAAATACTTAAAATATCTAGAGAAATATATAAAATAACCACGGGTATGTATATTATTTTTTAACCTGTCAAGTGATACGGATAATATATCATTTCAATCCGTAATTTACAAAGAAAAATCCGGGTTCTATCATTTCAAACCCGCAATCCCAAGTTAATAAAAATAAATAAAAATCGTTCAGGCCTATCATTTCAGCCCATAACGATTTTTTTCCTATTCTAAAGTCCGTTCGGGTATGTATCATTTCAACCCATAGTGATTCTATTCTACAGGGAACTTGCAGTGTGATTAACAGAAATAAATAAACAGTATAATAAAATAAAATATAAGAGATGATGTGACAGGTTAATAACAGGGTTAACATCATATAATTAATGATCACAGGCAGGTATAACATAACATAATAGTTCTACACATTCAATTGTTGTCAATTCACATTTGCATAAGTATAAATGTCAGGTGTGATTACTCACCTTTTTACGCTGAAGTTTTACAAAACAAACACACAAACAAAAATCCGGAAAGCACGAAAGCACGACTAGATTTGGATGGAGAGAGAGCCAAGATGTAAATCTTGTATTCACAAAATAAACAAAGAAAAATATGAATATAAATACAATACCAAAGTTTAGATTGAAACAAATGGAAACTAGGCTAGACAGATACATCACCTAGCCTCTAAAATCACTTTTGCTTGATCTTGCCTCAACTTTGCTCGACCACAACACTATATTGGCTCGACCATGACATGTATAAAGGTGGTAAAGGTCAGGTTTGGATCTGAAATACATGGCTTGGTCAAGAATACAAATGGTCTTGGAAGTTACTAGTGAAGGAAGATCAAAGGTTAAGGCAAAAAGAGGAGTTTTGGTGCAACTTTTAGGCTTAACCATGCATGAATTGGCTCAGCCTTGGCATGTACAGACCTGGTGGTGGCTGGAGTGAAGGCCATGGGTGTTGAACTTGATAGTGGTGGTGGCTAAGGGGGTGGCCAAAGCAACATATGAAGGGTATGGTGAGAACTAGTTAGGTTAAGCATGTTTTCAAGGGGTTTTTGCAACTTTTAGTGGTGTTTGCATCATGGAATGGTCATGGCCAGTTTTGGTCAAAGGAGGAGGGTGTTAGGCCGTGTATGGTGATGGGAAGGAGGTGATGTGGTGGTCGGTGAAGGTGGTGTGGGGTTTAGGCCGAGCAAAACACATGAAGATCAAGCAAAACAATGGAAAATTCAATAGAAAAGTGAAGATAAAAGTAGAAAAAAAAGAGGAAGCCATTACCTTTTTCTCAGATCTGAAAATAGGCATGAGAAGTGAGATAAGAAGAGATGTTTTCACATGAATTTCATAAAGAAAAAGTCACGGCTATCAAGGAGAAGTTATGGTAGAAAATTAAGGGATGGGAAGATAAAAAGGTAATAAATCAAAACATAACATAAGCTTTTAATTAAAAATAGGTAATGTATCTAAATTTGATTTGTTTCCCATCTATTTAATAAAATATATTCCAAAGAAATAATTAAATAAATACATACCGTTTATATAAACACTATAAAAATAAATATGAAAACGATTATAGAAACGTATAAATAAATTGCTATTTACATCTGTATGTTACTTAATTTACAAAGTATATATCCAAATTAAGTGAAACAAAAACGGACAAATATTGTAAATATATACATAACATGAAATGTTACATATATATATACACACAATTATAACATGATATATCAACCAAAAATATTACTTATATTAATTAAAATAAACATTTAAAGGTATGCCTTTTAAAACAATAACGTGTATATATATATATATATGAAATTTCTTTCTAAGAAATAAATAGGGATCTAAATACTTATCCATTTAATTACTAAATGAATGTATAAATAAGAAAAATAAGGTAGAGATAGATATTATGAAGGATAAATAAATAGTTTTAGGAAAAGTAGGAAATAAATAAAGAAAATACTTTATTTAATAGAAACTAGAATTAAAGATCGAAAACAATATACAATCAACATTTGAACATTATAACTATACTTTAAAAAATGTTTTAAAAATAAAATATATGAAAAACATATCATGTTATACAAATTAGAACATGATTTTACAAACAAAGATATTATTTATACAAATTTAAATAAACAAATTTGTTAAATAAAACTATTTACACACAATATTGTAAAAAGCATAACTTTCACAATATTAATCTGATTTCAACGAAACGAAAAGCAGTAATCTTTAAATTAAATCTATTTTCAAAATAAAAATAAAATTCAAAATTTCGTATATTTAAATTTTAAATTTAAAAGGCAAAGTTTGACTATTTTGACCAAAATCCACTTTTTTGGAAATATTCCATTTATCCAGGTTTGGAATTATAATTCACACAAAAATCAAAATTTATATTTAAAATAACAAAATTTATTCTTTAAATAAATAAAATAAAGTTTTTAAATCTGGGAATTCAATTAAAATAATTAAAATATACAATTAAAATAATCACAAAATACAGGGTTGTTACACTCTCCCCCACTCAAATCTTTTCGTCCTCGAAAAGGAACAAGGTACGGAAAACACAGAAAAAGATAGAATGAAATAGGATTAAGACAAGATGACAAGAAGATTAAAATTATACCTGATAACTGTTGTTATAGGTAAGTTTAACAAGGTGAAGAATAGGAATAGCTAAGAGGAAAAATAGGATGAAAGACAAGGATGAGCCATTAATTAAAATTGTTGGTTAAAGAGGTAAAAATATTTAAAACACTTTAAAATCCTTTGGAAAGGAAATAACTGATCAAAATATCCTTTATATAATATTTTATCAAAATACTTTTATAACTCGATGTCTTAACAAGTTTATCCTTGTTCCTGCAGACTCTGGCAGTGCGTTGATCAGGCGCAAAGCTAGAATTCTCCAGGTACTTAGTAGACTTGTTTCAACACCTAGTAAAAATACTGGAAAACTTAAAAAAAATAGATATGGAAAGTACAATCCAAAAAAACAACCAAAACCTTTGTCTAACCATGGTTTGCAGATACACAATGGTTACGCCTGGATCCCCTAGGAAACAATCCATATTCGTAAGCTTTCTCAGCTCTGCGAGTTACGCCATGATGACTAGTAGAATGCAGGATACACAATGGTTACGCCTGGATCCCCCAGGAAATAATCCGTACCCCTGGGCCATCTCAGCCAGGCGGTTTCGCTACTAATGCGACCTACATAGATGCATGATACATAATGGTTAGCCTGGATCCCCCAGGAAACAATCCGTACCCCTATGCCATCTCAGCCAGGAAGTTGCGCTATGCAGTCGTGCTCGTAAACCATGGGTAATGTCATGGAATTCGATGGACACTCAAGTATCATATCCGGAAAACCAAAAATCAGAGAAATATCGATAGAATGAATCCACAATGTGGCCATAAAGCGGATATCAAGCAGAAGGCACTTTCCATATCTTTACTTCGAAAATATGTATCATATAGTACCTTTTCAAATCACTTTCAAATATCGTACTTATATAAAGTCCATTATATATAAGATTTTATTTTCAAATCAAATACCTTTCCAAAATCAAAAGTATATCAAATCACACTTATATAGACTTCAATTATATAAGATTTCACTTTTCAAATTGAGTACCTTTTCAAATCCATAGTTTTCGAATCAACATCATACTTACACAAACCAATTTTTATATAGGTTCGATAACTCCCAAATCAAGTATTTAGTAACACAAGGTTCTCAAATTTCAATTTGTTTTAATATCAATATAATTTTCAAAATCATATACGCTTTCACCAAATTATTCTTCCAAATCAAATATCTTCAGTTCCAAAGTTTCTAAAATAATACATTTAGAAAATAAATCCAAATTTCCAAATCAATATAATTTAAGTCAACAATTCATTTCCAAAATCAATGGTTTTCAAAATCATCTTATATTTACATAAGGTCCATCTTATATAAGGATCAAAATTTTCAAAAATAAATTCCGCTGCATGAAGAGCCATATGGGATTGAACATCTTTGCTTACTAAAAGATTTTTAATTTAGGATAGTTTTGTATAAAAAAAATAGTTTGTAAAATAGTTTTGTAAATAAAATGGTTTGTAAAATAGTTTGTATGTAAAATAGAATAGAACACTTTGTTTAAGAAGAATAAAAGAAAAGTAGTTTTGAAAAATGGTCTTAAATTGATAGTAGTTTTTCATAAAGGAAAAATTCCAATTAAATTACAAAGATATCCAACCCAACAACTTCCAATTTCAGCGTCAAGTATATCAATGATATTAGAATATAAGATGTACATATGTCATCATTTCGCAAAATTACATTCGATCGCTCACTCGATCACACAAGTTCGCTTTCGAACTAGTATTGTCCATTCGACTTCCCTAATGCGGATTTCGATATGGTTTCTCGACTAGAAACCATCAGTCTCCTTGCATAGCCATATACTATGATAGAGAATTCTAGAATCAAGCCCAAAATCCATATCAAATATTCGCCATCAAGAATCAAATGAAAAATCCTAGCACGAAATGGTGTAATTCACCTCGAACTTGTGTACTCAAACTTGGATCAAATTAATTATGCGAATAAAACAGCATACGTACAACTTATGTATCTATTCCAACTTGTTCAATATATAGTTTTATAAAGATGTTACCCAGTTAAACATTTAAACTAAATTTTATTCAAAATATTTTGAAGACCAAATTATTTTCAAAACATTTCAAATCTAAATTTCATATTAGAAGAATTCAAAATAGCCTTATTCGTTTACTTAACAAAACATTTTTAACTTATTTAAATCATATTACTACATCCTTAAACATACATACCAAACTTATATACTTTATACTTTTCAAAATTACTTAGCTTTGAAAAGTTAACCTTGATTTGGAAGTGCTCAAACCTTCAAAATAATCGAAGAAATCATATTTCAATCCAAGAGTTGGAAATCACCAACAAATTAGTAAATCAATTCCAAAAGATAAGGTTATATCAAATCAAATCCAAAACTCAAGAACTGAACACCGGCTCATTTCAAATTGTTCAAATATATATACATATATCTTTCGAATACCACATCACACTTCGGAATTTGAAATCAAAAATTGGTTTCACAAATCAATCGCATAGCAAAGCTACCGAAGTGGCCTCTCCCCCACTCAGAAACTCGAATATCAATGTCGATGATGCATACATTCATCACCGAAATTATTTTCCAACGACATAAGTAGGTTCGGGACTTCTATTTTCTCAAACTTTTTTTGAAATTTCTTCAAAATCATTTGAAACTCATTAAAATCATTTGAAATATTTCATATTCGGAAAATACTTTCAAATCATATTATTTATTATTTCAAAATCTTAAAACCAGTTCCAAAATGCCGGAGTTCAATCACTCAAATTCAGATTCAAAACCTTCAGTTATAAATCATTTTATATGAAACCAATCCTTATATAATTTTCAAAATTTCAAATCATTTGAAAACTTCAAATTCTCATTTTAAAAAGGTATATAATCCTTATCGAAAACATTTCACCTTTATATATAAAAATATGGTCATCCTTATCAAAATAACAATTACGATGTATACAAATTTTCAAAATACAATCAACCACAAATTTCCAAGGAATGATTCAAGGATGGATTCCAAAACAAACAGAGATTCAAATTTAGAGGAACTCTAAATCAAATAGAATTCTGATTCGAAGATAAGATCAAACGAAGATGAGACAATTAAATTAACAAATAGAAGATGGATAAGCTCATATAAGTCGCGGGCGACCTTGACAGGGTCAACCGTGACTCCAGGGATATAATCGATGCGAAAATCTAAGGCAAATCGACCTTCGATCGCCAGAGATAGAATCTAAATATAGCAGAAGATAGAAAACATCATAAACCGAGGATACAGAAATCTCCGGTGAATCAATGCCAATTATAAGGAAGTTTCACCCTTTTACAAATCATTCAAAGATTGGCGGAATCGCCACCCTATCAAGGTCATTCAAAGTGGAGTTACAGAATGCTCCATAGATCAAAGGAATACAAATAGGGAAGACAGGAATAGATTTCAGAACAAGTGGGAGCATTCCAAAGTTCAAAGGAATCCTAATCGAAGAAATTACTAACAAGGTGGATACGAAAGGAATGAAGTTTAGAAAATTTTACTTTCAAAGGAAGAAAATTTTATATCAAAATAATCTTTGAAAATTCTTTAAAAATCATTTGAAAATCATTTTATACTTCGAAAATACGTCCTCTCACAAAGAAATGATTCTGAGATTGATTTCACTCATTCTAGGGTATTTCTACCCTATCTCTAATGAGTTTTTGCTCCGCAGGCTAAGGTTTGCCTAAAAACAAAGCTCTGATACCAAATGTAACAACCCACTATTTTGGACCATTCACATCGACAATAATCCACACATGTCGGACTTAAATAATTCAAAATAACAGATTGTAATAAAATTTGGAGCAAATAAAATCAAATACAGAATCACAGACACAGAATATCAGAATAACTCGCAGCGGAAATAAAATACCATAGTAGTTCATGAAGCTACTATATACAAACTCTCAAAACATATACAAAATATCATAGTTTAAAAATGGATACAATAGAAGTCAGGATACAAAAATTAATAATACAGAGACAAATACAGAATAGGAACAAACTGGAAGAAGTAGACAAATAGATAGACCGATAAGCTCCAACAAAACTCTAGCTCCAGAAGGTGAATCCAAAGCTGTGATTCTCAGGCTGACCCGAGCGAAAAGTAAAACACAAAACACTCGAGTCAGGACATACATACTTATACAATGTAAACCAACTCTCAAGTGAACTGTAATATAAATGCACAATAACTTAAAGGATGCTTGGGATCGCCCATCCTTTAAGGATCCATAAAACCATCAATTAAGTAGTAATAAACACTATCATAGAAATATACATAATAAGTAAACAATGCAAATAACAGTGTTAATGTGCATCACAGCCATCATCAGGAAATCAAATGACATACAGAGAAGTATACCCGTGGTTAACATTTCAAAATGGTTTATAATTTCAAATTAAAATCCTTCATTTAAACCATTTAAAAGTAAAGTCATTATACCTTCAAATCAAATATTAAATTCCCAAAATTTCAAACTTTTCTGAGTTCATTTATTCACTTAAATACATTAAAACAATAAAATTCCAGCTTTCACAACATTTAGAAAGTGCTGCAGTAAGTTATATTTAAAAACAATTCAATTCAGCAAGGACGGCATTTATAAACTGCTGTAATAGTTCAGTTTTAGTGGAAAAATAGTTCAATTCAGAAAAGACAGCATTTACAAAACTGCTGTAATAGTTCAAAGTTCAATTTAAAGATTTTAGTTCAATTCAGCAAAGACAGCACTTGCAAAGTGTTCTGACAGTCCTTAGTTAGATTTTAGCCTTTTAGTTCACTTCTGAAACTACAGCACTTACAAAGTGCTACAGATTCACTTTAGTTCAGATTTTAGTTATTATTCAGAAACGATAGCATTTCTGAAGTGCTACTTATTAAATTTCCAGATTTACACTAGAATTTCAGAAAAAATTAAACTTCAATTTAAACCATTTTAATTATATAAAAATCATATTTTTTTCCACTTTAAAAATGGTCATTTAAATACCCTTTAACTTATGATTTCTATAAAGTAAATTCCACAAATAAATATCAAATTTTTCATTACTTCACTTATTAAATTCAAGTGTACAATTTTCCTATTCTTTACATTCACTTAACACTTTAATTTAAATTTATCATTTCACAAATAAAACTTAATTTCAATTTTATTTTCTTTTACTTACTTCCATTTTCAAAACCAAATCTCACAAATTCCAAGTCAAGTTAAATTCCAAATTTCCATTTTAGCAATTATTTATTTAACACTTTTAACTTTTAGAAAAATCACTAACCCTCTATTAAATCATTTTATATTCAATTTAAATCAAATTATCATAATTTACATTTTTAAAATACTTAAAAT
Organism: Allium fistulosum; assembly: GCA_030737815.1. NCBI lineage: Eukaryota > Viridiplantae > Streptophyta > Magnoliopsida > Asparagales > Amaryllidaceae > Allium > Allium fistulosum. Next base: position 913,167,981 of record CM060906.1, read on the forward strand.
ATCTAGAGAAATATATAAAATAACCACGGGTATGTATACTATTTTTTAACCTGTCAAGTGATACAGATAATATATCATTTCAATCCGTAATTTACAAAGAAAAATCCGGGTTCTATCATTTCAAACCCGCAATCCCAAGTTAATAAAAATAAATAAAAATCGTTCAGGCCTATCATTTCAGCCCATAACGATTTTTTTCCTATTCTAAAGTCCGTTCGGGTATGTATCATTTCAACCCATAGTGATTCTATTCTACAGGGAACTTGCAGTGTGATTAACAGAAATAAATAAACAGTATAATAAAATAAAATATAACAGATGATGTGACAAGTTAATAACAGGGTTAACATCATATAATTAATAATCACAGGCAGGTATAACATAACTGTGACAACCCGGAATTTCGAGCAATTACAATTTAATAATTTATATTAAATATTAAATTGTTTTGATATATCTTTGATTTATAAGACTTAAATAAATACTTTTCTTTTAATAAATATTGTATTGGTGAATTTTATCTTTTAAAACTAATAAATTATTTTCTATTTATAATGGATATATATATTGGTATATATTGTAGATAGGAAAGCTTTGTTTAAATGTAACTAATAAATTATGTTTTCAAACTTCTAATATTCATTTTAGTGATTTGGGAATTTTGATTTATTTGATATTAAGCTTTTTAAAGCTATTAAATAAACAAATATATGGGTTTTAATACTTAAGATAAATGTTTAAATAGTTTAAAACTTATTCTAACTTTAGTTTAGACTTAAATATAATTAACAAGGAGATTTGTTCTATTTTCTTTTAAAGTGTAGCTTGTTAAAAATATAGTTTAAAAATATATATAAGTTTTTCAATTCAATTTTGTCAAGTGATACTTTAGTATATAATATAAAATTAGTAGTTTATAGTAAGAAATGGTTTCTTTTATAAATCATTTCAAATTGTTAAATGTGTTATTTATTTTAAATAATATTAATAAGTAAAAGGAGGTACATATAGAAATAGAAATAAACATATAAAATAAATAGATGAAAGTAAAATATGGGGCTTCACATATATTTTAAAGCAACTTGACTAAAGTAAAATAACAAGATAACAATATAAAACTAGTAACAAAATAAATATAACAAACAAGGAAATATAAAATATACATAAGTTAAATTTTATTGTTTGTAAATTGTAAAACCAATACACTATAAATAATCAAATAACATGTTAGGGATAACATTCATTTGCATTCAAACTAGAAATCTGCTTAGGGAAGTAAACAATGGAGGATAACATTCAACTAAATTTCAAATGTAAAACAAGAAATAAAATACATAGGAATGATTTGCCAGCCCTAATGAAAATCTGCAAAGTCAAAAATATAGTAACTTGTTAGAAAATAAACTTGCATAGGGTAAGTATGTAAACAATGGCTCGAGTATGGGTATGCAGACTTGAGTATAACTAAGTCTAAGTAGATATATAGGCTGGTAAGAAGAAAATGTGCTAAGATAAGAATCAAAAGCAAAGTAGAAATATAGTTTGCATGTGGCTTGTAAATCAAGATGCAGGCAAGTATAAAATAATAGGTTAAGCCTAAAATAAAAACATAAAGGACATAGCATTAAATGAGAGAAAAGCAAATATCTTTTCTAGTACATAAAAATGTATTCTCGGCCACCAAAATATAAAACTATCTCTGAAAATTTGTACAACTTGTACACTATTTGGTCTAAAGTATGTGATACCCTGTTTCATATATATCAGCCTGTAAGCTACTTTTCCACATACCAGTTTTCATTTTCCATTCGAACTAAGTAAAACCAAGATAAAAACTTCATTTTTTTAAAACCTAAGCAAACATTCTCAAGCAAGCAACCCAAAACAAGTTTCAAATAGCAGGTTGTTTAACATAAGATGATGCTCTGTTCTCCTCTGCAAATTGGTGAGTAACACTTTTTTTTAAAATATAACTTGTTAATATAAAGCATGTTTTCTCTGTAATGATATATTTTGTATACATGTGATTGTGCAAACACTTGATTACTCTGTTAGTCTGTTACCAGTTGCTTATATTGTTTAAGTAGATATGTAAATCAATCTTCATCTCTTGATCTATTAAGTGTTTGAATGTAGAATGTAAACAAAAGTTGTTTCTTTGGCTACAATCTAGGTGTTAAAATTTAGTAAAGGTGAAACAACATATATTTGCCTCTGGAAACCAAGAAAGCTAGATACAACTTCAAATAAGTTTAAAAACAAACTTCTTGTTTTAAAGATTCAGGAGTGTAGAGTCAAACTACATACAAAAATAGGATTTTTAAAACAAGATTTAAAAATTTTAAAGCTAGGGGCAGAGAGCAGTTTTGGTTCATCTGTTTCAAGCATTTTGGGTTGCCATGGACGATCTCGTCGTCTAGAGTTGTCGAGTCTTGGTCTGGAGGTAGAGGAGTGATGGGTGGTGCTCGGAAAAATGGTAGAAGTGTGGTCAGATGAACGTGGAGGCGACGGCGTCGATTCCTTTTTCCTAAAACTAGTTTTTAGTGTGCTGTGAAATTTCGTTCGTACGAGGCCATTGTTCGATCGAGTGTAGCGAGCCTTTGGGGTTTGGTAGAGGGAAGATAGTTGAGGCTGTGGCCGAAGGCGTTGGCGATCCGGTGGTCTGAGTCACGAACATGAGGCGAACTTCCAGGCTTTTCAGTTGGGTTGCTGTTTCATCCAGGTTAGATTGTGAAACTCGAATTCGATCTCGGGTTTGGGTGGTCGATCTGGGGTTTGGGATAGGATGTGGAAGCGATCGCCGTGATGAGGAGATGTTCGTGGTTGACTGGAAGTGGCGATCGGAGACGTGCACGTGCACGGTGGAGCGTTTTTCTGGTGAGGCTGTTTTCTTGAGTGGTTTCGAAACTTGATGCTCGAGATTTTCTCGTGTAAATTCTTGTTTGGTTCGAGTGAAATCATAATTTACTCGAAGTAAATAAGGGGAACTCGGGTATATTTGTTTCCCAGTTTTTAACCTGTAACCAGTGCTCAGTTTTAAAGTATTGTTTTTCAAATTTAAATCAAAGTTAGGCCGAGTTTAATTAAAAGTTTAAAATTCCAGATTTTTGGAATGAAGAGAAAGTTTAAAATTTAAATACTTTAATTAAATTTAAATATTTGAACTTAAGGGGATTTGATTTAAATCCCTTCATAACTAAGGTATTGCTTTAATTTGTAATTTAAGGTTTTTAAAAAGATTAGTTTTATAAAGAGATTTGAAAGTTCAAAAGGATAGTGAAATAAATGTTTCAAACATATAGAAAGTGAAATTTAATCAATATTGAAAATGAGTTTTCTTTAAGTAATAAAGATTAAAGATTTAAATTCATTAACCATTAGAATAATTAGAATGATAAATGAATAATTTGTATTGATTAAATTAGTAATTATAAGTTGAAATGTATTAATTAAAGTAAATAATGAGTTAAGAAATTAATGTGTAATTAAGAATCATAGATTTGACTTTAATTAATAAATGAATGGTTAATTGAACTTATAATTAAAAATGAGGAAATTGTAAGTTATTATTTTAGAAAAGAAATTAAATAAATGTTAATGAAGGTCATTAACTAGATTATTTTATGATTAATTAATATAATTGATTTTTAATAGTTAATTAGATTGATTAATTTAATAATCAACATTGTAAATGTTTAAGTGTAATTACTTAATGGATATTAAGTAAGAAATTAATTACTCACTTTAGTTAATTAAGTAATTGATTAATTTGAGTTAATTAGTTAAGTTTGATTAATTTGGATTAATCACTTGATAATTGGGAGATATAATTACTTAGGAAAGTAATTGATGAATAATTACTGGATGTAATTAATTGGATGATGTTTTACTAGTAAAGTAATTTGAGTATAATTACTTTGTATAATTAATCAAAGGATTAATTAGAGATAATTAATTATGGAATAATTAAATTATTAAATGAAGTAATTAAGGGCAGTTAATTACTGTATGTTATTAATCTAGGTGATTAATATATATGATTTGAAGATTAGTAATTCTTAATAAAAAATTAAGAAATCAAATAACTAATTAAAAGATTAATTACTTGATGTAATTAAATAGTAAATGTGATTAGGGATCATTAATTATTATAATTAATGCTGGAATTTAGAATGGTTTTATTTGGAAATAATTAATAAATGAATAGATTTATTAATGTAATTAATTAAGTCATGTAATTAATTTTGGCTAAATAAATAAATGAAGTAATGTAAAAAATAATTCCTATATTTGGTTAAAGATAATAAATTGTGAAAATAATTTAAGGATAATTACTTAAATGTAATTAAAGATAATTAATCAGGGATGATTAATTAAAAATGAATAATTGGATGATGGTTAATTAATTGATTGATAATTAATTAATATGAGCAAGTTTAATAATGGTGAAGTAATTAATTTAATTTACTTTAAATTAATTAAAGATAAGGTAATTAATTTAATTCATTTTAAATTAATTATAAATGGTGTGATTATTAATCCTTGTTTATATATGTTGGATGATATGGATTTATCTCTAATATGAGATAAATAATGCTATGTGATATAGATGCTTTAGTTGCTGTGTGATGATAATATAGATTATCTGTTTATGATGATATGTGAATTATCTATCTGTGGTATTATGAATTATCTATCTGTGTTGATATAGATAATATTGAATTAAATTGTTTTAAAACTTAAAACAACTTGGACCTAAAAGATGGCGTTTTGGATTTCGATGAGACCGGGATCGGATCTTTCCATATTTGGGGGTCCGAAAACCACATCGATCCAATCTAACGTTAGGTCGTGAATCTCAAGTGAAGATGAAGATTCAGAGTGCAAGGGTTATTGTCGTTAACTCTGAGGATGATTCCAAAATGAGTGTACCGAGATAATGCCTTCGGTTTCGTTCGAACCCAGAACGAACTTGTATGGATTGAATGCTTTCAGAACATCGTTAGGTGGGAGATGAGCATTCTAAGAGATGTGTTCTCTAAAGGTAATCGTAGCCTCAAGCCTCATCAACCGGGAATGGCTAAAACAGGGGAGGTGCAGCAAGGCTTCGTGGGTCGCACCCACTTGAGAGCGGGATATACCCATGTCTAGAGTCCCTTTTTATTCGGCTGTGTGGCAGTCGGAATTGCGCACCGACTGCGGGGTTGTTTCGTTTGGGACTGTCCAGTAAGGGATGGTTTCGGCTTTGTGTTGCAGGGAACTTAGGGTGGGTTCTCGGTACGCTGATCTAGGCCAGGTACTGTGACGGGCGGTACCCCAGTAGCCCTGCCATTGTATGGACTCCAATCTCCAATAAGTGCCGTACGTATTAGTTGTGCCCAACTACGTTGGAACGTGAGATGTAAGCATTCCAGCTATTTCTGTATTTTACTTGAAAATCCTAGACACTATTATAATATAACTGGATTTCCTATCAAATGTTTGGTTAGCGTAAGGTAAAAACTTTTCCATGTTTATGTGTGGGAAGTCTTACGTGATACCTTTTGTTTTCAAAGGATTTTCAAAGTTAAGCAACTTAAACCTGTTACTCATACCAGACCCATGTCTGACCCAGAGTTTATTTCTGTTTTTTTCTTAAACTCTCGGGTACTCAAATTTTTACGAGTAGCCAAGGGATCAGGTTAGCTTTGACGAATTGTAGAGGAGCAATGGAGCAGGAGGCTTCAGCGTATAGATATATAGTAATTCCGCTGTGTTAGTGTTTATCTGTATTTCCGCCGTGTTGTATCTCTGTATTGTTTTGAGTTGTATCGAGTTGTATTAACTAGACAGGTGATTATAACTGTCTAGTATGTGTTGTATTATCTGTGTAACTCTGATGTATATGATACTATGTAATCTCTTATGTGATATATTATATTTCATTCGTTCCGCTGTTGAGATTCTGATGTTGTTTTCTTCTTTCTTCTCTATCTTTTCTATTTCTCACCCTTTTCTTTCTTAAAGATGATACGACTTTCTGGGCGTAGAAGGTCGGGTCGTCTCATATTAAATATTAAATTGTTATTGCTCGAAATTCTGAAATGAGCAGAGCACTTTTGGGTATTGAAACATCTTTGACTTCAAAACTGAAAATTTGTTAAGATTAAGAAGATCACAGCAAAACAAATTCTCAGTTTTGAAGTCAAAGATGTTTCAATACCCAAAAGTGCTCTGCTCATTTCAGAATTTTGAGCAATAACAATTTCTTTGCAATTTGACAATAGAGATAAATATATATACATTACAGAAAAATAACATACATATACGTATATCACTAAAAACTGCCATACCTAACTGCTCGAACAGATCCTGGAAAAAATATGAGCTCAACCTCCTCGTGAGACCACAACTCCACGTGCTAAGCCTCGCCTGTACTCGCGCCACATTCGACTCCACTTCGCCGAACCCTCACCATAAATCGAAACCCCAAAGCGATCTCGCGGCTACCAATCCCATCACATCGTCGATCGAGTCACCATGACGCCAGCCCCAAACACGATCGAGCTCTACTTAGGGATCGAAAATTCCGGGTCGTTACAGTTGGTATCAGAGCCGAAAGGTTAAGCGAGAACCTTGGCTCTGGTGGGTATACTTATCAGAGATAGGGTTAGTATTACCCTAGGATGAGTTGAGTGTATATATATAAGAGAACGTACTTGTTATTTTCTTATATAAAGATTTTAAATGATTTTATATATTTTGATATATATAAAGTAATATTTCTTACTAATAAATATTAATGAAATTGTTTGTTGATTATTGGAATTAAATAAAATAATGAGAATTAAGTAATACAAACGAGTTGAAGTTGAATGAAGATAAGTTTAAAATGGATCCAAACTGAAACTAAAATCCTGAATTTGTAAAAGTATTTTCAGAATGGGAAGATAATGAAGTGGTTTCTAGATATGATAATCTTGATTATTATCATAAATGGTTGTTGTATGTAATAGTGGAATGTGTATTAATGAGTAAGCAAAATAAAATGTGTTAAGGATATAAACTTAGATGAGTATAACTTGTAAATTAGAACGGATTTAAATTGTGAAGTTTAAACCTAAGTTTAAAAACATTTGAATTGTTTCAAAGTGTTAAAAGAAAAGAATAAATAATATTATTTAGAATATATTTGAATGTGATCTTATTTTAAAATAAGAAGTTGTTTGAAACCTTAAAATGAGATCTGTCTTAAATTAAAACCAAAGGTGGTTTAAATTTTAAAGTATAGTCTGGTGGGCTAAGAAATAAATATGTATATGGGGAATATACATAATATCAAAAATGGGTTGAAATAAACTCAAAATGTTGAGTTTTAAATTTGGAATGAGATGTGAAACCCAAGGTGATAAGTTTTGAACTTATAAGATTATTAATGTAAATTTTAAAATTTGAAATGGGAATTCAAATTTGGGTAAGGTTGGCTAGATGAAGTAAATTGAATTTAACTTTGGGTAAGTTAAATAAGTTAACAAACAACTTGAATTGGACAATATCATCCTATTGTTATTAATAATTTTTATAATGTAGATTGGATTTGTTTAAATGAATGAGAAATGAAGTGTGGTAATATATCCCTTATTGTGATAAATAGGGAAATAAAACTTTAATTTGAAATTAAAGATATGGAATTATTTTGAACTGGAAGTTTGAAAAATTGAATTTGTGAATTAAAATTTGTTAAGAACTGGTTTCAGAATTGGAAGATAGTATTTAGTAATTTATTGAATTTTTAAGATAAAAAAAATTGTTTTGAACTCTTATTTGAACTTCGAAATAAGTTAAGTAAAGATAATTTAAAATGGAATTTTGAGAATTTGACTCAGAATTTAAGTATTTAAAATTAGGATTATTGATTTAAAAAAATAAAGATTAATTTGATTTAAGAGGTTAAACCAACATTTGAAAATTTAACTTGAATTTATCTAATTCGAGACGGTTTAAAATTGAGATTTAGATTGCATTAGTTCAAACTGGATTTAGTTTGGATTAATTAGAAGTGAAGATGGATAAGTATACAATTTCAATAGAAATTGAAATGATTTGAAATTGAAATGGATTCAATTTGAAACCAGTCTAAATTAATTTGAATAATTTGAAATTGTAATTAAAATGAATATGTTTAAAATCAAATGGAATTTGATTTGAATTGTGGATAATTCAACTTGAATTGGGACTGGATCAATTTAATGGGAAATTGATTGAAATGGAGATGGGAAAGTGAACAGTTTTGACTCTGGACTATTTTCAGTATAAATTGTTTTAATATAAACTTATTTTTCCAAGCTATTAAATATATAACCTTTCTTTCTTCAAGCCAGATTATTTTATCCTTGTTTTACAATTATTTTGGAGCTAATTAACTATTTTTCAACTGTTTTTAAACTAATTACTATTTTTCAACAGTTTTATAAATTAATTACTATTTTACGACTATTTTGCAATTATCTAAAATTTCTATAACTATTTAACTATTTTTCAACTATTTTACAAATACTTAACTATTTTGCAGCTATTTTACAAACTAATAATTATTTTTCAACCACTTATCTATTTTTCAAAATTTCTAAGCTATTTTCTAAATATAAACTGGTCGGAGTTCAAACTAACTGAGGTAAGAATTGAAGTGATAATCCAAATGGGGGATTAAGGTAAATGTGAATAACTGAATAAAATCAAAGTGAATGTGAATAGAAAGAGAATCGATTTAATTGATAATCAATGAAAATAAATACGTAGGATGTACGTATATTATTATATTCGCATAGTGATTTGATCTAGATTCGAGTACAGAATTTCGAGATAGTATTACCGATCCGATTTGGGATTTTTCGCTCGATTTTCGACGGCGAACCTGGATATGGATTTTTGATTGGTTCTGGATATTCTCTATCATAGTTGTGACTATGCAAGGAGAACGACGGTTTCTGATCAAGAAACCCGATCTGAGTCCGCACTAGGAAGTCGGATGGACAATACTAGTTCGGAAGTGAAATTGTGTGATCGAGTGAGCGATCAGATTGATATTGCGTACGGATAATATGTGGACATCGTACGGGTTTGAATGGAGTTGATATTGAAGATTTGTGGATAAGAACTGTAAATGATTTTTGAAATTGAAAGTATATTTTGTGAAATATATGATGAAGTAAAGTGGGGATTGAACATTTCTATGATTAAAATTTACTTTATAAAAGCAAGCAATATGGTGAATGACTTTACAAAAGAGTAATCAAAATTTGAATATTGTTTTGGACTAAACAAAGTTATATATCTTTGTTATATATGGAAAACTCCCCTTGTTGAATCTATTGCTAGAAGAAAATGATTTTTGAAAGTATTTGAAGTATAAAAGTGAATTTATACAAGTAAAAATTGATTCAAAGATTTTTCAAAACTTTTACATATATGTATATATAAAAAAGAATTTTGTGAAAGTAATTTTGAGGAAAGGTTTTGGGAACCTTTGGATTTGAAAACGGGCTTTTGATTTTTGGGGAAAATCTATATTGGAATTTGGGAAAGCCTACTTTGAGAATTATCGATTTTGGGAATCGATTTTGTGTAAAGGAGCTTTATATGGAATTCATACTAGGTGTATGATTTGGAAAATACTATATGTGTATAGTATAAAGTGTTTTGAGATTGGCTCTAGGGAAAAAGGCGCTCCTTTGAAATGAACTTCTCAGGAGTGCCACAGGGTGGCACTGCCTTGAGCCTCTAAGGGGGAGGTTTTAAAGTTGATCCCGTGAGGAGTCCGGACAAAACTAGTTCCTGAGGATTATTTGTGTAGCGAATGTCGAGGGGCTGGTGCCTACAGAGGCATTTGGGTTTTATTGTGACGACAGTTTAACTCGATGTCACTGCGATCTACTGCAGACCATAGCGAATGTCGTGTGTGCCGCTGAGAGCCAACCGTCTACGTTTGATTTTATATCGGTAGACTGCGACACTATGGTAACATAGCGAAAGTCGTGTGTGCCACTGAGAGCCAACAGTCTATGTTTGATTTTACATCGGTAGACTGCGACCTATGTTAGAGTGGAGAAGTTTCATTTTGACAGCGAAAATCGTGTGTGCCGCTGAGAGCCAACAGTTACATGGACTTTTGCTGCGACGGCAACGTAACCCTGGAATGTAACTGCGATCTATTGTGGGTTCCATGGTGTAATCAGTTACATGGACTTTTGCTGCGACGATAACGTAACCCAGGATGTAACTGTGACCATGGATGGGTGTGATGATTTCCAGAGCATTCTCACAAAAGATATTTTCTCTATTTTCGAAACTGTTTCCTATATTTTCAATAAAATTATTTTCCAAAGTATTTTCACTAGGTGTTGGAAACGAGTTTACCGGGTACTTGTAGATTTTTCAGTCCTACGTCTGATCAACGTATGACCGAATTTCTATAAGAACAAGGATGGACTTGTTGAAACATCGAGTTATAAAAGTATTTTTGTAAAAACTACTTTGGAATAATATTATATAGATATTTAAAAGGTATTTTAAAATTGATCAAAGAGTAATTATCTGATTTTAATTAAGCATCTTCATAAATACTGGTTCCGTTCCTTTTCAAGGACGAAAAGATTCAAAGGGGGGAGGAATGTGATGACCTGAAATTTTTGGCAATATGATTTTAATAAGTATTTAGTCTAATTAAATAAAATACAAGTTTTTTTTTTAAAACTGATAAGATCTCTGATTTTTATCAGTTATGTTTGTGTTTGTAAAGAAAGTTTTGATTTAAAAATTTGAAATGGAATTTTTCAATACTATTTAAAATAAAATCTTTCAAAAATATTTAGAATAAATCTGTCTTATTGAATGGAAGTAAGGGTTCTATATATTGATATAATATGACCATATAAATGTAGTCTTTAATAATAATGTTTAAAAATAAGCAACCTTATCAATATTAAAACATGAATATTAACTGAAGTATAAAACAATATATATGATTATAATCATAAACATAAGGAAACTATAATGTAAATATAAGATAAGTTAGGGAAACAATGACCTGTAAAATATACTTGTACGAAACCTTTAACAAAGATAATAACAAATTTGCTGTGTAATCATGCACGCAAGAAGAAGACGGATCTATTTACATATTCAAATTTTCTTTGTTCTCAGATGCAAAAGAGATAAGTTGTTCACAGCACAAATGCAAAATATCTTATACATATAAAAATAAAATAAAAATAAAAATATGTGCATATACATATCAAATGAAATAAAATGTTACTTGTAAGGGAACATTGCATTTAATACAAATCATCTCAGCCTCTTTAGCTTTCAAAGGAAGACAATATTTTTATAAACAAGTATGAAACGTGAAATAAAGACAATTGTAAGTAATTAATGTTAGCACACAAAGCATACCATACAATATCATTTCAGCCGCAATAATATGAGCTTAGCCACCAAAAATAAAATAAAAATCTCTGACCATTTGTACCAGCAATACAAAGCCTGTATGTTTGTTTATATATATCAATTTTTTTTACTCCATTTGGTTCATCCAAACTGAGCAAATTAAAAGTATTTTCCAAGATTAAAACAACAACTGAAAGTTAACTCAACAACTAAAAGAAAATCAGAGCAAATCATCTCCAGCTCCAGATCAAAGTAGGAGCAACCCATCCAATCCCAGACAGATAAGTTTTAAAGATCAAGAGCAGTTCAAGTCTTCAAAATTGAAATTACTCTAAAACCTGCTCTGCAAACAAATGAGGTGAGTAAATTTTGATATTAAACAGTATAAAATCGAAGACTTGAACTTGATGCATGAATGAAATCTAGAAGTTAAATGGTTTGAAATGATTTGTATGTATGTTTAGATGTAAATGGATGTGTATATAGGTATGTGATATAGCTGATGGTCAGCTCTGTTTATTTTACAGTGCACTTCATCAAATAAACAATTCCTATCTTCATTTGCATTTCATTATAGACTAGGATCTGAGAATAGAAAACATTTGAAAGTTTATAAAGTTAATTTTAAAGGTAGTTTTAATTTAATATATGATGTATTTATAAAAGAAAAAGAGAAAATATAACAACCTAGAAACAACACAGCAACTAAATCTATTACCATCAACAACAATTAAGATCATCAAAACAAGACTCTGAAACCAACCCAGGCTGATGGTGTTCATTATCCTGGAAATGAATTCTCTGGTCAATTATTATACAGGTGAGTAACTCTTCTATTTCAAGGCTAAAATCCTCATCTACTTGAGGGTTGTTTAAATCTGTGGTATGTTTAGGGATTCTTGATATATGAATATATTAAATTATGAAGGTCAGTTATGATCATCTTCAACTCTGCATACAGATACAAATTTAGTTTAACTTCAAAATTCCAAATCACCTTAACAATTTATTGTAGGCCTTGGATTTCAAATCAACCTGTTGTTTATACATAAATAATGATGTATAAATAGATGCAAGAATTTAAAGACTGAATTTATGCTAGAAAATGTAAAATACAGTAGGAATGTTAAAAATCTGTTAAATCAAATGTTTTAATTTGTTGTTTCAGGATTAAAACTTGAATCAACATAGAAAGTTAGGATTTTTAAAATCGGAATCACAATTTTTAATGATGTATTGAATGGACATTTTGGTGATGTCTAGAAATTGGTATTTGAGGGTTTTCTGGTGGTCAAGATGGTTTGGAGGGTCGGGGTTCCGTCTGGTGGTAGTAGGATGATCGGAGATGATGGGAAAAATGGTAGAAGTGGTGGTAGTTTGTCGTGGCGGCGGCGATAGGGAGAACTAAGTTTTTAACCTAGTTTGGTTGAGGGTCGAATTGGTGGTCACCGTTGCATCAATGGTTGATCGAGTGGGTCGAGATTGAGGGGATTGGTTGCGTAGGAGTTTGGCAAGGGGTGGACGAGGTTGTTCATCCTCCGGTGGTCAGAATTGATGAGGTGATGTATTTTTTTCTGGCAAGTGGGTCGGGTTCCAGTTCCAACTGGATAACTCGATTTGGAATTATGGAGTGTGATGGTGTTTTGATGATCGAGATAGGTTGTTGGAGCGACCATGGATGTGTGGGGAGTTCTGGCGATGGTCGGAAGATCACCGTGGGTGGTGTAGGTTGCACGATGGCATGGTCGTGTCTGTTGATGTTGGGATGGCAGTTGCCTCGGGGAGGAACTCGTGTGGATATAGTTTTGGCTCGAGTTGTCTCTGGGGTCATTTGCAAAACTTGTATGAACTGTTTTCACAGTTTAATATTTTAAACCAAACAGTTTTAAAAATTTAAGTGAACAGAAAAAAAATGAAGAGGTGTACTTGGTTTTGGTTCAAGTACATATGGGTTAAACTAAAGCGAATGTTTAACCGGTTTTTAAATTTAAATAAAAGTAAGCCTTTAAATTTTAAATAATCGAGTTAACAAATTCCCTTGAAATTTTTTTTTTCCCCGTAATGAATAGTTTGTACAAATAAATTTGTATGATTTGTTAACTTAAATGTTTTAAGTTAAATCCTTAAGTTATTTTCAAACTAAATTTGAAATGTAAAAAGAATTATAAGGGAAATTACTTAATGGGAAGTAATTAAAGGATAATTACTTAGGAGAAGTAATTAAGGAATAATTACTTGGAGTAATGTAATTAAAGATAATTAATCAAGGAAGGTTTAATAAGATGGATGACCATTGCATGATTAATTAATTGGTTTATAATTAATTAGTAAACAGGATTTAAAGGTGGGTAAAGAAAATTGATTTCAATTATGGTTAATTAAATTAATTTGGGATAGTATGGATTGATTTGTTTCACTCAGAAATGATTGAATGATATTAAATACATTGAAATTACTGGATATTTCAGATATGAAATAATAGTGATATGATTTGGTAAGAACGGTTATAATGTGGTCATCCTTCTATAAAGAATTGTTGTATTTAAAGTTGAATTGTTTTTCACTTGAATAACTTGAGTTAAGGTGTTATTGTATTCGAAGAGACAGCGATCGGGTATCAGTAATACCCGAACCCACTTCGAATTATAATCTACATGATTCTATTTGGATTACTGTGAGCAATCAATAGACAGAAAGGGTAAGTAGGAATACTTGGAATTTGATTTAAGTAATTGAGTATAATGAACTCGTAGGAAGTACGAGTTACCCGGGTTCCTTTAAGATTTGAATTTAGTATTATATGGGTTTACTCACGCTGGTTTCCAGCCTGACCCGGGTGTTACTTTGATGTAATGCTCGGGTCAGACCGAGTATTACATATTTTCAGGTAAGAACGTTCTGGAGCTCAGAAGGCGAGCTGGATGGCAGGAACGTATGGAGTGTATTCTGCTGTGATATATTGTAGTTTGTCTGGGACTTGTTGATTGTATCAGTTCAGTGATTGAGTATATGTTGTAACTCTGATGTATTTAAATGTAATCAACTGATACAGTATTCTTTTGTAAACTGTTATTATTTGATATTATATTTTGATCCGTTGTGAATGTGAGGTTCTGTATTTTGTTTCCTGTTTCTTCTTCTTCTATCTCTTTCTTCTTTTCCTAACTATCTGGAATTTTCGGGATCGAAAATTCCGGGTCACAGATAAAACAATCCAAGATTAATTAATGCAAGCTCAACAAAGATCATTTCAGCCACCTTGCAAAAGGAAAAAAATCTCTAACAGTACAATAATATCTTGTACTTGTATAAACTTCAGCCTATACATACTTGTTTTATATATATATCTTCCACTTGCCATTTTGTTTTCATTCATTCGAACCAAGAAAAGAAAAATATACAAAGCTTATAACAAACCAGTAATCAAGCTGAATCAAAGCAAGACCAAGGCAAATCTGGTTCGAGTCAAAGAGTATTCAAAACTGGAATTTTAAAACAGGCAAAACAAAAATAATATTCAAGATCAGGGAGAAAGTTCAAATTTCCAAATCAAAAGCAAGTTTTTCCTGGCCTTCTCTGTTTTCAGGGTTCAAGGTGAGTATCAGTTTAAACCTGTGATATACTTAAATGCTTGTGATGGATTTCGTAGAAATATAGCTTGCATATGATTATGAATGTATATGTAAGATGTGTATATGTATGGTAAGAAAATTAGTCATGACTGGTATCAGGTAAAACTACTTCCATTGGGAAACAGGTTTTCCAAAATCTGTTTAAAATCAAAATCCTTCTTCCTTGATTTATGTTAAGTCTTAGAATTTAAACAAAATCTTTGTCTAAACATGATTTGTGGTTTAGAAATACATTTTTATAAATTAAGTCAAAGATTCTTAGGAAAATTTCAAATATACAGTCAACTTCAATACCTAGTCAAAAATTTGATCATCATGTTATCTCGTTTTAATAATACCATCGAAATCGTTATTGAGAACGATGATTTTTAAAACTTAAGTCAGGATTTTTAGTCATGTGATTATGGACAAATCGAATGACGAATGGAAATTGGGTTTCGTGTGATTTCTGATGATCGAAGAATTTTGGGATCGAGAGCTCATAGGTGGAGTAAGCTCTGTGTTCTTCGATGTTGGCAAAAATGTCAGGAGGATGGCCGAGACACGGTGGCGACGGCGGAGGGTCGAGAATTGATTTTTACCTAATTTTAGGTGGATGTCGGAAATCGCTCCAGTAATTCATCCTCTGGTGGATCGAGTGTTTCCATGCTTTGGGAAATGATAGACTGGACCTAGGCGAAGCTGTGGCCGGAGCCTCTGAGGTTCCGGTGATCAAAAATTGAAGGACGAGGAGCTTTTCCAGGATGGGGTTGTTCCAGGCTGGAGCTTGTAAGCTCGATTTTCGAGTTCGAATTGTAGACGCGGTTCAGGTGATCGAGTTTTGGTATGAGGATGATCATCGTTTTGGGAGGATCATCGCTGATGATCGGAGGTGGCTGTATCATGTGTACATGTGCACGGAGCACATTTTGATATCTGGAGTGTTGGGTTGTTGGATTCGAAGTTTCTCGAGTAAAATGTCGGGTGAAGCTCGAAGATGCGGGGAGTTCGACTCGAAGTATTTTTGGGGTGTCTTGGGTACATGGTTGTTTGAACAGTGAGGAATATTTAGAGATTTAGGCTGAGTGAATCCAAATTTTAAGTATGGACTCAAATCTAAGTTGTATTCTAGTTTTGAGATAAGTGAAGTTTTATCAAATTTAAATGCTTTAACGACTTTAAAATGTTAACATATATCTTGCAAAATAATTTGAATTTAAAATGAATTGATTCTTAAACTTTGTAAATTTCACTTATAAATAAGTGTGACTTTAATTATGGGGTTCAAAAGAATTTAAATTATTTTTATCCCTGTTAAGGTTAAATTTGTATTCATTTAAATCTAAATTTGAAATAATATGTAAAAATAAATTTGGAAGTAAAATATTTCAATGTTTTGTTAATAAGTCATAAATAAGGAAATGTTTTAAATTTATGGTTTGTGATTCATTTAACAAATAAGAAATTTAAGGTTTTAAGGAACGATCAGGAAGTAATTAATCAAGTAATTAAGGGTAAATTAAGCTACAGGTTAAGCATTTATTTATTTAAATAATTAGGGAATTAGTTATTGGTTATTAAAAATTAATTTATAAAGGTTTAGTTAATCACTTGAGGATTACTTGATTTCAAACTAAGCATTCCATTAATTAAGAAATAAGATTAATTGATAATTTGATTTTCATTAATTAGGTGATGAAGTAATTAGGAATAAATTACTTGATGTAATGAATTAATTAAAGGGATGATTAATTAATCAGTTTAAAATTTATGTTAAGTAAAGGCAATCTATATGATTAAAGAACTAGTAATCAATAATTTTGGAAGTAATCAATCTTGCTTATGAATGATTTTAATGATAAAATACCTAAAATGGGTCGATAGCTCTGATACCAACTGTAACGACCCGGGATTTTCGATCTCGAAAATTCCAGATAGTTAGGAAAGAAGAAAGAGATAACATAATAGTTCTACACATTCAATTGTTGTCAATTCACATTTGCATAAGTATAAATGTCAGGTGTGATTACTCACCTTTTTACGCTGAAGTTTTGCAAAACAAACACACAAACAAAAATCCGGAAAGCACGAAAGCACGACTAGATTTGGATGGAGAGAGAGCTAAGATGTAAATCTTGTATTCACAAAATAAACAAAGAAAAATATGAATATAAATACAATACCAAAGTTTAGATTGAAACAAATGGAAACTAGGCTAGACAGATACATCACCTAGCCTCTAAAATCACTTTTGCTTGACCTTGCCTCAACTTTGCTCGACCACAACACTATATTGGCTCGACCATGACATGTATAAAGGTGGTAAAGGTCAGGTTTGGATCTTAAATACATGGCTTGGTCAAGAATACAAATGGTCTTGGAAGTTACTAGTGAAGGAAGATCAAAGGTTAAGGCAAAAAGAGGAGTTTTGGTGCAACTTTTAGGCTTGGCCATGCATGAATTGGCTCGGCCTTGGCATGTACAGACCTGGTGGTGGCTGGAGTGAAGGCCATGGGTGTTGAACTTGATAGTGGTGGTGGCTAAGGGGGTGGCCAAAGCAACATCTGAAGGGTATGGTGAGAACTAGCTAGGCTATGCATGTTTTTAAGGGGTTTTTGCAATTTTTAGTGGTGTTTGCATCATGGAATGGTCATGGCCAGTTTTGGTCAAAGGAGGAGGGTGTTAAGCCGTGTATGGTGATGGGAAGGAGGTGATGTGGTGGTCGGTGAAGGTGGTGAGGGGTTTAGGCTGAGCAAAACACATGAAGATCAAGCAAAACAATGAAAATTCAATAGAAAAGTGAAGAGAAAAGTAGAAAAAAAAGAGGAAGCCATTACCTTTTTCTCAGATCTGAAAATAGGCGTGAGAAGTGAGATAAGAAGAGATGTTTTCACGTGAATTTCATAAAGAAAAAGTCACAGCAATCAAGGAGAAGTTATGGTAGAAAATTAAGGGATGCGACGATAAAAAGGTAATAAATCAAAACGTAACATAAGCTTTTAATTAAAAATAGGTAACGTATCTAAATTTGATTTGTTTCCCATCTATTTAATAAAATATATGCCAAAGAAATAATTCAATAAATACATATCGTTTATATAAACACGATAAAAATAAATAAGAAAACGGTTATAGAAACGTATAAATAAATTGCTATTTACATCTGTATGTTACTTAATTTACAAAGTATATATCCAAATTAAGTGAAACAAAAACGGACAAATGTTGTAAATATATACATAACATGAAATTTTACATATATATACACAATTATAATATGATATACAACCAAAAATATTACTTATATTGATTAAAATAAACATTTAAAGGTATGCCTTTTAAAACAATAACGTGTGTGTGTGTGTGTCTATATATATATATATATATATATATATATATATATATGAAATTTCTTTCCAAGAAATAAATAGGGATCTAAATACTTATCCATTTAATTACTAAATGAATGTATAAATAAGAAAAATAAGGTAGAGATAGATATTATGAAGGATAAATAAATAGTTTTAGGAAAAGTAGGAAATAAATAAAGAAAATACTTTATTTTATGGAAACTAGAATTAAAGATCGAAAACAATATACAATCAACATTTGAACATTATAACTATACTTTAAAAAATGTTTTAAAAATAAAATATATGCAAAACATATCATGTTACACAAATTAGAACATGATTTTACAAAAAAGATATTATTTATACAAATTTAAAATAAACAAATTTGTTAAATAAAACAATTTACACATAATATTGTAAAAAGCATAACTTTCACAATATTAATCCGATTTCAACGAAATGAAAAGCAGTATTCTTGAAATTAAATCTATTTTCAAAATAAAAGATAAAATTCAAAATTTCATATATTTAAATTTTAAATTTAAACGGCAAAGTTTGACCATTTTGACCAAAATCCACTTTTGGGAAATATTCCATTTATCCAGGTTAGGAATTATAATTCACACAAAAATCAAAATTTATATTTAAAATAACAAAATTTATTCTTTAGATAAATAAAATAAAGTTTTTAAATCAGGGAATTCTATTAAAATAATTAAAATATACAATTAAAATAATCACAAAATACAGGGTTGTTACAATATCTTGATATAAATGCACACTATGAATTTATATTTCCAATTTATCAACTGATAATCATTTCCCCTTATTTATAAACATCGTTTATAAGTTTATAAACTCATTTGGGTTTAACTTGTTTAAAAAAATCTCATTCATAAAATTTCATTTATGAATCCATTTCGTTATAAATTCCATTTATTTTTCAAATCTATTTTAAATATCGATTTCAACTTATTTTCCATAAATCCAGAAATATCACTTAAAAATCCATTGTTAAAAATCCCTTATATAAATTATTTTTATATCTCTAATTAAAATATTTTACGAACAGTTGAGTACAAATCCAAAATCAATCATTGTTTTATCCAAATCAATTTCCCTTAAAATAATCCAAATTTCAATATAAATAATTTTTTTATCAAAAATCTTGTTTTAATTCCTTCAAATTCAAAAATAATATTAATGGTATTTAAAATACCAAAATTAAGGCCAGTGCTATTATAACATCCATTAAATCAAATCATAACATAATCTATAACAAATTATCCACATGCATCATATATCACTATATATGAAATTCAAAACAAAAATCTTGAGGAATCCAATTGGATCCCTCCAACCTGTTTTACCTGCAACCACAGATGTTATATAACATAAAATAATAATCCCGCTTTGAGGCGGGAAATCGCAATAAAAAGGGTCATCCACTATTATGCGGGGAGCATAGTGTCTCATTCGCTCTAATCGGTGGGAAATAACCCAACTACTAATATATATATATATGACTACTATAAATAATATAACATCCAGTTGATAAACTATTATCAATTCATCAAATCAACCAATAAATAATTTTTAACACTTTAAAATAAAACTAGTTATCCAAAATGAGTGAGATTTACTCACCTTGATTGTTAATTTACTGACCGTTCTAATTTTAAATTAAATCGAGCGACATTCGATTTAATCTAAAAATTCCAGTTAACAT
Source organism: Allium fistulosum (assembly GCA_030737815.1). Classification (NCBI taxonomy): domain Eukaryota; kingdom Viridiplantae; phylum Streptophyta; class Magnoliopsida; order Asparagales; family Amaryllidaceae; genus Allium; species Allium fistulosum. The sequence continues at coordinate 913,188,098 of CM060906.1, forward strand.
CGATCGATTCCAAATTGATTCTAGATTGTATATTTCGCAGCTACGAATCCAACGTGACTGATTCCATGATTTTTGGACCTCGTATGAATGAATTACGAATTTTAGAAGTTATCGAACATTTTTAAATTAATTAAAATAAACTAATTAGAAGTTAAAAATATTTACATTTCTGCCATCTTCATCTTCCTCTGCCCAAATCGTGCACAGACCATACTCGTGTGCACCTCTTCCCACTGATACGGAGCATCGCTCCGCTAAACGACAAACCACCTTCGCCGTTGAATTCCTCTCGTCGAACACAACCCATCCATCCCCAAAAACTCTAGCTCGGCCTTACCCTGTAGATCGCGACCAAGCCTCACTTGCCCTCATCTGCATCCAGGTCGCGATGACCACCCAGGCATCGAGCTTCACAATTTTCTGCCTCCAGGTATTCTTTGATGCTACAAACACGATGGCGCTATCCGATTGACAAATCGACACCTCTAGCTCCCTCAAAGCCGAACCCTAATTTGACTATCAACATCAGCCTCTTCCCAATAGCAGTCGAACCCCCTCTAACCCATACCATCACGAAGCCCTTGATGAATTAGGACTTTTAAAACTTATTTCATATTTTTTTGTCAAGCCATTATGGAGATGTAAAATTTTAAAATGTTGATCCCCACTTTTTAATTTTATTTGGCAATGTTTATATAGTAAAGGATGAATGGAGGTCATGTAGAAGAGGGGTGGGCTCTGTACACGGTAGCTCAGCTGATGGGAAAGGAGGCTGTGGTCAAATCTGAATATAAATATATTATTATTAAATTCAAAATATCTAGATATTTAATTTCAAACTCCGATCAAGACGTGCCGCCTGGCGTTCCTAATGTTATACCCTTATTCCGAACGAAATGGAACAAGTTCCGGGACCTAATTCGATCGTGTAGAGAAGATAGCTTTTTGAACCCAATTATAATATTAAATTTTCAATATTAATTTCAACGCATTTCTATCCCGTACGACCAAACGGTGAATCCAATCGCCATGAAATTTGAAATTCGATAATAATACACCATTATGGATCCAATGGAACTATTTCGTTGAATTCCAAGACTGTGCCCCGGATCGCTATTTTAACGTGTCGATTAAATCGACGATTTCAAAAATTGGCGAAATCACTTGAAATTCCAGTTTTAAAAACTTACTCACTCAATTCTAATTCAAATAGAATTTATATCAACATTAGAAATCGTTTCGATTCATACTCAACTCAAATTTTCAATTATTCACCATTTCCGTATTACGATAAATCGCTATATCTGAAATTTAAATTAATTCTATAATTTCAACCAAAATCTTCATATTCAAAAATAATTTATATTCCAAATCCAATATTAAAACCATTTAAATATTCAAAATCAAACGATGAAAAATTCGGGTCGTTACATTTCTTTCCCCTTAAAAGAATTTCGTCCCTGAAATTGCCAAGGTAGAAGAAATGCTCCAAACTCATTAACTTTTCAAAACTCACTTAGTTAAACTCGATATTTCACTTTCCTAAATATTTTAGTTCCATTCAAAAACAATTAGTTCCATTCCTAAATCAAAATCCTTATTTCAAGTTAAAGTTTCAAATTAATTATTTAACCAAAATTTTCCAAAAAATTTCAAATTTTTTTCTAACACCCTAAATTTCCAAATTTTTTTGACAGAGTCTTCTTGTATGGAGAGCCTTTTACAATATCATAAATATGATAAAAAGATATACATCGGCTCTTATGGCCGGAAAACACAATATATTTCAATATTTTTATTTTCCACACGCTAAATTCGTAAGCGTACCTTATTTAGCATTATTAAGCAAGCTCGCTCAATTTATATGCAATCACGCAACCAAAATATAGCCAAATGGTCTTCTTGTACTTGTAATTACTCAATTTAAGCACGTAAGTCACAAAAATATGAAATTTAATAACATTTCAAGTATTTCCCTAGCATAAACCAACATGTTCTACATGTATTTTAAAGCAATACAGGGTTCCAACATTAATTAAGTTACTATCAATCGATTTATATACCATGTCATTCAATTCGAATGATTCACAACAAAATTTACTTGCATCCACTTTATATTACACTTAATATAATCATATTCATTTCAAATGGATTCTAAACCAATTTATTCACTTTCCATTTGTTTGCATAATTTTTGTTACTTTTGTTTATGTTGAATGACAGTTCAATCCATGCTATTTGGTGATATTCGTTTAATAAAATAACCATTCCAGTTTATAGCTATTTTAAATTGATTCCAAATCAATTTATCAACTTTTTAGTAATCCACATTCAATTTATTCTTGAAATCTTGTTTTCTCAATTTTATATTCAACAACAAACCAATCCATGCTAATTTATTTATGAATCATCTCGTAAATTAGTTACTTAAGATGAATTTTATTCTTATCAACAATATTCCCACCCATATTCAACTTAAATTGAATTCATTTATACTCCATATTATCACCATTCCAATCCATTTCTATTTTACTTAACCAAGTTATGTTCCATTTCTATATTCAATTAACTAATTAATTTTTCTAATTAGTTCACCTTTTTTTTATAATTCAAAATCTAATTTTTATTTCAAAAATCACTTCTATTCGGTCGACTTGAGTTCAACTTCATTTCATAATACAAATTTGGATTTCCATTCAAAATTTATAACTTAGTTATATAATCATTTTGCAACTCAAATTTTATATTCAATTCCATTCGATATCATTTCTAATCTAATCCAATTTTATTTAACTTAGCTTAAGTTAAATTTCATTACATATAATTCATTTTAACTTACTTAAGTTAAAATTCAGTTCCAAAATTCCCTTTTTCACATTTCTTTCCTTACTAATATCATTCTCAACTTATAAGTTCAAAAACTTATTTCCTGATATTTTTCTAAAACATTTAAATAAGGATTCCAGAATTCAAACACCCGGTTTCATTTCAAATCATTTTGAAATCATAAATATATATATATATATATATCTATGTATACCAAATCACACTTTTTAAATTTAAACCAAACCTGGTTTTTATCCAAAACAAATCCCCTTTGGAATTTCCAAACAACCTTTGTTTCCAAATAAAAATCCTCATATCAAATTACTACGGTAGTAATCTATCACTAAGAAACTCGAAAACGAAGACTGTTGATGCGGTAGTCATCACCAGAATTATTTTCCAGCGACTGTAGTGAGTTCAGCACTTTATCACTTTCAAAATCCATTTAAAAACATTTTTTATTCGAATACATTTCCACAATAATATTACCATTATTTATTTCAAAACACTTGGATAACATTTCCGAAATTTCTGGGGTATAAATTTCCAAATTCTGGTTTGAATCAAATTTTAGTTTTAACTCATTTGTTTAATTCATACATATACCCTTTAATTTGGTTATATATGACCATTCCAATTTATAATCTTGTTTTGATTATAATAATATCAACCAACACTCCAAATGTACTATAATAATTTCAGAAAATTATTTCTTTTATATCAAAATATAATTTGGGTAAAATTATTTCATTTACCCACATTAAAACAATACTTTGTCGATTTAACTTGTTCAGAGTTTAGAAACCCCTATGTCCAGACCGTACCAACCAGAATTCATAAACACTCAACCGATAAGTCAACACAATATAAAACAATTTGTATTCACTAACAAATACACGCTCATATCTATAATACACTTAGACTCATTCTAGGGTACTACCGACCCTATGTCTAATGAGTGATCCTAACCAATGCTAAGGTTCTCGCTTAACCTTACGGTCTGATACCATGTGTAGCGACCCATCGTTTCGTACCCTTTGAGTTGACAATAAACCATACTTTCCCAATCCAAATTGTACGAAAGGGCAAATAACTAGGGGTGAAGAAGAAGAAGAGATAGAAGAAAACAGAAATAATAACACAGAATCTCACAATCGCAGCGGAACAAAATATAATATATAATTACATATCTTTATACAAAGAAACTGTAATTGTAATATACATACAATCATCAGAGTACAACAGTCAACAAATCAATATGGACAGTTATAATAACTTGTCTTCACAAGTACTAAACATACAGTTTAACACACACAGCAGAATATAATCAAGTACGTAGAATATGCCTGAGACTCCTCTAGCTCGTCTCCTGAGCTCCATAACATCCTAACCTGAATCTGTAATACTCAGTCTGACCCAAGCATTATAATAAAATAACACCCGAGTCAGTCTGGAAAACCAGTGTGAGAAAACACACTCAATTTGAATTATTACCATTATCAAAATCCTTTTAAAACAAAGGTATCTCGTAAGACCACGCCACACATAAATACGACGGGTTTTTACCTTACGATAACCAAAAACATTTTATATCAAAATCATCTGATATTATAATAGCGTCTATAGAAAATAAACTATAAAATAGCTGAAATGCTTGCATCTTATGTTTCAGCATAGTTGGGCACATCTAAAACCGTACAGCACTTATTAGAGAATGGATTCCATACAATAACTGGGCTACTAGGGTACTGCCCCTCACGGTGCATCTCTAGATAAAATAACACCGAGGACCACACCTGGATCCCTTGGCAACACAGGACCGGCCTACCCCTTACTTGATAGTACCGAATATGATCACCCCTCTGTCAATGGTCCCCGAGCATACAAATGATAGATAATAGCGACTCTAGATAGGGATGATCATACCTTACTTGGGAGCGACCCACTTAGCCCTGCTGCATCTCCCCTGTTTTAGTCATTTCTGGTTGATTAGGCTTGAGGCTACGGTTACCTTTCAAGAACATTTACACTTAGAATGTTCATTACCCTCCACTGACAATGTGCTGATAGCATTCATCCATACAAGTTGTCATGCGTCTGGACAAACCGAATCTCCAAGAACCCCGTCTTCATTTATCTTCACGAGATACCACAATTCGTAACGCGCAAATCAGATCGAAGCTGTTTTCGGATAATTAAATCTGATCCCAGTCTCTTTGAAACGATTAGCGAATTTGGCCAAATTTGATATTCGGTTATTAAACTATCAAATTACACACATATGCAGTCACTGGGCCCAATTTTATTAAATCTTTCCAAATAATTATTTCAAATATCTTTACAAAGATATATATTCAAATCTCTTCCAGTAATCCAACATTTGAAAACAATTTCAAATACTTAAATCCATAATAGGATATTTTTTTTAACCATTCCAACACTTAGAAATAATTCCGAATCCAATTTTATAACACTTAGAAAAATATTTCTATATAATTCATTTCACACTTAAAATATTTTCCCAAAACCCTCTTTTCGATACTTAGTAGAATATTTATAAGCAGATTCTCCAAAATTATTTTAATATCAAACTTAGGAAATATTTCATAACTTATCTCATAAATCTTTGGAATTATTTATAAATTCCTTTTTATAATTTCCAAAATCGATTATACTCTTTTATAACCCAAACCAATAATTTATAAGTTCTTTTATGATTCAGATTCATTTTCGAAATTCCCATATTTCAACATTTTGGAAATTCCATTTTCTCCTAAAATCACTTATAAGATTCCTCATACCAAAATCATATCCGTTAAATAAACCCCATTTACAAATCTTGAGAGGATTTATAACTAAATCTCAATCATTTCAAAACTCTATATATATGATAAGTATTTTTAAAGAATAATATTTTTTTTAAACATGTTTAAGTAATTATTTAAAATATCAACACACTTTAAATAACAACGATAACTCATTTCCAATTCATTTTTAAATAAAACTAATCGATTTACAAAGCTTATTATAAAACTTTGAATTCATTTCAATAAATATTAAATATTTGAATAATCCACTTTCTGAAATATTTCAATACTAAACAGCTTTAACTATATAGTTTAACAAATAAAAAATCCCATTTTAAAACAAACTTAATTTCTCGACAAAAATGTATTTTTAAGATCCAATATTACCAATTTTAATTTATAAATCCCTCTCGATTCATATCACATCGATTATGTTTTCAATTTCTTAACCATTCTCACCTTTCAAAAAATAGAATCCGCTATTTTTCCCAAAATACCGATTTCCATATCTCGATATAAATTCTGTGTGAATTTATATTTCCAATTTATCAACTGATAATCATTTCCCCTTATTTATAAACATCTTTTATAAGTTTATAAACTCATTTGGGTTTTACTTGTTTAAAAAATAATAATCTCATTTATAAAATTTCATTTATGAATCCATTCCTTTATAAATTCCATTTATTTTTCAAATCTATTTTAAATATCGATTTCAACTTCTTTTCCATTAATCCAAAAGTATCACTTAAAAAACCATTGTTAAAAATCCCTTATATAAATTATTTTTATATCTCCAATTAAAACATTTTATGAACAGTTGAGTACAAATCTAAAATCAAATCATTGTTTTATCCAAATCAATTTCCCTTAAAAAAATCCAAATTTCGATATAAATATTTTTATATCCAAAATCTCCTTTTAATTCCTTCAAATTCAAAAATAATATTTTAAAATACTAAAATTAAGGCCATCGCTATTATAACATCCAATAAATAATATCATAACATAATCTATAACAGATTATCCACACGCATCATATATCACTATATATGAAATTAAAAACAAAAATCTTGAGGACTCCAGTTGGATCCCTCCAACCTGTTTTCCCTGCAACCACAGATGTTATATAACATAAAATAATAATCCCGCTTCGAGGCAGGAAATCGCAATAAAAAGGGTCATCCACTATTATGCGGGGCGCATAGTGTCTCATCTGCTCCAATCGACGGGAAATAACCCAACTACAAATATATATATATATATATATATATATATATATATATTACTACTATAAATAATATAACATCCAGCTGATAAACTATTATCAATTCATCCAATCAACCAATAAATAATTTTTATCACTTCCTTTTAAATGAATAATATTGCTTTTTGGAATATTAGGGGAGCTAATTCTCCATCTAAACAGATTGAGATTAAGAACATTTTAAAGGATAAGGAAATTCAATTAATGTGTATCTCTGAAACTAAGCTTGATATTCAATCTACTCTTAAAGCTTCTTTCATGATATCTCCCTCTTGGTTATATGATCATAATTTTGTTGAATCTAATTATGGTAGACTGTTAACTTTATGGAACCCTTGCATTTTCAAACTTTCCAGAATCAGTGCTTCTGATCAATATATTCACTATAATTGTATTCATTTACCCTCAAAATTGAATTTTCTCCTTACCTCAGTTTATGCTCAAAATTCTTTATCATTGAGACAGGTTTTCTTGGATAAGCTTCCTTCATTAAATCCTCTCTCTATTCCTTGGCTCATTGGTGGTGATTTTAATTGTATGCTTGCTTGTAATCAGAAATATGGTGGTTGCCCTTTATCTCTTAAGGACATTTCTCCTTTAAATAGTGCTATTTGTCAATCTAATCTATTTCCTGTCAAATTCTTTGGGTCAGATTTTACTTGGTCTAACTCTAATAGGAATGGTAATGTAACTCTTTGTAAACTTGATCATATTTTTATAAATCTTCCATTTCTTCATTCTTGGCCAAAATCATTTTATCAAATTTTTCAGCCTTCTCTTTCTGATCATTGTCCATTAATATTTCATTGGGGAGTTGATCATTTTAATAGAGGGAAACACACTTTTAAATTTTTTAATTTTTGGACAAAGCAGGTGGATTTTCATGATATTCTGAAACAGGTTTGGAGTATGCAATTTGGAAAAGACCCGCTAGCAAATATTATTCACAAGATGAAAGTGCTTAAGTTTCACCTAAAGGTTTGGTCTGCAGCAAATTTTGGTAATGAATCTAAACTTTCTACTCAGATTAGGAATGAGCTTTTTAAGATTCAAGAAGTCTTGTGTATCAGGCCTTTTGATTCTTTCTTAAAACATGCTGAATTACTATTAAAGAATGATCTTGAGAAAGTTATTGAGAGGGAGATGTCTTCTCTCAAACAGAAAATTCACTTGAGAATGGAGAAAGAGGCAGATAGGAATACTAAGTATTTTCATAATTTTCTTAAAGTTAAAAGAAATCGTGATAGCATTTTTCAGATCAAGGATATGAATGGGAACTTGGTAAATTCTTTTGATGGTATTAATCAGGCCTTTGTTCAATATTTTACTTCTATTTTAGCTCCTTCCATTTCCTTCATTCCTAATCTTAATCCTCTCTTTAATATTTCACTTCCTACTTTGTCTAATTTCCAATCAAAATCTCTGATTTGTGAAATAACACCTGATGAGATTAAATCTGCTGTGTTTAGTTTGGATAGTAATAGTTGTGGAGGCCCAGATGGTTATAATGCTCATTTCTTACAGCACAGTTGGAATGTTACTGGTATTGATATTGTTAAAGCAGTTCAATTCTTCTTTCTTCATAATAAGCTTCCTGCTGGTCTATCTGCTACTGCTATTGCATTAATTCCTAAGATTGTGAATCCAACTTCAGTTGCTGAGTTTAGGCCTATCTCGTGTTGTAACATTATCTATAAGATCATTTCAAAGATTTTAGCTATCAGATTACAAGCAATCTTGCCATCCATTTTCTCCATTAATCAAGCAGCATATATCAATGGTAGATCAATTAGTGATAACATTCTTTTGACTCAGGAATTACTGTTTGGCTATGACAGGAAAAACATTTCACCAAGATGCATGTTAAAATTGGATATTAAGAAAGCATTTGATTCTGTTAATTGGAATTCAATTTTAGCTGTTATGTTTAAAATGAATTTTCCAAAACCATTTTTAGCTTGGATATATACATGTATATCATCACCTATGTATTCTATTTCGAGGGAAGGTGGTTTGTATGGATATTTTAAGGGTGTGCAAGGTGTTAGGCAAGGTGATCCTATCTCAGCTTACTTGTTCATAATTGTTATGGAGCTTCTTAATTCTATTTTCAAGGATCTTGTTGTTAATAAAGCCATTCAGCTTCATCCCAAATGTAAGATTCCTCTAATTACTCATCTTCTTTTCGCTGATGACTTGATTGTTTTTACAAAGCCTACCTATGATAATATTCAGTGTATCCTTTCTACGCTGCAACTCTTCCATTCCATCACTGGTCTTCAGATTAATCTTTCTAAATCTAACATTTTGGTTGCTGGTTTAAATTCGTTGGAAAATAATGATATCATCAAATTCTCGGGTCTTCAAGAATTACCTAAAAATTCTTTCTATTTGGGTTTGCCTTTAATCACTTCTAGAATTACCAAGCAGAATTGTATGCCTCTTTTTGATAAGATTATTAATAGACTACTGATATGGCCTACTGAAAAGCTATCACAAGCAGGTAGATTAACTATTATTCAATCAATTGCTGTGGCCATGACAACTTATTGGACTAGGCATTATATTCTTCCAACTAAGCTGATTAATATGATATCAAGTGCTCTTAATAAATTCTTGTGGCATGGTGATCCTTTTTCAAAAAAGCTTATTCCTATATCTTTCTATAAACTGTTCGATGCTAAAAGCAATGGAGGTCTTGGAATAACAAATATTTTTCAATGGAATAAAGCTGCAATCTCAGTATATTTCAACAAAATTTTTACAACTGATAAGAATCTATGGTCTCAATGGGTTAATCACAATCTTATTGGTAAAAGATATTTCTGGACTATGCCAATTCCTCTAAGCTGTAGCTGGAGTTGGAGGTGTATTCTTAAGCTTAGAGAATCATTTATACCTCTTATACAATGCAATTGTGCTCTGATAAAAGGATTGTCCTTCTGGCATTCTCCATGGGCTAAACAGGGACTAATTTTAAGTTCTATTGTTGATTATAACTTGAGAAGAAATTCTGGAATATCGGAGGAAGCTAAAGTTGATGATTTTATTCATGAAGGCTGTATAGTTTTACCATATTCTAGTTCATTTCAAATTAGGAATTTATGGAATCTCATTTCAAATAACCCTATTACCAAATCTAATAATACTCTAATCTGGTCTGGAAGGAAGTTTACTATTAAGCTTGTGTACAAGTCTCTCTGTGAAAATAGGTCATAATTTCTCTGGCATTCTAGAATTTGGAAAACAGGTTGCAGTGCAAAAGAAAATTTGTTGCTTTGGAAAGTGATGGCCAATGCTTTAAATACCAAAGATAAACTTTGTAGAATTGGTATTATTACAGAGGATCTATGTGTTTTTTGTAAGTCTGAAACTGAATGCAATACTCATTTATTTTTCGAGTGTCCTTTTGTATTTCAAATTTGGTACAGACTGTTATCCAATGGTGGTTTCTACAAGCCTTCGCCTGTAAGTTCTATTGAATGGTTTAATATTTTCAAAGCAACTAGATGGAAATCTCGTGGATCTAGGATTTTGCTTAAGTTACTTAAGAGATTGATTTATGAGGTATGGTTAGAGAGAAATAATAGAATTTTTGGTATTGGTATTAAGAATTCTTCTCAGCTGTTTAGTCAGGTTCATGGTAACATACTCAGGTGGTTGAGGACTAATCCACTTGGGTGATGTATCATCTTGCTGCCTTGAAGACTTCTGGAATCATTTCATTTGAAATAAGATGGTGTCATTTTGCTGCCATGTGGGCTGATGAAGATATCATACTTTTGCCTTAGCTTGATTTCTCCACTGACCATTAAATTTACTGCTATTGGCATGTATTTATATATTGTATTTTAGTTTATCTGTTATGTTGTTGCTGCTGTTCTACTGACAGCAGTAGAGTTAGTGTTGAGAACTGGTTGTAATTTTGTTGAATTGTCACTGGTTTGTATTTGGTTGTAAGTCATGCTTTAGTGTTTGTAATCATACATTAGTGAATAAAGTGGGCTCTTTGCTCTTGCCTTTCAAAAAAAAAACTAGTTATCCAAAATGAGTGAAATTTACTCACCTTGATTTTTAATTTACTGATCGTTCCAATTTTAAGTTAAATCGAACGACGTTCGATTTAATCTAAAAATTCCAGCTAACATCGATCGATTCCAAATTGTATATTTCGCAGCTACGAATCCAACGTGACTGATTCCGTGATTTTTGGACCTCGTATGAATGAATTACGAATTTTAGAAGTTATCGAACATTTTTAAATTAATTAAAATAAACTAATTATAAGTTAAAAATATTTACATTTCTGCCATCTTCATCTTCCTCTGCCCAAATCGTGCACAGACCATACTCACATGCACCTCTTCCCACTGATACAGAGCATCTCTCCACTAAACGACAAACCACCTTCGCTGTTGAATTCCTCTCGTCGAACACAACCCATCCATCCCCAAAAACTCAAGCTCGGCCTTACCCTGCAGATCGCGACCAAGCCTCTCTCGCCCTCATCTGCATCCAGGTCGCGATGACCACCCATGCATCGAGCTTCATAATTTTCTACCTCCAAGTACTCTTCGATGCTACAAACACGATGGCGCTCTCCGATTGACAAATCGACACCTCTAGCTCCTTCAAAGCCGAACCCTAATTCAACTATCAACAGCAGCCTCTTCTGTAACAACCCGGGGTTTTGTAAAAATTAACTATCGTCATTAACGATTAATTTTTTTTGCTGACTAATTGCTGTTAGGGTTTTAATCGGGTGAAATTCTTTTAAAGAAAATGGATATGGGATTAAACGGGCCTTAAAATAATTTTACCCCACAAATTTTTGGTGCTGTCTTAATTAACAAAGACCAATACCCGTCTTTTGTTTTTTTTTCCCGTTCACTTCTCTTTTGAAAACCCTAATCAATCGAACGAAAAGAAAAATAAATGGCGGCCACAATATTTTCGTGAGATCGAAGTAGAGCTTCGTGTTAACTGGGTCGCTTTCATCCCGATTGCTTTGATGATTGAGGCTGCCCCAATTCTCGATCGAGTTCAAGCTCTGGCTTCGCTCGATTGCTGGTGTGCTCGGCTTCTTCTAAATTCGTCGACAAGGTGAGTTCATCTCACATCTAATTCAAACTGTTTTGTTGCTATCTTGACTACGATTGTGCTATTCGATTTTCATGACTTGGGTTTTCACTTGATTTAGTCGATGATTATTTGTTTATTTAGGGTTTGAATCCCTTGTTTTGAGTTCGTATATATTTGTGAAATGGGCAATTTATTTATCTCGACTGTTCGATTCTTGGATTGCTTAGTTTCATTGCCACCACGGCTTCATGTGACTTCGGTCATGTGAATTGTGTATATCGATTTGGATTAAATTCGTGGTCACCACGATGTTGATTTCGAGTTGACTTTGACTTGTTATTGTTGCAGTATGCTAGCATTAACTTGTTCGAACGCTCTTTACTGTATCAGTTCTTGGTTGTTTTACTCTGTGGCATTGTATTTAGTCTGGAAGTTTCTCTTGAATTTGTATTCTGATTCTTTTGTTCTTCATTTTGGCCTGGATTTATGGCCTGGACTTGATTTTTGGTCAAGTGCTTATGTCAGCACTGGTAATTGTGTCGTGTCTTGGTTCGAACTGGTCCATTGTTGTTTCATTGATCCACTTGTATTCGAGTTCATTATATGTGTACATCTGTTTCACTGTTATTATTCCGCATCACTTGTATATCATCTGAAGCTTGATATGCTAGCTTGTAGTTCATGTGTTCACTCTGATGTATATGCATAGCCACTGTTTGTTTACTTTGATTCTGCATGTAGTTATAGCACCCACTGTGTTGTTAATTTGAGTTGATATCACCTGGTTCCACTGACATATGAGTTGGTTCATTTCTTGTTTTGTTGCTCCACCATACTTCTATAATTTCATTTAGTTTATGTGTCTTTGGTCTTTGTTGCTAGCTGCACTTGTGTGTCCTTGTATCCCAACTGCCGTGTACAAGTTGCATGCAAAATTCAATGGTTGTCAACTTGTGGCCTTGGTGCTTAGATGCTATTCATTTTTATGTATGCTGTGCATTTGTTTTCAAGTAGAATTGCAACTTGTTGTAGTTGCAGTTTGTATTGACTATGCTTCGTTCTTGATTTCGATACTTGTATTGCCAGTTTTATAGATGTATACATGTTGCATTTTTGAGTGCACTGCTTGGTCAGATGTCCAATGTTGTCACCTATGATCGGTTACACTTTGCCATAATATAATTTGGTCTTTGGTGTACTGGGTCATGCGAGCCTTTGTGCTTCCTTATCCCTGTTTCTTGGAATTCTCTGTTGCTTTGGATTTGAAGTCTTGATAGCATTTTTTCTTTGCAGTTGTGTTGAGTCAAGTGGCTTGACCTTCTTGCATTTTGTTGTAGTTTGATTTGGGCCTGTTTAAATTGCAGTCTGCATTTCTGATAGTGGATTTGCACTTGAATTTCTAGCCTGTTACACTATTAGTTTTATTTGCAGTTGCGTTGAGTCGCGACAGCACTGACTTGACCTCTGTCGTTTCTATTTGTTGAGATATGTAGTAGCCTAAATTGCTGGTTCATACGCTTCATTCTGAAGTTGCACTGGATACGGGCCCACGATCTTGATTTGTACTTGACTCACTGGTTCGAGTCACTTGTCCATGTCACTATTCATTTCTATTGCACTTGAGTTTCCTTTTGATTGAGTTGATGCCATTTGGTTCTGGTTCGTTGATCTTTTGGGTATTTTGGGTTGTAGTGGCGAGGTAGTATACGCGTGCGTATACTGCAGCCCTACCAGAATTGATGTTTTAAAATTGGATTTTGTTGTTAGTTGCCGTTTAGGCTATTCTGATGTTTTCTAAATTATCTTCATTGATAATCTTTTTATCTATCTTTATTGATGATTTAGATCTGTTGATATGTTGTTTAACACTGTTTAGTGTTATATCTGCCGTTATCCGATTCTCTTATCGAGGAGTCGGATATACGAGATTTCTGTGACTGTCGTCTTTTTGATATTGATTATTATTGCTTCTGTGCATTAATAACTGAGTTTGAATTAGACTGAACCGTGTATTATTTTCTTTTGAATTTAATACTCGGGTCAGACCCGAGTTATTTCAGGTTGTAGATTTCCTGCTTTGAGTTGCTGTTGACTACGAAGACTTTTCACATCTTTTGGAGTAGTCGTGTCATATTATAGGTTGATATGTATTCATGTATATTAGTTGATAATGTACGTGTATATATAACTTCCAGAGTCAACAGTTGTAGTTGTATCATATGTATTGTGTCAATTGTATTGTAACTGACATCAGTTATAAATATATGAGACTTTTGTTATCTGTGTTCCGCATTCCTTTTGTATCCGTGTTATTATTATATATATTGTCCTAAACTATTATGAACCATCGTAGTTCATTTTATACTGGTAATTGGGGATATGTCGATGGGAGTAAATAAATAAGAGATGAAAATTGAAAAATATATACCACTCCTATCGAGGTAACCGATACTAGTGTAAGGCCAATTACGGATGGACGCTCCTATCCAGCCTTATTCTTCGTAATAACATACAGTATTACTTTTAATACTCTTTGTTATTGTGAGCATAGAGGTGGGGCGTCACATCTTCCCAACAGCAGTCGAACCCCCTCTAACCCATACTATCACGAAGCCCTTGATGAATTAGGATTTTTAAATTTTATTTTAGATTTTTTTTGTCTAGCCATTGTGGAGATATAAATTTTTAAAATGTTGATCCCCTCTTTTTAATTTTATCTAGCAATGTTTATATAACAAAGGATGGATGAGAGCTCACGTAGAAGAGGGGTGAAATCTGTACAGGGTAGGTCGGGTGATGGGAAAGAAGGAGGCTGTGGTCAAATCCGAATATAAATATATTATTATTAAATTAAAAATATCTGGATATTTAATTTCAAACTCCGATCGAGACATGCCGCCTGGTGTTCCTAATGTTATACCACATTCCGAACAAAATGGAACAAGTTTCGGGACCCAATTCATTCGTATGGAGAAGATAGCTTTTTGAACCCAATTATAATATTAAAATTTCGATATTAATTTCAACGTGTTTCTATCCCGTACGACCAAATGGTGAATCCAATCGCCATGAAATTTGAAATTCGATAATAATACACCATTATGGATCCAATGGAACTAGTTTCTTCGAATTCTGAGACTATGTCCCGGATCGCTATTTTAACGCTCGATTAAATCGACGATTTCAAAAATTGGCGAAATCACTTGAAATTCTAGTTTTAAAAACTTACTCGCTCAATTCTAATTCAAATAGAATTTATATCAACATTAGAAATCATTTCGATTCATACTCAACTCAAATTTTCTATTATTCACCATTTACTTGTTACGATAAATCGCTATATTTGAAATTTAAATTCATTCTATAATTTCAACAAAAATCTTCGTATTCAAAAATCAATTTATATTCCAAATCCAATATTTAAAACCATTTAAAAATTCAAAATCAAACGATGAAAAATCTGGGACGTTACATCTGTCTACATAAATGGTTAGGAGGTGATCTCCGCTCTTATGTATTATCTGATTATTCCCAGAAGAACCGGTATTGAGCATTTGGGAGATCGATCAATTGGTTTTGGAACATAAAGTTAGTTGGGTAGTGTACTTGTAAGAGATGACTCGAAATCGTAACCACTCCGAAACCATATACATGTTCTATCCTTAGAGGAGATTCGAGTTTTTGTTTGGATGTTGGAATCCATGTGTGATTCTGAGACCCGTTCGAGTACGGGAATCCATGTGTGATTCTGTGATCTATTTTGGATGTTGGAATTCATGTGTGATTATGAGACCTGTTGAGGTATGGGAATCCTTGTGTGGTTCCGAGATCTATTTTGAGATGTGGGAATCCATGTGTGATTCCAAGATCCGTTTGGATATGGGAATCCGTGTGGGATTCAATGATCTGTTCAGGCGGTGGTGCGTGAGCTGGAACGCCGGACGTAACCTTGCTAGCGGTAATGACTAAGATTAGAGAAAGGATGCATATCACGGGGTTTAGTTAACCCATAAGAGTGTAGTCGTCTCCTTTCTCGAGTTACCTACCATTGTTATACGTGCATGGAGCAATGTATTCGGCCTTGCATGGCCTGCTATGTATTTCCTATTGTACATCGCTAGAGGTGTATTGTTGCGTCGGAAGAATAACTCTGATTCTTGTGCAGAAGCACTGCTCTCGAAGTACTGTAGGCACCTCCATGGAGTTCTACACAATTAGCAAACGCGCCTTAACGGTTTTTTTTATATACCCACTATTGTTGTGATGTACACTCACGAGCATCACAACTACTTGATTATTGATATTTCCGCCTTTAGGCATTATCATAATATCACTAGATTTCCATATAAATGGTTTGGTTTTCGTAAGGTAAAAACCTATCCGTGTTTATGTGTGGCATGGTCTTACGATATACTTTTATTTTGAAAGGTTTTATAACATTAAATTCCAATTGAGGTGTGTTACTCACGCTGGCTTACCAGACTAATCCAGATGTTTTATTCTAATAATGTTCGGGTTAGACTGAGCATATTTACAGATTTACTTTGGCGCTCAAGAGACAAGTTGGATACCCATGACGTATCTACGTATTTCTTTATTTTCTACTGCATTGGTTGTTGTGTTTATCAGAAATTTATGAGGATAGGTTGTTAAAACTGTTCAGACTAATCATTTGTTTAGTGTACTCTAATTGATGTATGTCTATTATAGTTTTTCTTTGTGTAAAGATCGATTGTATATTATATATTATTTGTCATAGTGTGAGATTCTATTTTGTCTTTTCTTTTTTTTGTCCCAATAATTTTTCTTTCCGACACTTGGATGCTCGACATGTGAATATAGTAGTTGTGTTAGTGTCGACTTCTGAAGGTCGAAAAGCCGGGTCGTTACAGTTGGTATCAGAGCTTTGGTTGAGTGAACACCTAGGCTCTGGTGGGGTTAACTCATTTAAGATAGGGTAAGTGAGACCCTATGATGAGTTTAAGTGTATTATATATATGAGCATGTGTTTGTTAGTGTTATAAAAAAAATTATATTGTGTCAATTTATAGGTTAAGTGATTTATGAATTTTGGTCAATACGTGGGACGCCACGGTATTAATATAGATTTTTAAACACTTGAACAAGGCAAATCGACATAGTATTATTCTGAAATTGGTAAATGAAATAATTTTACCTTAAATATATTTTTCATGTATAAAAGAATAATTTTCAGAACTCAATATAGTTATTTATGATGTGTTTCTTTGTTAGGAAATGATAATATTCGGTTATTATCCTTTATTGATTGATTAGTCATGCTCGTTCAGTTTATTAGCACTGACTATTGGTTGTTGATTGATTGTTTGTGATCAGATAGTGACGAGCGTTTATTGTTTGGTTTAATTTAAAATGAACACCTTGTGAATTTAATTTTACGATTTAACTATAAGGCATTCAATGATAATGTTAGGTTAAAATTTAACTTTTATTAAAGTTGTTTATTATAATCTAGATAAAGATGTACATTTGTGAAATGATTTTATTTGGGGAAGTGAAAATTATATAAGTATAATTTATAAATGTAGTTTATAAAGAAAAAGGATTTAAGCTGAGAATTTAAGAATTTAAATCCCGGTGTTTTTCAAAGTTTTGGAGGAAATAATAATGGTATTTATTTGGAAGTATTTTTGAATATAAATATTTTTAAAAGATTTTGAAGGAGATAGAAAGCACAGAACTCACCTTGATCGTGGAAAAATAATTTCAATGATGACTGCAGCATCATCGGTGTTCATTTTCAAGTTTCTAAGTGAGGGATTGCTACTATAGCATTTTGCTATAGAATTTTTTGGATAAAACAAATTTTTTCTTGAATCCCAAAAGTATGATATGATATACAAAAGAAGATATATATATATTATTCATTTCAAAATAGAGTTGAAATAAAACCGGGTGTTTTAAGTTTGAAATTTTCAGTCAAGTCATTATATGGATGCATATATCCTACACATTAAGGTGGTTTGGTTTTGCACCTCATTTTGATATGTTGTTTGGTAGTTTTCATTCATTGAAATGAATTGGAATTTTCAAAGATTTTGGACAGTCAAGACTTCCAAAGTTGTTATAGAAATTGAAGCTAGGTTTTTTTGGTGGAATTATAGGAAAATAAGTTTTGTAACTTAAAAATTTGAGGAGATAGTAAGTTAAAAACAAATTAATTTTTTTAAAATATCATGGTTAAGTAAAACCAAATCTAAAATTTACATATACTCTTAGGATTAGAAGAGAATGATACAAATATGAAATTAAGTTTTAAAAAGTGACTGAATTTACATAAGCATGTTTTATAAATGGAGTTTTATAGGATGTCTAAAAATTTAAGTAAAGGTAAATGAAATGATTTTATGAAATTATTGTAAAAAACTTAGTATTGACGGAAATACTATTGAAAAGTTAGTTGTTGAATGTAAAAATAATTTGGTATAATTAAGTAACCAAGTGGTACGTAAGATATATGTAGATCATTTTATCCACATGAGAATTTTGATCCGGATTCAGGCATATGATTTCTAGGTGATTTACACCAGTCCAAGTTAGGATTTTTCACTCGATTCTTGACAATGAACACTGGATATAGATTTTTGAGTTTATTCCGAAGTTTTCTATCATCGTTAATGGTAATGTAAGGAGAATAACTGTTTCTAATAAAGAAATCAGAGCAAAGTCCGCATTAAGAAAGTCGAGTGTGCGATACTAATTCGAAAGCGAAATTTGTGTGATTGTGCGAGCGATCGGATTTGGTATTACGTACGAATGGTGTATGTATATCATACGGGCTTTTAATAAATTATATGATGTTTATCATTGGAAAATGCAAAATTATATGGTTATGAGTTATATGGTAGCATGTTATTTGTAAGTGAGATGCAGGTTCATGGAAGAAAAGGCTAGTTTGATGCTTTTGATTTCATGAGTAGAGATGTTTGCCCGATAAATAGGTATGTGTTTATGTTGTTGTTTGGTTGATGGTTTTATGCCCTAGATATGGAAGGCCGCTTTGCTTTTGTTATCTTTTGATTGGTTTGGGCCCGTAGCGGTAGTTTGTAGTTTTTCCGATCAAGCCACGTAAAGGAGACGCTGTTGAAATTCTCCGTAATTTTAAATGACATAGGAAATACGATAACAAGTTTCAACTAATTGATCTTGAAAAGTTTAAGGGTTTAAAGGCACTTTTCTTACTTTGGGAATTTCGGGGACGAAATTCATTTAAGGGGGGAGAATGTAACAACTCAAATTTTGATCACTGGATTTGAATATTTAATTAATTTTAATATTAGAATAATTGAATTTTAAGTTTTAAAACTTGAATTCAAATTTAGTCATTGTTTAAAATATTTGGATGGTGAATTAATATTTGAATAGTGTTTCAAATAACTGGATTTTTAATTGAATATTAATTTAATAGATTGAATAGCTTTATTTAGCTCCTTTAAATTAATAAACAATAATAATGAATTAATTTCATAAATTAATTTACAATAAAATCAAAAATATAAAGCGATATTTAATGTGTGAAATTATCATTCCGGGGTATTGTCTCGCATTCTGATGAAACTAGTGCCGATGGATCCAGAATAATGAATTGTTGTACACCGACGAGTTTTGTGACGATCAGACATACTGTGTGGTCGCGCGAGCTCAAAACACATAGCGATTAATTTCAAAAATTAAAATATAATTTGATTTTAAAAACTAACTTCTGTATATGTTGGAATTGGGTCCCGAAACTAGTTTCATTGAGTTCGCAATAGGGGTAATTAGCTAAGAACGCCAATGAGCATGTCTCGATTGGAGTTCTAGTGTTTAGGAGAATGAATAGTGTTGGAGAGAACCCTATATAAGGACACCCAGCCCTCTCTCTTTTTCCAAACCCTATCCCTAAATACCCTCATCCAATGGCCTTAGATGATCGGAGCCACTAGAGGCGATTTAGGCTAGGGTCTCAATAGGGAAGTTATGCACCTCGATGAGTGGAGTGTGATCGACGGTGGGATTAGCTCATGGTGGCCAAAAGTGGCATAATCTGAGAATGAAGGCGTGTTGAAAATTGGGTTCGGTGGCAAGTTTTATATGTTGTTAGGTGTCGTGGGTGGTGTCGTTGAGTTAGTCTCGGCGAGAGCTGTCTCCAAACGAGGTGCGTCGGTAGGAGATGGACGTTGGTGGTGGCTAGGTTGAGTTGAACGGTGGCATTGTTTTGGGTTCAACGGGTAGATTTTAGGGTGGCGTTTGGATGCGAGGCTGTTGGAGTTGAAGTCATCGTAGTGTGGGGAGTCGGAGGAGGTGTTTTGGAGGCATGGGGTCGCTTGCGGCAGTGGCGACGACCAAGAAATCGGTCGATGTCGGGGAGTAAAAATGATGGTCTAGGTTGATGAGGATTATTAGGGCATGGATTTTGATCAATTAGGGTAATTAATCCTGTGATTAGTAATTAATTATTTTAATTGATTCAAAAATCTTGTAAACTCAATAATTATTTCATATAAGGTCCAAATCGAACGTGGTCAGCCACGCTCGTAGTAACAAAGTATACATCTTGGAATTGGATTGGTTGAGATTGGAGCTATTGGAATGTTGTGCTAAAATAGATGGAATCGGAATGCTTCAGCGATAACTAGAATTTTGATGAGTTAAACTCACCATTTTGGTTAATCAGTTTGATATATAGTAGATACAAATTATTTATTGCCTTTTAGGATGTTGTATTTGCGGGTTGCTTGGTTTGGATAAATTATCATTTTGAAAATGGATAATGTGTATTAAGTGATAAAAATATACTAGTTTGAAATTATTACGTTGTTTAAATAATGACGTAGTTAATTTAAGCATACCTCTTTGGTGTTATCTATTTGGCCAAATAAACACCATTTAATAATAAATGGAAAAGTTTATTTTGAATGATATTTTTTTAACAGAATAAATTTCCGCTCTGCTATTATATTAATTTGGACTTTCATTTAAGTGCCAGCTAATTAATACTAGATAAGTGATGTGTTGACAATTGATTGTTAATTATGAATTTGGTTTACATATATGCATGCTTATGTAAATACCTGTAATTTAACTTGAGAAGTTAATGGTAGCTTGTTTAAATATCATTGTGGTCACTAAGCCTCTTTTTGAAATTGGAAAGTTATGGATTTAAGTTTACTTCAATTTGATAATTTGAAGTAAAGTGTTTATTTAATTTTCTAATTTGAAGTAAAGTGATTATTCAATTATTATTTTAACAAATTGTTTTTATATAATTATTTTTGTAGTAAAATTAATTATTATATTATTTAAAATGTTTTAAAGTTATTTATTATATTTATAATGTTTTAGAAGTAATTATTTTATTAGTGTTGTTGGAAGATAATAAATTGTTGATTAAGGTTGTTGAAAGACAATAAATTATTTTATTAATATGTTAAAGCTAGTTAATTACCTTATTAGTTTATTGTTTAAAAGTTATGTAATTACCTCTTTAAAAGCTGTTTAAAGTTATTTTATTATACTATTTAAAATGTTTTTAAAAGTTAATTATTATTTTATTTAAATGTTTTTTTAAAAAATTTACCATTATATTATTAAAAACATTTAAAGTTTATTTTTATGATGTTAAAGTTTTTATTCACTATAATTAAATAATAAATTGTTATGAAATGATTCCTTTTTATAAAAAGGATTTACTAAAGGAGTTTATGAATTTGAAAAGAAGTTTGGTTTTTAAATGATTTCAAAAAGGAGGTTTATCGATGGTTTTAGAGATTTTAAAAGGGAAAGTTGTATTAATGGGTTTTCGAGATTTATAAGAGAGTATTTTATAAATTAAATTGGAACTTTATGATAGAGTATTTTATAAATAGATTTTTGACATTTATAAAAAGGGAGTTTTATAAATGATTTTGAAGATTTATAAACGGAGTTTTATAAATAAACTTGGAGATTTATAAATGAAGTTTTATAAAGGGATTTGGAGATTTATAAAGGAGATATTTATAAATAAAAAGATATTTATTAAATGATAGTATTTTGGGTTATTGTTATCTCTGTTTTAATAACATTCGTTTTGATCCATTTAATAAGATTTTGGAAAGAAGAAATCTTTCTTAAATGTTTTGTGAATATACTTATACTATTATATAAGTATATGGAAAAGTTTCCAAGTTTTGAAGGTGAAATGGTTTGTGAATATACTTATACCGCTGAGATAAGTATATGGTTATATTACCTAAGTATCGAAAATATAGGGTTTTGTGAATATACTTATTCTATTGAGATAAGTATATGAAGTGATTTCTAAGCATTTATAAAGTGATTTTTTTATTAATGGAAGATTAGTTAAATGAGGCTTAGTATTTTCCATAGGAAATAAATCTCTAATTTGTTTGATTTCAATGTTTGTTTATTCGATAGTTAAATAACCGACCATCAAATCTTAGCCTAAATATGTGATCCATCTTAATTTTGGAGGTACGACAATATTCCCTACTTAACACTAAAGTATTTTAACTCTGGAAATATCTAGGACAAACACGGGGATTATGTGGTACAATTACCGTCAGTGGTGTTATACTGTACGTATAAACTCGTTTTGTTCTTCTAGGACAAATGATGAGGAGATCCATCTACATAAACGGTTAGGGGGTGATCCCTGCTCTTATGTATTGTTAGATTATTTCCAAAAGAACCGGTATTAAGCATTTCAAAAATTGATCGATTGGTTTTGGAACATCTAGTAAGCCGTGGACTATACCTGTAAGGTATGACTCGAAACCATAACCACTCCAAAAGTGTATACGGGTTCTATGCTTGAAGGAGATTCGAGTTTTTGTTTGGATGTTGGAATCCATGTATGATTCCAAGACCCGTTAGGGTGTGGGAATCCATGTGTGATTTCGAGATATGTTTTGGATGTTGGAATCCAAGTGTTATTCCGAGATCTATTTTGGATGTTGGAATCCATGTATGATTCTGAGACCCGTTAGGGTGTGGGAATCCATGTGTGATTCTGAGACCCGTTAGGTTGTGGGAATGCATGTGTCGCTCCGAGATCTATTTTGAGATGCGGGAATCTATGTATGATTCCGAGACCCGTTGGGGTATGTGAATCCATGTGGGATTCCATGATCTGTTTAGGTGGCGGTGCGTGAGCTGGAACACCGGACGTAACCTCACCAGCGGTAATGACTAAAATCAGAGATAGGATGCCTAGCTAACACATGAGGGTGCAGTCGTCTCCTTCCTAGAGTTACCTACAATTATTATGAATGCATGAGTGACGCATTCGGACTTGTATGGCCAACTATGTATCTCCTATTGTACATCACCAGGGATGTATTGTTCCTTTAGAAGGATAACTTTGATCCTTGTGCAGGAGGACCGCTCTCGAAGTACTGTAGGCACCTCGGTAGAATCCTACACAATTAGCGAATGTGCCTTAATAGTTTTTGATTATATTCCTATTATTGTTATGATGTATGCTCACGAGCATCATAACTACTTGATTATTGATATTTCTACCCTAAGATGTTATCATAATATCACTAGAATTTCTATAGAAATGGTTTGATTATCATAAGGTAAAAACCCGTCCGTGTTTATATGTGGTGTGGTCTTACAAAATATTTTTATTTTGAAAGGCATTATAACATTAAAATCCAATTAAGGTGTGTTTCTCATGTTGGTTTACCGGATTGATCCAGGTGTTATTTTCTAATAATGCTCGGGTCAGACCGAGCATATTTACAAATTTTATTTGGAGCTCAAGAGACGAGCTAGATGCCCAAGATGTATCTCATATTTCTTTATTTTCCACTGCATTGGTTGTTATGCTTATCAGAATTTTGTGAGGACAAGTTGTTATAATTGTCTCGGATGATTATTTGTTTAGTGTACTCTGATTGGTGTATGTATATTACAGTTTTTCTTTATGTAAAGATCTCTTGTATATTATATATTACTCGTCACGATGTGAGAATATGTTCTGTCTTTTCTTTCTTTTCCCCCAACAATTTGTCTTTCTGGCACTTGGATTCTCTACACAAGAATATCGTGGTTGTATTAGTGTCGACTTCTGAAAGTCGAAAAGACAGGTCGTTACAATTTCACTAAATTTGTACCATAATAAATTTCTTTCTGATTCTAAGTTACTTACATAAACTACATTAATTTTTACTCCAAATGTCTTCCTTCCATAAAATCGTTACCATTCCTTCGAAAAATTTACTACTATTATTAATGGTCTTCTAATTTATGGGTAACTTCCTACATGATTGGACATAATTTGTTCACCAAGTTTATTTTCTAATAACACACAAATGTATGGTTTTAACTCTTTTAGCAAGCTTAAAATATCTAGTTGTTTAAAGGGGACATTTAGTCCTCTTGTGTTCCATGAAATTTTTGTTGATTTAAATTGTTTGTAGATAGAGATCTATTGATCATACCTAAGACAACACTTGATTTACCTTTTCTCTTGTTGTTACTTGTTTTTCTGGCCTTTAACCTCTTTGTTACCACCTTATATTCTAGGTTGTCAGTATGTACTTATGCTTGAAATCAATGAATAGTTTTTTTCATGTCACTGACTATTGAAACTGGCCCATTTGACTATGAGTAAAATTGGTAAAAAATCTCTTCTTGGATCTTAATCCCCATATGAAATTTATTAACTAGCATTAGATCCAATCTATATATGTTAAAATAAAATCTATCAACCGTTGGAATTGCGGATACCTTTCTAGTGCTTCTTAAACTCAGTCTAATTAGCAACTCCCATAACCATCGCCATAATAACCATCAAATCAAATAAGTATTTAAAACCACCTAGATTCATTCGAACATACCATTCATTCAACTTGCATTTTGATTATACTTGGCCATTTACTATATGAACCTCACATGTTATTAAAATCCAAGTGTTATTTATTTTATTCAAAATTATATCCAGCAAGTTCCAATCATTTATCGTATCATGAGTATTCTAGTATAACCTAGGTGAAACATCAATACTTAATATTAAAATTAAATAAATATTATATTCACCCGACTTTAAAACTTATATCTCATATTTCAAAAAATATATACTCGATCTTTTCAAAACTTACACATATACATATACTTGATTTTTCTTCCTTTAAAATCATCATATAGCCTTTTTTAAAGTTCAACCAAGTATTATTTAATACCATTTGATTATTAAATCAAAGTTGTATACCTTTATTTATGTTTAAAATGAATTCCAAATTCATTTATTAAAAAATTTCTATTACTTCAAACATTACTCCAAAACATTCTTTGTAGAAAAGCTATACATATTTAAACCATTTATCTCTTATAATTTAAATTTAGTTTCAAATTATTTCTAAAATAAATTAACTTCCTTTAACAAAAGCTTTTCTAGTTTTAAAATCCAAATAAAAATATTCTTTACGTTCAAGCCAAAGTCATTTTGAATTATTTAAATGGATTTCATCCTTTAATTCAAATTTAAATCCAAAATATTTTAACAATTTAAATTTAAACTTTTAAAAATATAGATTTCATCTCAGAATAATTTAAATATGTTATTTGGAATTTTCAAAACAATAAACATAATTCAAAGTATTTACTTCTTGAATAATCCCCCATTTTGAATACAATTTAAATTAGCCAAGAATATTTTAGAATTTTTCAATTTGATATTTTTGCAATATCGTATATAAATCAAAGTTATTTTTAAACTTTTAAAAATCCAAAATATAATATTTTGATTTTTAAATGAATTTTAGACAAATTATTCATTTTCTGAAAATTATCTTTTTAATGAATAGTAAACTTAAAACTCTATGTATGGAATCATAAATGTTTCGATCAGAATATCCGATGGAGTCCAGCCATGGCACCACTCCTTCCCCCTCCTCTTTTCATTTTCCTACCCTTCCCTTTTCAAAATCTTCCGCACCCACTGTCCCGCTACCTCCTCCTCCCCCCCCCTCCTCCTCTCCTGACCTATGTCCATCTCTCGTCCACTCTATCCTCGACAATACTCTCCATCTCTCCCCCTTCCATCGTCATCCCATTTCCTCCTTCAACACCTCCCCAGCCGTTCCTCCTCCTCTTCCGCCGTCATCTCAACCTGCTCCCTTTCCTACTATGCTGCCCAAACCACCTGACTCTTCTTCCTTGCAAAACCCTATTCCTCCCTCTCCCATCCTGCTTTTGGGAGTTCTAATGATACCACACCTAGGAATTGGCTATCCCTTTTTAAAACTAAGCCTCGTAATGTGGATTCTTATACCCCTTGCCATTTTGATATCGCTATAGATAGGACTCCTAAGGCTCCACCTAGAGAAGTTAAATAAGAAGGCATTGCCTATTGGTCTAGTCCCTTGGTTGGTATGTTTTTAGGAGATAGGCTTTCTTTTACAACCGTTTCTTCTCATCTTCGTAAAATTTGGAAATTAAGAGGAGAAGTAGACATTAAAACAGATAGCTTGAATTTCTACTTTTCCTTTTCCAATAATGAAGGTGGATTGTCTATTCTTCGATCGGACCCCATTTTCATAAAAGGGAAAATGTTTGTTAATACAATGCCGAATCCGTCATTTGGTTGCGCTCAAGCTCAAATTCATCATGTTCCTATTTCGGTACATTTCTATAGTATCCTGCTTATCTTATGGACTTTGCTTGGTATTAACCGACTAGCATGCCATATTGAAAGACTAATTTGCTTCGATGAAAATATGGAGAAATTGAAAAGATTTGAATATGCTAAAGCTCTCATTGAAATTTCTATAGATTTTGGTCTACCAGACTCGATTGAATTAAGTGATCTTCGTGATGGCTACCCCAAGTGGTAATTGAATATGATTGGACTCTGAAGATTTGCAGCACTTGTAAAATCTTTAGTCATGACACACTTGAAAGTGACAATCCTCGTAGTGACCTTCCAGTTGAAATGGATGGAAACGTGCATGTCAAATCTGCCTTGCCTCATAACAAACTAGGTAACAATAAAAACATCATCCAACCTCATCCGAAAAATCCTTCCAATGCCTCAAAATCCCTCCATCAGAAAATTTAAGCCAAGAAGAAGCCAGTTACAACCTTATCCAATGACATGTTGAATGACCATATGCTACAGGACCATGCAATCTTCATGCAATCCTCTCAACCTCTCATCTTTGACTCACTCACTCTCAATTTATCTCCTCCCCACCCTAATGACATTTGAACTCGCAGTCTTTTGATACTCGTTTAAATACTCAATCATCTAATGTTTCTTCTTCTATAGCACCCAATGTGAAAATGATGAATTATCTCCGACTCAAATCCATAATTCCCACCCCAACCATTTTACCCCATCAACTCCTCAACCTCCTCTTTTGACCAGCTGCCCCAACCACTATACTATATTTCCATCTTCTCCCACCACTACTACAAATGCCACCTCATCTCATCAAGGTATTATGGGTCCTTCACCCCTAATAACTTCCAGTACCTCATCTATCTCCACCCTCCCTATCCATCCCTCTCACTGTCAAACCACTCCAGCTTCTACTTTTGATGGCATGTATGTGCATCTCCCTCGTGCACATTTGCTGACCATAGCTTCATGCATCACTCTTCCTCACCGCTTCAAACTGAAGATGCATCGTTCTTCCTTACCTCTTCAATACGATGCTATAACCACTCAATCTTAACCTCTGGAACAATCAGTCTCCACTAATCCAATCAGTGGTATCTCCACTTCTGATCATGCTATCTCCACTCCTCCAGACATGAATCTCAACTCTTCTGCCTCAACCATATCATGTCCCTTGTTCTCTATTATTGGTCCCTTCTCGATATTGCAATCCATACATGAGAACTCTGATCAAGCCTCCTTTGACCAAATGATCCCTTATCTCCACATTAAACCACCCTTCTTTCTTGAACTTCCATCTCCTAACCTCCCCAACATCCCACCATCTATCTCTGCTCTCTCTCTTGGATCCAAGCCTGCCAGGTCTAAAGGTAGAAAAAAGAAAAATATGCTTTTCAATCCCTCTTCAGATGACATGGAAGCTGGCTTTTCCTTCAACCTGGATCAAACCATGCCTCTTCCCAGATCTAAATCCTTTGGTAAATCAACTCCTACTATAAAGCATACTAGGCTTCAAGCCCATCCTCTTACCCCCTCCTCTTTTTTAATAACCCTGCCCAAAATAGCAATGTGGAATGTTAAAGGGGCTCATCTACCCTCAAAGCAAATTGAAATTAGAAATCTTATTATTGAGCAAAAAATTCAAATTATAGGGCTATGTGAAAGCAAGTTGAACTTGCAGGATACAATCAAAGCAAAAAAATAATATCATGTCAAAGTGGTCTCTTGATCACAATCTAGACCATGCTTCTTATGGAAGGATCATGATTTTATGGAATCCTAAAATATACACTCTTAAGAAAATCCAAGCAACTGATCAATATATTCACTTCTCATGCATTCATCTCTCCACTAATACTTCCTTCAATATCTAATTTATTTATGCTCGCTACCAATTATTGAATAGAATGTCTTTTCTCTCCAATCTCCACCATCTCTCCTATACTCCCCTTGGATTTGTGTTTGTGACTTCAATGCAATGTATCATTCCCCACACAAATTGGACGGTAATCCACTTTCTTTAAGAGATCTAATCCCATTGTACCAAGCCATATCCTCTTCAAACCTTATTCCTATCAATACCTTTGGTCTAGTGCACACATGGTCTAACAAATCTAGATATGGCATCCTTACCCTATGTAAACTTGAACATTGCTTCATTAACCATTATGCATTGAATTAATGGCCGCATTGAATCAATGGCCTTCATTCCTCTGGTTTGTCCTTCCTCCCTCAATCTCCGATCACTGGCTTCTTCTTCTTAGCTGGGAGGATTGTGCAATTACTTATGCTCCATCTTTTAAATTTTATAACATATGGACTACTCACAATCAATCTTTTTTTTGCTAGTTTGGAACTCCTCTACCTATGGAAAGCATCATTTTAGACTCCAAAAGAAGTAAAAGAATCTTAAATTTGCTTTGATGAATTGGGTTACTGATTTTTTCAGAAAAGTTGACAATCTCTCTTCCCAAATAAGGTCGGAGCTCTTCCATATTCAAAATCTGCTTGCCAATGATCCCCTGAACTCCTCACTAGTAGCCCAAGTATCTCTACTTAGTGACTAGCTTGTCAAAGACCTCAATAATTATGTAGCAATTCTTCAATAAAAGAATATGGATAAGCATAAACAAGATGGAGATAGGAATACTACATTCTTTCATGCAAAACTCAAATACAAATATTCTAGCCAAATGATTTTAACCAAAGCAGACTCTCATGGCAATGTTCACTCATCTCAAGATGGCATTTCTAATGCTCTCCTGGAGTACTTTCAACGGATTCTTGCTCCTAACAACCCTTTCTATCCCACCATCACAAAACTATACACCACTTTCGAAACTGCTGAAGGAATCATAGGGAAAGGTGGAAATTAGAAATGGAAGAATCAGAATTCTAATAAGAAAAATGGAAACAATAAACACCTGAAAGGCTTCGGGCCTGAAGATTAAACCCCACTCAACGAAACTCCAAAAAATATTTATCTTGCGACACAAAGGACCGAGAAATATAAAAAAAACCCTAAGAAGGAAGCAACCGAGCAACAGAAGCGCTCTGGGAAGTTCTGCCACTTTCACGAGACGCACGGTCATAACACAAACGAATGCCACCACATAATGAACTTGATTGAAGAGCTGATTCAGGAGAACAAGCTCCAGCAATACGTAAGAAAACCATAGATCCCGACTAGCCTGCGGCTCCTTAAGCCCCTAGGAATCAAAGAAACCAAGCCGGAACCAGTGAAGAGGGATCAAAGCGAACTGACTAGAGACTCGTTATTAGGATGATATTTGGAGGCCCACATCCTGCACAGAGAAGTTGGGTAGAGATGGAGCGGTATGCAAGTTCATTAAAGCATGCTTCGAAGGAATCATGTCTCATAATAGAAGATGGGGCTCTGACCAACCAGCAGAAAACTTTGAATGATGATATTGTATTCAGAAATCAAGATACCAAAGGGATCAAAGCTCCAACTCTCGATCCGATGGTGGTGACGGTAGGGATCAGGCCCGTTGGGGTCCAACGAGTATAGGTCGATAGCGGTAGTTCTATCAATATACTTTTCAAATGTACCTTTGACCAAATGAAGATCGACATGAAAAGTGTGTCTGCATGCCAAACAAAAATCAAAGGGTTTACTGGCGAACCCAAACAACCCGTAGGGACAATTAACCTGCCAGTGGCGCTTAGAGAGGGTGATCGAAGAGTTACCCTCGTTCAGACCTTCGTAATTATGGCCGAAACTTTTGTGTATAATGCCTTCTTGGGACGGCCTGCGTTAGCTGATTTTAAAGTCGCTCTGGCCCAATGGTGCCTTACCATGAAGTTCCCAGCTGCAAACAAAATCAGGGTGGTCAAAGGAGATCAATGTGCCTCTAGAGAATGTTACATTATAGAGTTACCGGTTACAGTTACGTGAATCTAGAAGAAGGGAAAAGGGGAAGGATGTGGGGAGAACTCTCCACATTCGTGAACCTTCTGAATAGCAACTATAGAGCCGCCCCTGGCTCGGGGACCATAGCCGATTCGACAAGGCTTTGGACCCTAAAAAGAAGAGTTCAGGGGAGGATCGGGCATCGTCGGTAGAATTGACGGTGTTTGTCCCAGTCGATATGGATGACCTGACCAGAGTCATGAAAATTTGATCACACCTTGGAAACAAAATGCGATTGGAACTTACTAAATTTCTACGTGCCAACTTGGATGTGTTCGCTTGGACGCACTCCGATATGTGTGGGGTATCACCGGAAATCGCATGCTAAGTGCTCAACATTGACCCCAAGTTCACACCAGTATAGCAAAAGAGGTGCAGCCTGGGCCCTGAGCGGTCCAAGGCGTTAAGAGAAGATGTAGACAAGTTAATGGCCAATGGCTTTATCCGTAATGCAACTTATCCTAAATGGGTATCTAACTTGGTTTTAGTCAAAAAGTCCAATAGGAAGTGGCATACCTATATCGACTATTCAGACTTAAACAAAGCCTACCCAAAAGATAGCTTCCCTCTGCCCAGAATAGACTAGCTTGTGGACGGAATGGTGGGACATGAACTACTATCATTCATGGATGCATACTCCGAGTAAAACCAAATCCTGATGCACGAGCCTGACCAAGAAAACACCAGCTTCATCACCGATCCAGGACTATACTGCTACAGGGTAATGCTATTCAGTTTAAAGAATGCTGGGGCAACTTATAAAAGGTTGGTAAATACCATGTTCAAGCGCCAAATCAGGAAAACAATGGAGGTTTATATGGATGACATGTTGGTCAAATCGCCAGTAGCAGTCAACCACTTGGATAATCTCGATGAAATGTTTGAAATACTCCAAAAGTATGGAATGAAACTCAATCCACTTAAATGTCACTTTGGAGTAGCCTTCGGAAAGTTCATAGGATTCATCGTAAGTGCCAGGGGCATTTAAGTAAATCCAGCGCAGATAACGGCCTTGCGAGAAGTCCAAGCCTCGAAGAACAAGAAAGAATTGCAAAGCTTGAATGGGAAGGTCGCAGCCTTAAGCTGATTTATCTCGAAAGCCACCGACAAGTGCATACCATTCTTTGATGTGTTAAAGAAAGGGAAGAAAAAATTCGAATGGAATGCGGCATGTCATACTACATTTGAAGAATTACTGCGACACATGGAAGCCCCGCCAATCCTGTCAAAGCCAGTGGATAGAGAGGACCTATTCATTTACCTAGCAGTCTCACCTCATGCTATAAGCGCTGCCCTTGTGCGTGAAGAAGCGAAAATCCAATGACCGTATACTACATTAGCAAGCGTTTCACTAGAGCTGAGAAAAATTACCCAAAGCTAGAAATGCTAGCATATTGCCTCCTGATCGCTTCTAGGAAGCTACGACCATATTTCCAAGCACATCCAATCAAAGTACTGACTGATCAGCCTCTGAAACAAGTATTGTACCAGCATGAAAATTCCGAACGACTTCTCAAGTGGAACATCGAATTGAGCCAATATGATATTACTTACCATTCGAGAAAGGCTATCAATGGGCAAGCGCTGGCAGATTTCATCGCCGAGTTTACCATATGGAATGATGAAAAAGAAATGCCATCGAAAGTGGAGACGCAATGGAAACTCTTTGTTGATGATGCATCTAACAACCTCTGTTCGGGGGCGAGAGTAGTGCTTGAAACCTCAAAGGATAAGCCATTTGCTACGCCTTACGCTTGGAATTTCCTGTAAAAAATAATGAAGTATAATACGAAGCACTAATAGCGGGGTTGAAAGTTGTGAAGGAACTCGGAATAAAATCTGTCCACATCTATAGTGTTCCCAGCTAGTCGTCTGCCAAGTAAAAGGCGAGTACCAGGCTCGAGGGGAGAATCTTGCACCGTATCTGTCTAAAGTACAAGAGTTACTAAGCGACATCAAACATTATACCATAACCCATATTCCGTGGGAGCAGAACACTAAGGCTGACTACTTAGTTAAACTGGCAAACTCTGGAGAAGCTTAATCGTTGGAACTAGTCTCGGTTGAGACTCTGACTGCCTCGAGCATAGAGGAAATGGACGTCGACTGGAATCTTGAGACCACCGCCGAACTGGAAACATGTATGACGCCAATCATGAACTACTTGCTTATAGGGACCCTTCCAACTGACCGGAATCAACGAAAAAAGCTTCTTGGGAAAGCGTCGCAATTCATAATACAGGATTGGATACTTTACCGAAGAGGATTCTCAACCCCCTTCTTAGATATGTGACCGATGACGAAGCTCGACAGATCTTGAAAAAAGTGCACGAAGGCGAATGCGGAGACCATACCGGGGGTCAAACCCCTGCAAAGAAGGTTCTCCGGTGCGGATATTTCTAGTCGACAATAAACTACGATGCAGCAAGCTACGCCAGACGATGTGATCGTTGCCAAAGATTCGGCAAAATTAAAAGAACTCCCTTAACAAAATTAACATAGATGGTCAGCCCGTAGCCATTCGCAATATGGGGAATCAACTTGATTGGCGCATTGCAAATAGCTAAAGAAGGGGCCAAATACGCTATAGTTGTTGTTGACTATTTCATGAAATGGGCCGAAGCGGAACCGCTGGCCACCATTACTATAAAGAAAGTCATCAATTTTGTTACTAAAAACATTATTTGCAGGTTTGGTGTGCCACAAAAATTCATCACTGATAACGGGACCCAATTCGAAAGCGCTGAGTTCAAAGACTTCTGCAAACGCTTCCGAACTGAGAAGAGCTTCTTTGTAGTTGCTCATCCATAAGCAAACGGGCAAGTGGAAGCAATAAACATGATCACCAAGTCCACTATCAAAAAGCGACTAACTAAAGCAAAAGGAAACTCGGTTGATGAACTTCCACTCGCATTATGGGCTTACAGGACAACTCACAAAGCGGCAACTGGACACACTCCATTCACCTTGGCATATGGTTCAGAAGCAATGATTCCCGTCGAACTAGAAGTCCCTCTCACCGAAGACAAAATTTTAATCAGAAGCAAAACGAGCAGCTCCTACTCGAATCATTGGATATGATTGACACTACACCAAATCAGTGGTTTTGCAACATATTTTATTTGTCAATTTATAACACTTATAAATATTAGAAATTACCAACAGTTGAAAAGTGTTAGGATGATTAAAAAAGTGTTAGTGAAAATAAATAGTCTTTAAAATAAACTTTGCAACACAAATAAGTGTTACAACAATTGGTAAATTCGTAAATAATTTATTAACAAGGGGAGTGTTATGTAATTTATGTGTGTATGCTCTTTTCTCACGCTTAACCATTCCTAATCATATTTCGGCCGCATAAGTTCTAATTTAATTTAGGGTTTTCTTCCACTCAACAAAATCAATGCCGACTTCAAGTACTTCAACATCGATGCTGAGTTCAACCACTTCGACGATGGTTCAGGCGATTGGGTTGACATCTTGGGGCTAGTGTTTTTGCAACGTTTCTTGTGGTGGATCTCGCGACTACTGGATTGATGGCTCGAGCATGACGCCGGCGATGTAAATTGCTCAAAATTATTGACGGCTTAGGTGAATGGATCGCGACGCATTCTTTTGAAATCGTGATGTAAATTCACAACGATTTATTAAAGAGGTTTAGGATTATGAAGATCAGAAAGGGAGCTATTAATGTATGCATTGAAGGCGGAAAGTATTTGCCTACGGATAAGTATAGGACTAGTATGAAGAGGGTCTTTGTAGTGGATATGTCCAGGGAAATTTTGATTGCCTAAATGCAAAATGGTGAGCATTTATTTCCTAACCATTGATTTTTTATTAAGGTTATATTGCCTAGGTTTATTGAAGGAAGGATTGTGAAATGGTTAAAGAGGATTATTGTTGCTCCAAATGAGTCAGCTAGTTACTATCATTGTAAAGATAACAAGGTCTTTCTTGCTCATGTTGATGCTGAACTTGCTAATGCTGAAGGTATGATATTATATTAATATGTAGTCATATTAATACTGAATTGATTTTGGTTCTTACATGAGAAATTAAATAATTATTTTTTGATTTGATCTATGTAGCATGGTGGTATAAAACAGAATATACAATCAACGAGTTGAACATCAATTTGGTGATCGCTACACCAGGCTATGGAGAGAAACTTCCCATCAACTCAACAACAACACATATGACTTACATGATGAAGAGCTATGCATATAGGTACTCATCAGACTTGACTGGTAATTTATTTATGCCTTATCGATTAAGCAAAAATTTAACAAAGGTGATCTACAGGTGGGGGAAAGAAGGCGACAAGAGTAGAAGTAACTTTGAACGAAGAAGAGACATGGTCAGTCTACACAATAAAGCATCATGAAAAGCCAAATAAATATGGTAAATTCTTAGTCTATAATTTTTATTTAACCTCATACTTTATTCATACATGGTTTTATATTCAAAATCATGAAAGAATTCAAAGGATCTAAGCTACCAAAAGGTATTGTTCTACGATCTTAGTTTATTACACTTTCACATTTCAACTTTTTAAAATAACACATAAGCTAAAACATGTTTAGGAGCCCACACTTTTGTAGAGCATGTATAATTTTCAACTCGATGACTTCCTTCGTAGCATTTTTATTAATAATTCTTACTTCAATCATCAATAACAACAATCAACGTTGTAGTTTAGCTCTAATTTTTATGCTTGTATCAACTTTGGGTTTATGATAAACTGTATGGAAAAGTTAAAATGCAAATGTTGTATTACTATTTACTTAATAATGATTAGACATATGTAGTCTTTTTTCTTCGAAGCTTGACGATAATCTTGTAGTTCATTTCAGATTTCTTTGTATTATCAAGGAAAAAATAAACATGATTTTCAATCTTAATCTTATTGCCTTCTTAGTATGGGTTTCACAAGGTTCCTCTATTAATTAACATTTGACTGTTACTTTCTGATAAAAGTTGGACGTAAACTATTATAAATAAATATAAGTTTGAGACAGTCATACATAAAAGATTTTTATGTTTTGTTTTACAGAAAGTTCAAATTAAGTGTTATTAGGATGATATATCTATGTTTAGACTTTAGAATATATGATATAGTGTAGTGTGCATGTGATATTAAAAAAAATCTCAAACGTCCAGTAGGATATAAGAGATTAAAGAAGAGCGAGTTGCTAATACAAAATTTCTTAGCATATTATTATTGTTGTCTATTGTAATTTTTATTATTGTCTATCGATATTATTATTACCTATTGATATTTTTTGGATATTATTATTGTCTATTGATATTCCACAATAGCATTGTAATGCAAACTTTCTTAGCATATGAGAGCTCCTTCTTCATAATCATAAAACATTTGAATTACCATGAATTGTGTTTGCTACAGAGGCTCATGTTATCATTATCAACTTATGTCTTCAACAACCTTTTTGCCCATACCTATTGTGTACAACTTTTTTTATGGTAGTAATCAACAACTATCAGTTTTGGTCGGTTATGTAGCTGAAAGCAATTCTTCTATTGAGTTATAGTACAACATAACTAACACTAGTGGTAGACATCCATTTTGAGCGTTGTATACTTTTTACTGCATAGATCATATCATTCATCTCATTTGATACTATATGCATACATTCCGATGATTAGTCTCCAAGCAATTTTTTTTGAAGTTTGATTGGGTATTGATAGTGACCGACTACCTGCTACCTTTTCCATTAACAACTATTCTTTACTACCTCACAATAAAGTACTAAAACTTGTTAAGACATGCAGTTAAGTGCATGTTTTTAATATAGTAGCCAGTGCATAACATACTGTATAGTCATTATATGTTCATATCATACTTGTGCCACAAATTGCATTGATTTTGTTTTTTTGCTTCTAATTGTGATGGATTTTAGATAAATAGATGGCGAATTTTTGACCCTTGTAAATATTATGGCTCTTGATAGTATTGCAATTAATACCATTAAATGCTCTATGACTGCTTAGACTTTAGAGACACATAACAAGTTATTCGGATTTTATTTTTGTAGGAATAACCAGATTGCTTATTTGCTTTCTCTGCTCTGCAATTTATAATTTTGCTTCTGCTATCTTCTAAACTATTAACTGCTAGTTTATTTTTGTTTGCAAAAGCAAAACTAAAAAAGTTTGTAAAAATATATTAACTTGCATATACACCTTTACAGATTTTCATATATCTTCGTATCAAAAAGACCATATTGCTACTGTCAAAAATATGGCACCAAGCTTAGCAACTCTAAGAGTAAGTCTTTGCCCAAGTTTTATGACTGAGATACATAGTACTCATATTTAAGAAAATTTACTACAATATGTACCATGCATTTGCACATTTATATTTTTAGTAAATGTTGCATGAACTAATTTGAAAGTTAAAGTATTACTAGACTACACTATCATAAAATCAATACGTCACCAGCCTATTATAATTAGGACTAATTAAGCTTAATTTGTGTTTAGCTTGACACAATTCTGCTCAAAGCAAAGGTGCTTTTCAAATTGATGAAGGCTGCAATATTAAATACTAGCTTGTTGCAAACTTTCAGAAGCATGGAGTATGGATATGAAAATTCATAGTAATCAACTCAACTCTACTAACATGCACAAGCTGAAATTTTCTAATATGATAATTACTATTTGTATCCAATATTATACCTACTATAGTAAGTTTTAAATCATATACAAATCTATTAGTACTATATATTAAATTCAATGTCACCAATTTATATAATTTTGTTAACTACTATGGTCTAAATTTAAATTATAAGTGCTGAAATTTATTCAACAAGCTATTGTGATGTTTAAATTAGTATGGTATATAATAAGTTACCAATGTGCAAATTTATTCAATTAGATTGATTGAATACAAAAGCTATTGGCTTTTGGTTTTATCAAGTAATATCCCATATGCCTTTAATGTAATTTAGCAGCCATTTATGTATTTGTAAGCTCTGCTTTTAATTTAATTTATTTAATGTAATTTAGTAGCTTTGCTTTTAATGTAAATTATTCAGTGTAATTTACCAATGTAATTTAGCAGCCTTTAATGCAACTTATTCAATTAGGCTGCAGCTTGCTACAGGAGAAGCTCTGCTTGCTGTAGTAACAGAGGTCGGTTTAGCAAGCTCTAAGCAGCAGCAATTGTGATTTTCTACAAATGTCAGTTATTAATGGGCTTACGTACTTATAGGCTAGCATCTAGCTTTAAAGAATATAATTTCTAATTTTCAAGAAGGTTCTTTCTATTAAAGTTAGTGCTTCAAAGTAATTAGTGTTGGATAATTTGTTGCAAGTTTACTTAGTCTTTGTTTTATTTAAATAATCCCTACTCTATAGTTTACAGCTATTTGAACTTTTCATCTTGTATTTGTTTTATTTAAATAATTCCTAGTCTATAGGTTGAATGCATATTTAGTGGATGATGTGAGCTGCTTTCACGAATCTAGTTAGGTGCTTGTAAGGCTATATATGCCTTAGTTCTATTTCAAGTGATTAATTGAATGTAGTAGTTTTTTTGTTCCAACATTACTATCTTTCTCTCTCTCTTAATTTCCAACATGGTATCAGAGCCAAATGATCCTTAAGGCTTGTGAGGTTAACAAAAATTGTGAGTGTTCTTCCAATGTCTACTTTAAACAATTTTTCAATTTCCATTCCTCTATCCAAAGGAGAAAATTATCAATCATGGGCTATCAAAATGAAATCATATCTTAAAGCTTTAAGTTTATGGGATGTCATTGAGAGTGATATTGATCCCACTCCTCTTCCACAAAATCCAACAGCCACCCAAGTCAAAAAATATGACGAAGAAATGGCGAGAAAGCCAAGAGCACTTTCGTGTCTACATGGGGCCGTGTCGGAAGAAATTTTCACAACTATTATGGGTTGTGAATCTCCCAAAGAAGCATGGGAGAAAATCAAAGAGGAGTATGAAGGAAATCACCAAACAAAATTAATGCAAATTTTGAATCTTAAGCGGGAGTTTGAAATAATGGGAATGAAAAGTAATGAAGGTGTTAAGGAGTATGGGAGTCGGTTGATGTCCGTTGTTAACCAAATCAAGCTACTTGGTGGAGAATTTACTAGCCAAAGGGTGGTGGACAAACTTCTTGTCACTCTTCCAGAAAAGTACGAAGGTAAAATTTCTTCACTTGAAGATACTAAAGATTTGTCTAAGTTAACATTTTCAGAATTGATCAATTCACTCCATGCGGTGGATCAAAGGAGGGCCATGAGAAATGAAGACGGTGAAAACAATAGTGAAAAAGCTCTTATAGCAAAGTTTTCTAATCAAAAGATGAAAGGCAAATCCCTCCAATGCAAAAATTGTCACAAAATTGGTCATGAGGTAAATGATTGTTGGCATAAGGGAAAACCTAAGTGTTTCAACTGTCAAAAATTTGGGCATATGGCAAGGAATTGTAGGTTCAAAGACGAAGAGCAAGAGAACATGGCACAAGTGGCCGTGGAAGAGAATTTATTTTAGAGTTGTGGGTGAGATGTGCACCATGGAGAGAAGTGCTCCAATATTCAAAGAGTAGAGTTGATGAGAAGTGCTCCAATATTCAAAGAGTAGAGTTGATGAGAAGTGCTCCAATATTCAAAGAGTAGAGTTGATGAGAAGTGCTTCAACAATTGAAGGTGATGAGAAATGCATCACAAATCGAAGAGAAGTGCTTCGTTTATTATCTCAATAACTTTGAAGCAAGGGGGTGTGTTAAAGTTAGTGCTTCAAAGTAATTAGTGTTGGATAATTTGTTGCAAGTTTACTTTGTCTTTGTTTTATTTAAATAATCCCTATTCTATAGGTTACAGCTATTTGAACTTTTCAGCTTGTATTTGTTTTATTTAAATAATTTCTAGTCTATAGGTTGAATGCATATTTAGTGGATGACGTGAGCTACTTTCACGAATCTAGTTAGGTGCTTGTAAGGCTATATATGCCTTAGTTCTATTTCAAGTGATTAATTGAATGCAGTAGTTTTTTTTTGTTCCAACATTACTATCTTTCTCTCTCTCTTAATTTCCAACACAAGGATGGATCAACATCTGATAAGAATATTAATATTCTTCTTTTAGGTTGAACGTATGAAGGTATTTTTGGCAATTTTAGTTAGTGACAACTGTTAATCTATAAGTATTCATTTGATTTTCGCTTCAAGCTATCATTTAAAATTTAACTTCAAATTATTAATTCGCTTGTTACTTAAAATTATTGTTTCAGGATTCGATTAACTTTTAACTTCTGAGTGAATTCGAGCTCCTAGTTTCATCTAGGATATTTTATTGTAATTTTAGCTTTTGAGTTTCTTGTTTCATTTTTTAATTTGGTTTTGATGCTCAAAAGCTTCAAATATTTTTAGTAGGTAGACTTCTTTCGTGTTTTACTGTATATTCATATTTATTATTATTTTGATTGTTTTATATTTGATTACAATGATCATTAATGAAGTTTTAACTTTTGTTATATAAACAATATATGAACGAACATGCTTTGTAGTGAATATTGATGCTTTGATGGGAGTAGCACAATGAAGACCTATTTAAGGTACTTTGTATTTTTTTTAATTCCCTTTATTCCTCTTCCAATATATGTAGCCTTAGGTTATAACTTAGTTTGTAGGTTGAGCATAACTCAGATAACAGATAATAGATATGATTCACATAAATGGGAAACTTGATGAATTATTAACTCCAATCCAAAGAAATTCAGAGAGCAAATAGCAAGTTAGAACATTAGCTGTAAGGTGGTGATGAAAAAAAAATCAATCGCCAGATTAAACTCGGCTATTTCTACATTGTTGAGGTAATTTGATTGTTATTTTTAGTTTTCATACCTTGGAACCTTTTCCCTTCTGTACTGATACTGATTTTATTGCAAATGATATGCTAGACATTTACTGACTGCAAACCATTTAAAAAGGAATCTGGAATTATTTAAATTGGAGATGAAAAAGAAACTAGAATTTGTAAATTCAAACTACAATTTTTTAACTGCAACTTAATTTATCCTCTTACCCATACTGAAATTTTAATTTCCTTTATTGTTATTCTCACCATTGATAGGAATTTTTTTTTGTATTAGTTTGTAAGAATATTAGGGAAATAGCGATAATAAGAGATAGGAAGTAAGAACAAAAGATATTCACAGAATGCATATGTTACTTAGTCATTGAAATGTGCTTATGTTACATGGATGGATTTCATCAATCCAAATTTCTCTTAATTTTATTT
Source organism: Allium fistulosum (assembly GCA_030737815.1). Lineage (NCBI taxonomy): Eukaryota > Viridiplantae > Streptophyta > Magnoliopsida > Asparagales > Amaryllidaceae > Allium > Allium fistulosum. The sequence goes on from CM060906.1 coordinate 913,228,942, forward strand.
ATTTCCGATTTTTGAATAAAAATAAGTTGATATTGGCACAGCCACGACTGTTATAAACATCAGATGTGTTTATTATTTTTATCTAAAATTGACTTCCATACCAACGTTTGAATACGTAAATGGAGGGTAACATGGGATTTTGCTCACTCAAACACTCGAGAATCTTATTCCTATCAAAATATTGAACACGTATTCCATACCAACGTTCTTGAAATTTATTGATCTCGGGACTATCCATTTTCTAAATAGAAAACAATACTATAGATGCAGAACATGTTGATCAATTTATATTTTAGTTTGATATATCATATTATTTTTTATTTACAATACTAACCAAAAGAGCTAACATATTGTTCAGATCACTGACAATTTAAGGTGGTGAGCACAAAGCTGTTATTTAACTGAAGATAGTATACTAGGTGATATTACTAAAATATTTCAACTAATAATGTAATCCATATGATATTGCCAATTACATTACACCCGATAATCCCAGTTATATTGCATATGATAATCCAAGTGATGTTGTGGGAACTAACAATGATTTCGATAAAATTACTTGGTAAAAATAGCAATATAGAAGTTTAGCTAAATAAATGCTCAGTTGTTGAAATTCTGAATGTTCAACTGAGCAAGAATTTGTTGAGTTTATTATTATTATATCGATAATAAAACTGAAAATTGGTAGTTCTTTGCACCTAATTCTGTAAGGAAAGATTTACGTTACTACAGTTGAAAATTTAGTAACTAGTATGGTACATTATTATTCTTCATTATTAAACTACTGTTAGATTTCTATCATGTAAAATGAAGTGCATGATGAATGTAACAAATACTTGTGCATGTAAAATGAAGTCAGCTACATGCCGTCACCACGTAGGTGTTATTCATACCATATCAGCAGGTATGTATCGTTTCAGCTCAGTTTCTCTGTTTCCGTATTATTGTCTAGATGTGCCCAGTTCAATCCCGATTCTTGAATAATCCCTCAAATTTATTCATACCATATCAGCAGGTATCAATTTATTGTGTGCGCCCCCCTCAAATTAATACAAACTTTTATGTCATTTGATATAATCCCAATGTGTCCAATTGTTTATTATTTATCTTATTGCTTCTCAACCACTAATCTTCTATACGTATTGAATGCATGCACTTGTGGAGGAAGAGGAAGAAAAACAGAAGTTGGAATGTAGCGGTAACGAGGAAGCAAACACATACGACCTTGACAACGATCCCATCTCTAAAGTTTTTGGGTCCGATAGAAAGAAAAACTATTGTCGTGCAATTAGCTCCACTTCCTCTGCAAAACAAGTAAATTTGATGCAAGCTTCAAAAGCAATTGCCGATAAGAATAAAAAGGAAGATTTTCGTCAATGGTCATCGGAATTACAAAACCAAGTGGCAAATCAAGTTTCAAATCAAGTGGAAAATCAAGTGTCGAGCCAAATCAATGAGGCTCTTAAATCATTTGCTTCATCTTTCTTAACTATGGTACCGGGGTTACAACATAATCTTAATGGTGGTAATGTGACGCCTATGACTGAAACCGCTTCTAACTTGAATAAATCTCCTTCGAATATTGGAGTTGCTAGTATTCCGTCAAATGATGTTGGATCATCTACAAGAGGTAAACAATTTGTAATGCTACTATCACAGGATACGAAGAAGGATGTAGCAAAAGCTTATATTGGAACAGAAACTATGTGTCATTTCAGAGAGATAGTTCCAAATATTGAGAAAGTTGTTTGGATAACAGAAGTTTTAGAACCGGAAGCACCAATTTATGATGGTCCTCAAAATGGGCACCACAAGCTTTGTGAATTTTTAGATGGGGGCTTTGTGATATGGCCTGTGTTTCATCTTCGCAGTATTTAAAATTCTATTTATTAGTAGCTCGTATTATATTGCATATTTAAAATTAGATATGAAATTGCTTTTTTGTAATTTGGATATGATATTGTGGTATTTTGAAATTGGAAAGTTTGTAGCTCATATTATAGTATTATCTAAATATGATATTGTTGCATTTGAGATATGGAAGCATTTTAGACTTCATATTGAATTGATATGATGAATTATATATGATATGGACATCATCATTTATAAGATATTATATTCATTTGTTTTAAGAATTTAATATTAATTGTGTATAAAATAGTGTAAAAACATAATTTCAATTAGTAACGCATATAATTGTTACCAATATTTTGGATAACAACACTTATCTACGTCACAAACCTAAATGATAAGCAAAGCATTTTATGTGTAACAACACATATATGTGTTACTAAATAATCATTTTCCAACACTTATAAGCGTTACCGCATATTTCTGTACCAACACTTATAAGCGTTACCGGATATTTCTGTACCAACACTTATAAGCGTTACCGTATATTTCTGTACCAACACTTATAAGTGTTAGTAATACGTATGTTCGTAACACTTATAAGTGTCACAAATTTGGCCGCCTCATTCCTCACAGTCCATTAGTAACACTTAAAAAGTGTTACTGAAATTATTGGTAACACTTATAAATGTTAGGATTTGCCTGTTTTGGTGTAGTGTGATGAAAGCAGGGAAGAAGCCGAGTTGAGAGCCGCTTTCCCACCAAAAAAGGATCGTGCGATACTTCAACTCCAAAGTTCATAACCAAACCTTCGAAGTGGGAGACCTCATCCTCAAACGATTCTATCCCGTGCCAGGAGCCTTTGAACCAAACTGGGAAGGGCCATATGTGATCAATTAAATGCTAAGTGATGGAACTTTCAAATTGACAACTTAACAAATTGATGTGCCACTACTTCACATGAAAACTACCTTATGTACTTTCTATTTTTCAGCAAATAACCGTCCCAGGGCGAGGAGGCATTATAAATAGGAAAAACCTACCCAACTTCTATTAATAAAATAAATTAGCTTTTTGAACCAACAGAATTATGTTCGTAATAGTAACCTGCTTAGTCGACGGGGTCAAATTGACTCAAAACCATATAATTTCTACTTGAGAAAGTGGAATTACGCTTAAGTACGCTTCACCCACCCGCCAGGTCGACGGAACAAATCAACTCAAACCGTTGGATCGGCGGAACCCAATCCCCGCCTTCTAAGAACCAGTGTTGCCCCGGTAGCGTCGAGAAGGCTCAAATAAAAAGCCGCGTATTAACTCTTAAAACACAGACTCCTCGTGTTGCCCGAAGATAGGCAACGCTGAGAAGTATCAAAAGCCGCGCATTTCATAAGTCGCGCACTAACTCTCCAAGCCGTGAAATCACGCTCTTAAAACACAAACTCCTCGCATTGCCCGAAGATAAGCAACACTGAGAAGTATCAAAAGGCGTGCATTTCATAAGCCGTGAACTAATCCTCCGAGCTATGAAATCACGCTCTTAAAACATAAACTCCTCACGTTGCCCGAAGATTGGCAACATTGAGAAGTATTTTAAGTACCGAAATTGCCCCGGCAATACCGTAAAACTCATCTATCATAGGAATTGCAAAGCTCAACCCACTCCCATTATCGAGAGTAACGGGTGCGACTCCAACAAAATTGGAGTGCTACGAACCAGTAGAAAACTCCAATTGCTAACACCCCAGGACAAACTGTAACATTTAACGTGAATAACGTTTAGCTTCTTATAGATAACTTGTATGATGTGCACGCCCGGGGCAATGAAGTGCATATTTGAAGATTGTAAAAATCTGAAGAAATGATACTCATAAGTACCAACTTACGCTTTTGAGAAGTGAAAAGTGGTTTAACTTCAAAAAAATTTGCAAAGATTATTCATTGAGTTAATCTCATAACTGTATGCTTATGAATTTTCAAATAGTTAATCTCATAACTATATGTTCAGCACTAAGTTTACGTTTTCGTGCACATTTTAAACATGCATATGTTATGTACTTTCCAGAATCTCATAAAAACATACGTTGCAAAACTTGTAAAAGGAAAGAATCAATTGTGACTTAGTCAAATTCCAAGTTCTGGCATGCTAACTATTCGAACCATAAGTTACCGGTCGTTTGTCAAGTGTTTGAAGTAAACAGCCCTGTAAACTGGGGGGCATACACCGGCACTTAAATAAAAATGTTGTGCTTAAAAACAAAATTTTCACATTTCACAAGTTCTGTTACCCTAAACAAAGAATTTTGCAGTAATCACAGGACTAGATAAAGTGAAATGGAAGTAAACAAAATAGGTATAAGTGCACAGAACACATATGAGCAGATACGTAAAGGTACAGTCAAAATATCAGCAGTATATTAGTTATAATTTCCTTCTATACAAGGTCAAAACATGGGGCCGTACCCACACAATACTGGCCAACAAAAGAAAAAGTACAGACAGCACAACAAAAACACTAAGTGTGGACTCTGCACTTGAACAAAACAATGCAAAATGAATCAAAACCAGATCAGCTACCACCCAAGCTTCTCAGTGCTTCTTTCCACCACTCCCCTTCCCGCCTTTTGTTCGAAGTTTTTGCTTTGCCTCGGAAGTGGTGTCACTGCCAGTGATGTCGACGATCTCCTCAGTGATGGTTTCCTCTTCTTGCTCTGTGACTTTCTCAGAAGACTCGCCCTTCGTTTTGCGCTTCCGAGATCTGTGGGAGCCCTTAGAAGCCTTTATTGCTTCAACCTTCTCTTTTTTAACAGCAGCCAGTGGTTCTTGAGATCTGCATGGCTGCTCAATATGAATTTCTTTCTCCCGAGCTTCGCCCACCATGAAATCACCCTCTAAAGATACGGATGGGTCATCTAAACCATGCAGTGCGGCGATCTTCTCAGATTCCGGCCTCGGCTGTGAGCCAGACACATATGCGGCGACCGGAGCAGATACAAAAATGATCATGGAAGCGGTAGAGATAGCAATAGGCCCAGGCACCAAGATAACCGGCGGATCGGCAAATAAGGAAGACGGACCTATAAGATCAAAAATGAAAGCGTTAAATTCGTCCTGCTCTTGCGGCGTGAGATGAAAATTCTCAAACTCGGGAGAAGTAAGTAGATTACCTGCACTAGAAGATTGACCGAGAATGTCAACCTTGTATTCACCGCCTTCACCCTCCTTTGATGGTTCCCCAATTCGAGGGGAAGCTTCAAGCCCAGAACTTGCTGACGGGTCGTGGGGCTGCCCCGATAATTCACCGACACCAAAAATAAAAGACTCTGGAAGTGCTTCGGTAGTTACTGTCCTAGTAGCATCGGCAGCCTCCTTTTCTCTCTCAATTTGCAAAATCTCTCAGCCCTCTAGCAACGCCTTCTGTGATTCTTCGATGAGGTAGGCATTCTCTAACTCTCGCTTGGTATAGACATCCCCGCCACGAAAGCTAGTCAAGATTTCCTCCCAAACCACATCGAGAGTGCACGGGAATTTAAGGCCTAAGTAGTTGAGACTCCCCTGGTGCAGCAGAGAGTTGATATAGAAATTCAAGATGGTCTCATCAATCTTCTCCATCTTTCTCGCAAAAGTATTATGAAGTTCTAAATAATCCACCGTAATGGCAGCTTTCTCGACTTCGACACGAGTTTTATCAGCACTAAGCTGCGCGACTCAGTCCTGGAGCATGACAATCATCTCAGCCTGGTCGGAGATTGGTTTATTGTGCGACTTCACGACTTCTTCATATTTAGTGATCGTCTTATTGTGATTTTCTATGATCTTGTTATGGTCAGAAATAGTCTTCCTCCGGGCTTCAATTATTATGTCACTGGCTTCGAGTTCCGCTTGCAGTTTAATTTCTTCGGCATGCACTTTTTTTATTTCATCTCTTAGGACGATCTCGATCTTCACATGTGCCTCTTTTAGCTCTTTTAGCAAGCCGACATTTTTCTTGCTTTCTCGTAGCGCCGCATCCTTCTCTTCTTCCAACTGTTTGATTTTGGCATCGCGTTCCGCCAATGCCCTTTCGAAATCATCCGTCTCCGACTCAAAGGAGAGGATTTCTTGATAATTGTTGTGGTTCGTGTCTGCCAGTTGATTGCATAATTTCTCTCACCCTTTGGCTTGCTCTAAATCATTCTGGATAGCCTGAAGATGAGGCATGTATGTGTCTCTACGAACTGGATGAAGATCACGATCAAATTTAACCCCTCTTAAAAACCACTCGGGGTGCACTGCCTCTAGCCTAGGAGGACTAAATGAAAGAACATAGGCAGATCTCTGGTGGGTCGTGAAGATCCGAGGGCGAGAGCCACATGAGATGATGGAACTTGAGTTGAAGATGGGATGTGTACAGAAGAAACCGGGATTTCGGGACCAATCAAGGCGGGGGCCGGAGCGAAGGCCTGCTATTCTGAAAAATGGGAACCGCGATCAAATTTTGTCTTTTTCAGCGGCTCCACTCTTCATCGAAAGTCCTCCTCTTTTCGTACCCACCTTTCTATACTCGTCCCCGTTCTCTCTCGTCTCAACAAGGAGTTTCGGCCTCTAAGTCTTTTCTTCTCCGATATTCCTCCTCCGTTTCACGGGTCTGGTGGCGGCTGGAAGATCGTTTCGACTAGCGTTGAGAGTCGGTGAATTCTTCAAGATCATCATAGAGACCGCATCCTCTTATGGTACCTGACATGGAAGACAAATAAAGAGCCTTAGAAAAGGAAGATAAACATGAAAAGTATGTGTATAAGTGAGTGTAACCCTAGTGAAACATGTAATGTGTTTGGGAGGAGAGCCTAAAAAGATGTCACAAATCAGATCGGGTAGGCATCGTGGAAGGAATCGAACTAACTTCAGGTGCAACATTGCCCGAACGAGGAGGCACCTCCTCAAACTTGAAATCTTCCCCCATGAGCATGTCAAAATCGACGTAAACATTGCTCAAATCTCCAAAGTCAACGCAAGCGTCTTTACTCGAAGAATACTGACGTCGTCTGTTTTTGGAGCATTGTCTTTACCACTCATGTCTGGAGGAGGCGAGCTCGGAATAATGGGACTCATCCCTAAAGTCTCGTCGCATTATTTAGAATCCCCGTCGTCGGATTCTGCGTGGAAATCGTCACTAGAAGTGGACTCATCGCTACTGCTCCCAATCTCCCCCTCCTCCTTTTCTATGGCCATCGCGGTCTTACCTTCCTTCTGATTAAACTCCTCTTCCTCTTCTTCTGGAATCGAGGGCATTCTAACTGGGCAACTGGCTTCGGTCGCGGCGTCTTTTCCATTGCGAGTCTCTTCAGCCGACTCACCAGAAGGGCCATTCCGTTTTTGAAAAGAGCCCTTTTCGGAACCGTAAGATGAAGAGGTGGATCGCGTGCGTACCCTGGATCAAGAAGGGGATGGCACCTCAACTGTGACTGCAGATCTCCCTGGATGCAACAATCTATATCAAAGCAAGTTTTTGTCAATTAACAAGATTTTAATGGATCTTTCTCCCGCATCGATAGCCTTTAAGGTTCGAAAAGTTCAATTGAGAGACAAATCCCTATTCAGCCTCAGAATAACTGTAAGAATTATTCGACTTCTTAGAAATCCCGCAGTGACACATCGGAACTCAATGAGAAAGAAAGGTAACTTACCTTGCATTGTCTAAAGACGGTTGAACCCCTCAGGACATCTGACAAAGAAGTATTGAGTCTTGAATTGGAAAAGGTTTCTCTATAATCACAATACAATCTTATGATTCCTTTGGGGCTTGATCACAACAAAGGAAGGACACTCGTATCTTCTTTTGAGTCAAAGAAAGTATCTCCACTCGTCAAAGCTCAGGCCACGGTTGAATGTTCGCATGAAAAGGACATGTAGACAGGTTAAGATGGCACTTCTGTTGGGATGAATTTGAAACGGAGCGATTCCTAAATTCGAGAGGTTGTCTCTCAAGAAATCATTAAAAGGGGGCACAGCTCCGGTCAAGCACATATACCGATGACAAGCGGTATACCTCGGGAGTGGCATATAAGCAAATTCATCCTTCTTTGGGAGGCGCACATCCTCCTTCGGGATGCCATGTTGCAGGCAGATATCGTGCAAGACTTTAGCAAAAATCACAGAGGAAGCCCTCTCTGGCAGATTGAGAAGAACTCTAAAGTTAGGAGGAGTTTGATCCATGACCGGACCAACTGGAACTAACTGGCCATACTCAGCCTATAAATCGTAAGGAGAAGGGGCGACAGAAGATGACTCAGCCTTCGAAAGTGCAGGACTTCCTTTGCTAGACTTACAATGAGAAGACCGGTACTTCATTATAGACGGCAGAACTAACATCCGAAACAGTCAGGTAATTCTACTTTAAAATAAGAATTCCCCGTACTACGCTTGAATTCTGAAGGAGTATTAATTCACACAGATGTGTCGGACTTCAAGCATGTACAGGGGCAAGTGCGGTGTGTTATCTATCTGTGGTGGGCACGGTGTCCTGAACACTACAAATGCTCTATCCCGTGTAGATAGTACGCTCACAGCTAAGAGATAAAAGGGCTTCCCGTATCACTTTCCCTTTTGAAGTCACTTCCCCTACACATACATGTTATCAATCAATGATCGATAACGGATCCGTTGTTCGAAACGATGCGAAAAGTCTCTTCCAATATAGGTACACCGTGCATGCAAAAAAAAGCAAAATCAATCCGAATCCTCCAGAAGAACAAAACCAATTCACGATATGTCGTGCGGTTATCAGCTATGGGACCTGGCACAAGTCAATTCAGGCTCAATGGACGAAGACAGCAAAGCATGTCAAGCACTGGGGCAAGGCCCGAATGTCATTCCATGAGAAACTCAAGACTCAATTTACTATCTTCCTCCATTAAGCCGCAATCAACTTAGACTCTTCATGATTAACACCACGAATACAACTTCATCGCCAAAATGACAAACCAACGTTATGATCAGCAAACCCACCTTGAATCAGTAATCAAGAGGCGAGGAAGGCTAAAGTTCTCGATCTAGCGACCTAAACAATAGATCGGCGGTGACCTATGCAGATCAGCGAGCCAAATAAGGTGGATCGACGGCGAACCTAGAAAGCAAATGAAAGGAGAAGGTTTAGCATGGCAGAAATCGAGGAGATGGTCGAAGCTCTTGAATCGACAGCACAACAAGTTCAGCATCGTTGAAGAAATCGTGATGGAAACTTGGACGGGGTTGGATCAAGCCGCTGAGGAAGGTGGATTAAATCGATAGCATAAGATCAAATCATTGGAGGAAATTGAAGGCTCGGGTCGTCGATGAGAATTGGATAGGTCGGCCCGTAGGGTATAAATAGGAATGAAAGGAAAGAAAATATGCCAGAAAAAATACTAAGTAGCCAGGTCGCTAGCGATCATCTACCATGGATCGCTAGCGATCCATAGGGTCACATGTTTTTTATTTCAAATTTGCCTAGCGACATCCAGGCACTACTTCAAGACATGTTGGGAAGTTATAGAGAAAAGTTCGGTCTTCTATGACAAGTAATGACAGTCCAGGATGGAACTTAGCAAGCGATATTTTAGTCTAATTCAAATTCGTGTAACTCTGACATGACTACTTGAAATTCAATAACCAGAGACTAAAAGGCGATTACTTCCAGAGCACGCCTTATTTTCATGGAAGACGTACTCTGGAGGGTAAATGTTATCTGGGTTTTTAACCCAGCATGATCCAAAAGAAGTCTAAACAACCTGGTCAAGTCAGAATAGCCCAGAACTAAAAGAACTAGAGTAACAAGCCAAAAGGAGTCAAGAAAAAAGAACGAGAAAATCCACTAAGGACATGGATCGCTAACAATCCATGCCCCATTTAAATCTAGCAATCCATAGGGCTAGCTTAGGGGTCAACCGATTCTCTTGCACATATTCTTGAAGCAGGGGCTGAGTTTGACGAGATTCTGAGTTGATTAAATAAAGAGACATGCATCCATCTAGCCCAATCAGCAACTAAATACAGCCACCAAGTAAACCGTCATCAAAAAAAGACAACGTGCAGCAAGATTACGTGAACAACATCGACACAAGCTGAAAAAGACACTTCAAACACCAAAGTCCAGAAATAAGCTAAGTGTATGGATCGCTAGCGATCCATAGTTATGGATCGCCAACGATCCATACATCGTCATTGGATCACTGCGGCTCAAATGGAACAGAGCAAATGGAAGTGCTAAGGAATTGGCTCGCCTTCAAACATACTCTATGGATCACTAGCGATCCATAGATCAAGGATTGTTTGCAATCCATGCTTTTGGCTCGGGTCGCGGTAGAACTCCCATTGTTCCTTCCTGTGATCATCTGCAAGCGTTTGGTGAACGGGCTTGGCCCAGTGACTCTCCAGCCTCTATAAATACCATCCTACTTGCAACACAAAGGGGATCTTCTTTGGACTGGTTGCTGAAACTCTGTTGGAAGCTTTCTTCATTCCTCACCTCCCTTACAACGGTCTTCAAAGGGATTCACTGTGATTCTCCAGTGGATTCCAACCTTGGAGATTCAATCTAGCTAAGGATATTCAAGAGCTTTGTAATCAAATACAACTTGTAACAGCAATCAGTCAATAATAAAAACTATAAAGTAGACTTAGGCTTCGTTAACAGTTGAACCACTATAAAAATTCTCTTATCTTCTTCCTATTTCCGTTCTTTTACATTTATTCTCTATATTATTGCTTTGTAAGAACAGAGCTGGTGTTTTCTCACTCAAATCAGGGTGTCGATCCATTTTTTGGGTTAACAATATCTTATGACTTCATAAATGCCATCCGATCTTTCTTTATGACTATATGTTCCCTCATGATCTAAATTACACCCACCTAGTTCTTATTCCCAAGGAAGATAATCCCCACTCTGTCAAGGATTTTAGACCAATTTCCTGTGCCAATGTGACCTACAAATGCATTGCCAAAATCCTAGCCAACAGAATGCAAGCCTCTATGAACTCTCTAATTTCTCCAAATCAAGCTGCATTCATCCCAGGAAGATCTTTATCGAACAACATTTTAATAACTCAAGAATTACTCAAAGGGTATGGTAGAGCATACATTTCTCCTTGCTTTATGTTAAAGCTTGATATCCAAAAAGCTTTTGACATGTTAGCTTAGGAATCAATAGCTGCTATGCTCTCTCGAATGAATTTCCCTTCCTTTTTTATTGCCTGGATCTACTGATGTACCTCAACTCATACTTCTCGATTTTCAGGAATAGCATGTCTAAGGGTTACTTTAAAGGTAAGCAAGGGGCGAGACAATGTGATCCTATTTCCTCCCTGCTACTCATTCTTGTGATCGAAGTTCTTATCTCCCTTATTATTGAAAAAGTTGACCTTAGTCTCCTTAAACTCCATCCAAAGTGCAAAAAACCCCGGATTACTCATTTTCTTTTTGCCGATGACCTAGTCTACTTTAGCAAGCCTAATCCTCACAATATTCATTATATTATGAACACTCTTGAGGAATTCAAATGCATCACTAGCCTATCTATTAACATATCCAAATCTGAAATCCTGTTAGTTGGTGTCTCTCCTAAACAACAGTCTAATATCATTAATCTGTGCTACGTCTCTGAAATGGCCCATAACTCTATGTTCCTAGGTCTTCCTTTAATCTCTGCTCGACTTTCTAAAACTAACTATCTCGCTCTCTTTGAAAAAATCACTTCCAAACTCTCTACTTGGCCAAATAATATGTTATCCTAAGCTGGTAGGCTCACTGTTATCCAATCGATAGCCTTAGTAGTGACAAACTACTTGATAAGGCATTACATCCTACCTCAAAAGCTTATCAATATGTAATGGTGCTATGAACAACTTTCTTTGGCATAGTGACCCCCTTCTACTCTAAAATGATCCCTATTTCCTTTAACAAGGTGCAACTGCCTAAATATAATAAGGGTCTTGGCATCATAAATCTAAAGATATGGAATAAAGCTGCTACGGAAAGATACTATCAACTCCTTCTTTCCCCTAACAACAATTTACGGTCTAGCTAGATTCATGCCAATATATTAAAGGGGAAGAATTTCTGGTGTATTCTTATCTCATCTAATGCTAGTTGGAGCTGGAGGAACTTATTGAAACTCAGATCATCTTTCCTCACTCTTATGAAATTTAATCCGCTTGCTAGGCCAGGTACTCCCTTTTGGCATGATCCTTGGGCCACATTTGGTCTTATTCTCAATATAGTAATTCCCTTAAACGTCAAATACTTATCAAATATCGCCGATAACGTTCTAGCAAGTGAATACATTCAGGATGGAAGAATCCTTCTGCCCTACTCCAGCTCCTTGTTGGTCAAACAGTTTTGGAACGAAATCTCCCGCCATCTATTTGAACCAAGCTCCCATCACATTTAATGGTCTAATGGCAAACATGACATCTCAATATCTCAAATGTACAGACTTCTGCTTGGGAATCAGGATACATTGCGTGGCATTTTAGAATTTGGAATATGGGTGGAACTATGAAGAACACTTTCCTTCTTTGGAAAATCATGTCTAATGCGGTATTGACCAAGGTCAGACTCCACAAACTTCTTCTCATTAGTAATGAGTCTTGTGTTCTCTGTGGCCTCCGTTCTGAATCAAACATCCATCTCGTCTTCAGCTGCCCTTAAGTTTCCCACGTTTGGTCTAGAATCCTTGCCTTTGGAAATCTTAATAGGCCCTCCTCCAATAGTATTTTACAATGGCATAAGATTTTTAACTATTCAAGTTGGAAAACTTCTCGTACAATGTACCTAATCATTTGTCTCAAAAGATTGATCGCTGGTGTTTGGGCAGAAAGAAATGCTACGATTTTCTCCACCAAGGTCAAGAATAAGGATGAATTATTTCATGTTATCATAAAACAAATCAATAGGGATAAGAGCAAACTTGCGACATCCAATCTTGTAGATGTGCACATAGGATTAGGTTAACTTAATGATCCTCTTTGTGTATTGTAATTATAATTTTCTTTTCATTGGGCCTTTTGTCCTTGGCCCAATTTTTGGCTCGTTGTACAAAATTTTGTTTCTTCTAATATATGGGCAGGGCTCCCTTAGCCTTTACTTTTCAAAAAAAAAGTAAACATAAAACTCTTTCCAATTCAATTTTGAGGTGATAAACCATTATATCAGTTGTCTATATGTTGCATAGATAGTGTATATCAATTCCGAATCATCATACAATAGTTCAAGCAAAAAATGGAGAGCAACAACTTATTTCCTAAAAATTCAAACTTGCTTATAGTAAACTTAATTTTCATTCAAAACCTAATCTAATGCTATAATTCATGTTTCAGAGTGTGTGTATTCGATTCTCCAAGTGTCTTTTTCAATTGAGGAGTAAGGTGTAAAAAGGTTTTTGATCCTCTCAATAGTGTAAATATGCAAAGGAAAAGAAAAAAACATAGTAATACTACTCTGATCAAGTTTTTAGAACCATAAATAAACATACAGGAACCTTTAAAGCTTTTCAAAAATCTTCCACCATAATTTTCAGAGAAGTTAGCTTGATTTTTGAAGTGTAATGGTGGCTTAAACATCTCAACCAAACAAATGAAGAAGAAGGAATTTGAGCACAAGCAAAATGGCTAGGTTCTAGGCAAAACTGCCTAGATTTCAACCTGACCATCGACCGTCGATCCTTCATGTGGTTACCTGGTTATGTCGAATTTTCTGGACAAGAATCCCTAAAACTTCGATGTTTGGTTGTTGCTTTGATGGTGATCATAATAAGCTTTGGGGTGTCATTTACTTAGGTTACTGCTTCAACTACTATCTTAAGTTGATGATGAAGGAAGCACTGTAGTTTCATTTTACAGTAAGGTGATAAAGAGATATTACTGAAACAAAAATAGGCAAAGAATGGAACAAAGTAAATAACAAAACATGGAGTATATACACCTTGTTGATGAACACGTAGTAGCTGATGTAGATGAAGAAGAGAAAAATGTACTTGCTGATTATTTAGGGTTGCAAGGAGGAGATGAACCATAAGCAATGAAAATGAGGGGTTTTATAGGTTGGTGCTTAATTACTTTGGGGTTAAGGAAAATAGAGCAAGTTGAAATTTAGTCATGATGTTGATAAGTTTTATAAGTGTGGTCAAATAAGAATTTTCTTATTTCTTTTCTTTTCTTCTAATCATTTCGAACCCTTAACCACTTTATTATCCGGCTGTTATTAAATACCTAATTAAAATTCCACTCAAGGCGTTTTATCCTAATTTTATAATAATTTTTCTTTTTGATAAATATAAATTTTCAATTTTTCAATAATCATAAAATAATTGTTTTATTTTTAGAATAATTCAAAAATTCCACAAATAATATTATTTTGCCAAAATAAATTTCCATACAATTTTTGGATATTTAATATTAAATTCAAATTTGAACTTTTAGATCAATATTCTTATTTCAATATTAAATAAATTCAAAAACCATTTTTATTGAATTAAATTCAATAAAATTTCCAAAATTATTTTCTAAATCCATTTATTAATTATTTTAATTTTTTATCAAGTTAAAATAATTTGATATAATTAAAATAATTTGAAATTCAAATTTATTTAATTTAAATTCCAAAAATCCCTGTATTTATAAAAATTCCAATATAAAATCCCAAAATACATTTTATTACTACTAGTTAAATAGCGGGATGTTATACTATTTTATAAAATGTCGAATAAAAAAACAAAATAAATATTATTACAATTAATCAAGTAATGGGATGCTATAGTAATATTCTAATTTTACTTTATTATAATTTATGATTTCAATATAGTTTAGATCTCCATATTCTTCCTCTCCTATGATTATGTGATCATCTTGTATTTATTATTTAGATCCTAAACCTTTTACAATGAATTTTACTATGCATGTATTTTCCGATCTAATATTTCTTTTGAGTTGGATATTGATGATTAAACAACAACAAAAAAAACTTTGATTTGGAAATTGACTTTAATTTATTAATATAATTTTGTAACCTTTCTTATATACTAACATAAATAAGCTACATGTACCGAACAGTTGAAATTGTTTTAAAAAATGATTTCAAGTTTTATGTGTTTGTTGATTTTTTTTTAAATTGATTTGGTCATTGTTTACATAATTTTAAAGGTGTTTCAATTCAAAATTTCATAATGGGACTTTTGTGTAAAATTATAAACCTACTTTGAATCCTTCAAAAGTTAAAGCTAATTTTCTATTTGTTAACTTTAAGTTTTAAAACGTTCATATAAAACCACAAAGTTTATAAATTTATGTTGTTTTTAATTTTAAAACATTGTTTGTAATTATTTATACATGTATACTATATGTTTGTTATTTTAATTCAAAGTTTATAAAAGGTACTTTTATGTAAAATTATAGATTTAATTTTAAACCTTCTCATATTAAAATTAGATTTAAAATTTTTAATTCTAGAATTCAAAATTTTTAAAACAGTCAAAACAGTAATTTTGATACACACACACATATCTGTGTGTGTATTTACAATTGTTATTTTATGTTTAAGAAAAACTTTGGACAACAAAGATATATAATGGACAAATGTTGTCTTTAGTGGTGTAAATCTCATCACATATATGCAGTCATATTAACCATGCATACTTTATATTTGTTGCAATTGCATTATACACATTTAAGTGTATTTAATACACTTATAAATTAAAATTCATTTGCTTAAATTAAATTAAACTTCCTTTAAATAAATAAAGTAAAATATGGTGATTTGTTTATAGAAGTAGTAGGTATTATTTCTGATGATTTACACATCATTGCATTTATGTGCTATTAAATAGTGTGCATAATTAACAATTTGATTCTTCACTTATCCAAAATAATAATACAAAGCAATTAATTATTACAAATATATACATATATGAGTATATTTGATATACTCTAATTTATATAAACATCAAATTTATGAAACTCTTTTTTAAATAATTTAAATAAAATGAGATTTTATTTAAAACAATATTAGATTTGATCTAATAATGCTTTAGACTTTATAAGCCTAATAGATCCAAAATAGAATTATTATTATTTTGAAATCTATCTATCTCACCCGGTTCTAACACGGCCTAGTTCCTTCGGAAAGAATCACATATGGTTATTTATAAATAATGCTTAAAATTGGATGATCTAAAGAGTAAGTTTTCATAATATTATCATTTATGAGTTTATAGGGAAACTCGTTAATAATGATAATAGACAATTATTATAAATTAATGCTTTATGCTAAAAAGTTGTTTAAAGTAAAATAATAGCACAATAATTAAAAAGGTTTATATACGAAATGAAAATAACATATTTTACATAAATATTAGTAAAATACTTTAAAGTTTGTTAGTATAAATGTTTTTTTGTTAAATAAATTGACTATAAAGGGGATTAATACCTTTGGAAACATATAAATAATAATATGAGCTTTAACATGTAATGTAAACCATCATAATCATCATTACTATTGTTACAATGGTTGTAATCTATGCGGTTAAAGCCCCACTGAAGTCTTGTTAATGCTCGCTAAAGCGCTTATCGCACTTCGACTGCTACGCTTTTTCAATTTACTACTATTAAAATAGTAGATCGGCTTAAAACCCCGCTATTTTCCGCTATGTCCGCTACATAAGAGGTTTTTAGCACTATTTTGGCAATTTTAATATAAAATAATAATTTAGCCAGCCTCTTACAGAATAAATCAACAAATATAGAGTACAAGTCTAAGTTCAAGTCCTAAGCGCTCAACATAAATTAAAACTCTATTTTATTCACCAAATTTGAAGTACATGGATTAATATATGCTTTGGTTTTGTTATAGTAGTGAACATTGTTTCCTTTTTCTATACAAATGATGTAGGAATGAGAATAAATCAACTTTGAAGATTATATTTTATCTCCAGTTTTTACATTTACGCTATTTTCGAATATGGGAAAAAAAATTAAAGGACAAATTATTGTAAATAATTAGGCATACGGAAACGCGCACAAATTTTTTACCGTAAGGACAAGCCCAAAGCCCAGTTACGATTTAAAACAAAACAACACTGTACTGAATCATTATGTTCGTCTTCCTCCTTCATTCTTTCACTCATTCTCTCACGAATTTTTAATCGACAACAAAAAATGGCGCCGCAAACCAGAAACAAATTGTCATCTCCAACACAACCACAAACATCGAAAAATGACGAACAATCACAGATTCAAGAAGTAGAAAACCTAGCTTCAGTGGAAATAGAGCAACAAACTAAAAATCAAAACACCGAGATACTTCCTACAATAGATATTCAACAAGAAAACACAATGGCAGAAAACGAAAACCTACCTCAAGTTGAGTCGATTGCAAAGACGATGAAAGGAAAATCCAGCAAGTTAAAACTTAGAAAACCGCCAGTAGAAGAGGAGAAGCAAAATCGAGAGAAAGAACAAAGAGAAGAAATGAACAAAATACAACAGATGAAAACCAACCAAAAATAAGAGAAAATATACCAGAGAAGGTAACCGATATTATAAAATCAAGTATAACAAAGTTAGTATAGTTTTATTATAATAATATTGAATTTATTTGACTGAACAATGAAGAAAACATGTAGCAAAAACAGCTACTGAGAAAGCAATTGAAGAAAATCTGCAAAAAAAGAACAAAGAACGAAAAGAAAAAAAAATGAAAAAACAGTTTAGAAGGAAATACAAATAGAAACTCAGGTTGATACTACAAAATTATGAAACTGATACTAACAATATCATATTGTTAAATGTATTCTAATAGTATCGAAAATGTTAAACAGGAAAAAGCTCAGAAACAAAAAGGAAAAAAGTTACAGATGAAAAATTAGAAGACGAACAACTCAATTCGGTAAAATTACAAACATTATCACTTTATGACATAATACATATTGCAAAAATGATACCTGTAAATTGTTTGGTAAAAGACAAGGCTTTGAAGCTTTAAAAATAATAGTCATTATCATTTATTTAAAAACTGATACTAATATATTACAAAGAAAAAAAATCCATCTGTCTACTTAATTTTAAATGTTTAATGTAATTTGGTGCTTTCTAATTAAAGAAATTTTTTTCACACACATATATGATAAAACTAATACTAACAGACTACAAAAATGATACTCACTATCTATTTATGTGGAATTGATACCTTGTAATTTAGAAAATAATTTTCAGTCTTATTTGTAGCAAACTGATACCAATACTTAGAAAAATGATACCCACTTTATATCTGTCTGAAGATTATACTTTTAGTTTGGCAAATTGTTTTCACTGCAAATTGTTCAAAACTGATACTAATATAATCCAAAAATGATACCTCCAATTTGTTAGTTTAATATTATTATTTTTCAATTTTTAAATTATATCAGCTAATTTTTAATAACTGAAACCTAAATTTATAAGAAATGATAATTACTATATGTTTTCAGTACAGTTGAAAGCTAATAATTTATAAATTGTTTTACAAATCATTGTAAACAAAGATGACGTTGATATCTTCAAAAAATAAAACAAATAATAATTTTGTGTGAAGTATTTACCTTGTGCTTTGATAAGTTGTTTTTATTATATTTTTTTATAAAAACTGACACCTTTATAAACCAAAATGATACCTACAGTTTGTATGCTTAAAGGTAATTTGGAATTTTCAAAATTATTCGAAATATCTTGTTTGTAAAAGCTGATATCTATATCTAAAAAAAATTATACTCACCGACTATTCAACTAGTGTTGACGACTTTATAATTTTGTAAATAATTTTCAATGTATTTTTTAGAAAAAACAGTACAAATACAATGCAAAAATGATATCAGAAGTATGTTTGTTTCAAATTTGTACTTTGTACTTTTTTGAACTGTTGTTACCACATTATGTTTAAAAGCTTATATCATTATAATTAATAACCGACACCTATACTGTGTATATTTATGTTAAATGATCCGTAGTCTCCAAAATAGTTTCAAATTACATTTTTATGAAAATCGACACCAATGTTTAACAAAACGGATACCCACTAGCTGTTTAGAATAAAGTTCATAATTTTGTAATATTTTATAGAACATTTTCCATGTAATTGTAGCAAAAATAATACCAATAAATTGCAAAAATAATACCACAAACATGTTTATCAAAAGCTTGAACTTTTTACTAGTACACATGGTTTTCCCTGCATTTTATTCAAAAACTGATACCATTATAAGTCAGAAATGATACCAACATTAACAAATTGATACCATTATGAATCAAATATGATACCTACAATTCATACACATGAAGTTATTAGTTTTAAATTTTCAAAATTGTTTCAACTCACATTTTTGTGAAAATGATAGCTATTTACAAAAAGCTGACCTATTAACCGTAAAAATGATAGTCCTTACATATTTGATGAATGTTATTTCATAGCAGCTGATACCCAACTTATTGTTATGTTTCAACATAGTTTGTTTATTGCCTTTATTTCAAACAATAGGATGATGATGATTTTCTAAATCCACATCCTACATGCATGAAAGTCATATCAGAAGAAGAAGAAGAGCATAAAATATCAAAATCTGTAACACCCCACGCCCCTTAGTATACCCAAAAAGGCACACTAAAAGATGTGGTGCATTGTAGGTATAGCTAAAAACTTACAGAGACTAAGATTCACAAGACAAAATAAATAAAACAGTGAAAACAATTAAAACAATAACTTATTTAAAATCAAACTCCATAAATACTTTATAAAACCAAATTTCCATGTCTAGTGAAAAACATTATCTCAGTCATAACATCAGAGTACATAAAATAACCATCCCTCTAAAAGAAAAGTACCAGTACATCAAATGAAATAAAAACTGAAAAAGAAGAAGTATAATACATGAAGAAAGTCTCTACAGCTGCACCTCTAAGAAATTCTGAAATCTACTATCCTTGCCTATGGTGGCCTATGAGGGGTAAAAAGGAAATAGAGGAGTGGGTCAGTATAAAAGTCTGGGATAAAATACGGTTTAACTGTTTGCGTTGCTTAGATAGTTCAATTAGATTGTTTGCACACTTCTTAGATAACTGCTTTGATTAGGCTGAAACCATAATCCTACATTAATTAGGATGAAGTCCTAATTCTACCCTTTGATCGGCTTTCTATCTCTATTGTGTCTACCGCGGTCTAGACCCATTACCCCTACGCAAAAGATACGGACTAGACCATGTTGGTCCCTACACAATAGATACAGACTAGACCCTGCTGGTACCTATGCAATAGACACCTACTACTGTGGACTAGACCCTGTTAGTCCCTACACAATAGATACCTACTTAGCGCTTGGAATTCAATAACGACTTATCAACCAACACTGAGGCCGCACGCTCGACCACCATTAGGTTCGTGCTATTTGTTGCTCCCTCCTGTTGACCTCTTATTTACCACTACTCCAGCATAAGCGTGCCCTAGCCTCATCTATGCTATTGTGAGGCCACCTGTGTCGGACTAAAAGGGAATGCTGTTGGTACGGGTCTTATCTAACAAACAAAGTCTAGTTGCGCCCCTTGTCCAAATCCCTATGATTTGAACTTCTATTTATTGACCTCTTGTTAATGTAAATTTTTGAAATAAGCTTCTATATCTGTAAAGGACTACCCCGTTGGGCTTACAATAACGATCTTCTATATCTGTAAAGGACTACCCCATTGAGCCTACAATACATGTCTTCTATATCAATAAAGGACTACCCCATTGGGCCAACAATACATGTCTTCTATATCAGTAAAGGACTACCCCGTTGGGCCTACAATACATGTCTTCTATATCTTGCTTATTAACTTAATCCAAGATCTAAGTTTATTAAAATAAGCCTCTACTGTTATTTCTGCTTTATTTACTTATTAACTCAACCCAAGGTCTAAGTATAAAAATAAGCTACTTTTACTATTTCTTCTATTTTCTCTTTTTAGTTACAATTATATGTTATAACCGAGCTTGCAAATATCTTAAAATTGCTTATTTCAGTCTAAGTCCAATTTATTACAGTCTTCTTATTTTACATCCCATTTCTGTAAATTCGGTGTTCTTATAATTTAATCCATATTCATGATTTATTCTATTCTATTTATTCCATTCGCATAAAAAGGGAAATTAAAAAGAAACTGACAATTACCGAAGAAATCCCAAACGTAGAATAGATGTAAATAAAACGTAAATAACTGTAAATAACGTAAATAATTGTAAATAATTGGAAAAGACTATAACTAACAGTAAATAACTGTAAATGACTGAAATAGAATAGCTAAAAGAAAATAGACTGAAAAATAAGTCTAAAACTTACTTAAATTAAAATGTAAATAAACTTGTATAAAGGTTATCCCAAAATTGTAGAGAAACTACAACTATTGAAAACCCTATTATTTTAAATTACTTAAGAATCTAAAATAATTACTTAAACACTCACCTGTGGTCCTTAGCTCTTTCCTTTGGCCTTCCCGGATCCACTTGAAGGGTATAAAATATTTTAATTAAAAAGATCTTCTCCTCGGAAAGATATTCCTTTTAGGGTCCAACCTCAGGCAATGAACCCAGATGGAGAAAATCTGAATGAGAAAATAGGTAGGCCTAGGGTCTTATTTATAGTGTTACTTATGGATCTCAGACCGTTGGATTTGGAGATTAAATCAGGTGCAACCATGTTATAGACTTGATGGGAACCGTCGGATGGAAGCATGAACACACATGATCGAATTAAAATAGAAAAACACATCACTGCTCGAAACTGGACGAAACAACGTCCATATACACACGCGGGTCGACATGCAGGTCGACCCTTGCATGTGTTAGGTCGACCTATAGGTCGACCCAGACACATTAGGGATCGACCCTAGGGTCGACCTACCTATGTTTATTTATTTATTTATTTTTCTTATTTTCTGATTTCTTGTTTATTCCATAACTTCTTCGTTCTAGCTCCGATTTTGACGATCTATATATGGAAATTGACTAGAAAATTACCACAGACACAATGGTGCAACTCGCACGGCTCAATTCTGATAATTTAACAAAGTTATTTTATCATTTATTTAATTCGTTAATTAATTACTATAGCTTAAATTTCGAGTTGTTACATTCTCCCCTCCTTAAGGGATTTCGTCCCCAAAATCTCTAAGGCTAGAAGAATGATAATCATGTTTTCATCCAAGTTCTGCAACCAACTACTCAACCATCATCCATTGCATCCATTGTCCTTAAGTTTTTATGATGAGATTTATGATACTTATGCAATTAGTGTATTATCAATGCCCCTAACTAATGCAAAAAATTAGGCAGTCTACTGATTCAGTTGACCTTCTTTTATGCAATCATGTCTGTGCCATGTATCCAAATGAATGCAATTTCCCTAATGATAACTCATAGTTCTATATGTGTGCTACAGTCATCATCCAAATGCAACCATCATGTGGTAATCATCCATTTATAACAACCATGGAAAATAAAATAAAAATGCAAATGTGCACACATCCATATGCATATGCTCTAGTGTCCTATTTAGGCCGATCCCTGAGAGATAATAGTGCCTAGTGTTAGTATATGCGTCCATTAGCATCCACTAGCAACCACTTGCAACCACTAGTATCCATCATACATAACATGTTCTAATAACATGTTTACATCAAATCTTACCATCCATAGGTTAAATCCTAAGTTCTACCCTCCCAAAGGATAATAAAGGAAAGAACCTATTCAAAGCTAAAGATGGAAATAGGAAATTCTAAAACTTACTATCGAATAGATGCGGATAAGAGGTACGAATCTTCTCTTCAGCTTCCCATGTAGCGTCCGCAACATCATCTCCCCACTGCACCTTCACTAACGGGACTTCTTTATTCCTAAGCCTCTTGATGTCCTGTCCAATGATCTTTGTAGGAATACGACAAACCGATGCTTCATTTTCTACTTCCACTTCCTCTAACTGACTAGGCTCTACAATATCTGCTGAGTCATGTAAGCACTTTCTCAAGTGTGAAACATGAAAAATGTCGTGTACTCCTGCGAGCCTCTCCGGTATCTTTACTCGATATGCCATCTTCCCTACTCTCTCTACAATAGAGAACGGTCCTACAAATCTGGGAGCTAACTTCCCACTCAATCCAAACCTCACCACCTTCCTTAGCGGGGATACTTTAATGAAAACTAAGTCTCCAACCTCAAACTCAATATCTCTCCTCCGCTTGTCTGCATAAGATTTATGCCTATCTTGGGCTGTCTTCATCTTCCTTCTAATCAAATCCACCTTCTCTGAGGTCTCCCTAACCATGTCAGGATCAAGTAGCAACCTCTCCATAGACTCCACCCAGCATGAAGGTGACTTGCAAGGTCTCCCATAGAGAGCTTCAAATGGTGCCATCCCAATGCTAGCTTGAATGCTGTTATTATATGCGAACACCACCAAAGGAAGATGCTCCTCCCAAGTTACTCCAAAATCTAGAATGCACATCCTCAACAAATCTTCAAGCACTCTATTAACTCTTTCTGTTTGGCCATCCATTTGAGGATGATAGGCTGTAATCAATCTAAGCCGTGTCCCTAAAGCTTCTTGAAAGCTTCTCCAAAACTCACTAGTAAAAATAGGGTCTCTATCGTTCACAATGCTAAAGGGAACTCCATGAAGTCGGACTATCTCACGAACATACAAGGATGCCAAATAAGAAGTCATCCTCTTACTCTTGACCGGAATGAAGTGGGAACTCTTGGTCAACCGATCTATAGTCACCCAAATGCTAGTATTCCTCTTCCTAGACCGGGGAAAACCATCTATAAAGTCCATCTAAATGTTCTCCCACTTCCATTCGGGCACATCCAATGGTTGAAGTAATGCACTAGGCTTCTACTGCTCCGCCTTAACCCTTTGGCACATAATACACTTAGCCACAAACTGTGCCACATCCTTCTTCATGCCACTCCAATAAAACATCTTCTTCATGTCCCTATACATCTTATCACCACCCGGATGAATAGTCATACGAGAATGGTATGCTTCTTCTAGAACTGCTCTCAACAAATCACTAGCGCAGGGGACACAAAATCTTCCATCTCTCCTTAGCCACCCTTTACTATCCCTGGAATAGCGTTGGAGATGTCTAGAGACATCTCCTCTGCTAATCCTATCCATAATATCCATAAGCTCTGAATCATCTCGCTGCCTCGAGCCAATCTGATATACAAGGGTAGGCCTCACCTCAAGTGCTGATATCAATCCCGAGGTAATGTCCGTAGAGGGCTTAAAATCAAAGGTGGAAATAAACTCTAGGCTCTCCACTCCACGAACATAGGACTAAGGGTTGCTTTCTTCCTACTCAACGCATCTGCAACCACATTTCCCATGCCATGGGTATAAGCTATCTCAAAGTCATACGATGCCAAAAACTCCATCCATTGTTGCTGCCTCAAGTTCAAATCCTTCTGTGAGAATAAGTACTTCAATGACTTATGGTCAGTGAAAAGCTTGAACCTCTCTCCTAGTAAGTAATGCTTCCAAGACTTGAGTGCAAAAACTATAGCAGCTAACTCCAAATCATGGGTAAGGTAGTTCTTCTCATGAGTCGTCAACTGTCTACTTCCATAACATACTACCCTCCCTTCCTGCATCAACACCGCTCCTAAACCCATCCTACATGCATTAGTGTATACTATAAAAGGCTTAGCTCCATCGGGTAAAACTAACACCGGTGCACTAGTAAGGGCTCTCTTTAGCATCGTGAAGGAATCCTCACAATCCATGTCCCACACAAATGCTTTATTCTTCTTAGTGAGGCGAGTAAGTGGTGCTGAAATCTTGGCAAAATCCTGATGAACTTCCTATAATAGCCAGCCAATCATAGGAAGCTTCTAACTTCGATAACGTTCTTGGGGGCCTTCCAATCTTGCACTGCAATTTCCTTAGCGGGGTCAATAGCTAAACCCTCTCTTGAGACTACGTGCCCCAAGAAACGTATCTCTTCTCGCCAAAAGTGACACTTCGAGAACTTTGCCCTCAATTGATGAACACGAAGTGTACGAAGAACCTCCTCTAAATGAACAGCATGCTCCTCCATACTCTTGGAAAACACCAAAATGTCGTCCATAAACACTACTACGAACTTATTTAGGACATCTCTAAAAACATGGCTCATCAAATCTACAAAATAAGTTGGAGCGTTGGTTAGCCCAAAAGGCATAACCAACCACTCAAAGAATCCATCGGGTGTCCTAAATGTCGTCTTATCAATGTTATCGTCAGCGACTCTAAGCTGATGAAATCCAGTGGCTAAATCAAGCTGAGAAAATACTTAAGAGCCAACTAACTGGTCGAAAAGGTTATCTATCATAGGAAGTGGATAACGGTTCTTCTTCATGAGCTTATTCAACTCTCTATAGTCTACGCAATGTCGAAGGGAACCATTCGCCTTAGTAGCGAAGATGACTGGCGCTCCCCACTTAGATATACTCCTCCTAATGAAGCCTTTCTCCAATAGCTCACAAATATGCTTGCTTAACTCCTTCCTCTCCCTAGGTGCCATGTGTCTCACAGGCAATGCTACTAGCTTAACATTGTCAGTCAAATAGATCCTGAAGTCGATCTCTCTCTTAAGAGGTAGTCCCCTAACCTCTTTAAAGACATCTGGAAAATCTCTGACGACCGGAACTGAATCTAACTCTACGGATGATGAATCGAGGGAATAAAGGAAACTCAACATTACTGACCCCTGTGGGTTGCAAGAAACCTCAAGAGTCTTTCCACTGCATGTCTCTAGTCTAACGACTCTCCTCTCATAGTCTAATATCACTCCATATGTGGATAGCCAATCCATCCCCAAAATCATCCCATACCCCGAAAATCCCAATACATAGGCGTCGTAATCAAACTCTACGCCTAGGATAAAAATTTTCAAACCCCTACAAATCATAGACAAGTGTACCAATCCTCCTATGGGGTTTGAAACAACAATGGGGTCTACTACTAAAGAGATGTCTTAGTGTAAACAATCCACCAAAATACTAGAGACGAAAGAGTGTGATGCTCCAGAATTGAAAAGAGTCCGAATGGGAAAATCAAAAATAGAAATCAAACCTTCCACGGTGACTTTCCTACCTCTCTCGGGTCCGCTGCTGGAAGGTGCTGCATCCAAAGCCTGAATCTGCACTACCGGTGCACCCGCTTCCTAATCCGTCTGCAGAGGGAAAACTCTACTAATGTGACCGGGCTGTCCACAATTATAACACTTTCCCTTCATCTTCTCTCTCTTGCATTCTTTCGCAAAATGACCAAGCAATCCATAGTGACTACACTTTACTCCTTTCTTTATCTACTTCTGAGGGCCTTCCCCTTTCTCCTTGTTCTTCCACTATTTTTTCTTAGAACCTTCCGACTTAGGGACTTCCTTAGACTCTCCCCCCTTAGCTGCATCAGACATAAGTGCCATCTCCACCAGTGACTCATAAGTAGCTTCCGTCGGTATGTGAGTCAACAACAACCCTTGAAGGGGTAGATTCAGTCCTTTTGTGAACTTCAAGGCCTTCTTGTGCGGTGTATTCACTAACTCCATTCCAAACTGCGACAACTCATTAAATTGATTGATATACTCCTTAACAGAAAGACTACCTTACTTCAAGCCAATAAACCGTTCCAACTGCACACTCTCTTCTGCATGTGACAAAAACTTCCTCTCAAACCTCTCTTGAAATCCAAACCATCCAACATCTCTTTCTTCCAACTCAACGACCTCCCACCAATAAGAAGCCTCTCCTTTCAGCTGCCAAGATGCAAGCTGAACTCTCTGCTTATCCTCTAGTCCAAATAGCCCGAATATCCTTTCTGTGTTTCTTAACCAAACTCGCGCCTCCACAAAATTCCCCGTACCGGAAAATGTCTTGCCTCCTAAATTGGCGAAATCTTGCACATCTTAGACAAATCGACGGCTGTAGGTGGGTTGATGGGATTCCCACCCGCTGGTGCTGGATTGGGCGCTTTCCCTTGCACCTCTGGAGTCGTAGCTTGCATGTATCTACGAAACCAGGCTGGGACTTGGATGCCCTCTGGAAGATTAGGGGCATCCGCAATTCTATGCAAAGAAATAGAGGATTTAGGCTTGAAAGAATTGAAGGAAGATTGAACTGGACTATGAGGGGATTTTGATAAAAACTCTTTTATACTTGAAAACTATTTCTAAGAGTTTCTTTCTGAAAAATACTTTAAAACAAGTTATTTTGAAAAATACTTTACTTTTAAAACAAATTTTTAGGAATCTTGTAACCTTAGGCTCTGATACCAAATGTAACACCCCACACCCCTTAGTATACCCAAAAAGGAACACTAAATGATGTGGTGCGTTGTAGGTATAGCTAAAAACTTGCAGAGACTAAGATTCACAAGACAAAATAAATAAAACAGTGGAAACAATTAACATAATAACTTATTCAAAATCAAACTCCATAAATACTTCATAAAACCAAATATCTATGTCTAGTGAAAAACATTATCTCAGTCATAACACCAAAGTACATAAAATAACCATCCCTTTCAAAGAAAAGTATCAGTACATCAAATGAAATAAAAAATGAAAAAGAAGAAGTAGAATACATGAAGAAAGTCTCTACAGCTGCACCTCCAAGAAACTTTAAAATCTACTATCCCTGCCTCTGGTGGACTATGGGGGAAAAAAGAGAAAAGAGGAGTGGGTTAGACTAAAAGTCTAGTGAATGAAAGTAATTACTAGTATTCTTAAGCAAGATAAAGATAATATACTTTGCAACAGTTCTAGTATAAAAGGAAATAAAGGAAAGATAAAGCTGGGATAAAATACGGTTTAACTGTTTGCTTTGCTTAGATAGTTCAATTAGATTGTTTGAACTATTCTTAGATAACTGCTTTGATTAGGCTGAAACCCTAATCCTACTTTAATTAGGCTGAAGTTCTAATTCTACCCTTTGATCAGCCTTCTATCTCTACTGGGTCTACTGCGGTCTAGACCCATTGGCCCCTACGCAAAAGATATGGACAAGACCCTGTTGTTCCCTACGCAATAGATACGGACTAGACCCTATTGGTTCCTACGCAATAGACACCTACTACCGTGGACTAGACCCTGTTGGTCCCTACGCAATAGATACCAACATAGCGCTTGGAACTCAATAACGACTTATCAACCAACATTGAGGCCGCACGCTCGACCACCATTAGGTTCGCGCAATATGTTGCTCAATCCTATTGACCTTTTATTTACCACTGCTCCAGCCTAAGCGTGCCCTTTCCTCACCTGTGCTATTGTGAGGCCACCTATGTCTGACTAAAAGGGAATGCTGTTGGTACGGGTCTTATCTAACAAACAAAATCTTGTTGCGCCCCTTGTCCAAATCCCCATGATTTGAACTTCTATTTATTGACCTCTTATTAATGTAAGTTTTTAAAATAAGCTTTTATTTCTGTAAAAGACTACCCCGTTGGGCCTACAATACCGATCTTCTATATGTGTAAAGGACTACCACGTTGGGCCTATAATACAGGTCTTCTATATCAGTAAAGGACTACCCCGTTGGGCCTATAATACAGGTCTTCTATATCTTGCTTATTAACTTAATCCAAAATCTAAGTTTATTAAAATAAGCCTCTTCTGCTATTTCTGCTTTATTTGCTTATTAACTTAACCCAATGTCTAAGTATAAAAATAAGTTACTTTTGCTATTTCTTCTATTTTCTCTTTTTAGTTACAATTATATGTTATATCTAAGCTTGCAAATTTCTTAAATTTGCTTATTTCAGTCTATGTCTAATTTATTACAGTCTTCTTATTTTACATCCCATTTCTGTAAATTCAGTGTTGTAACACCCCGCATTTTTATATAGTTAAAATGTAACGTATAACGATAAGTAATAAAAATAAATAATTTTGGAATTATCAGAATATGGCTTCGGAACTTGTACCATTACGTCCAGGGGGATTTTCTGATTAGTTTCCATATATAACTTGTCGAAATCTGAACCAATATGAAGAAGTTATGAACAAAACAAAAACAAGAAACAAAATGAAAAAAAAATATACGCGTATGGGCCGACCGTAGATCGACCCAGTGGGCACGCAGGTCGACCGGTGCTTAGAGGCGATCGACCGCCCGGTCGACCCGCGTACGACCTGGATGAATTTTCGTCCAAGAATGTACAGTGATGTGTTTTATCATTTTTGAGCGATCTAAGCCATACGTTCTTCGATCCTGTGGCTCCGAACGACTAAGTGACGTGGTGGCTCCAGGTTCAATCCAAGAATCTGACGGTCTGAGATCCCCAAGCTCCAATATAAATAGGACCCTAGGCCTAGCTATCTTCTCATAATTAGATTTTCTCCCATGGGTTCATTGCCCAAGGCTGAACCCTAAATAGAAAATATTTCTTTGGGTTCTTGGTCTAAGGCTAAACCCTAAAAAGAAAATAATTTCTAAGGAGAAGATATCTAAATTAAAATATTATACACCTTGGAAGAAGGGGATCCAAAAGGACTGTGGATCCAAGCGGAGCATAAGCGAAGCTAAGGACGACAGGTGAGTGGATTTATTTATATATCTTTTAAGTTTAAGATATATTATCGTTAGATTCCCGTTTAGAAAATTTTATTCAGTAATTAATCATATTAATTAAATTATGCTGAACTATAAGAAAACTTGCAGTTTATTACAGTATCAGTATTTATACACTGTTTTCTATGCCTTATTTACATCTTTTTCTACGTTTTGGATTTTTATGCAAGCGCCAGTTTTCTTCTATCCCCTCCTTTTTCTTCGCGTATGGATTTGAATAGATTAAACGCGAATATGGATTAAATAATAAAGAAAATTGAAATGAAGGGAATCAGATGTAAAATAATAAAAGTTGAGGAATAGAATTACTGTAATAAATTGCATTAAAATGAGAAAAGTTAATTTGGGAGTAATTACTAGATTAATTGGTTAGTTTAGAAAATATGATACATTTCCATAACGTAATATCTAAAAGATAACGATAAACGTAACTGCTAGAATAAAAGAAATAAAAAGGGGAATTAGTGTAGAATAGAGAAACCGCTGTATTTTACACTACTCCAAAATAGTAAAAGAGATATCTTGCAGTTATGGATTATTGTTTATAGTATTATCCAATATTAAGATATGGATATGGATTATATAGTTTTCATAACCAACCAAATAAAATAGAATTACTTTCTAAAATAGCGGACAATAAAGTAAAGTATGATTTGAAACAAGAAAATTATTAATTTAACAATTTAAGGGTATAAAAAAATTAAGAAGCCTAAGTCTGCATTTACTACGCAGGCTATTTAACTAGGCAACTATTATGATAAGTGAATTATGTAATATTAGAGAATTAAAGAAAATTCTATATCATAACAAAAGAAGGCAAACTAGAGCAGACAAGAAACGCTTGTAGTTACATAACAGACTATAAAAGAAGAAAAAGTAACAATTACGAGTAAAATTATAACATAAGTTATAATTATGAAAAAAGAACGGAAAAGATTATCGTGAGACTTATAATAAATTGGTAAGCAGTGATAGTAGAGAATAATGATAGAAGCTTATTTAAACAACTTATACTAAGTTGATAAGCAAATAACACAGAAATAATAAAAGAGGATTATTTTATTGAACTTAAGGATTTATATATTAAGTTAAATAAGCAAGATAATGAATGTGGCTCATACTAACAGCATTTCCTATTAGACCTATGGTTATCTCACAATAGTTAGAAGTGAGACGAGGGCAAGAATATGCTAGTTAAATTAAAATAAGTAGCCAACAGAATAAGAAAGCAAACTAAATGCAAATTAAAAGATTAGACTTAGGGTCTAATAAAAGAATCAAAATGCGTTTGGAGTACCCAAAGGATGAAGCGCCTAACGAAGCAGTTCATCATGGATTTCAGCAATGGAGAAGCACGTCCAACTTAGGTTTTTTGGGCTTCAAAGAAGTACGAGACTTCAACAGGACGTGAGGATACTCTTGGATGGCCCTCTGGGTAGGCCTAACGAAACTGTATCCCCGGAGGCAGGTCTGTAGGTGTTCCATCAAGAGAGTATGCCTTGACTGCATTTGCATTGTAGGCCTAAGTAAGCGGACCTTTGTAGGCAGTCAGAAGGGCTTGGTGTTCGGAGTGGGTATTTGTAACGACCCACCTTTTTGGACGGCTTAAATCGATAATAAACCACACATGTCAAACTTAAACCATTCAAAAGAGAGGATTGTTATGGGGTAAATAAGAAAAAGCAGAGAAAGAAAGAAAAACAAACACAGAATCTCGCAGTGAAATGACAAAATATAATAATCAAATAAACAGTTCATGAAGCTGTTTACAATTAACATTTGATTATACTTTTAAAATACAGATCAGAGTTACATACAACAGGAATAAATAAATAAATGCAGCGGAACAACATGATGTAGTGTAATAAATATAATAAATAATAATAGTACAAAATCTTCGTCTTCATCCTCCAGAAAGCAGTCTTCGATAAACTGAAAGCTCAGGCTGACTCGAGCGAATTGAAAATACAAAACACTCGAGTAAGAACTAAAAGATCTTATGTAAGTTAAATCAACAGTAAATAAATATGAGTGTAATGGCGTCAGAGATGTTTACGAGGTTTGACATCTCCTATCCAGTGTCTAACGTGAGTGCAATAACTTAAGAGATGTTCGGGATTCCCATCTCCTAAGGATCCGTTAAACTATCTATTATGTTGTAAAATACACTATTATAATAGCATCTACAGAAAATTAAAGTATTAAAATAGCGTTAAGGCGTTACCCATATCCCCCTTAACACATTTTATATAAATCCACAGTCTATACAGATACTGTAAACTTCACCCGTAGGTGGGCTATCAAGGAGCACTCTATAGGTACAACACAAAACAAACTCGTAGAAGGTGCGATAGGGAATGTGAACACGGCACTCGAGGCAATGCCAGGGTAGATATACCACTTGCGGATCCGGACTGGTGGTAACGCATAACAGCTACTACCGCCTATCTCAGAACACACTCCCATAATCAAAATCGAGGGGTGGCCACCAAATCATCACAAAGTCATAATATGGTATCTAAGAAATGTGTCTGATCGAAGGAATGACCTCACTTGGCCCGGCATGGCTCCTGTTTTAGTCACATCTAAGCTGACTCACGGGAGTCAGGGTCACGTAAATACCTCATACAGAATAGTTCACCAAACCATCCTACTTCATTTCTGGAATCTCCACCACGTACACAGTTGTTAAAGTGGTTTTCGATATAGGCAGAGAGTATGACAATATCCGATCCCAGTCTCTTTAACAACCAAACACTTATTTCACAACGGATGGTTCTTTTACATTTCAAAAGTCAATTCACAATTGATATCAAAATATCATATTCTCAAAACCAATCATTTTCGAAATCACATTTACTTCCGAAATTATATCACATTCGAAATCATATCACTTTCGAATTCATATTTCCAAAAATAGATTAAATCCTCATTTAAAATCATTATATTCCTCAAATATGTCAGTTAAATCCATACTTATGTTATAACATCATTAAACCTTATTCGCTTAAAAATCAAGGCTTTAATTATAAACATTTCCACTTTACACCATCTGAAATTTAGAAAATAATTTAGGTAGCTATAAATAGTTTAATTAGTTACATAGTTTTAATTGGAGATAAATTAGGTTGAATAGGTTTTAAAATAGATCAAATACATTTAAAATAGATTAAAATACTTTAATTAATCAACCTTAACCAAGAAATTACAATATAGATCAGTATCTTTTTTCAATCTATCTCTCTCCTCAAACTTTTAATGGCTGAGCTCTCCCTTCCTTCCCCCATTCCAGTCCTTTTAACCCCTTGCCCTGCCCTAACCTTGCCTGCCCTTCCTCCCCACATTCCCATCCTTTCATCCCCTTGTCCTGCCTTGATATTGCCTGAACCTGATCCCCCTCCGATGCTACATCCTTCCTCCTTTCAACCTGTGTTGCCTGTTGTGTCTGCCTCCCCTACATTATCTGTTCTAACCAAGGTTGTCCAGTCTTCCCCTACTCTCTGTAACTCTAGTCAACAGGCATGGACTTCTCTTTTCAAGTTCAAACCTCGCAATGCGGGGAAGTACATGCCTGTTAACTTTATCAATGAATATGATGGTGATGCTCTGGTCCTTCTTGATGCAGTTCAAGAAGCAGGGCAATGTATTTGGCATGATTATTTAGTTGGCTTCTTCCTAGATAAACCCCTTTCGTTTACTGTAGTTGTGCAACACCTCAAACATGTGTGGCGTTTGAAAGGAAATATTAAAGTCAAGTCTGATGGTGTTGTCTTCTTGTTCCTGTTTTCCAGTGAGGAAGATCGGAGCAGGATAATCAAGGATGATCCGATAATTATGAAGAACAAATGGGACCCCACAGTAAGCAATGTGTGTGGCTCTGTCACATCGGTTCCAATATGGATACACATATACAATATCCCACTAGCAGCGTGGTCCCCTCTTGGTATCAACTGGCTTGCAGGAAGAATAGGGAGTGTTAAATGTTTAGATGAAAGTACGGAGAAAATGGAAAGGCTTACCTATGCTAAAGCTTTGGTGGAAGTGACACCCTTCTCTGACCTAGTGGACAACTTCCAAGTACTGTGTAAGGATGGAACAAGGCAAACTGTTTTTGTGGAATATTAGTGGAGGCCACTTGCTTGTACTTCCTGTAAGGTGTTTGGGCACGACATTTTAAGTTGCAAAAATAGTGTTGTGATAGATGAAGATCTGAATAGTAAAAAGAATACTTTACCAAATCAAGCTCCAAAAAACAAAGAAACTTTTGTGAAAGAACATAATGAAAAAGTTGTGCATAATAAATCCTTCATGGGTTGGAAGAAAGTTGAGCATGGAAACAAAAGGAAGAATGAGTTAATTAAGACCAAGGAGAATACTGGGAGAGGCAATAGTGGGAATAACAGAGGCTATATATCAAGTAGAGAAGAAACAGTTACAGAGAATAGGAAGGACAATATGGATGAACAAGTTGAGGAAGGGGAGGTTGTAGAGGTTATGGAAATGAACTTAGGAAATAAATTTCATGTGCTACAAGAATTAAGTGACGATAATGCAATTCAGTGTGAGGTAGGAGGAAGTGAGAAAAGAAAAGTTGATCAGTTAAAATGTTTAACTGATATAACCTGTAAGGAAGTCTTAGAAGCTGATGAGAATATGCATGCTTGCATGGACATGAATGATGTTAATCAATGTGATGAAGCAGATTTAGTTGCTGACTTTCAACTAGCTGATAGGTATGGCAAGCTTGTTCAGGAGATGGTTGAAAATGGAAGGTCCAAACAAAATGAAGTTACAAAAGGTAAACAAAAAAAAAGATGGTACCTGAATCAATAAGAAATGTAAATAAATATGGGAACAATAGCAATTTGGATGGTATTACTGTGCCTTCATTACCTAGCAGTGAGAAGAATCAAAACCCTCTTGATTTTACTACCTGTTCCCAAAGCAAGCTCCTTCCTCAAAGTCAAGCTTCAGTGACACATGCACACAATGTTTGTGTGCATGCTACAGTTGAGACCATATCCCCTAACTTTAATCACAAATCCCATTATTCTCATATTACCCCCTCTCCTGGTTATTTAATCCATCATGATCTCCCTCAGCTTGTCCTCCCCAACTCTCCAATCCCTCTGAATAATAAACTCAGCTCTGTCAGGAAAAAAAGGATAAACATCTGTCTGACTTTGATAAAGGCAACCTTGTTGACTATGGTGAAACCTTACCTGAAAAGGATAAATCCCCTAACTCAGGCCTTCGTAGGTCTACGAGATTACAAAACCCACTTCCGTAAGTTTTCCCATGTTACACAATTTTGGGTTTTGGAATATAAGAGGTGCACATTTGGATATCAAACTTGTGCAAGCAAAACACTTAATCTCTGAGAATAAATTAAGCATTTTTGGAATTCTTGAGACCAAACTAAACCGTGAACTTACCCACAGAGCTGCAAATCTTATCAACCCTCAATGGAGTTGTCATCATAATCTTGAAGAGGCCCCATATGGTAGAATCTTGGTGCTTAATGACCCCAACATTTACACACTAACCCCAATATTATCCCAAAAGCAATTCATCCATTTTCATGCTTTACATCTTCCATCCTCTACTACTTTCTACCTAACTTTTATCTACGAAGATAACCACTCTGCTGCTAGGCAGGAAATGCTGGACTACTTACCTCATTTTAGGCAGGAAACTCACCCTTGGTTTGTTCTAGGTGACTTTAACTGTATGCTTTCTGCGGATGACCGCTGTGGTGGCAGCCCTCTTTCTATCTCTGACATAGCCCCTCTCAACCTTGCCATCAGTGCCTCAAATTTACATGAAGCTGCTTTTGTTGGTCCTAAATACACGTGGAATAACAAAAGTCGATCTGGCGTAAGAACCATGAGTAGATTGGACTTGACCTTTCTCAACACTAAGGCCTTAATTCTTTACCCCAACTCTCTTAATCATATCCTCCCCCCTCTTCTCTCAGATCATTCTCCGGTTTACTTAGCCCCTCAGTGTGATGCCATTAAAAGAAATTCAAGTTTTAAATTTTTTAATGCCTGGATCAATGATCCAGAATTTATGCCTTTAGTTATTAAAGTCTGGAAACGCCCTCAGAGTGGTAACAAAATGTCTATTTTGCAGCGTAAACTGAAGGCTACCAAGGAAGCGTTAAAGACATGGGCCAAGAACAAGTATGGTGATGGGAACAAGTACTCTACTGTCCTGCAGAGAGAGCTATCAACTATCCAGCTGAGGATGCTTGATGACCCAGGTAATATCAGTTTTTCTGAGCAGGAACATGTGCTAACCAAGCGTCTTTCTGATGCCCTGGTTGCTGAGCAAAGCATGAAGAAACAAAAGTTAAGGAAGGAGTGGGATCTGTATGGTGATAGGAATACTGAATTGTATCACACCTCCCTTAAAATTAAAAATGCTAGAAGGAACATCGTCCAAATTCAGAGTGAAAATGGTAACATTTTAAGCAAGCCTGATGACATTGATAAAGCTTTCATTAACCATTACACTGCCCTGTTTTCCCCCATTGAATCCTTGTCCCCTGATACTCACGAGCTCTTGTCTACCCCTATGCCGGTTTTGTCTGCTGATGATATCCTGGTTTTATCCTCACCTGTGACTAATGATGAAATATATAACGCTATATTTGGTATGAAGAGAGATTCATGTAGTGGCCCTGATGGCTTTAATGTTGTTTTCTTTACTCACTGTTGGGACATTATAGCTGCTGACCTTTTAGCTGCAATGCATAATTTCTTTTCTCATAATAAATTGCCGTTACCCATCAATGCTACCAATCTGTGTTTAGTGCCTAAAGTTAAACATGCTGCAACATTACATGCCTTTCGTCCTATTGCTTGTTGTAACATTATATACAAATGCATTTCAAAGGTCATTGCTTCTAGGCTCAGGCTTGTGCTTCCTACTGTTATATCTGAGAACCAAGCTGCATTCTTAAACAATAGATGCATTCTTGATAATGTGCTGGTCACTCATGAGCTTCTTAATGGGTATGGTCGTACCCATGTTTCTCCTCGAGCAATGATGAAGCTTGACATTAGAAGAGCATATGATACTGTGAGTTGGGAAGCTTTGACTGGTATTATGAGTTTAATGAGATTTCCTTGCCATTTTGTTAGTTGGATATATACTTGTATATCCACTGTTTCTTTCTCCTTATGTTACAATGGGGGCACTGTTGGATTTTTCAAAAGCAAAAGGGGTATAAGGCAGGGAGATCCAATGTCTTCCTATTTGTTCATTATTGTCATGGAATTTTTTACTCAACTTATTAGACTAAATAAATTTGAGTTGCATCCCAAATGCAGGAATCCTAACATTACCTCTCTGCTCTTTGCTGATGATGTGATTCTTTTCATGAAGCCTACTGTATCAACTATAAACTGTTTCAAAGGCATCCTCACCACCTTTGAGAATTGCACTGGTCTTTAGGTTAACTGCAGTAAGTCATACCTCTCGGTAGCTGGTCTTAATGACAATGACAAACAATCCATTTATCATGAAAGTCAATTACCCAATCTCCCTAATGGTACAATGCACTTGGGCATTCCCTTGTCCACTAGGAAAATTGGTTACACTGCATGTTTACCTCTTTTTGAAAGAATAACTGAGGCTATGAATAGGTGGGCTAGCAATAAGTTATCTCAGGCTGGTAGAACCACTATCATTAAATCGATTATTCAAGCCATGACTGTGTATTGGTGCAGATGCTTTATTTTGCCTACTGCACTTTTACTGAGAATCAGGAAGGCGATGAATCACTTTCTATGGACTGGAGATATGTATTCTACAAAACTTATTCCTATTGCTTTTGCCAAATTGGAAAAACCACTTAAATATGGTGGGTTGGGTTTCAAGTGTTTGTCTACTTGGAATCAAGCTGCCTTTTCTAAGCACTTTGATAATCTGATCAATGATAGTCCTAACTTGTGGGTCAAGTGGGCAAAGAAACATCACCTTGGCAATAAACATTTTTGGAAAATGGTTCCTTCACCTCTGTGTGGCTGGGTATGGAGATCGATCCTCAATCTTAGAAGCATTTTACTCCCTCATGTCCAGCTGTTAATTAGCCCTGGATGTGATGCAAAGTTCTGGTATGATCCTTGGGTTAGTAGAGGAATTATTTTGTATGATTTGCTTTCTTATGAGCAGAAAATTCAAACTGGCATCCCTATGAATGCTAGAGCATTTGATTACTGTGTTGATGGTGTGATTGTGTTGCCTTACACTTCCAACCCACACATTAATCTTCTATGGGAGACTGTGAAAGGCTACAAATTACCTCCTGATGGTATTGGTTATGTGTGGGATGCGAAGCACGAGAGGCATTCCATAGCTTGCATTTACAAAGCCTTGAAAGGAGATGCTAATAACCTAGTTTTTAGATGGCATTCAAGAGTCTGGAATAGCTTAACGTCACATAGACTCAATTTTTTATTATGGAAGACTCTCAGGAATGCTTTGATGACCAAAGTTAAATTATGCAGAAGAGGTTTAACTGTGGACTTGAGGTGTGTATTCTGCAATGTTGATGCTGAAGATACTGCCCACCTATATTTTGTATGTGGGTTTACTACTTGTATTTGGAAAGCATGTCTCTCAAGTGCTGGTTTCAATGATCCTATACTTCATGGTGATGTTGAGTGGAATAGGATTTTCAGGAAGACAAGGTGGAAGAATAATGCAACCTTTTGGCATTTGTTGATGTTGAAAGTTTATGTGACTGTAATTTGGGCTGAGAGAAATGCTAGGGTATTCGACAACAAAAGGAAGACTGCTGCTGAATTGATCAGTGTAATTACGACTATGGTTAGGGAGAAGTCTTCTCATCATTCTGCTTATGATACCATAGACTAGGGTGTCGGTGTTGGTTCTTGTGTTCTTGCTTGTGTGTGTGTGTTTGTCTTTCCTTTTCCTTGTTGCTTCTCTGTCTTCTTGGGTGCTGTTTTGCCCTGCTTTGTTTTTATTTGGTGTTTGTGTGTTTAATAAAAATGGATAGGGACCATGCAACCCTCCTTGCCTTTCAAAAAATAAAATAAATAAAATACTTTAATTAGATTTAAAATAGTTTAAATGGTTTAAAATAGATTAAATAGGTTTATTATGGATTAATTAGATTTAAAATAGATTAAATAGAATTAAAATAGATTAAATAGTTTAAAATAAATTAAAATAGTTTTAAATAGATTAAAATAGTTTAATATAGTTTAATAAAGTTTAAATGATTTAAAATAGATTAAAATATATAAAAATAGATTAAATAAATTAAAATAGATTAAGATAGGTTAATTAGTTTAAAATAGGTTAAATTAGATTAAAATAAATTAAATAGTTTAAATTGATTAAGTTGGTTTAAAATAGATTAACTTATTTTAATAGTTGAAAATCTTAAAATTAGAATTTAAAAGAACATTTACAGTTTATATTGAGATAATAAATTTTGAAATTAACCTCATATTTAACCATTTCTTCCATTCCAACATTTCAATAACTTAATTTCGATAAATGTCGTTTATACTTCAATTACAACTTCAACATTTCAATTTAAACCAATTCCAATTTCAACATTAAAAACTCGGATTTCCGAAAATAATTCAGTTTATATAAATCAAGTTTTCTTCAAAATACCATTTAACTAAATTCAAAATTTAAGGATTTAAAATCGTTTAATTTAACCAATCCGGTGTCCGTATATAATTCTCTACCCTATGGTCAAGTAATACGGATATTTATCATTTCAATCCGCAATTTAAAATTTTACGGGTATATATCATTTCAACCTGAAATCCCAAAATTTAATTTCAATACATGAAATCGCTCGAGTCTATCATTTCAACCCATAACGGTTTCTCCCTAAACTATCAGATCGTTCGGGTATGTATCATTTCAACCCATAGGGAACTTGCAGTGTTACAACAATATAAAATATAACATCTAGTCATCCAATATCAACAATCAAACATCCATCAAAATCATCATCCAAATCAATCAATAAACATCAATAGCTAACTGATTATCAATAACAAGTATAAACAGATGAATTAAAATTTAATATTAAATTAAATGACGATTAAATGCAATAAAAGTCATATTTAACTGGAATGACAATTTAAATATACCAAACATCAATTAATCAATTTCTATTCACATCATAAATTTAATTTAACCAACATAAGATAATTTAGTAGTTGTGAGTGGGTTAAAACACTCAACTTTGATTTTAGCCCATAAAAATCCAAACAGAAGTGCAAAAACTCAACAGTCTCCAAATTCAACAAAATTAATTTCATGTTGTCCGGAATTTAAATACGAATCCAACAGAAGAAATCGCGCGTGAATCAAAGTTTATATGCAAAAGATATTCATGTTATAAGAAATATTGCTAAAATAATAATTAGTACGCATAAAAAAATAAACAAATTTTAATACTTGCATTTCTCTCAAGATGAGGCTTAAGGAAAAGATTTAAGAACAACTAAGATAAGGACAGGACGTGTATGGAAAAATGAAAAAAAAATCATGTTTCATAAAAGAAAGCTTTTGGATTTGCAAGAATAAGAGCTTTTGAATATGAGGTGTCAGGAGAAACAAAACGCAAATGAAGAAATAAGCTACAGGTTATTTATAATTAGGAAATGTAGGTGGAGAGATAAAATAAATGTCACATTTTATTTTGAAAGCTCCAGGCATTAATGATGCATAAAAAAATGTACGTAGGAATGGAAAAGTTTGCAAACCAAATAAAAGTAAAAATTTGTATACGTGAAAATGAGGTCGTAAGAATTAAATACAACCTACAAGTCTACGCTCGGGTATTAAATAGAAGGAGAAATGAACGGATCAAGTATTAATAATATGGTAACTATTTTAAAACGTTCATGCAATAATTAATAACAAAAGAAATGAAGGGACCATGTACATCGCACAACCCTTTGAAATTCAATTTTTTTGAAACGTAACCAAATTAACTTCATTAACTCAAATAATATTCAAATTTGTACGCATTTAGGTCTTTATCCACGCATAATAAAAATTTTATACTTACCTTAAAAATGAAAACGTTCAATTTGGTTTTCCCAAAATGATCTTTTATTTCCATTAAAACACCCTTTTTGTTTAACACAAAACGTGCGTTTCTTTTATTAAATATATTAATTGCAATCAACGTTTTCTTTCCTTTTAATTGAAATATTTGAATTACATTAATTGTAATTACTTACAAAGTTAAATTTCAAAACAGACAACTAAAATGGATGAAAAATAGACAATTGTTTATTTAAATACGTTTATAAATTTGTTGTTTATACACAAGAGTAATAAATAACTTTGAAATAGATTATTTTTCTATTCTTGTAATCAATCTGTAAGTTAAAACACAATTCAATAAAGATATATTTCTTCCTTTAAAATCAATTATTCTATTCTTTATTTTAATGAAAATAAACCTACATTCACAAATGAAACATTCATTTTATTTGATGCAAAGGTTATTTTCATTAAATCAAACTTTCCTTATACTTTCACAAAACATAAGCTACTTTTAATTACACCTATTAATTTACAATTTAGTATTCTCTCTCCTATTAATTGAAAATTTTCAATTACATTAATTTCAGTTGATTAAGTTTCAAAATGGACTAAATGAATGTAATGAGAAGTAGAGCAATTATTTCCTATCTAATAGTAATTTAAACATATTTATACACTATTGGATACAAACGGTAATTACACATTTTTTCCTAAATAATAGTTTCTCATCTCTACAATCAATCTTTCAGCTACCAAACATTTCAAATAAATAAACATATGTTTACTCCTTCATTAAACTTATTCATTTTTATTCTTTTATTTTGATTTACACTCCTACTATTAAATCAACCAATACCTTATGAAATTGTTAAGTTTCTTTCTTGTTACCCTCATTTTCTACAATTGACGCTTTTTCTTACATTAACCACAATATTTAATTACATTAAATTCCAGTTAATTATATTCTAATTACAATAAATTGGTTTAATTAGATTTCAATCTTTTTATTTAATCAAACATTAATCTATGGACATAGTTAACCTTGGTTTGTATCTTATTACGTTAATATTCTCCAATTTCATCTTAATTTCCATTAACGCGATATTTAATAACATTTATTGCAATTTATTTCCAATTTGACTTCAACAAGTTAAACAAATAGGTAATAAATAACAATTGTCACCTTTAGCTTAATTTAATCACATTTATAAGTTGATTGTTTACAAGAAATGTTATAATTATTTATACACTACTAATTTTATTCAATTACAATTTATTACATACTATTCATTTGTTAATACAACATTTAAATTATCAATTACTCTTTTAATCCAACTACCAATTAATACACACATTATTACAATTAATTTACAATCTATAACTAATTATAACTTTTTAATCATTTTAATTAATTGGAATTACATTTAAAGCAGTTATCAATTACCTTAAATTAATACTATTACATTTCATTCCAGTTATATTCTTACTATTAAATCACAAAAAAAAATTCCAACATTAAATCACAAAACCTTATTAGATTAACTAATTTTAATTATCGAAAATTACGGGTCGTTACAATATTCGTATGTCCAGTACTTGCAAGTAAGTTTAAGGATAGTCGCATGTGAATATCGGCCAACATCAAGACCAAGAGCGATTTCGGGAAAGACTAGAGTTAAACCAACATGCAAATGATTCTTTCACTATCGAGACATTGGATGGGGGGCACCGCCAATTGGATGTTAGATTGTTTGCAGTAGGGCACAACCACTTAACTCTTTAGAAGTCTTTCGATTAGTTGAGGGGTGGCCGTGTGGGGCCATAGCCACGATGAGAAAGAGACAGACCAACTAGAATATTTGTATTGTAGGTCTAACGAAGTAGTCCTTCACAGATATAGAAAATCCCCGACCGAGTTCCGTACAAGGTAGACCTTGTTGACGGGATTCAGATAGTAGATAGAACGATTACGTAGTCCTCAATGCACGCGATGGGTGGTACATTGTGGATGTCCAAGCACTGTTATAGACTAGGGCGGACGCGATTTACGTTTTCATAATAAGTAGTGGAGCATCTGTATTGTAGGCCTTACGAAGCAGTCCTTTACAGATATAACTACGAAGCAAGACGATGGAGCATCTGTATTGTAGGCCTTATAAAGCAGTCCTTTACAAATGTAGTTACGCAACGCTCTCGAAGCTAGACGATGTGTAACGACCCCGAATTTTATAAATATTTAAAATGATAATTTATTAATTTTTGAATTAAAATTGTGAAATAAATCGATGAAGTAATGCGA
Organism: Allium fistulosum; assembly: GCA_030737815.1. Classification (NCBI taxonomy): domain Eukaryota; kingdom Viridiplantae; phylum Streptophyta; class Magnoliopsida; order Asparagales; family Amaryllidaceae; genus Allium; species Allium fistulosum. The sequence goes on from CM060906.1 coordinate 913,271,771, forward strand.
GTTTCCCCGGACTCAAATAAATTTTGTATAAATCATTTGAATTTAAAATATTGTATATATATGTATATATTGAATTTGAGTAATCTCAAGTAAATGGTTTAAAAAAAAAATTTAAATATAAAACATTTGACACAAGTATAAAAATAAGTACAAAGACAAAACAAAGTAAAAAGGAAATACAACATACCTCAGCCGAAGTCAAGTAAACAAATGAAACACTTGCAAAAGAAGGAACCAAATAAATATATGTGTTTGTACAAAGGCAATTAAATGCAAATATCATATCAGCCACCACCACAATGTAAAACAAGCCACCAAGAGAACAAAAATCTCTGCTTATATTGGTACAACACAATTAATGCACGCATGAATATTATCATATCAGCTCCAAACCAAAGAAAAAATCTCTGGTATTTGTACAAAATATATACTCTATGGCACAAGCAAAATATAATCACCTGTACAACTCTTTTCACTTATATCAACTTCCTCATTTAGTTTCGTCCAGTAAAAAACTGTGAAAAGAAAAAAAAAACTAAAGTATGTCATCTCCTCTAAAACAAACAAAGTAAAACATATCAAGCTGCAGGCAAATAATAAAAGATTTAAAAGCATACAAGTTCAACCTGGAAAATGATAAATCAAAATCATTTCAACTAAATCAAGCATGCAAGTTCAAGCTTTGGTTCTCTGTTTTTTCCCTGTTTTCTTGTTCTCTGCCTTATTCAAGATCCAGGTGAGCAACTTTGTTTTTCTAGACTTCTTTGTTTTGACTAAGTGAGTAACACTTTTAAATAACCTAAGTTTTAAACTTGTTGCATGTGGATAATTGGATGATTAAAATATTTGTGTGAATATTTTTTAGTTCATTGTTCTGTGTGATTGTGAAGTGGAATATCAGTACATTGGAACCCTGTATGCATCTCTGTATTAAAAATTTAAACTCAGATTTAATTCAAAATCATTTCTGCTTGAACCAATGACTGTTGGACCTAGTGTCTAAACAAGTTTGGTTTGTTTGATCATAAAGCAATTTTAAAATTTATATTTTTGTTTGCAGGGTAGAAATGCTCTGTAAAAACTTAAGGAACAGGCAAATGTTTGATATGAGAGAAATTTCAAACATCTTAAATTTTTAATTCAGATTCATAAATTGAATTCTTAACTGTAATTAGGATTTGTAAAACTATAATCACATTTTTGTATTTAGTAATTAAAGAGCATTTCTGTGGAGACTGTTTTGGGGTTTTTAGAGGATCACTGGTGATCCCAGTGGTTGGGGAGGCTGGAATCTTGTCTAGAGGTAGATGGGGGATCAGTGAGGTCGGCAAAAATAGGCGGAGGTGGAAATGGCGGCGGAGGCGACTGCGGCGATCGATTTACCTTTCTAAACCTAAATTTTTGGGTACTCAAACTTTTGAACGCCGCGGCCTCTCTGGAGCACCGAGTGCCATGGGATTTTGGAAGTGGTTAGAGTGGTGATAATCGAGGATGTGGCCGGAGTATCAACTTTTACGGTGGTCGGAGTTTGAAGGGCAGTGGAGTTTTCAGGTTCGAGGGGGAAACCTGTTTATTCTTCCAGGTTTGATCATCGAGCTCGATTTTGATTCGAGCTGCGGTGATGAGTTCTGACGATCGGGGGATGCAGTGTGGGTGGTGGCCGATGGGATGGAAGGTTGGTGAGAGGCCGGAGTTGATCGGAGGCGTCGTGCACGTTCACGTGCACGAGTTCTGGAAACTGAGAAGGGGTAGCCTGGGTTGGAGAGAGGGGTACTCGCGTTTCACTCGGGTTTTGCTCGAGTTAATCGAGTGTGTTACTCGAAGTAAGGGAGAAGGCGACTCGAAGCTATTTTGTTCGATTCGAGTATGATGTTCCAGACTTTTGAGAAGTATAGCCTGGCAGTTTCAGATCCCTTTGAATTAATATAAAATCTGAATAGAAATTAAAACCAAGTTTAAATTAGAATTTTAAGTCTAAATTCAAATTGAAATTTGAATCTTAGGTTTTGAAATGGATAAAGTTTATAACTTTAAAATGATGTAAATAAGTTTAAAGGAGTAAAGCATACTTTAAATGATTTGAAATGTAAAAAGAAATTTAGTTAAAAATCCTTAAGTTTGAATTTAATGATTTGAATTCATTAAATTAATAAGTTAATTAAAATGGATTGATAAATTTAATTAATAACTGGATTAATTAAGTTACATTTAAAAACTTGAATTAATTAAATAATTAATGGTTAATTAATGGGTCATTAAGGATTAATTAATTAAGTTAATTAATTAAGGAATTATAAATTAATGAAGATGATTAAGGAAAGATAATAAATTAAGGGCTAATTAATTAATGTGATTAATTAAGGATAATTAATTTAAGGTTAATTAATTAATTATTAATGATTAGTTAATGAATGATTCAAAGGATAATTAATTATATTGGTTTGTAATTAATTAACGATTAATTAACCCGGATTAGAAATTCATAAGTAATTAATCAAATTTGAATAAATCAGATAATTAACTGACCTTACTTATGAATATTTGGATTTGATTGGATGATTGAATTGTTTGATATTTCCTGATCTATGATGCTTTGTGATATATTCTGATTTGTGTGTAATCTTTACTGTAGTTTACTTATCTGTGACCTTTATGTATCTATGATCTGTGAATGAACGATAAGCGTTGTTCTTATACCGCTTATCGAATTATATTTCTGTATTCTGATATGTGATGATTCATTGTGTTGCACTATTGTGTGAAACCCCTGGACCACACTTTTACACACACAAATATGGATTTCACATGGAAATCGGTTAAGTCACAGATAATGTAAATTTAATGTTTTTGAAACTGAAATTTTAATTTCAATTGATTTTGAAATTGGAAATTGGGGTTTAAAGTGAAAAGCTTTTGAAATGGGATTTCAAAGATAAAAGTTATTTCGAATAACTTAATCGAGTTTCGAAAATTTAAATAATTTGATTTAAATTTGAATTCAAGTTTGAAATTGAATTCTATGATTTGAAAATAAGGATTAAAGATGCTGTACAAGTTATATATGGGTTAAACCATTTTAAAGGTATTGATTTGGGAATTTGAATTTAATTCAAGGGTTTTTAACTCGTGTAAATATAACTGGATTTTTCTGAAACAAAACTATTTGTTTTCAAATAGTAAAAGCTTTCACAAAAGTAATGAACTCCCAATTTGTGTTGAAAGAATTTCAAGTTTGAAATGGAATTGAAATGTTTTGAAAACTATGAAATGAGTCTTTGATTTCAAAGACCGGATGAGTTAATCTAACTTGAAATGGAATTGTTTTGGAAGACTATGAATGAATCTTTGGAAACGAGTTTTGAAAGCTATAAGTTAAATCTTGACTTAAAGATTTAACGAGTTAACCCATGTTGTAATGGAAATTGATTTGAAAATTTGTGAACATGGTAAACTTTGTGAATTAAATCTTTTTGTTTAAAAGATTAAAGGTGTGGAAATTGTTTAAACCATTGAAGGTTTTTGAAATGAATCTTTTTGTTTAAAAGATTGGAAATGGTAATTGTTTAACCATTCGAATGAAAAGTTTTGGGCTTTAAGCTGTGATTTAACTGAGACCCCAGTATCCGTATGATTTTTTAATTGCGTTCGTTATTCGGTTTAGCCGGGAGAGGACCTTTGTGTCATATAACCCATTCCGAATAGTGATACGACGATATGGATAGCATTTGAAGACCGGTGGTGAAGACCGGATATTTTTGAAAACGGAAGGATTACCGTCGAGTTACTCTGCATCGGCTGATCCCCGATATAGAGGTTTTATCACCCTTAGTGACGGGAAGTCCGGACGTGATTGGAAATTATCCGGATTTGCAAGGGCTTCGTGAGAAGTGCCTTCGGTTCTGTTCGAATCCGGAACAGACTTGTATGGATGTGTGTCTGACATTACACTTTGAGATGTAAAGCTGGTTTCTATCAAATACATTTCTGTTGGTGGCGGAGAATTTATTCTCTTAGCTTAACACCCTTCTCTGAGACGTACGAGCTCAGAGGTTATGTAGTTGATGGTTACTAGTGATACATTCCCAATTTGGTAATGTGGCATACGAAGTGCTGCTGATCATTTGTTGATCAAAGCGTGGCTTTGTGAAAAAGCGTGGCTTTGTGAAAAAGCGTGGCTTTGTGAAAAAGCGTGGCTTTGTGAAAAAGCGTAGCTTTGTGGACGAGACTTCATCGAGCCTCACAACCCGGTAATGGTCGAAACAGGAATGTGGCGACAAAGGTTTGTAGGGGTAGCGCCCCTAGGGTATGTCATTTCCTTCTGGATAAAGGGTGGTATCATGGTATGGAGCCCAGATACTTAACTCGTGTGGACACTATACATTTATCACTTTGTGATGTTGCTTTGTTGGTTGAGGGGCCCCTCGGATAAAGGTCGGTAACGACCGGGGGATGACATGACTCGTGTGTTAGTTACCTAGTTACAGCTCGGTTAGAGCGTGAGGTAGCGTCGGCCTTTTGTTTGCGGAGATCCGGTTAGGTTCTCGGGGCATCTTTCCAGAGGCGTTTCTATTTCGGTAAGGAAGTTCCTTTGCCTGATCATTTGTTGGAAATCCAAAGAAACAATACGAACCTGTACGGTTTTAGTTGTATTACCTACTATGGGATGTGGCGGTAACCTGCTATTGAACGTAGTAGCTATAGTAGGCATACAATGATGTTGTATGCTGGCTAAGATTAATATTATATTTTCGAAATGGTTTTCGACACTATGCACTAATGATAATAATATCGAGTGATTTTGCGTAGTAAGCATGTTTGACTATCATAAGGAGAAATCTCCTCCAATTCTGCGATTGCATTGTGTGTGTGGCGGGAGGCCTTATGGTAGTTTCATTTTCGAAAAGCATTGCGGATTTCAATGTTTAAAAGCCTTTTGTGTTTGTTTAAAGATAAACTGTTTTTGTTGCTCACACCAGTCCCATGACTGATCCGGAGTTTATTGTTCCCTTCCTAAACTCTGGGTGCCCACTATTTTCCACACGGGCAGTCTAGAGTTGGGTTTTTCAGATATTCAGGTTTAGTAGATTATCTGGAGCTAGTTCATTCATCGGAGTTGCTTATCTTGGAGTTGTGGATTCATTCTTGTCTGAAGATCAATTTGGAGTTATCATTTCTATTGATATTGTTCCGCTGCTATTTCTTGTATCATATCTCTGATGTATATTGATATTCATTGTATCACTCTGTTGTATCAGATATTGTATATCAATGTATTATTCTTTTCTTCCGCTGTGTTATTTACTTAATTGTGTTATAAGCTCCGGCGAATCGGATTTGAACGGTCGAATCTGCGGCATTCTAGTACAATGTGAAGTACGGATGTTGATTTTCGAGCGGGCAAAACCCGAGTCGTTACACGATGGAGCCCTTTTTGAGGAGGATATGGAGGGTACCATGGGTGGTACCTAGGACCAATATGGTCATTGGGCATATAGCTACATATATGTATATATTAGTTACTAGGCTTTTATCTACTATGGAGTAGATGGGCACGGTTCATGAATAGAGGTGAGAATATTGTAACCTAATGAACCTAATATAAGAGTAAATGGAAATAAAACGATATATGTAGAATTAAGCCTAGAAGTATATAATTTATCCATTCACCGGAACTTTTGTTCTGACCCCCTCCTCATAACATCCTAAAGGTTAGGTAGATGGTAGAGACTTCTCAGCTATGTGACACTTTCTTAGGAAGTGTCATTATTTGGGTGAGTATTTACTTACTATTATATTTATTTTAATCAATTCCGTTGTGAGATAGATAATTGAACTCTGATATATTTATCTTTGCCTATTTGCAGGATACCAGATTCCCTACTTGGGTTTCAGTGGGCTTGGGTTTTAGCATTTTTGCGAAAAATCTGGACCCACTGGAGTTCGGGTTGTTGCATTTGGTATCAGTCCTAGGTTTAGATTCCTAGGTAGATAGTGAGTGAACTTATTTGTATTTTTAATATAAATATAAATATATACACACACACACTCTCTTAAAACCCCAAAGAGAAGTCCATTCTTTTGAGTAAACCAATATTTGGAGAAAGTTTGGAAAACAATTCAGTATATCAAAACTTGGAATGAGGAAATTCCAAAAGCTAAAAGACCTCATATGGCAAAGATTTTTGGATTCAGTAAGGGATATTTAGAAAGGTGAAAACAAATTAAAAAGCCACTTTTTAGTCTAGCCCAGCAATTAAACTCTTAAGAATTTGAAAAGTTTTGGAAGATTTTCAAGTTTAAGTCTAGAAGCTTACAACTTTATAATTTTATTGGTTTAAATATGGGAAAAACAACTTTAAAGCATTTTTGAATTTGAAAATAGAGAAATATACAGTTTGGAAAAATAGAGGTATTATTAACTTTAATTGAAAACTAGTATTTTGGGTTGTAGTGACGATGTTTTACGCAACATCTGTCTTAGCCAAGTAGAAATGTATTCTTGAAATCCTTATTTAAGTACAAAAAGGTTTATAAGTACGTAAAAAAATATTTTTCTAGCTGTAAAGAAATTAAAGCTGTTTTGAAAAAGAAATTTTTATGGGTTAGACGATTTAAGTGGTTGGAGCAAGCTTATGGATATTAATATAGGTTCAGTTGAAGTATAGAACACGTCAAGACTCCACTTGGAGGGTAGAGAGCAGACAGGGATATTTAGCCTAAGTCATAACCATGACTCGGACAGCCCGATAATAGGTAGAATTTGCTTAGGTTTCGATTAGTTAAAGGGAGGAGGGCGACACGGTAATTCGAAGATGAAAAAAAATATAACACAGGCCGATCGGTTGACCATGCGGTCAACCGAGCAGTCGACCTGCACGCGTATAAACGCATGCTTTGGCCTATCTTTGTCATTTTTACTTCCTCCTCAAAGATAGCAGCCGCACCCAAAAACCACCCCTTCAAACCACCCAAATTCCTCCAAAACTCCACCGTTTAACTCGCCGTTAGTGCCAAATCGAAGCGCGTCGCGAGATCTACTCGGATCCATACTCTGTTTCCACAGATCTGAGAGTTTTTCACCATGCCTCCAAGACCCACTCCAGTTCACCTTTTTCCCCACCTCACACCACAGGAGATAGCTTGGTGTCAGAGTGATAGGAGGATAATGCAGTCTTACTCCGATATAGCCGCGTACCAGTTTCTGCAAGGAAGGGTGGTGAAGTTTACTGATTTTTCGGGCACACGTTTAGAGCAGCTCTTCTTGGACACAGGGCTGCGACGAATTCTTAGCCATGAGACGTTTGAGCAGTGAGCGTATCCCAGGTTAGTACGTCTTTTTGATGTTAACTTACGTACTAGCGATGAGGATAAGGAGTTGGCCTTCTAGTCGGAGGTCAAGGGAGTTAGGATAGTTTTCACCGAGTCTCAATTGGCTAGTATTTTAGATATCAGAGGGTATGGCTTAGAGGTAGGGAAAATTGAGATGACGGACATGGCCGTTTTACAGTAGATTCTTTTAGACCCCCAGCACCCCGACTGTAGCGCTAGGCAGTTGACCCTGCTAGGTAGGTAAGTTATCTGCATTCTATAGCATAACCTTTTCCCCAAGACGGGGAGTTTTGATCAAATATACCCTATTGTGAGGCGGGTCACCTACGCCATATTTGGAGGATTGCTGGTGAACTGGGCTAGGACGATTATGGCCCAGTATATGACAGTGACCGAACTTCAAAAATCTACTATGATTTACTGTCACCTTTGGACACGGGTCTTCAGGTGGGCCGGGGTTGAGATGGAGAGAGAGACTTACAGTGAACTAGCCCACCCCATGATAGATTCATCCACTCTGAGGAGGATGCATATAGGATTGGCCCATATTTAGGCTCCATAGGAGGAGCAGGAGCACGAGTAGCAGCCATCACCACAGCCCTCACGACATTGGCAGGCACCCTCAGGACATATCAAGTCGCCATGACCCGCTTGGCCATCTGAGACCGCGACGCATAGTACGTGGGGGTATGGACATGGATATGGATCTTGGGGAGAGGGAGTAGGACCCTCTCAGCTCTCTCCACCGATGAACTATGAGGATCAGTATAGGGCCCTTGCTAAGAGGCAAGAGCGGCTTGCTAGGGAGCACACAGAGATTCTATAGGGACAGCGGGAGGTGATTAGGAAATAGGATGAGTTAGCTAGGTCTCAGCATGAGGTTGAGGCGAGCACTAGGCGGCAGGAGGAGTGCCTTAGCTATTTGGATTCCTTTATTAGAGCCTTCCTGTGTCAGGGCGGACAGGGACATAGGCCTCCTAGCCCGAGATGATGGCTATGTTAGCCTAAGTATGTCATCTATCTAGTATCGTACTGTAGTAGGGTTTGTTTTCTCTTTTTTAGTTATAAAATTGTACTCTTATGTATGCATTTAAAATTCTATGGTAGTATATCAGTATCGATGCTTTTTCTCTTTATTTTTGTGATGTTCACAAATGGAGAATAAGGACATAAGAACGTTGTTATAAAAAGTAAGAGCAGAATAAAAAAGGGAAAACAGCAAATTAAAGAGGTAACGGAAACGTCAACTAAAGATTTAAAAAGCTATGTTCTTATGTAAAATATGCTTGGGAAAATAAAAAGGGGTTTTTATAGGATAGAAACCCTAAAATTCCAAGTACGGGGAAAGATGTATGAAAAAGAAAATCGAAGAAAAATGAAGCTTCTCCGTTTTCTGTCTTCTTTCTAACATAAGAACTTGAATTCAGAAAATTAGATTTTTTTGAAATTCGAATATTAAAAGTTGTGTGTTAGAATTTGGATGAAAAATTAGTTGAACTACACCACTATTTAATAGGAGTACGGGAAAAATTGGGTGAAAAATATTCTAATTTTTCAAAAAATTGCATTCATATAGAAATTGCAAGTATATTTAGGTTGTGTGCATCATGTTTTAAAAGCAAACTTTTAAAATAAAAAGCATTCATATAGGAGGTACCACTTAGAGATGTATGTACATGCATATACTTTGTCTTGAAAAGCACTTTTGCACAAAAGCATGGATGGTTGCAAAATTGGATGTACACAAAATGGTTGTAATTAATGCGAGAGATTACATAAATTTTACCCTTGTCAAATTTCGGGGACAAAATTTCCTAAGGGTGGGAGAATGTAACACCCCGCATTTTTATATAGTTAAAATGTAACGTAAAACGATAAGTAATGAAAATAAATAATTTGGGAATTATCGGAATATGGCTCCGGAACTTGTACCATTGCGTCCAGGGCAATTTTCTAATCAGTTTCCATATATAACTTTTCGAAATCTGAACTAATATAAAGAAGTTATGAACGAAAAAAACAAGAAACCAAATGAAAAATAATATATATATATATATATACACACAAATGGGCCAACCATAGGTCGACCCAGTGGGCACGCAGGTCGACCGACCGGTGCTTAGAGGTGGTCGACCGCCTGGTCGACCCGCGTACGACCTGGATGAATTTTCGTCCAGGAACGTATAGTGACGTGTTTTCTCATTTTTGAGCGATCTGAGCCATACGTTCTTCGATCCTGTGGCTCCGAATGATCCAGTGACGTGGTGGTTCCAAGTTTAATCCAAGAATCCGAAGGTTTAAGATCCCCAAGCTCCAATATAAATAGGACCCTAGGCCTAGCTATCTTCTCACAATTAGATTTTCTCCCATGGGTTCATTGCCCAAGGCTGAACCCTAAATAGAAAATATTACTTTGGGTTCTTGGCCTAAGGCTGAACCCTAAAAAGAAAATAATTTCTAAGGAGAAGATCTTCTAAATTAAAATATTATACACCTTGGAAGAAGGGGATCCAGAAGGACCGTGGAGCCAAGCGGAGCACAAGCAATGCTAAGGAAGACAGGTGAGTGGATTTATTTATATATCTTTTAAGTTTAAGATATATTATCGTTAGATTCCCGTTTAGAAAATTTTATTCAGTAATTAATCATATTACTTAAATTAGGCTAAACTATAAGAAAACTTGCAGTTTATTTACAGTATCAGTATTTATACACTGTTTTCTATGCCTTATTTACATCCTTTTCTACGTTTTGGATTTTTATGCAAGCATTAGTTTTCTTCTATCCCCTTCTTTTTCTTCGCTAATGGATTAGAATAGATTAAACGCGAATATGGATTAAATAATAAAGAAAATTGAAATGAAGGAAATTAGACGTAAAATATTAAAAGTTGAGGAATAGAATTACTGTAATAAATTGCATTAAAACGGGAAAAGTTCATTTAGGAGTAATTATTAGATTAATTAGTTTGTTTAGAAAATAGGATACATTTCCATAACTTAATATCTAAAAGATAACGATAAACGTAACTGCCAGAATAAAAGAAATAAAATGGGGGAATCAGTGTAGAATAGAGAAACCGCTATATTTTACACTATTCCAAAATAGTAAAAGAGATATCTTGTAGTTATGGATTATTGTTTATAGTATTATCCAATATTAAGATATGGAAATGGATTATATAGTTTTCATAACCAACCAAATAAAATAGAATTACTTCCTAAAATAGCGGACAATAAAGTAAAGTATGATTTGAAACAAGAAAATTATTAATTTAAGAATCTGAGGCTATAAAAAAATTAAGGAGCCCAAGTCTGCATTTACTACGTATGCTATTTAACTAGGCAACTATTATGATATGTGATTTATGTAATATTAGAGAATTAAAGAAAATTCTATATAATAATAAAAGAAGGCGGACTAGGGCAGACAAGAAACGCTTGTAATTACATAACGGACTATAAAAGAATAAAAAGTAACAATTACGAGTAGAATTATTACATAAGTTATAATTATGAAATAAGAACGGAAAAGATTACCGTGGGACTTATAATAATTTGGTAAGCAACGATAGTAGAGAATAATGATAGAGCTTATTTAAACAACTTATATTAAGTTGATAAGCAAATAACACAGAAATAATAAAAGAGGCTTATTTTATTGAACTTAAGGATTTATATATTAAGTTAAATAAGCAAGATAATGAATGTGGCTCATACTAACAACATTCACTATTAGACCTATGGTTATCTCACAATAGTTAGAAGTGATACGAGGGCAAGAATATGTTAATTAAATTGAAATAAGTAGCCAACAGAATAAGAAAGCAAACTAAACGCAAATTAAAAGATTAAACTTAGGGTCTAATAAAAGAATCAAAATGCGTTTGGAGCAGCCCAAAGGATGAAGCACCTAACGAAGTAGTTCATCGCGGATTTCAGCAATGGAGAAGCACGTCCAACTTAGTATTTTTGGGATTCAAAGAAGTACGAGACTTCAACGGGACGTGAGGATACTCTAGGATGGCCCTCTGGGTAGGCCTAACAAAGCTGTATCCCCGAAGGAAGGTCTGTAGGTGTTCCATCAAGAGAGTATGCCTTGACTGAATTTGCATTGTAGGCCTAAGGAAGCGGACCTTTGTAGGCAGTCAGAAGGGCTTGGTGTTCGGAGTAGGGTATTCGTATGTCCAGTACTTGCAAGTAAGTTTAAGGATAGTCGCATGCGGATATCGGCCAGCATTAAGACCAAGAGCGATTTCAGGAAAGATTGGAGTTAAACCAACATGCCAATTATTCTTTCACTATCGAGACATTGGATGGGGGCACCGCAAATTGGATGTTTGATTGTTTTCAGTAGGGCATGACCACTTAACTCTTTAGAAGTCTTTTCATTAGTTAAGGGGTGGCTGCGTGGGGCCATAGCCACGATGAGAAAGAGACAGACCAACTAGAATATCTGTATTGTAGGCCTAACGAAGTAGTCTTTTACAGATATAGAAAATCCCCGACCGAGTTCCGTACAAGGTAGACCTTGTTGGCGGGATTCAGATAGTAGACAGAACGATTACGTAGTCTTCTGTGTACGCACTGGGGGGTACAGTGTGGATGTCCAAACATTGTTATAGACTAGTGCGGATGCGATTTACATTTTCATAGTAAGTAGTGGAGCATTTGTATTGTAGGCCTTACGAAGCAGTCCTTTATAGATGTAGCTACGAAATGTTCGAGGAGCAAAACGATGGAGTATCTGTATTATAGGCCTTACGAAGCAGTCCTTTACAGATATAACTACGGAGCAAGATGATGGAGCATCTGTATTGTAGGCCTTTTGAAGCAGTCCTTTACAGATGTAGTTACGCAACACTCTCGAAGCTAGACGATGGAGCCCTTTTTGAGGAGGATACGGAGGGTACCATGGGTGGTACCTAGGACCAATATGGTCATTGGGCATATAGCTACATATATGTATATATTAGTTACTAGGCTTTTATCTACTATGGAGTAGATGGGCACGGTTCATGAATAGAGGTGAGAATATTGTAACCTAATGAACCTAATATAAGAGTAAATGGAAATAAAACGATATATGTAGAATTAAGCCTAGAAGTATATAATTTATCCATTCACCGGAACTTTTGTTCTGACCCCCTCCTCATAACATCCTAAAGGTTAGGTAGATGGTAGAGACTTCTCAGCTATGTGACACTTTCTTAGGAAGTGTCATTATTTGGGTGAGTATTTACTTACTATTATATTTTTTTTAATCAATTCCGTTGTGAGATAGATAATTGAGCTCTGATATATTTATCTTTGCCTATTTGCAGGATACCAGATTCCCTACTTGGGTTTCAGTGGGCTTAGGTTTTAGCATTTTTGCGAAAAATCCGGACCCATTGGAGTTTGGGTTGTTACAAGTTTTCTTATAATTTAGTCCATATTCGCGATTTATTCTATTCTATTTATTCCATTCGCGTAAAAAGGGAAATTAAAAAGAAACTGACAATTACGGAAGAAATCCCAAACGTAGATAGATGTAAATAAAACGTAACTATCTGTAAATAACATAAATAACTATAAATAATTGGAAAAGAATATAATTTGTTAGTCCTTGAGATGATGGTTTTGATGACAACAACCTTAGAATAAGATTATAAAATATAAATACTAACATTATAGTTTAGATATATATGTATATGCAGGATTTAACCATGCAGGTATCAAGAATGAAGACTGTACAGTATAAAGATTCAAGATATCAAGATTGAAGACTCATGAGTATCAAGAATATCAAGAATAGAAAGATTATCAAATAGTACAAGATAAGTATTGAGTCTAGAATTATGTTAAAACTTCATAATAGCACTGAAATCTTCAATCCATATTTCATTTGGGATGGAACCCATTTCTACCTTTTTAGTGGCTTACAAACCCACGACAAGTAGCTTACAAACCTACGACAAGTGGCTTACAAACCCACGAACATCCTGGTTTTGTACAAGTTCTCGAGTCCTGATGTGATGAGATATTCTTCAGGAAGAAGCTTGCAAAACTACTTCAAAATGATTTTCAAAACTGCTTTTCAAAATGTTTTAGCCTTAAAAATTATCTTTTCAAATGATTTTCAAAAGGATGTTTTAGCCTTAAAATATTCTTTGATTTTTTTAAAATAAACTCTTGTTTTAAACTACGTTTGTTTTAAACTATCTTTTAATTATAATATATTTATACTTAGATTTAAATATAAAATTATAGTAAAATTATATATATATTATTCTCTATATTTACTTATGTATTTTAACTATAGTTAAATATATTTATAAAGTTTAAAATAGTTTTAATATAAGATAGAAGTAATTTTCAAAGAAAAACAAATCACCAAAATTTCCTTTGGGATGTCGACATACCCAAGATACCCATGTCGACATAGTGGCAGCTGGTTTCAAAAATTTGAATTTCAAAAGAAGTGTCTATTCGCCATAACCTTTCACGAATAGACATGGTTGTTGTTCTTCTATAAATAGGGGATGTTTTCAACGAATTTTTAACAATATTTTTCTAGTTTTCACTCCTCTTCTTCTTCCACATTTCTTTATATATATTCTTACCATTACTCTGCCGAAATCACCATTAAATTTAACTAGATCATTTCTGGTTTGATTCTCTATCACTATCTCAACAAGATCCCAGTGCTATTCAGAGTTATAGGCTTCTTTGTAATCAATCAAGTGAGAAAAGGTGTGACTGTAGCCTTGGAAATCAATCAAGTGAGAAAACGTGTGATTGTAGCCTAGGAAATCAATTGGGTGAACTTGTTGCCCGGGAAATCAAGTATCTCTACCCAGAGGATTGTGAATCTGGAGTGGTGTACCTCGTGGCCTTGAAATCGAGGGTTGTAATTGTAAAGATTGATTTTGAAAGGAAATCTGTACTTGTGTGCGGGACTGGATGTAGGGTAACTCCGAACCAGTATAAAATCCAGTGTGTTCTTTCCTTTACTGCTTTTACTTTATATTTGCATCTGTGTTTGAATCAGTGATTATATCTGTGTCTGAATATTGCATACATTTATGTTCAAATTAATATAAACTCAAAAAGAATTAGTAATTCCTTAAAACACTATTCACCCCCCCTCTAGTGTTTATACTAGCCTTAAGATCTATAATCCGCATTTCTCACATAATTAACAGTAAATAATTGTAAATGACTGAAATAGAATAGCTAAAAGAAAATAGACTGAAAAATAAGTCTAAAACTTACTCAAATTAAAATGTAAATAAACTTGTATAAAGGTTATCCCAAAATTGTAGAAAAACTACAACTATTGGAAACCCTATTATTTTAAATTACTTAAGAATCTAAAATAATTACTTAAATACTCACTTGTGGTCCTTAGCTCTTTCCTTTGGCCTTCCCGGATCCGCTTGAAGGGTATAAAATATTTTAATTAAAAAGATCTTCTCCTCGGAAAAATATTTCTTTTATGGCCCAGCCTCAGGCAATGAACCCAGATGGAGAAAATCTAAATGAAAAAATAGATAGGCCTAAGGTCTTATTTATAGTGTCACGTGTGGATCTCAGCCCATTGGATTTGGAGATTAAATCTGGTGCAACCACGTCATAGTCTCGATGGGAACCGTCAGATGGAAGCACAAACGCATAGGATCGAATTAAAACAGAAAAACACGCACTGCTCAAAACTGGACGAAACAACGTCCATATACACACATGGGTCGACATGCAGGTCGACCCTTGCATGTGTTAGGTCGACTTATAAGTCGATCCAAACACATTAGGGGTCGACCCCAGGGTCGACCTACCTATGTTTATTTTTTTTATTTTTTTCTTCTTATTTTCTGATTTCTTGTTTATTCCGTAACTTCTTCGTTCTAGCTTCGATTTTGACGATCTATATATGGAAATTGACTATAAAATTACCACGGACACAATGGTGCAACTTCCATGGCTCAATTCTAATAATTTTATAAAGTTATTTTATCATTTAATTAATTCGTTAATTAATTACTATAGCTTAAATTTTGGGTTGTTACAAAATCTATAGATAGAAAGCAAGACACAACTTATAGATGTGGATTGCAAGAATATTCCAAATGGTAAAACTGATAAAACAAAACAATGCCCTATCCAAAAACCAAATGGAGACATTGAAGAAGACTCCTTTCTACAGCTTCTTCAAAGTTTTTTATGAAGAGAAAATAATGACGAAAGAATGCAAGAAGCTTCAGCACAATTTGGATGCTTTATACCAGTGCTACTCGGTTGAAAATGATATGTTATTGTTTGGTAAAGAAAAAATGAAAGTAATAGCAAGAGACATAAGCTTGCTTTTTGGGTTACCATTAAAAGGACTGAACATTGAACCAACCCAAAAAATGAATAGTAAAACAATTCCAATCCAATGCAAAGAATTCGCAAAAAGAAATTTTAGCAACTACACTTTCATCATAAGAAATGTTGTTGAAAGAAGAATAAATCAAGAAATAGCAAAGAAGAAAAAGTAGTATGAAGAAGACTTGCCATTATTAATAGTAATGGAAATATTGTTAACATTTATCTTCCCAAACACCCAACAAAAATTAAGATGGGGAATTCTACCATTCTTAATTGATTTAGAAACAATGCAATCAGTTTCCTGGCCTCTAAAAATAGAAAAGAATTTAAATAAATTTGCCAAAAAGTTCATCCACAAGCCAAGAAAGATGTCAGGATGCTCTATGCTTTCATTGGTAAGATAGGTTAATCAAAATATTATTATTTGAAATGTATATTATTTTTAATAATCATATCTAATCAGTTCTTTATATCTTAATAGTATTGCATATGTGAGAAGTTGCAACTGATTCAATAAAGACGACAATATATTGAAGCTTTACCCTGATTTGCAAAATGGGATTTGAAGAAACTCAAAGACATAGGAGTCAAAGAATTTTTTGACAATGTCAAAGACGGTGATGTAAGTTAAAATTACATCTTATTTTTGTTAATCAATAATACTTTAACTCTTATGTAGAATAAAGTTTAACTGTATATCTTTTCTTCTATAATTTATGACCATACAGACTGTACATTATTAAACCATACATTGTATCAGTTTAAATACCTGATATCTTTTTTTATCTATACATAGTACCTATTTTAAAACATAATATAATTTATAACTGAAACTGATACTACAGTGTGCATGAACTGATGCTTTTTTTTGTCACACATGAAACTGATACTGATAACAATATAATGAAATACTGATACCATGTTCTGTTTTACCTGAAATCGATACTATTAACATGCAAAAACTGATATCATATTTTCTAATACCTGAAAATGATACTAGTAGCATGCAAAAACTGATACCGCATTTTTACATGTCTGAAACTAATACTAATAGTATCAAAAACTGATACTAAATAACTAATATTGAATAAACTAACCAGCATCACCACATAACCTACAAACAAACAAATTATCAGTTTAGCTTCTATATAGTATCGGTTTAAATTCTTGGTATCAATTTTGTCTCCACTTAGTATCAGTTTTATCTCAGTATATTACCACTTTTGTTTATAATAAAAATTCAATTATCATTGTAAATTGTAAGTTAACTCATAGCTTAAAACTAAAACAAAATTTCCAATACCAATTATATAGGTGAAAGAAATTACTAATCTTAGTCCACATGAAGAAAGACTTCTTCAAATAGCAGCTGTAGAACAAGAATTGCCCACCAAACAAAAAGAAAAGCAAGGAAGAAAAAGGAATTGAAGAAACTGAAGAAAGTGCACGTTCATTTGAGGAAGACATAAGTATTATAATCTTCCAAATGCATATCAAAGATTTGGAAGACGAAGCGAAAGAAAGAGAAAAAGAATTGGAAATAGAAAAGAAAATGAGAATAAAAGCTGAGCAAGAAGTTCTGAAACTGAAACAAGAGTTGAGGGAAATTAAATTAAAATTGCACGTAAATGAGGAAAAAAAGTCATATGCTGAAGACAGTACCGAGAAATTTGAAACTGATGTGAAGAAGGACAATGAAGAAAAAATTGAAGAGAAATATGCAAGTTCCAATGTACAAAACGATAATATAGAAACTGAACTGAATACAGATACATGTACAGAAATGAAAATAGAAAAAAATGAAGAAAATAAAGAAAGAAAAGTTGAACACGATGTACAGAAATCAACAGAAAGATCAGCAGAAGTGGAGAATAATATGCAGATCGAAATAGAAAGTGAATTGGTCAAATAACTGGAAAATGAAGAATCGCAATGTGAACAAAGAAGTCCTAAACATGAAGAAGAAAAACCAGCTCCAACTGAAATGCATCAAAGAGAGAAAGTGGAAAATGAAAGTCAAGTGCAGCAAGAAGAAACAAAAGATGCTCAAAATCTGGAAGAGGATATCAATATCAAAAGCCAAAATGTACCCTACAATGTTTCAGTGCTTGACTTCACTCCTCTAAATTTCAAACTCTACGACACATAGGAGTTTGAAAGCGAAAAAACTGAACAACATGATGCAGAAAAACCAGTAGAATCTACTGGTAGAAAAGGAAAAAAATAGTGGCAAAATCAACTGGCCAAAAAATCAAAGCTACGCAAAGAAAAACAGCTTCTTAAATTCAAAGGCTGAAAGTAAGAACAAGAGTGAAAAAACAAAGCGACAGCATTGACTATGGTCAGAGACAGAAAAAAGTAGCAAATAAGCCAAAACCTGAAAAACACGAAGCTGGTGAAAACAAAAGTGCATAAGAGAACTATCCAAAGCCACTTGCAGTGATAGAACCTACGCTTTCAGAGATAGGGCTTTGATACTGCAAATGTTTGATCTATCTCAATGTAGAACAACAAAATGTGATTAAAACTTTCTTTTCCCTGACGACATCATCACAGAAGTAAGTATACAAATATTTATACTAATGTTAAATATGAAAATAAGTTTATCTAACTTATACAAATCTTTTCTGTTAAAATAGTGTAGTAGCATGGGAAGATAAGGACACAATCAAAGGAGGTTGTGTCATAACAAAAATAAGTACTAAAACATGTACTGGAAGGAAATGAGACAGATGTGCAGGTACATAAATTTAATTTTTTCTTTAATCATACTGGTATGAGTCAAAATTAGTAGAAAAACCAATACCTAGGAGCTGTTTGATTAGAATTCATACTTGGTTATTTTATGTTACTCATAACATAACAGATACCTACATATATATATTCAAAAATGATACCTAGTTTCTGTTTGTTATAATTTTATGCTTTGAAAATTTAATTATTTAGTTCACCATCACATATGACAAAAAAAATAACAAAGCAGTACAAAACTGATACCAAGTAGTTCTTTGCATTAAAATTAATGCTTCATTATTGTATGAATTATTTTCACTACTGTGTAAAAAAACCGATACCTGTATGTATAAAAAACTGATACTTAATTTCTGTTTTGATAAAAGTTGATGCTCCAAAATTTTAAATATTTATTTAACTTTCATATATGACCAAAAAAATTGAAATAATAAAAAAACCAATACCTAATATTAATATGTTTGAAATTGATGCTTGTTTGATTTCTAAGTTATTTTCATTGTAATTTACATCAAAATAGATACTAAAATAAAAGCAAAAATGGTACCTAGATCCTGGATCATAAAATATGACAATAGTTATTTTTAGAAAAATATGTTCATTACCATGTACAACAAAACTGATAACAAATAAATGCAAAATCTGATACACACAAGATGTTTGAATTGACTTGATGCTTTGTTATTTTTGTACTTATCAATATACACAAGCACTATTAACATTAGTGATACTATTTATTATTTAATATTGCTTCACCAATAAAAAAACTTATACTTTCCTGATTTTAATACAGATTATTGATTGGTATGTTTCTAAATGTGGACTAGCAGAGCACAACTATGCTTTCACAACCACAATGACGGTAAATAAAACTTTAATACGCAAATACATACACTACACCAAACCAGCCAATTTGCAACACTTATCCTTTTATAATTTATAACATGTTATAATATATGTAAATAATGAAGTGAATATGCTGTTATATTATTTTGTTGTCCCACATCGTGGAATAAGTTTTGTACCAAGCTGCAAAGCCTTTATATAAAGGAGGCTATGTAATGTAAATAGACAATCAATCTCTACATGAATAAAATTGTTCTCTCTCTAATGGCTTCTAATCTTCTTAGTTTATAACACGTTATCAGCACGATCTCTTTCTCAAATGTATTGGATATTCTAATCCAAAAGATTAGATTCGTTTTTTTCTTTTATGTAGATACATCCTTTTCTCTTAATCAGTTACTGAAATCAGATCTATCTCTTCCTCTTATTCAACCAATGAAATCAGGTTTGAAATTTTCTAGATATGCTTTTCTAGATTTATTTTGCGATTAATTTAGATCTAGATTTAAGTATTCTTGTTTCACAATTCTATATCTATTTCCTAATTTTTCAGATTTGGATTTAAGTTTTAATAGATCTTATCTTTTCAAGATCTTATTTTGTCATAGATCTAAATTTATAGATCTTATTCCACTGTACATGTATTTTTGTCATTATATTTCAGATCTCATTCTATTGTAGATCTGATTTTTTTTCCCTTATTTTTCTGATCTCATTATATTGTAGATCTCAAAATCACACTCAAATAATATATCTTTGAGATTTGTACATGGTTTAAAAATAAAATGTTTTGTTTTTTTGAATTTGGATTTGAATTGATTTCAAACTTGCTTATTATTGCATGCTTTTTGAGATTATTTTTGGAAAGTAAGTTTTGAATTCGACAATTTTCTGTTGTTGGTTCAAATAAATTTATTGAACTTGATTGCGTTTTGGGTTGTGATATAGATCTAAGTAACCTATACATGTTTGGTAAATGAAGTTTTCATTTTGAAAACTCTTTGATTTAGATTTGAATGCAGGCTTTGAAAACTATTTTGATATCTGATTTATATTTCCAGAAGAAATATTTTATTGTTTCTTAGAGAAACAAATATAAAGATAATACGTATCTAGAAGATCGTATTAAGTTTATATGAAAGAATAGAAACCTGAAGTTCATATGTGAGAAGGTGAAAGATTAAAGCTTTCATAAGTTGAAATAAAGCCTTGAAGAAAATAAGCGAGCAATTCCAGAAGAATATGTTGATATGTCCAAAAGACATAACATAAAAACAATATGCTAGAATAACATTACAAATGTGGTAAATACTATTTCCTCGAAGAGAAATAGTATTATTATTCTCATGTTCGAATACAATTATGAAGAGTCCTCTTATTTCATTGTTTTTTTTTAATATTGGAGACCTGAAGTTCTCAAATAAAAATTATGCATATAAGTTTGTATTCCTAAAAAAAGGGAGGATTATATATCAAAACTCAAATATATAAATTTGAGATGTGAACCTTTGAATTATTAGAAAAGCTAATTCAGATTATGGTAAATTCTAACCATGCTTGCAATCAAACCTGAAGTTTGATAATGAAAATCAAGTTGTACCACTTAGGATCTAAAGCACTAAACAAAGACTTTATTTTAAAGTAAAATTGGAACCTGAAGTTCTAAAAATATTTGCCAATAGTATTAACTACTAAACTAAATAAATGTATATAAATTTGTTCACTCCAGAAGTGGTGATAATAATAATAATAAATCTCTAGAAGAGATTTGTATATTTAGCAATGATAAAATATCTCCAGAAGAGATTTGTTGATATATTTGGTAAAGAATTATGAAGTTGATTTTCTTATGAGAGAAATAATTTGAATCTGAGATGTATAGTTATTTATGATTATGAATGATATGGATAGATCTGAGATGATAATGTTGTTTATTTTAGAAATTCTAATTATTGAGAAATAGATTTTCTCTTTAAGATATCCATTTTAATTTTATTATTAGTAACATTGAACTTAGATCTGAGATGAAATTGTTTTACTTTAAGTATTGTTTTTTCAATTGATTCATATATTTATGATGAAATCATTTTGTTGTAACAGTAGTTATATCTTAGACCACATAAAGATTAATTGCATTTATTTTTATCATAAATGTATTAAATGCATTGGTTATTGTAAATTAAATGATGTTGTATGTTTGTGTTTGGAATAAGAATAGACGTATGATTTACTATTTGATGTATTTATTATGACAAGTAATGTTTGGTGTAATGGAAGAAATAGGTTTAACAACAACTTGAAGTTGTGCAAAGAAATTATTTTAATAGAAGTTGTATAAGTCAAAGTCCAAGACCTGAAGTCTTGAATTATGAAAAGACTTTCTGATAAAGTTTACAAGTTCGAATTCTTATCAATGTTTTTTTATTTCTCAAAATGTACAAAAAAGAAGTTTATACAAAATTTGAGAACCTGAAGTTCATAACAAATTAATGAACTTGAAGTTCACGAATTAGAAGCTCGAAGCTCTATTGAAATTGTGTAAAATGATAAGGTTGTACTTCTTGAAGAAGTTAAAGGAAATTAATAAATCATTATATGAGACAATGATGCTACATTCAAGAGATTACAAAATCTCCAAATGAGTTATACCTTACCTTATATCTTCATATTTACATTATATTAACCAAATAATCTGAAGATATTATGTTATATGATATTTCAAACATCACCGGATTGAAAAAGTAACTACTAATTTAGTTTTGGAAAGAGATGTTTTAGATACTTATATTTATATTGCAAAATCCAACATCCTAGAAGAGATGTTATAGGAATTTTATTTTTGTTACATTGCAATTCCTTGAAAGGAAACACTATATTCCCTGAAGGAATAACCATATAATTTTTTTTGAAGTAATAACAATAATTTATCCAAAAAAAGGGATATTGTATACCAATATTACACTCCAGAAGTAGTTTTTCTATCTCTTGCATCTTACTTTCATTTGGTGAATCTAATTTTGTTACTGTATTTAAAGTTTGATATTCCATTTCAAAAGCAATTACAACAAAAATCTCCAGCAAGGATATTTTATGATACTGTAAAGGTAGTAATTATGTAATTTATATAAAAGAAATATTGTATATTGATATGGTATTCCAATAGTGCACATATATATCTCCAGAAGAGATAAGTTCACTCTAGAAGTGGTGATACTAAATTATCTCTAGTAGAGATTTATATTTGGAAATGATAACATATCTCTAGAAGATATTTGTTTATATATTTGGTAATTTTATTAAACCAAATAAGTGTACATAAATTTGATTATGAAGGATCCTAATTTAGTTTAGATTAGATCCTAAAAGTTTGAGAACTATGTAAGGTGTATGAATTGTTTGATCCTAATTTATTTGAACCAGAAGTTCAACATATTTTCAAACTTGACATTTTGGAAATTATCAGTTAATCTTTAAGGATTCACATTTACAGAGTGATAAACAAAAATTAATAGTTTGGATCCATGTATTAGTTTGTTCTAAAATCACTAACTCAAATGAGAAAGAATATGCAAATTTATAATATATATGTAATACGTGGACGCACGTATATATCCATATATGTAGATATTCAACTAACAACCCGAATATTGTTATGAACTCATCTTATAGATTATGCATAGATATTATTTAGTGATTTAAAATTCAATCAACATAAATGTTGAATGACCTGAAGTCATGTATGTATTCAAATGATCTACACAATAAGTAAATTCCTCTAATTGGCTAGATCAATGAATGAGAACAAACTTTAATAAGAAATATCAATTGAATGCATTTTATCAACTGATAAAAGAATTATCCTCCTATTATTAATATGTATGATGTATTTGCTAGTAGCAATATCATAATGGATCAAAATGAGAATCCAAATATGATTATTATTTAATGTGACAATGTTTGTCAACATTGAGGGGGAGGATAAAGGGATACAAGCTCATTTTGATCATTGGTGTTAAATATTTGTTAAAATATACAATGATGCAAAATATTAAGTAACTTGAATAAATTATCAATAATATCCCTAGTAGACTTTCTCCAATATAGATTTGAATCCCTGAAGGATCAAAATGTGTAAACCACATCTGAAATGTGGTTCAAAAGTCAGTTCAAAATATTTTTGGAGTAAGTAATAAAGATACCAAATAAAAAAAATGTGAGTGTTCTTAAAGAAACACTTAAGGATGCTCTGAAAGAGATCCATGACATGATTGTCAAATAACCCTAAAAGTGGTTTAGGTACCTAAAATATGATAAATAAAGAGATCTCAATAAATCATATCTAGAACTGACATGATTTAATATGATAAATAAAGCGCTTATGTTTATAAATGGATTAAAGATCCTGGATTAGAGAAAAACATGATTGGCCATCATGAAATTCTCCTAAATAAGAAATGTGAACCTGTAGTTCGCAAAATATAATTATCTATATATATATATAATAGAAAAACACACTGAAATTACTGAAGCACATGTAGTGCTACATCGTGTTAAATGCTCTAGGCATGATGTTTTTATAAATAATTGAATTCTGAAGTAGCGAAAGTGTTTGAAACACTTAAAATACCCTGAAGGTATGAATATTGGTTAAATCATACTAAATGATGAAAATCTACTAGTTTCCGAAGAATATAAATTACTTTACTACTTATAAAGAATGCAAAGAATAAATGGTGTAGATTACAAATTTCTTTTAAATATTGTTGTAATGAAAATCTTGATATAATTCATGATGAGTAGATTACTTCATATTTTTAAGTATTATTGTAATGAAACTCTTAATATCCATTGAATTGGTAGTTGCGATATGCAAATACTTATTAAAGTATATAAATTCTTGAAGAATATATATAACTTTTATAATTATAAAGAATGCAGAAGACATGAAGTGTAGATTACAACCTTCTTCTAAGTATTGTTGTAATGAAAATCTTGATATACTTCAAGATGAGTAGATTACTTCCTACTTTTTAGTAATGTTGTAATGAAATTTTTAATATTCATGAAAGATGTATAGTTGCAATATGCAAAACTAATTTGAAGCACAAAAATGAAAGCACATGAAGTGTTTTTCATAAAAGTAGCATACAGAATGCATAAAATGCAAATCATATTTGGAAGAAACAATCTTAGAAAATTTGATTGTATCGAATGAAACTATTAATAAATTGTATTATTAATGAGATTCATATTTATGGATCCATAAGTATTTATAACCAATTTGAGTTATCGAAAGACGAATATGAATTCAGAGGAAAATTTTTAAATCAGGGAGAGCATCCATAAGTATTTTATAATGCACTCTTTTTCCTTAACTAAGATTTTTCCCACTGGGTTTTTATTAGTAAGGTTTTAATGAGGCATTATCTAGATCCAGAAGTATCAACTCCTCAGTGACATTTGAAAATAAGTTACAGTGTACTCTTTTCCCTTAGTTAAGATTTTTCCCACTGGGTTTTTCTTATTAAGATTTTAATGAGGCATTATCTTGATCTAGAAGAATCAAACGTCTTTTCAAGAAATAACATCTTATCATTGACTAAGATTTTCCCATCGGGTTTTTTTTAGTAAGGTTTTAATGAGGCATTAAATTGATCCAGAAGTATCAAACTCTATTTGATGTAGTAAATTATTGAAATATGTCATACTATATTGTACTCTTTTTCCTTCACTGAGATTTTTCCCATTGGGTTTTTCTTAGTAAGGTTTTAATGAGGCATTGTTTTGATCCCGAAGTATCAAAACTTTTTTAAAAAGAAAATCATTTTTAATATGATTTTACAAGTTGCACTCTTTTCCTCGTTCAAGATTTTTCCCCACTGGGTTTTCCTAACAGAGGTTTTTAATGAGGCAACAGACAATATCTATATCGACTGAATGGATAAATGCAAGCAAGATAATAATGAGGGGGAACAATCACATACACGTTTCGAAAGGGACAATTTCAAGTTATCAGAGCATTCAAGATTTTGAAGACGCATATTCAAGGGGGAGTGTTATAATATATGTAAATAATGAAGTGAATATGTTGTTATATTATTTTGTTGTCCCACATCGTGGAATAAGTTTTGTACCAAGCTGTAAAGCCTTTATATAAAGGAGGCTATGTAATATAAATAGACAATCAATCTCTACATCAATAAAATTGTTCTCTCTCTAATGACTTCTAATCTTCTTAGTTTATAACATAACAGTTATAATTGTTATAAATCCCAATAGTTATTTGTGTTAGCTTACTTTTATTACGGTTAAAACTGTTAGGATAACAATAAACGATGTAAATATGGTGAACCATGGGGATATATTAGTAATTTATGTCTCTGTACGCTTCTAACGCATTTTAGTGCGTACAGATCTAGGTTTATCTCCATCTCGTCTCCTCTCTTACGAATATCAAAATCAATTAAATTTTCTTTTTCGAATTGAAATGGAATCATCTTTTGTAATCTTGTTCTTCTTCATCAGCTTGGACTTCAACATCGACGCTGTCTGATTTGGAGAAATCATTGTTTTCTAGGGTTTCATCGAGTACTGTACTGGAGTAGCTGCCATCTCTATAATCCTATAGAATGACTACAAGTTGACTTACAATCCCATGAAACCGTTAAAGAGTTTTTGATTTGCTTAAACGCACTCTATAACCCTTTCACGGAATTGTTAGCCACTCTGGAGTTGTTTACGGTAAGAGCCAAATTATCTCTGATGATGTTGGTGCATTGGTTTTTGGAAACACCATGACCATAGTTGGTGGATAAGAAGTGCAGATTGGGGTTCGACTGCACATTTGTAATCATTGAGAAAACATCTTGATTTGCTCTATTTGGGTGAGTACTCTAGCTTCTTCTTGGTTTGGTTCTTGTTTGCTGATTGTCAGTAGAGCTTTAGGTATAAAATAAAAGCTTTATATCTGTGCTAACAGTACTTGTTTTTTTCATATATAATTCTGGAATTTCAGAAGATCATGGATGTCCAACGACATCGGATGTGCTGAAGATACGGATGATAAATGGGAAGGTTATGCCAGTAATCAGGCTTAACTAGGGTGGTATTCACATGATGAAGCTCCATTGTCACAAAAAGGTACTTAAATTTATACTGTAAAAGCCCATTCTTTCAAAATTCAAAGTTAATGAAAAGTGGTTAAAATCATAGATGTTTCCCATGTACTGTAATGGAATGTTATACCTGGATTACAGGATATTAAGTAGCTTAAAAGCCAAGCAGACTGATTTTACATAACATATTTATAGTTAATTTTTTTATTGTTGAAAGGAAATGTGAGTTATTTTTTGATTTGTTTGAAAGTAAATGTTTATTGTTTTACTGATTTTGATAAAAGGATTAGACCAATGTTATTTGTAATTTTAGCTCCTGGAATCATAAGTCAGATTATTATTTTTTGATTAAAGGTAACACCACTCTTTTTTTAGATGTCATCAAAAAGTGAAAGCATGAGATACTAGCAGGAATAAAATCTTCACCAGCCCTATCATGTCGTATATTATTACTAAAACAAAACGGCAATTTCTGATGTATTTTCCTTCTGAACTGAACCGAATTCCATATATCTTTGGCCATCTATTGATTATTTATGCGGTTGCTTGTAAATCTGAAGGAACTAGCAGCGTTCAATACAGACATTCTAGTCGTTTCTGTCAATAATGAAATGATAAAAAAATAGGTTAGAGAATTGACAGTAGAAGTCTCTAATTTTGTTAACTAGGACAACTAAACAAATTGTACAAATGTTTCACTAGTTTCAACTGAATAGCTCCATAAGTGCTATGAATTTGAACTGGCACAAAATGAAAATCTATTATTGGTTAGATTATGTTGGCTAAGTACGCGTGGTATATAAGGCTGTAAACGGATGGATGCTTACTAAGAAATAAAACAAGTGCTGGGCAAGCTTGCTGTTGCTTGCTAAGAAAAAAAACAATAGCAAGCTCAGGCTTGCTGGGTGCAAGCTTGCAACAGCAAGCTCATGATTGCTGGGTGCAAGCTTGCAACAGCAAGCTTGTAAAATAGCAAGCTTGCACCAGCAAGCTTGTAAAATAGCAAGCTTGCTTGGTGCAAGCTTGCACTAGCAAGCTTGCTGAAAGAAAGCTTGTAAAATAGCAAGCTTGCACCAGCAAGCTTGCACGAGCTTGCAATTTCAGCAAGCTTGCTAAAATAGCAAGCTCAAGCTTGTTGTTGCAAGCTTGCTGGGTGCAAGCTTGCTGGTGCAAGCTTGCTGGTGCAAGCTTGCTGGTGCAAGCTTGCACCAGCAAGCTTGTAAATAGTAAGCTTGCTGGTGCAAGCTTGCACCAGCAAGCTTGCACGAGCTTGCAATTTCAGCAAGCTTGCAGAAATAGCAAACTTGCTATTTACAAGCTTGCACCAGCAAGCTTGCACGAGCTTGCAATTTCAGAAAGCTTGCAGAAATAGCAAACTTGCTATTTACAAGCTTGCTCGTGCAAGCTTGCAAGGAAGCTTGCTGAAATAGCAAGCTCAAGCTTGCTGTTGCAATGAATGTTTGTTCATGTAATATTTTTCTTAAACCTTAATTGTATGTTATTGCCTGCTACACTAACAAAATAGGATTGAAGCTAAGACGATTCTGATTGTATATTGTTGTCCACAAAGACCATGCACATGAAAAGCCAAGTTTTTCTATATTAAAATATTAATAAGAATACATATCAACACAGAAATATAAATAAGAATAAAAAAGAGACGGAGGGCTAAACATTAGACTCGTATAACTCTACAAATAATTTTTATCCGTGTGTTCTAGTTTGTTACTTTTCATATAATGGTTAAGTTTTTTTTCCCACGTTATTGGTTCACTAAAGGAAGATAGTCTATACCAACTACATATATAATTTGTGATGCCATTGTGAATTAGGCGATTTGAATTTTTACCATTTCCAATTACTTTCTTTGTTTTTGTTTTATTTCTTTGTTTGTTTTTTTAAAAAGTGGATGTACAACTGCCCACCTTTATTAACAAAATATCAAAGCACTAGCAATACACTATCACACAAGCAGCACTAAGAATTTTTCAATTGTTTTTTCCCGCAGGTATAGAAGACCACAACTTGAAATTTAAGAATTTTGCATTTTGAAGTCAAATATTTTCGTAGGATTGATTTTTTACAAAGTCATTATATGATAAAGCAGATGAACATTTGTTATGGTATAGAAAGGTTGAACTTGCCTTTGATAAATTCTTAAAGTGAATTTGGGGAAATGTTAGTCTGTTAAGTAGCATATTGGAGGCTGTTTTTATTATTTAGATTGTTTCTAGAAAAATGAGATATTGTCAAAATTTTAAATCCGTCAAAACAATGTTTCATGGTTGATATAACTTTCATTTTGAGAAGTGTGTAAACGAGCTCAATTATTTTCAAAAATAATCAAAATTATAAAAGTAACGTATCTATAAATATAGTAAATTATGAATTGTATTGGTACAGAGTTTCTATAATGGAGTAGTGTGTTTGCTCCTAAGAACAAGTGAACATTAATAATATCCTGATATATTGTTCGGTTGGTTTATTACGATATTTTAACTCTTACGTGCTATTCATGCAACTATTATTTCATTATTGTAACGAATATATTATTTTCTTCTGACAATTGTACTTCGAATTTAAGTGCTCGTTGATATTAGTTTGACAGCTAGCAGTTTAGCTGTAAGTGATTTATATTTATGTTCTTTTTTATACCTCTACTAATGGACCTCATCATAGTAGCATCATGGTCGATCTCCAAGCGGATCAAAGTATCCTAAAGGGGATTATAGGAGCATATGCCTAGGTAAGTTTGAATGTAGCATTATGCTCGTTTGTGCAACTGTTTTGTTTCTATGGTTCTAAACAAATCACTGATTCATTTTGCAGTATTGTGGACTTTACCAAAAATGCTTCCAGAGGCATCAAATGAATTTGGTTTTGGTTTCAGCATTGATTGTGACATATCCAGTTGGATTGTCATGTGCGTTGATAATTAATAGTGAAGGTCTTTTTTTCTATGGCGTATTATATTTTAATCAACTAAAGTAAATAAAAGTCATATTGATGCACTGGATTTCATTTTGTTATAATTTGAATAGGTTTATATTGATTTCTCTTATTTGGCACTGGATTGCATAATTAAGAAGACGTGGCAACTGTCTTGGTGTGAAGAAAAAGGAGAGAATCAAGTATGTTCTCATAACCATGTGGCCGTTAAATAACTTTTTAATGAATATATTGTATTATTGTTAACTGCAACAGAGATGAGTGATAGCATATACGACTGCAAAAAAAAAATCAATGATGATCACAACCAAATATAATCAACAACTTGTTGTATTGGTTACTAGAGTGAGGCTTTACTTATATAAAATGGCCCTGATTCAGTTGTGCTACCATGCTTATATGGTTCATAAGGGTATCATGTTATTCTGCAATAGTACAAATATAATATAATGCCTAATTTTAATCGCTAACTTCATTCTTTTTTAAACCAGTTAATTGGTAAAAATTATCATTTATGTGGTTTATTTATTGATATCACTTGGAACCACACCTATTAGCATGTTAGTATTAGACAGCTATTAGCATTAAATGAACTCAGTGCTTTATGATTTCAAATAAGTAAAGTATTAGACAACATGTGAATTTCGGATTCATATGTCTCTAGCAAATCTGTAGTTTCGAGTATTTGTAACTTTTTACTATATGCATAATTTCAATAAAATAAACTTTAGGTTCTGTTAAGAAGAGTTTTAGATATGCAGTACATACTTTTCAAATGCCTCCCAAGCTTATAACTTCAGATATACTTGAGAAGTGATAAAGTGTGAAGTTTTAGATAGGTCTTAAACATCGGCCTTTCTATTACATATAGACTGCTATGCACATGAGTTCCTAGAGGTAAAACTAATTTCACTAGAATTTCTTAAATACGCATGATGCTATGAATAAGTATGAACTTGGTCTAATGTTCTCTGAAGAAGTATCAGTGAAACTTGGAAGTCAAATTTTTAAAGGAAAAGTCTGCCTTGATCCAAATGGAAGCGAATTGAACATTTTTAGAAACCGCCGCCGGCGTGAACTACCGCCAGAAATGCATGTCCCACGGTTTAGGTCAGATGGTTGGATGGAGCTCGAGTTGGGAGAATTCTACAACAAAGACGGCAGCGAAGGAGATGTCAGCATGTCTTTTAAGCATGTCAGTAGTGTCTGGAGGCGCAGTCTTATTATCGAAGGTGTGGAAGTTAGGCCAAAGTGATACTCATTTTCTTTCCATTTCTTCTGTGGCACAACGTGTGTTGGTTTTGGGGTGTGGGCAAATATTGGATATCGCATTCATGTTTGTTTCAAGAGCTCTGTTTAAAATTGACTCCTTTGCTCAAAGGCTAAACTATATCTGATAAAATGACATGCATTGTTGAATACTATTTTAAGTTGTGTGTTTTTTTCAGACTATCTGCAACGTTTCATTCTTTCTTGAACTTGACTTCAGCAAATAACATTACAACAACTGCATAAATACTTATTTATGCATATTTACTATATATACCCTTATTTGTATAGCCTGTTCATTTTGAAATCTATTTTACAGGAAATGCCTAATAATCAGAATGAATTGGTTCGGTTAGCTAATGCTAAGATCAGATTGAAATAGACTCGACAACTACATGAATATTTTGTTAATGCAGTTTCACATCTTAGAGGACCAGGCAGTAAGTTCTGATTTACATAACTTTGAAATCAGTTGGTTCATGGTGGTTTTGTAGTTTGGCCGGAGTGTCGCATTCGTTGTTTGTAAGCTTCAAAATATTTTGTAGTAGTGAAATTTGAAGTTTTTACAATGAACTTTGTAGAATTTGATATGAACTAATTAGTATGTTTGATTTTCTTTACAATTTGATGATATATTAGTTTTGAAATTTAGTTTCATGTTTGTTATCGCTATAAATTTGAATTTGTATAATAGAATGAAATAATATATGATTATACTATAAGCTCTGGAATGGGATATAGTTGAATGAAATACTATTAGATGCTAAATAAGAAATGGTTCTGCTTATACGAAATTTGTAACACTTATAAGTGTTGGTAATTTTGCTATTTACTTATGCAAGGAATTCCTAACGGTTATAACCATTGGAAATTAAAATATTTTCAACGGTTATAACCGTTGGGAATGACTAAGATTCCCAACGGTTATAACCGTTAGGAATTACGGTTTTTCCCAACGGTTATAACCGTTGGGAATTTTGGTCATTTCCAACGGTTATAACCGTTAGGAAGTTCCAAAATTCCCAATGGTTATAACCGTTGGGAATGACCAAAATTCTCAACGGTTATAACCGTTACAAAATATGTAAAAAAAATTATAACGTACCTGCTACCAACGGTTATAACCGTTGGGAATTTGATTACCAACGATTATAACCGTTACAAAATGACAGTTCTGGTGTTGTGATAATAATTGTTCATATATTAAATTGTAACTTATTTTCATATTTAACAGAATGGAATTGTTTGTGATATAAAGGGTGTCAAAAAAGTTCGGTCCCGCCAATGCTAGAATCAATTGTACAGGACAAATATGCAGAAGATATGTATTTTCCTTTGCATTGTGACAAGACAACCATTGGACATTAGTCACTTTGACATACCCAACAATGCAATGGTGTCATGTTGATTATAGACGCCTTAGAAGATCCAATGAAAGAAACAACTCCAGTTTAAAAGAAGCTATCAAATTGGTATGAGATTTTTGTTTCTTAAAAAACTTTACTTAATACAATTAAAAAAGGTGAATATAACCTAACTTATTATCATTTTGTCTTTAATAGAGACAACAAATAGAAGAAATGCTTAAAGGTCTGGAAAAAGAATAACATACAAGACATGGAGGTGAAACCAGACGATATACATCAAATCAAGTGTGCACATCAAGGAGAAGACACGTAAAAAAATTTTTGGTTCAAATAATATCTACTGAGAACAAAATTAACACTACAGTTGAAAGTACTAGTCATAATCAATTGACAGTTGCTCATTATTCAAACTATTTGTCTTTTTGCATTATAATTTTCATACATACTTCTATACATCTTTGTATGCCTTTTATATTTAATTGAATTTGATTCATAAAAAAATATTGAAAAATATTATCATTCA
This sequence comes from Allium fistulosum, assembly GCA_030737815.1. Classification (NCBI taxonomy): domain Eukaryota; kingdom Viridiplantae; phylum Streptophyta; class Magnoliopsida; order Asparagales; family Amaryllidaceae; genus Allium; species Allium fistulosum. The sequence continues at coordinate 913,304,268 of CM060906.1, forward strand.
ATTCAATAAATATTTAGTTCAAAAATAAACAGATACCTATAGCAACAAAACTGATACCTACAGGAACAAAACTGATACCTATAGAAACAAAACCAATACCTACACAATAAAAAAAAAAAATTTACCAAAAAACCTTAAAATGATAACTAAAAATACAAAAACTCGTACTGAAACTAATACTAAGTTTTGTTGTAAAACTGTTAAAAATTTTAATTCAAAGCATACTATATGCTTGTACCATTATCCCTGAAATTCAATGTTTTGTATTAGTTATAAACTGGATAATACAACTGATGCAAACTGATACTGACAATATATTTTGGTTTAAACAGGCTTGACTGTGGAATACATGTAATGATATTCATCATTTTGCTCAACAGAAGCAGAATACCAATCAAAATAGAAAAGGAGAAAATATTGTCCACAAGAGCAAAAATTATGCATGCGCTACTGTCAGACGATGAGCACTGCTGGAGTTTGTCCAAGTACATGTCAAGCCTAGAAGAACAAAGAAAATAAAAGAACTGAATTTGTTTGCAAAATCTGATGTTATGTTCATTTGCCCTAATAGACATTTGGGATAATGTGTTAAAAGTACTGGAAAGTAGATATTTTTTTGAATGCTGATGCAAACAATTGTTGGTTTTATGTCAATTTGCTGTAACGACTACGTACTTCTGTCAAACATTGCAAAAAGTAGCTTTGTTTAACTTCTGTCACACTTAATATTCTGTTATGATAGTAAATATATTTTTACTTACAAAGGAAACTAATACCAACAGTGTGCAGCGACTGATACTATTTTTTTCACCTGAATGTATGATTGAAATTAATACTTGATTATTTTATTAATTCTTTATTTCAAATGTAATTTACAGCAAAATTGATACCTATATTCATGGAAAATGATACCCATTAGCTGTTACATATAACATAAACCCCTACGAATTAAATTTACTGTGCTGTAATACATAACAAAAGAAAAATAAAAAATAATGTAGCACTCATACTTAGTACTTGTATGATTAAAATTCAAGCTTCAAGATTGAATAAATCGTTCTTAACATTATATATAGAAAAATCGATACCTACATTTATGAAAAATGATACCTAGCAGTTATTTGATATAATACGATGCTTTATAAATTTAATTATCTAGCTTACTGTCATGCATATCAAAAGAGGTACGAAATTAGTGCAAACTCATACGTAGTAACTGTTTGATTAAAATTCATGTTTGTTCATTTTATACATTATTTTCACTACAAATTATAGCAAAACATATACCTATGTATATACAAAACTAATATGAAGTTGCTGTGTGAAATAATCTGACAACAACAATATACAAAACTACAATTTTACACTTCTACATCATATACTGAGTTGACAACTGTTCACCATAACATACTAGTCCATATATATATATATATATTAACTTTTAAGCTTATATTTCTTTATAAAGTTTTGCACTTCACAACTCAGCAAACAAAAACTTATAGTCATTTCCAAAGTAGGGAGAAATCATCATGTACAAATGACACAAATAGTATGCAAAGAATGACACCATAGTTGTTTATACCTACAACAGATTGAAAACACATAAAACCCAATACTATAATCTGTGATATCTACAACTGATACTAATAGCATACAACCACTGATATCACATATTTTACATACCTGAAACAGAAACTAATAGAACCAAAAACTGATACTGAACATCCAATAAAATAAATAAATTGAACAATATATAAAAATTATAGCACATTACTTCCCATACAACATGTATATTACAAAAAAAAAACAATACTAAACTAAAAATGATACCATATAACAAAGTTCAAATAAAAATATCAAGTCACTGTCACATACATTATATGATAAACCAATACAACAAAGTAAAAAAATTTCATTGACATAAAATTGCCAAAAAAGACATAAATCCAAGAATATCTTCTTAAAAGCTTGACAATTACGCTTGTTGTGACCATATTGCTTGCATACACCCCATCTATTTTGTTTATTTTGAAAATATGCAAATCCTCCTTTCCGTTTTATAGAAGGTCTGTCGGCACATCTTCTCTCCTTTGGTGGCTTAATAACATCTTCAACACTTACATCAACAATTGGCTTATCAAAATTAGGAATAAGATTAATGGAATTAGCATAAGAACAACGATAAGCATCAACGGTAAAATAGTACTCAACAAAATCATAAACGGACAACTTTGATTTGTTCATGCACTTAATAGCATGAGCACAAGGAAATCCTGTAACTTTCCATTGATTGCAACTACAATTCCACTCTTTAAGATCAATATGACGAGAGTTTGGCGATTTCACTTCAAAAAAAACTCTGAAGACTTGTATACATCCCATCCAAATCCTTCTTCAATCAATTCACTTAAACGAGATTACATAGAATGACAAAGAGTAGTATTCCATAATCGACAATCCTCTCTCCTATTAGCCATTTGTTCCATAACCTTAATTCGAATTCCATATAAGCATACAGTAATAGACAAGGCTTGTTCATCCAAAATCCAACTATTAAAACTTTCGCCACCATTTGAACTATATTCACCATATCGTTTACCCAAGATAAACAAATCAGCCCATTTATCAAAAGGCTTATCCTTTAAGAAATTCACAGTAGGGAAACCACCAAGTTCACAAAATTTATAATGTGCTTCTTCAAATTCATACAAATTAGAAGCTCTAGGACACATCTTGAACAAATCAATGATAGACATATTAGAATTCTTCGCCTTAACTGCCGAAAGTAAATTCTTCTCCATATGAAGATAGCAATAACTGTGAAAGGCTAACGGAAAAACTTCATGAACGCCTAATATTAAACCTTGATGGCGATCCGACATAAACACCAAATCACGATCTTCTTGAAGCATTTGTTTTAAATGACTCAAAAACCATTTCCAATTATCCCCATTTTCTAATGAAACTATACCCATAGCTAAAGGAAAAAAACCTGCATATAACAGTTTTAAACAATTGTTAAATTAAAATTCAATCAACATGTAAGTTAAAAACTGATACCTAATAACTGCTACAATTAACTAAAAACTGATACCTACCAACTGTTAATGATAACTAAAAACTGATTCCTAAAAAAAGATAACAAAATTCTGATACTATACAGTAAAGCATATTAAAATAAAAACATACCCTGATTGCCATTTTTTGCAGTAGCACCCATCAAAACTCCTGCCCGTCCCCTTAAATGAGTAGCATCTAAAAATATAATAGGTCGACAATGCTTGAAACCAAGTAAACAAGCACCAAAACTAACAAATACTCTTTCAAATTGATTTGTACAAGCATTAACTTCCATATCAACACAACTACCCGGGTTATACTTCTTCAGTGCTTCTAAATACCAACTCAAATCATTGTACAACATAACATCATTACCATGTAACTCCATCAAAGCAAGTTGTTTTCCACAATAAGCAAAAGAATAAGACAACTCAAGATTGTATTCTCTTCTAAAATCATCTATAATATCTTTAGGCTTTTTACTAGGACAATCACGAATCTCATCAATAATCAACGATTTAACAAATGCACTAGAAAGATGTGGATTATTCAAATTTCTAAGACCAGCCCCACAAGAATGATTACTATTCAAACTTCTAATGAAAAACCTATTAAGTTGCCCGGAATCACAAGAATCATGAACTTTAAATAGACATCCATTTGTAGAGGAAGAGCAAATAGCAGTAATTCTTCTAGAACAATTCTTCAAAAACACTAATTCATATCCCCTTTGAATTGGAATGCCATCAAAACTTCCCTAAAATCATTGGCTCCTCCAAAACATAAACCAATAAAATCATCAATGGATAATTTCGAACCTCTCTTCAACATATCCTTCAAATAACTTTTGTGACGCCCCACCTCTATACTCACACTAGCCAAAGACACTACGGAGTAATGCCGTCGACTAGTACGAAGAATAAAGCTGTTGAGGAGCGACCATCTGTGTAATTGATTTGTGCGAGTACCGATATGCCAAATAGAAGGTCATGCATTTCATTTCAAGAGGAAATCTGACATATCAAATACAAACTCAAAGCTACTACACAGTGGCTATGTGGCCTTCGAAAACAAATATAAAATAAGCATAACATAAATCAGTCACAGATATTCATATCACTAAGGCGGAAACAGATATGAATATAACACATAGAAGTGTACACCAAAGTAGTGGTCATACAAGACCCACTACATCACAAAAGAATAGGTACAAGTGCTAGACAAAAGAATATGTATACATTAAGTAGTCTCTATCTTGAATGTATAAAAGCAAAACTACTGAGCTAAAGTAGTTAGCCAAAAGTCAGAAGCTAGTCCCTACTAAGAAGTCAAGTGGAAGCACCTGAAATACATCGGTCTGACCCGAGTATTATTTAAGAAGAAAAATAATAAACGGATCAGTCTAGCTATAAATATCATATAAGATGAGATATGATAAGAGATATGGAAAAAAATATGATAACAATAATGCCATACTGTGACAAGTATATATTTGATAATAATGAAAATCATACAATATCTCAAATCTCCTCAAATATCCAATAAGAATATCACATTCTTTAGCTTATTCACCAAACCTCAAATATTGACAAAACATATCAATGCAGATCGCAAAAATTGGTGAAACGCAAATTCTAGAAATCAATAATTAGAAATCCAGAAAACACAAAGAGGGAGACCTATCACAAACGGGAGCATGAAAACTCACCAACACATGTATCACAAATGAGATGTTATCCCATAAAAATACGGGGTACAGTCCCCCACGTGGACGAATGAGCCAAACATCGATGCACCTTAAAAGATACGCCTCATGCATAGACTCTGTCGTGGTACAGTCCCCACGCGGACGAATGAGCCGAACATCGATGCACCCTAAAAGATACGCCTCATGCACAGACTCTGTCGTGGTACAGTCCCCCATGCGGTAGAATGAGCCGAACATCGACGCACCCTAAAAGATACGCCTCATGCACAGACTCTGTCGGGGTACAGTCCCCCACGCGGACGAATGAGCCGAATGCTCCTCGAACGGTTAAAAGACCATGGGTCGCTACCCCACCAAATTGAGCCGAAGCTTCATAGAATAAGTGTAAATTACACCAAGCTAGTAAATAAATGAGTTTAGTTTCATGTCCCATAACCACTGGCTTAACTTAAATATTTACGAACAAATTGTAGATTTCCACTCGAAAATACAAAATGATCATCATTGATAAAAATGAAGTGTAAATTACAGCAAGCTAGTAAATAAATGAGTTTAGCTTCATGTCCCATAACCACTGGTCTAACTTAAATATTTACGAACAAACTGTAGATTTCCACTCAAAGATTGTCACGAGATTTCAATCAAACAAGTCCAAAAATTAACCGACGAAGTAAACGCAAGCGTTTCATACCACTTGTTTTGCTAAGCCGTTTAATTAGATTTCTCATACGAATGAGGTAAAGGTTTGTATGTACTAATAGATTGGAAAACGGTTTTAAAACCGAGCTTTGTATTAAAAATAGTGTTGGAATCGTTTTTGTGAATTTTTTTGAATATTTACTACTAGTATAAAAACCTTTGTATTTTAAAGTGACAATCACAGAAATGATTGTAAAAACAATCTAACACAAAAATCCACATTCGACAACGTGAATTAAAATCATAAAAATCAATATCAAATCCATCAATTGGATATTCCCAAAAATCCAGAAAAGAAGCCATCAAAGTCGATAATAAATGACAACAACTAATCAGATCAATACAAATCGATACAAATCGGAAAACCACACAAAACATACGAAGTAGGCAAAATAGAACAGGACCAGACGTCTGGTTGGATTGGCCAGATGTCTGACCTAGGGTTCGGGGAACTTATTTTCCCCTCCCCCATTTTCTTTTTGATGCCAGAGACCCTCCAGACGTCTAGTATAGTGTAACCAGATGTCTGGTCCAGGGTTCGGCCGTTTTTCTTCTTTTGCCATATCTTTTTTTGTTCTGGTGCCCTAACGAGACGTCTGAGTTCCTCAACCAGACGTTTGGTTGCCTGTATTGGGCACCAGTTTGCCTAGGCCATTGATGGCCAAATCGATTCAGAAGCGATCGGACAAGCAACGGGACTAGGGATTTATGCCAAGCGATAACCCAGCCTTATAGGCTCTTCGATACACCCCAAATAACATGTCCAAACATCCAAGATAGGATTTTTAAAGATTTTGACTTCAAAACACCAAAATTGGAAAATTCACCAAGTCAATTCAAATCAAGGCAAATGAACATGAAATAGATGTTAGGAATTCATACCTAACAACAATGAAAGCTATAGACATAGATGTGAGTTCAAGAACTCACCTTTAAAACTCAAAAACAACGAATGAGAAGCTCTAAAACAAGGCAAGATCAATTTCTCTTCAATACACCTTAGAATCATCAATCTATTATCAAAGGTGAAGTTTTTCCTAAGTTAGGTTATAGGAATTTCTAAAAATTGAAGAGAGATTGAGATGGAGAAGATGAAGAGGATGCTTACCTAAGCTTCTCTTTGATTTTAGAGCAAGAACTTGAATTTCCTAAGAGAACTAGGGCTTAGGAATTTCTAATCTCCTCTCTTTTCCTCCATTTTTCCTTTTGCTAGAGTGTTAGGAAATGTTATAAATGAATGAAGAGGAGTGGAGTGGGAGTTGTTATTGTATTTGTTAGGTTAGTGGGCTGAAACCCAAACCCAAAGCCCCAAATGAAAATATCAAAATTCTAATCAATTTCAAACATATCGATGTTTATACTCAAAAAGGTCGCAAACGCCGTTTTGAACTCAATGGAAGTGGTCCCGAGTTCGGATTCGACCGTTTATAGAAATTCACATTTCAGACTTTTAAATTCAACCAACGATGCTATATTTAAATAAAACATTTAAATATGCGGGTTGTTGCAGACTCCCCTCCTTAAAGAAATTGCGTCCTCACAATACTTAAGAAGAAAATAAAAGGTAACAACCATTCTAAGGCATAACAACATAAAAGAAAAATTTGAAGTAAGGAGCAAGAGAGAGTAAGTCCGGGTGTGTTCGCTCAATGAATTCTCTAGATTCCCAAGAACAATCCTTAGGATTTGCGAACCATTGAACTTTCACAAGCAGAACATCTTTATTACGAAGGCGTTTAACCTCCATAGCAATGATATGAATAGGATGTTGCTCATAAGTCAAATTGGGTGAAACATCAATTTCTTCAATAACACCGGGCTCAAGAATAGAATTAGAATCTCTAAGGCATTTCCGTAGTTGAGAAACGTGGAATACGTCATGAATAGCAGAAAATTGAGCCGGTAATAACAGGCGATAAGCCACGGAACCAATGCGTTCGGTGATGGGAAATGGACCAATATATCGAGGTGCTAATTTTCCCGATCGATTGAAATGCACAACACCCTTCATAGGTGAAACACGAATGAACACCAAACCTCCCACACACAAAAAAATTCCAAATTCCTTCTTCGATTATCGGCATGGGATTTTTTTCTACTCTGAGCTTCAAGGATGCGGACAAAAAGAGAAGGATGAGCCTCAAGGCTACACAAACAAGAGATGAACACGAATCAGATTCACGATCTCGAATGTCACAAGTGGAAAAAGTCTCAAGATCACTCCATTCGGATATCATCATGGAAATAAACGCTTATTGCTTACGACTAAGGGCATCGGCAACACGATTTCCCTTTCCGGGAGTATAAAGAATATCAAGATCATAAGATGCAAGGAATTCGAGCCAACGTTGTTGATGCAAATTAAGTTCCTTTTGAGAAAATAAATACTTCAAAGATTTATGATCGGTGTAGAGAATAAATTTCTCTACCAAAAGATAATGACACCAAATTCTAAGAGCGAAAACAATGGCCGTGAGCTCTAGATCATGAGTGGCATATCTAGTCTCGGCAGGCTTTAATTGTCTAGAATCATAAGCGATAACACGTTCCCTTTTGCATGAGAATGGCATTCAAACCAATACGACTAGCATCGGTATAAACAATCAAGTCTTGGTTCCCCTCGGGAATTACAAGAATGGGAGTATCAAAAAGGGGTTCTTTTAATTTAAAAAAAGCATCTTATATGCTAAATCATTTATTCCATAACCCTCTTTCTCGAAAATCTAATACATTTCAAAATTGTAATTAACTTTATGTAATCATCTTTTTAGAAAAATTACTGTGTCTGACTGCTCATCGTAGCGTTTAGGTGTCTCCTATCGATAACGTTGATTAGGCGCATCAACCAGAATTCTTAAAGCACTCAATGGGCAATACAACACAAAATCATCTTCTATATGATAAACATGTCTCTTAAAATTTTTACGAATATTCTTTGCTCGTTTTAAGAAAAAAATCCAATTATACTTATAAATATATCTTATTAGAAAGACTTGCAATTTTAAGTTACCGTTTTCACCCATAATCAATGAATACAAGGACAGACTCATCGAGATATTCGCAGAATACTCGATTCACAAAATGGATGAAATAAGCTGGAGGGTTCGTCAAACCGAATGACGTAATGAACCACTCATAAGAATCATAACGAGCGCGGAATGCGGTAAGTAGAACGCTATCCTCCACAACTCGTAGCTAATGAAAACCGGTGGCAAGGTCAAGCTGAAAACACCTTTGCACCACTCAATAGATCGCTTAGGTGGTAATCCTAAGACAGGCTCAAAGATGTCGGGAAATTCACGAATTACTTGAATGAGGGAAATAAAATCTTCCTTATCATGTGGGTTTAAAGAATAAAATTATGCCATCGAATTGGAATCAAAATCATTAAGAACAACAGAAATCTGCTTAACAGATTAAGGATAGCGAAGATGGATAGTCTTCTCGGGATATAGGATATGGGCTTCATAACGATTAAGCCAATCCTTTCCCAAAATCAATTCTGAAACCTAAGTAGCGCATAACATGCAAATCGGATCGGAGAGCATAATCACATAAAATAATCTCGACATTTTTACAAAGTAAACTGAGTGTTGCGGATCCACCAACCGGATTCGCAATTCTCAGTGAAGTCATCAAGCCCATAATATTTAAAGAAAAAGTATCAACAGGTTCTTTTGATATAAAAGAAGGAGATGCACCCGTATCAAAAGAATTCGAATAGAATAATCACGAAACAAAATAATGCCATCAAGGACTGAATGAGAAATACCTTGACCAAGAGAAGGGTTACTAGAGGCTTGGACAACATTCAGCTTTCCCTCTTTCTTGCTTTGAAGTATGGGACATGAAGATATAGGATGACTAGAGCTTTTGCAATAATGACAAGTAAGGGACTTTGGACACTTATTTTCATAGTGGTCCTTAGATCCACAATTGTAGAATTCTCCACGATTAGAGGTAGGAGTCTTTGTTTCCGAAGTTGCTTGCTTCCCTTTCTTGTTAGGATTAGGTTTGAACTTATTATCGGGATGCCTCTTCTTGTTGTTATTGAAGTTCTGTTTGGCACCCCCAACATCACCATCACTTTCTTTATCGGCCTCTTTAAGTCGAAGAGCGATATCTACAACCTGATCGAAAGGAACTTCTAGTTTCAGAAGTAAAGGCTTTTTGAGGTTCTTATTCAACCCATAGATAAACCTTTGATTTTTCTTCAATGGAGTATTAATATACTCGACCCCATATTTAGAGAGGGACTCAAAAGATGCAACATAATCTGTCACAGAAGATTCACCTTGAACAAGGTCAATAAAGCATCGAGCTAAAGTTACTTTTTCAGCTTCCGGCACAAACTTTAACTCGAACCTTTCCCGGAATTGCTCCCAAGTACGATCCGCTTCAACAATTTCTGAAATCAAAAGCTCATACCAATCTAATGCTCTCTCTTGGAGCATGCTAGAAGCTACTTGGACTCGATGTAGATCCACAAGATTCATGCGAGAAAAGATGCGGTCGCATGTTCTAAGCCAAGCTTGGACTTCTATAATGCTTTCGGAACCCTTGAATGTCCTTCCACCCAAATTGGTATAATCACTACACAAGCGTGCAAACCCAGATTTTGGATGAGTACGCTCAGGAATGGGTCTGGCAGCTTGGGCATTCTTTACAAGATCCAATAGTTGTTGAGCAGACATGAATACACCATCCTGAGAAGTAGCACTGGATTGACCGGCGCTGGGACGGCCCGGTCTAACCATTTCTCTTCTTTAAGAAAGAAAGAAAGAAAAGGAAAAAGGTTATTCTCAAAATGAATTCAAATAAGCTTGATTGGTAAAACAAAGCATCATAAAGAGAATAGGATAGAACATGTCCTAATTCTCAGATTAAATCCTGAGGCACGATTCCTAAGTGAGACTTAGGACAATGATCCTTGCTAGATTATTATACATTGTTCCGAAGTTTGGCTCTGATACCAAGCTGTGACTCCCCACCTCTATACTCACACTAGCCAAGGACACTACGGAGTAATGTCGTCGACTAGTACGAAGAATTATGCTCTTGAGGAGCGACCATCTGTGTAATTGATTTGTGCAAGTACCGGTATGCCAGATAGAAGGTCATGCATTTCATTTCAAGAGGAAATCTGACATATCAAATACAAACTCAAAGCTACTACACAGTGGCTATGTGGCCTTCGGAAACAAATATAAAATAAGCATAACATAAATCAGTCACAGATATTCATATCACTAAGGCGGAAACAGATATGAATATAACACATAGAAGTGTACACCAAAGTAGTGGTCATACAAGACCCACTACATCACAAAAGAATAGGTACAAGTGCTAGACAAAAGAATATGTCTACATTAAGTAGTCTCTATCTCGAATGTATAAAAGCAAAACTACTGAGCTAAAGTAGTTAGCCAAAAGTCAGAAGCTAGTCCCTGCTATGAAGTCAAGTGGAAGCACCTGAAATACATCGGTCTGACCCGAGTATTATATAAGAAGAAAAATAATAAACGAATCAGTCTAGCTATAAATATCATATAAGATGAGATATGATAAGAGATATGAAAAAAATATATGATAACAATAATGCCATACCGTGACAAGTATATATTTGATAACAATGAAAATCAAACAATATCTCAAATCTCCTCAAATATCCAGAAAGAATATCACATTCTTTAGCTTATTCACAAAACCTCAAATATTAACAAAACATATCAATGCAGATTGGAAAAATTGGTGAAATGCAAATTCCAGAAATCAATAATTAGAAATCCAGAAAACACAAAGGGGGAGGCCTATCACAAACGGGAGCATGAAAACTCACCAACACGTGTATCACAAATGAGACGCTATCCCATAAAAATACGGGGTATAGTCCCCCATGTTGACGAATGAGCCGAACATCAACGCACCCTAAAAGATTCGCCTTTTGCACATACTCTATCGTGGTACAGTCCCCTATGCAGACGACTGAGCCGAACATCGACGCACCCTAAAAGATACGCCTCATGCACAGACTCTGTCGTGGTACAGTCCCCCACGCGGACGAATGAGCCAAATGCTCCTCGAACGGTCAAAAGACCATGGGTCGCTACCCCACCAAATTGAGCCGAAGCTCCATAAAATAAGTGTAAATTACACCAAGCTAGTAAATAAATGAGTTTAGCTTCATGTCCCATAACCACTGGCTTAACTTAAATATTTACAAACAAATTGTAGATTTCCACTCGAAAATACAAAATTATCATCATTGATAAAAAAGAAGTGTAAATTACACCAAGCTAGTAAATAAATGAGTTTAGCTTCATGTCCCATAACCACTGGCCTAACTTAAATATTTACGAACAAATTGTAGATTTCCACTCGAAGATTGTCACGAGATTTCAATCGAACAAGTCCAAAAATTAACCGACGAAGTAAACACAAGCATTTCATACCACTTGTTTTGCTAAGCTGTTTAATTAGATTTCTCATACGAATGAGGTAAAGGTTTGTATATACTAATAGATTGAAAAACGGTTTTAAAAACGAGCTTTGTATTAAAAATAGTGTTGGAATCGTTTTTGTGAAAAAGTTTGATTATTTACTACTAGTATTAAAACCTTTGTATTTTAAAGTGAAAAATCACAGAAATGATTGTAAAAACAATCTAACACAAAAATTCACATTCGACAACGTGAATTAAAACCATAAAAATCGATATCAAATCCATCAAATGGATATTCCCAAAAATCCAGAAAAGAAGCCATCAAAGTCGATAATAAATGACAACAACTAATCGGATCAATACAAATCGATACAAATCGGAAATCCACACAAAACAGACGAAGCAGGCAAAATAGAACAAGACAAGACGTCTGGTTGGATTGGCCAGACGTCTGACCTTGGGTTTGGGGAACTTATTTTCCCCTCCCCCATTTTCTTTTTGATGCCAGAGACCCTCCAAACGTCCGGTATAGTGTAACCAGACGTCTGGTCAAGGGTTCGGCCATTTTCTTCTTCTGCCATATCTTTTTTTTGCTCCAGTGCATTAACCAGACGTTTGAGTTCTTCAACCAGACGTCTGGTTGCCTGTACTGGGCACCAGTTTGCCTAGGCCATTGATGGCCAAAATCGATTCGGAAGCGATCGGACGAGCAACGTAGACTAGGGATTTATGCCAAGCGAGAACCCAGCCTTATAGGCTCTTCGATACACCCAAAATAACATGTCCAAACATCCAAGATAGGATTTTTAAAGATTTTTACTTCAAAACACCAAAATTGGAAATTTCACCAAATCAATTCAAATCAAAGCAAATGAACATGAAATAGATGTTAGGAATTCATACCTAACAACAATGAAAGCTATAGACATAGATGTGAGTTCAAGAACTCATCTTTAAAACTCAAAAACAATGAATGAGAAGCTCTAAAACAAGGCAAGATCAATTCCTCTTTAATACACCTCTATAATCTTCAATCTATTATCAAAGGTGAAGTTTTTCCTAAGTTAGGTTATAGGAATTTCTGAAAATTGAAGAGAGATTGAGATGAAGAAGATGAAGAGGATGCTTACCTAAGCTTCTCTTTGATTTAGAGCAAGAACTTGAATTTCCTAAGAGAACTAGGGCTTAGGAATTTCTAATCTCCTCTCTTTTCCTCCATTTTTCCTTTTGCTTGAGTGTTAGGAAATGTTATAAATGAATGAAGAGGAATGGAGTGGGAGTTGTTATTGTAGAGGAGTTGGGTTCTTTGTTAGGTTAGCGGGCTGAAACCCAAACCCGAAGCCCCAAATGAAAATATCAAAATTCTAATCAACTCCAAACATATCGATGTTTATACTCAAAAAGGTCGCAAACGCCGTTTTGAACTCAATGGAAGTGGTCCCGAGTCCGGATTTGACCATTTACAAAAAGTCACATTTCGGACTTTTAAATTCAACCAACGATGTTATATTTAAATAAAACATTTAAATATATAATCGTAAAATATGCGGGTTGTTACAACTTTTACTATAAACAACAACATTTGAACACAAAGATCCACTAGAAGATGAATAACTAAGAAGATTAGATGAAATTTAAGTAGAACCACCACCAACATTTCCAATTGAGAGCACTTGATCTTAACGGTAAAAGGAAAGAATGCACTCTTCTTATACAATTGAAAACAAAGTATACTCTGAAGATCAGAATCGGTATCAACCACTATAACTTTATTCTCAAGCACATAAGAAATTTCAATAGATGAAGGAGCTAATTGAGACCAATATCGAAAAATGTCATTCTTCAAATCATAAAAACAATAATCAATGGACAACAAAATACTGAAAGTATTATCATCGAAGACAAACAAACAAAGAAGGCTACTATCACCACTGCAAAAGCAAAAAAAAAGTAAGAAATCAAAAAGAAAATAAAACAGTTTTAACAAAACTGATACCTACTGATAATAAAACTAATACCTAAAATCTGAAGCTCAAATTTATATTAAAATTGATACAAAAACATACATCAACAAATATTTGATACTAACAAAACACTAATTTAACCCATCAATTATTTGCTACACATCATCAACTATACACAAAGAAAAAAGTAAAATGATTCAAAAATTCAGTATTGTCAAAATGATACTAAAAAAACTAAAAATGATACCTAAACACTAATCCACAATGAACTAAATACAGCAACAAATATTCATCCAAATCAACACGAATCCAACATAATCATAATTGAACAAAAAACAAATGACAGTCGATTTAAAATAAATTTAAAAACGATGCTTTATATAGAGTAAAAGGAAGAAGAATGAACCTGCTACTATTGCCCAAATTTTCCATAGAATTTGAGAGAAGAAAACACAGCAACAAAACTAATTTCAATTATAAAAAAAACAATGTTAGAATCGACCAAATTAAAACTCTAATAGAAGAAAAGGCAGAAGAAGAAAAAATAGAATCATACCTAAAGTTGAGAATTGAAAGTATCGAACTAAAACAAAGGAGACTCAAAATCCTGATAAGATGACGGAATCGCGCTGCAAAATAAAGAAGAACGAAAAATAAAATTCAAATTTGAAAATAAAAAAGAAGAAGCGACGAAGAATTAAAGAAGAACAAGAACAAAATAAGAGAAAGCACGCGACAGTTAGGGTTATTTAAATTATTTTAATGATTTTGTCCTTGGCAATAAAAAGTTACTGGGCTATCCTAGGTGGCAGAAAAGTCCTTAAGTTTGTCCTTCAGAATATTTTCGTGTTCGAATATCCCCGATATATATTTTTGCACCCACACCACTATAAAACCGCTAAATGCTTTAACTGCATAGGTTGCAATATATGTAATTATAATAAAATGATGTACTACATTGGAAATGATGAGATACCATTTACTATTGGTTATGTGAGTCGGTGTTCACTGTTATGGATAAGATGTTTGGGAGACGATTACCGTTTGTTAGCATTTGGATGGGTAATTGCTATTCTTACTATTTAATTGATGATGGTATGCATATGACTGTTAGAATTCACCATTTTTAGCATGTATGGTTGTTGGTGTCAATAGTGGTTGTTATTATGTTTGATGTATGAATGTTGTGATTATTGCTTGTGGATTTATTTAATCACTTGTATGATTGGATGATTGTATTTGGTTGACATTTGATTATAATGGTAGTAATATGGATTATATGGCTTTTGTGCGTGTATGTATGTTAAGGTATTGTTACCTTTTTTGTATTGCCATGTTGTTGACGATATAGTGGATATGCATGCATGTTTGTTTAGATGTGTTAGTGATATATTATCATGTATTAACATTAATGGTTACACAGGAAGAGCAGGTCAGCTATGAAAATAGATCTATAAGAGCTTGATCCTAAAAGGTTACATATGCAGTATTTTTTTATGCAGTAACCATCATATCCTATAGGTTGGGCTAGGGTGTATAGAAATTAATATGGTCCTAACTGGTTGACACCATTTTCTCGCTACTTATATATATATATATATATATATATATATATATATCATCAAGTCTACAGGTGGAAGTGGCAGAAAAGGGAAAGGAAGATGGATGTAAGCTGCAACTATTGGTTGATCATTTAATATGTCGTTATTATATCGTATTTGTATAGTTTGTGAACTTCGTGGTGACTGTTGTAATTGCATGCTTAATGATTGTTGACATTTATTCATTATATTGGTTCTTGTATATTGTATATTGTTGAAGTAATATTTTTTATGAGGTAAATTAACTATATTTAAAATTTTGTACTTTAAATTATTTAACTAATAACCTGAGATTTTCAACATTTGAGATTATTGTTTAAATTTTATTTTATCCGTGTTTGACACAAATTTTGAATGCTAAAAATTTAGGAACATTACGTTTGGTAGCAGAAGTTAACTTGGAATTCCTACGCCTTGGGTAGATTTAAATTGTTTGAAATAAACAAACTTACACCCCATATTAGGCTAAAAAGTGATAGAGCGTACTTGTTGAGTATGCTTTGGTTGTATGTATAAAGCCCATTAACCCACAATTAGATGAAGTTTATTTATAGTGGCCTATGTTTAAAAAATAGAAATGTGGTGGGGTAGACACTTGTAGGAGGGGTTAGATGCTAGTTACAACTAGAGTCATACACACATAATGTTAAATTATGTAAAGGGTTTAATGAAAAGTGGTTTGTTAGAAATTTTGAATTTTTTTTATTAATTGAGGAATAAGGTGCTTTTAGTATAATTTCATTTCTTGGAAATAGTGTTTGACTTATGAAATATCTTATTTTAATAAAATTTGTAAAAATATAATTGATCCATAAAATTTGAAAAATATTTTAATACAAGGTATTTTGGTTAAATTACCTTTGAGTTTGTAAACATTCTATTGAAATTATTTCATTGAAAGTAATATGATTTGGGACATTTGGTTTAGAATGTTTTTGTTAGGGAATAATTTGGAGGAAGTTTTATTGAAAATGAAAATGCTTTTGTTTGAAGAAATTTTATAAGAATACTACATTATATATGAGGAATGTTGGTTTTAGGAGAGTTTTGAAAAGAAAGCAATTTATTTTATTTGGAAGAAAAATATTGTTGTTTTATTTGGAGGATATTTTAAGAAATATTTTATCAAAGAATAATATTTAAAAACATTTCGATTAAAAAACAAAATTTTAGTAGAAAGAACATTAATTTTGTTAAATATTTTATTATGGGTATTTAATTGGGAAAGGTAATTTATTTTGGAAAAAAAATTGTTGGGAAATATTTTCAAGGAGAATATATATATATATATATCTATGTGTATGTGTTTGTGTGTGTGTTGTTGGAAAGTGTTTTCATTATAAAGTCTATCACGATGAGTTACCCTTGTTAGAAATTACATGTATAATACTGAAAGACTATGCCATGATTGGATGGCATGGGTGTCAGACTTGTAGATGATACGAGTTTTGGGTTAATCCAAAATGGGTTATGTGGAAGTAGTCATGTCTATTGTATGCGGATTATCCTAGAGAGTTGTAGAGATGTCTAGGTTATTATCTTCTAGGGAATTTGGTTATGATGATATGGTTATCCACTTGGATAGATAGGGTAGTGGCATTTTTGATAAAGTGTTACTCGTTTTCCCTATTTCATTTGCTTGATTTGGTTAAATTAGTTGCATTGTTCTTATGTTTGTTTAGTGATTAGTTAGGTTAGGAAAATTGTTTTTCTTTGTTTGACAATGGTTGTTTATGGTTTAAGAGTTTTCTTGTTAGTGTTGATTTATTTTTCTTACATTGCCTTATTGTTGTTTGCATGTTGCATATATTCTCATTTTTGATTGTTTTGTTTAATTATCCTATCATGAATGTTTTCCTTGTACTTTAAACTTATTCAATATTTATGTATATGTGATAATTGATAAAGTTTGCTTTAAGTAAAGCATGCATTAGAAAGAATACGGGGGAGTTAAGATCGTGTTTGGTTTAGTCATAGAGGTATGGCACGGTTGCATAAGTTGAGGAAGGTTGTATAATCGGAATAACTACTTATGTGTCAAGGTTTCTTAATGGTGGGTATAATAGGGTTCCTTAAGGGTGGGTGTGAGTAGTTAAGTGGTTCAACAAAAATATCGATGGTAGTGGAGAACTTACCCATTGTTTATGAATTATGATAAAGTTAGGGGTATGCCCTATGGGTAATTATATAATTTGTTACATATATCTAACTTTGTGACTAATCTTGTTCATAATAAAGTATTTGATTTCTATTATATACTTGGTTATATAGCGATATAATCAATTAGTAATTGTTTTAAAATATATAAATAAGAAAGTCCTTAAATGAAATGTTATGTGATTGTAGTTGTAAATAGTTCCAATCGTGAGTAAAATCACATTTTGTTTTAAATATTCCCGATCAAGATGTTAGAAAAAGGGCATCGATGCATTTATTGAGACTATAGTACGTAACTGAAGGAATCGAGTAGGTCTGTAGCAGGCAGATTCTAAAAAAATTCTATCTTGAATCTATAGGGCTTATGAAGTCTGAAGGGTCGATTAATATAATCTAATATTGTTTTAAAAAAATTCTCATTTTATTTAAATTATTTACAAGAAGTTTGTTAAATTTGATGTTTATATAAATTAGTGTACATCAAATATACTCTTATATGTATATATGTGTAATGATTAATTGCTTTGTACTATTATTTTGGGCAGATGAAGAGTCAATATGTCACTTGTAATGACCCGTATTTTTAGCTATTTTAAATTATTAAATTTGATATAATTATTGAATAAAAATGGTTAAAAAATAAAAATTTAATGATTTTGAATGTAAGTTATTGGATACGAACTTGAATAAAATTTTGAAATAAACTAATTTCAAAGATTTAAGTAATAACAAGTATTGAAAGGTAATGCTATGTATTGAATGTGTATACGATCAATAGTTGAATTAAATAATAAACGTTGAATTCATTAGATGTAAATAAAGTAATTGATTGATAACGAAAATTCATTTAAAATATAATATTGAAATTTGTTGAATATTGAACAATTAAATTGTTTAAAATTTAATATTGGAAATTATTTGAATAATTGAATTCTGAATATTATATGATTGAAAATGATATCGAAAGTTGATGTAAATTTTATTTAAACAATAATGAAGATTGTTAACATTTAAAATTGGATTTAAAAGTGAATAATTAGAAATTGGAAATTTTATATTATAATCGAGAAGTAAAAATAGCGATCCGGGGCAAAGTCTCGGAAGTCGACAAAACCAGTTCTATTGGATCCGTAATAGTGTATTATTATCGAATTTCAAATTTCGTAGCGTTTGGAGTTATCGTTTGGTCGTACGGGATAGAAACGCGTTGAATTAAATATAAAAAATTTAATATTTTAATTCGATTCAAAAGGCTATCTTCCACTTACAATCGAATTATGCCCCAAAACATGTTCCATTGTGTTCGAAATAGGGGTAAAACATTATAAACGCCAGGCGGCATGCTTCGTCCGGAAAAAGTTGAAAATAATAATAAAATAATGTATGCAAGTATATAAATACATGTCCACAGTAAACCCTAGCATTCTTCACAGTCGCGCCTCCACTTAAACACCAATGGATGAAAATTGATTTCCTTCCTCCCTTAATCTCTCCTCATCCACTCATTTTTAGACAAAACTTCCTAAACAAAAATCGAAGAGCTTGTCGAGCTCGTCAGATCCATACGGTGGTGATTGGATTTAGTGGAGTGTGGAGGTTAGGAAGTCACCGTGTTCACCGGCCGTTCGTGCGCGTTTCTCGAGCAGTAGGGGAGGCCGAGTTTTGATTGGCTTCAGGCGTCGATGGGGTGGGGGACGAGCTACTAGGTGGCGTCGCCTGATCAACGACTCGACGATTGAGGAGGGCGCGGCTAGCATTTGTGAACAGCGGCTTTGGGTTCGCGTACGTGAACTGGAACGAGAAGAAGAAAGGGAAGCAACGGCCGATCTGCTATAATTTTGAACGTGCGGCCTGGATTAATTAAGGTTTTTTTTTAAAAAAGAAAAGTTTGTAAATTATATATACATATAAATTTGTGTGATGTTAATAAATTGATAACTTCTCCATACGAGGTTGGAATTGGACGAAACAAGCGGCGACGGGATCATGGCCATGAGCACTACATTCTAGAACTAATTTGGAGTTGGCTAGAGCTAGTTAAAATTTTAGATCAAATCGAACGTCGTTCGATTTGATTTGAAATTGAAAACTCAAGGTGAGTGTTTTATAACACTCGCAACGTACTAGAATATTTCTATGATAATTAAATTCGAAATTATGAAGTGATATAAATTTATTGGTCGTTGTTTGATAAAATTTAGTTGTCATTCGAATTAACCGTTAAAAAATAAAATTGACAGTTAGATTTGAAATTGGGATTTATTGCCAGTAAATTACCCGACATTATTATCTATGAAATTGTTGTGAATTATATTGACTATTTGGATGATTGGTTGTGATGGATGCTATTGGTTGATATTTTGAATGATTTGGATGCTTATTTATTCTGATATATCCTATTATCACCCTATATATTATTTACAGTATATAAACTATAAATTGAATTATTTCGAATAAATTAAGAAATAGGTTGAAATGATATATACCTATGACACTGTGATTTGAATTGAAATGATATATATCCATCCTTGAATTTAAATTGAAATCACTGATCACTTGGCCATAGGATAGAAAACTATATGCGGACAACGAATTGGTTAAATTAAATTATTTTAAAATTTTTGATTTGAATTTTTTTAAACGATTTTGATTTAAAAGAAATAAAAAATAGATTTATAGAAATCAAATTATTTTCGAACTTGAGTCCGGATGTTGAAATTTAAATTTAGTAATCGAAATTGTTTAAATAATCGAAGTTGAGATTTTGAAGTTATAATTGAAATATGATTTGAATTTCGAAAATTGATTTGTTTTAAAAGGATTTGAAATTTCATTCGAACTTTGTATTATTGATAAGTAAAGTTAATTTAATTGGATATATAGATTTAGACTCAAGAATATAATTTGTTTTATGTTTTGAATCTTAATTCGAAGATTGAAGTTTAATTTGAATTCAGTGATTTTAATCGATATTTTTGAAAATCGAACTCGAATTTAAATAAATCGAAATGGTTTAAAAGTGAAAATTGAATTGAAATTAATTTAAATTGGAATTGAATTGAATTAATTGGGACTGAGATCGAAATTGAATTAATTCGAAATTGAAGTTAAAATTGATTTGAATTGAAATCGAAATTGAATCGATTGAATGGAAATCAAAATTTGTTCGAGTTGAGAAGTTGGAATTGAATCGGTTTGACTTTGAAGCTATTTTCAATAAAATTATTTTAATTTAAATTGTTTAAAATCTATCTTCTTAAATATAAAAATAATTTTGGTTTTCCAAATTATTTTGCTATATAAACCATTTTAACACTCCATTAAACTATTTTAACAGTTTAAAGCTATTTTTAATTATTTTTAACCTATTAAACTATTTTAACTATTTTAATTATTTAAACTATTTTAAAACTATTCAAACTATTTTTCAAAAATTCAAACTGGTCAAGGGTGGAATGTTTATTTTTTTAAATCATGGATTTAAATACGAATTGGGTTAAATGAAGTTATAAACTAAATTGAAATTCGAAACAATTTTGGAATCGAAATCGAGATATTAAGGCAAAAAGGATTTTGAAATGAAATGGTATGTATTTGAGTAAATATGATGGTTTCGAAATGAATTTGATTTTGAAGCGAATATGATATTTTGATATCAAGTATGAATTGTTATCGAAATGTAAAAGAACCAACCGGTGTGTAAAACGACGTTTGGTTGTTAAAGAGATCGGAGCCGGTTATGGGCATACTCTCTGTCGATACCGAAACCACATTAACAACTGTGTACATGGAGGAGACTCCAGAACAAAGTGGTTGGATTTGGCGACATTTGCTGGATTTGAAGAAAGAGAACGATGATGGATTAGTCTGGCACTCGTGCCAATTTGAAATAACTAAAACAAGAGCCGTACCGGCCAAGTGGGTTAGCTACCCCAAGCGGACGCACTTCTTCATATTACCATCATTTACATTGTGATTGATTGGTGTGCACCCTCCAAATTATGGGAGTGTTGGACGCGGTGGGCGATCATAGCTATGATGCATTACCACTAGCCGGGAAGGGTAAACTGGTAGTATCCTACCTTGGGCATTGTCTAACGTGCCTTGTCATACTTTTATCCCTAAACGAGACCCCTACCATTTTGGTTTAGTGTTGTCGTATCATGGCACGTCCCTATCCACCGACCGTTTAATTGGTGTTTTATATGGAAATTGTACGACAATGCTTAAAAACGCGTTAAGGGGGATCAATGTAAAGCCTTAACGCTAAGAAAAATATTTATTTTATCAATTAGACATTATATATGTAGCGTATTCTACTACATATAAATATTTTGACGGATCCTTAAGAGATGGAAAACCCCATAACATCTCTTGAGTTATTGCACGCACGTTATACACTGGATATGAGATGTGAAAAACCCGTAAGCATCTCTGATGCCATGACACTCATGTTTTATGCGATATCGATTTTACTCACATAAGAATATTTTAGTCCTGACTCGAGTGTTTTGTCTTTTCATTACGCTCGGGTTAGTCCTGAGTTTTTCAGCTTACTAAAGATTTATTTTGGAGGACGAAGTTGAAGATTTGGTGTACTATTACTATTATTACTTCTACATCATGTTGTCTGCTGCATTACTTTATTTATTCGTGATGTATTTATAACCCTGATAAATGTTGTATAGATTATAATCAAATGTATTGTATAAATAGCTTCATGAACTGCTTATTTGATTATTATATTTTACCGTTCCGCTGCAAGATTATGTGTTTGTTTTCTTCTTCTGTTCTTATTTTTCTTAATCAACCTCATTGATTATCTATATTCCGGATTGTTTAAGTTGGACTTGTGTGGATTATTGTCGATTTAAACCCTCCTAAATGTGGGTCGTCACATCACTTATGTAAACTATTCAATAGATCATAAATGTAATGAATGTGTAATTTATTAGAAATAATACTTATTACTTCTATAAACAATTCACCATATTTAACTTAATTTATTTAAAGGAAGTTCAAGTTAAATTAAATTAAACGAGTTTTGATTTATAAGTGTATCAAATGAACATATATGTGTATAGCCCATGTTTAAAAAATATGAAGCGCACATGGTTAATGTGATCGTATATATAGGTGATGGGTTTTACACCGCAACACACATTTATCTTGTTATATATGCCTCTTTTGTCTAAAGATTTTTTTCAAAACATAAAATAACAATTGTAAATACATACAATAACAATTATACAAACACATGCACACACATATGTGTATATAAATTATTATTTTGACTATTTTAAATGTTTTGAATTCAAGAATTAACCATTTTAAATCTAATTTTAACGTAGGAAGGGTTTAAAATTAAATATATGATTTTACACAAAAGAACATTTTATAAACTTTATATTAAAATAACAAACATATATGTATACATGTACAAATAATTATAAAGAATGTTTTAAATTTAAAAATAACATAAACTTATAAACTATGTGATTTTATATGTATATTTTAAAACTTAAATTTAACAAATAGAAAACTAGACTTAACTTATGAAGAATTCAAAATAGGTTTATAATTTTGCGCAAAAGTCCACTTATAAAAATCCGAATTGATACACCTTTAAAATTATGTAAACGATGAGAAAATGAATTTTCGGACAAAATCAACACACATAAATATGAAATCATTTTTCAAAATGATTTCAATTGTTCAACATATATAGTTTATTTATGTTTGCAAATAAGAAAGTACAAAATTATATCAATAAATTAAAATCGGTTTCCAAATCTATTTATTTTAATTTAGCTATTAATATCCAAATCAAAACAAAATTAGATCGGACAACCCAAGCATATATGAATTCGTTGTAAAAGGTTTGGGAACTAAACAATACACACAAGATGAGCACATAATCAAAAGAAAAGTAGGATAGGGATATCTAAATTGTATTAACACCATGAATTATATAACAAAATAAAATTTGAATATTACCTTAAGATAAAGCCCAAAATTTCACCTCTACGATATTTGACAGAATCTACTCTAGAAACTGCAACAATCTGAAGCACCAGCATTGTATTGATTTTATTGATTTGATTTTGTTTTAGGAAATCTTTTATGGTTTGGGTGCCATGAATTTTTGGCCAAATGAGAGAGAGGAAAGCGGAAGAAAATGAATAGTTAGGATAATTAATGGGGAATGGAAGAAAATTTGTTTTAAATTAAACTTTGAAGCTTTCCATTTTCCTTCTCTAAAACCTAATCATTTTCATTCCTCATTAAATCTCAATCAAATGCTCTCCCCTCACCATGTATGGCTGACCAAGAAAGTGCCTAGGAAGGCCTCAAAAGTTTCCAAATCCACTTAGTAGCTAATTGATTTAAATAGAAATTAGACTTTATTGATATTTATATAACTTTTATATACACACTTTATTAAATTTTAATGGAATTCAAAAAAATCAAATAAAATTTAATAATTAATATTCAAAAATATTAATTAAAAAAATTAACAATGTTATAAATTAATTAGATCGTGTGGTTTATTTGGAGTATTCATCATTACAGCTGTGCGACTCAAAGGTGTAAATTCAATAAGTGATTAACATCAAACAATTCAAATACTAACGTCCGTATGTCGCCTTTGCTAGTGATGTGACATTTTGGTTGAACTTATCACTTACAAATCTTTTTGGTAAAATCAAATTTTACTATTATAAGCGATACCTAGTAGTAAGGATTATTTATACAAATTCTCTTTGTAACAACCTATAAATTTTAACAAATATTTTAAATTTAAGTTGTTTGAAACTTTGATTTTTAAAGCATTTTAAATTGAATTTTGGGATTTTCCAATGCAATTTTGGATTTTGTTTATATTTATTTTCCAAATATAATAAAATAATGATTTTCTGGAAATATTATATTTTGTTCAATTTTTGTCAAACTTTGATTTTCAGTTGAAATTTGTAAATTTAAAATTTTACTCTAATCTTTTTCTTTGAAACAGTATTTGTTTCTGATATTTGTTCTGCTTTTCGTTTTGTGAAATTCTGTTTTATACTTTTTAAATGCGATAAAATTCAACGTTTTCACGCAATTATTTTTAGTATTTCATTGTTTATTTTCTATTTTATTTTTCCATCTTTTATTTTGTTTAGGCTTTATTTTATTTGTTGTTTTAAATTTGTTTGGAACGGGCTTGTGATTTTGGACTTGGAAATGCAAAAGATTTAAGTTATTTTCTATATTTGCCTCTTCACTTTCTTCCTATCCATTCACTCTTTCTTTGCCATACAAAACATTTCAACTTCCTCACGTTCTCATAATTTTTCTCGTACACAGTTTTGCTCAACTTCTCATTTCATTTTGCATTCACCTGAGAAAATACAGTAAGTTCTATGGCTTCTCTTCTCTTCTTTTTATTCTTTTTATTTTGTTTTTCTCCTCTTTCATTTGCATGCTAGGCTCGGCCTCTACCCTATCATCACCAGCCTTTGCCGACTTCTCCACCATCTTCACCTCCTCCACCACCACCTTGCACGGCCAGCACACCCCTCACCATCATCCCAGCCAGGCCGTGACCACTCCACCATAAAACAATGTAAAACCCCTAGCCGAACTCATTTATTCACCATCTCCACCTTGTTTGCCTCGACCACCACCACCATATACTCCTCCTCCAGCCTGTCATGACGTCTGGCCGCCACCTTCGGACCTGACATGAACCACCATGAACCATCAGACCGAGCCATGTTGCCTAGGGCCGAACCAAGAAGCCAATGACCTTTCACATTTCCATGCCTCTTTACATTCACAACTCCTACCCCTTTCAACTTCCTTTGCTTTGCTTCCTACTCTTAGACCATGGCCGAACATATTACCACAGATCTGACCATAGGTCGAGCCATTGTGATGGTGATCAAGCCCATTTCCTTGAGGTCGAGCCACTTGTTTTTTCTAGTCTTTGGTTTTCCATTTTTGTCTCTCTTTTATATTGTTTAAATCTTATTTCTTTGTGAATTAATATATACTTATGTATATATTCTATTTTGTTGTTTACAAGATTTGGATTTGGGTGTTATTTCTCCTCGAAATTGATTCGTGCTTTGTCGTGCTTTGTGGAGTTTGAATTGTGTTTTGAATTTGATCTCTAGCTTTAGAGGTGAGTTTATCACTCTCGACAAATCGTACTTATATAAATGTGAAACAATGTCACTTGAATTGTAGTAGTTGATATGCTATGTTGTATGCTCACATCTGCCTGTTATCTGACATTATATGATGATATTACCTGATTATATACCTGTTGCATCACCTGACATCATATGATATGTTTTACTGTTTATTTATTTTATGTTTCTCACACTGCAAGTTCCCTATTAGTATAGAATCATTATGGGTTGAAATGATACATACCCGAATGGACTTTAGAATAGGGAAAAGTCATTACGAGCTAAAATGATAGGCTCGAGCGATTTTTATTTGACTTGGGATTGCGGGTTTGAAATGTTGAAACCCGGAATTTTTACTAATTACGGATTGAAATGATATATTATTCGTACCACTTGACCTAAGTTAGAAAATATTATACAGACCCGTGGTTAATTTTAAAATATAATTTTCTAGAAATCATTAAGTATTCTAAATGTAAAAATGTGAAATTTTGACTTAAATTGGATTTAAATGATTTAAACAGTGATTTCCTAAAAGTTAAAATTGTATAAGTTAATAAATGGTTTAAATTGTAATTCAAAAATTTGATTTAACTTAATAATTGAAATTTGATTAAAAATGGGATTTTAGAAATTATTAAGTATTTTTAAATGTAAAAATGTGAAATTTTGACTTAAATTGGATTTAAATGATTTAAACAGTGACTTCCTAAAAGTTAAAATTTTATAAGTTGATAAATGGTTTAAATTGTAATTTAAAATTTGATTTTAACTTAATAATTGAAATTTGAGTTAAAATGGAAAATTTAAGCTTAACTTGGTAATTAAAATATTCATTTATGAAATGGATACCTTTTTAAAGTAAAAGAAAATATCAAGTTATTTGTTAAAATAAAAGTTAAGCAACTTATAGTGAATTTTGACTTAATGTAAATGAATTATAATTTAATTGGATATTTATTAATAAAATGTTATTTTATTAAATTTATAAGTTAAATGATATCCCGATAAATAATTTTGAAAGGTGGAATAAGTTTGATAAGTTAAAAATGATAAAAGTGGAAGATATATTGTTGAAAATGTTATAGTACAACTTATAACAGAAATTGTAGCATTCCAGAAATGCTATGGTTTCAGTGTAGTGTTTTTCAAATCTACTGCTATCTCTACAACAGCAGTTTATAAGTGCTGTTGTTTCCAACAATGAACTGTTTTCAAATTACCACTATATCTACAGCAGCAGTTTATAAGTGCTAATGTTTCTGAATTGTGTTGTTTGTCAATTTTACCACTATACTTACAGCAGCATTTTCTAAGTGCTGCGAATGCTGAAAATACAATGTTTTGAAATTGTTATAATTGATTGAATGAACTTAGGAAATGCTAAAATCTTGGAAATTGAATATTTGATTTGAAAGGATAACGACTTCATATTTAAATGGTTTAAATGAATATGTTTTGATTTGAAATATAATCCATTTTGAAATTTATAACCACGGGTTATAATAACAGTTGGATGTTATAAAGTGTGGCTAGAGGTGGGCAATTGCTGCAGCTTTGCGCTACCCCAGTCACATTAACACAATTATTTTTGCATAGTTTGCTTTACTTTAGACATTACTATGATAGCGTTCATTACTACATAGTAGATGGTTTAACGGATCCTTAAAGGATGGGCGATCCCAGGCATCCTTTAAGTTACTTGTGCATTTCTATTACAGTTCAGTTGAGTTGGTTTACATTGTATAAGTATGTATGTCCTGACTCGAGTGTTTTGTGTTCTGCTTTACGCTCGGGTCAGCCTGAGTATCACAGCTTTGGATTCATCTTCTGGAGCTAGAGATTTGCTGGAGCTTATTTGTCTATCTCTTCATCTATTTCCATTTTAGTTATTTCCTATTCATTATTGCTTTTGTATTAGTTAACTTATGCATTCCGACTTCTATTGTATTTGTTTTTCAGACTATGATATTTTGTATCTGTTTTGAGATTATTTGTGTAGTAGCTTCATGAACTACTATGGTATTTTATTTCCGCTGCGAGTTATTCTGATATTCTGTGTCTGTGATTCTGTGTTTGATTTTATTTGCTCCAAATTTTTCTTAACAATCCACTGTTTTGAAGTATTCGAGTCCGACATGTGTGGATTTATTGTCGATTTGAATGGTCCAAAATAGTGGGATGTTACATTCTTCATCAAAACCATATGTTTTTAGGACTTACGGAATTTTATTTTGGTCAAAATTCCAGCATCATCCACATTTAACTTGATTAGTCCAAACAAAAAATCCCTGGTTCGATAATAATAATTACTATCAACCATGTTGCTCTGTGTAATAATCCGGGATTTCGCAATTTTTTTGATTATCGTCATTAGAAGATTAATATAGTTGCGAATTGCCGATTGAAGTTTTTAAATTAAGTTGAAATTCGTTTATAAAAATGTTAAGTGTTTAATCAGTTGTAAATTATTTTACAAAAATTTGTTAAAGGGTTGTGGACTTAAAAAAAAATAAAAAAAAAATTAGGCCGTTCCCTGTTCAAATTATCCAGCCTTTTCTTTTCTTTTTGAGATAAGGGTTTGTAACCGAACCCCCCTCATTTTATTTTTCCCCGTTCGTAACCCTAGTTCAAACAAAGAAAAGAATAATAATGGCGGCTCGTTCTTCTCTCGTTCGCACGAAAATTAAGGTTTCGAGCAAAATGGAAGACGCCAACTTCGGTAGCTCGTTCGATCGCTGGCCTCGTCCATGCTTGGGCAATCGATTTCTTAGTCTCTGCTTATGGCTGCTTCTATTTGCAAAGGTGAGTGGTTTGCCACTCACATCTAATTCTAGTCTTTTTGATGATTTCTGGCTTGATGTTGTTTCTGGAGACAATTTTGGCTTTGTATAACTTCGACTATACTGTGCATGGCCTCTGGTCCTTGGGTTTGATTAAGTTGGGTTTGTTTCGATGTTGGTTTTGAACTATTCGTTCGTCTCTGTCATCACTGTGTTGATTTTTAATTTTAACGAAGCTGATTTGTTTTAGCCTTAGGTATTGCTTGGTATTAAACTGTTGACTTCGGTCTTGATTTTGCGTAAGTGACATTCCATAACTTTGGCCATATTGTCCATCAGCTCTGATAGCATTTTACCCTCGTCCGATTGTACCTGTTGTTTCATGACTCCGGTCATTTGATCTTGAATTGTTCGATTTCATTTTTGAAATTGTTTTGCTGTCTGATTTATGATATCTCCACTTGAAGCTTGCGAAAATTTGAACCTGCTGTCTGGGGTTCATTCATATAGTATTGACATGGAATTAATTGAACAATTTTACATATTTTATAGTTGCAATTGTCTCTTGTAAATTATGGAAAGTTGGTACGATTGTTATATACAAGTATTTATACTTGTATATATACAATTTGTCTTAACAGCCCTTTGTTATCCAAGTGCTGCTGCCCTCGTTTGGTTAGGTAAAAATAAAAATAAAATTTTGATATGTTGAGAAAATTTCATGTTATATCAGACTTAATACCTTCTCTTGTGCCTGCATAATTTGGCAAATGAAGTGTCTGCCCTTTTGTATATGCGTAAATGCCTATTTCTAATTGGTAAAATTTTATACGAGTATGGTTTTATTGTTGTTTGAGTTTCACTGGACTTTGAATTTGTTTTTATGACTTGGTTTCAATTTGTACATTTCGCTGTTTTTGACTTTTGGTTGCATTGCAAATGTTGCTTCGACAGTCGAGCTTAGTTCGACTGTGATGGTGATTTTTGCCAGTGCATTGTTTACCTGAGATTAACCTGACTATTTCAAGTTCGTTTTCGTTTCGGGTTGACTTCGATCGATTGGTTTTGGGTTCTTTTCAAATTTGTATTGTGCCTTTGTGGGCCTCTGTGCCTCTGTGCTTATGTGTGCCTCTGTGCCTTTGCGCCTTTATGATAATTGCACTTTGATTTGTTGTGCCTAATTTGTGGTTGCCTGCACTTATATGTGCAGTGTTTAGTCACATGTTAGTGGAGTTGTAGTCATCCTACTTTGCCTGGATTGGATACATCTGTGCACATTGATGTATATGCATTTCCTTGAATTTATGTTGATTTGGAGCTTCATCAATTGTTGCTCCTAGATGTTCTAGATTAGTGCAGTTTGAAATTTGTGTGGGTTGTAGTTGAATTCTTTGGTTATTTCCAGTCCGGAAAGTTGCGACTGGGTTTCAGTTGCTTGTACCTTGGTTTGTTTCTTTACTACTGTACGTGACTTGTGTGTTTTGGGGAACTTGTTTCCCTTGTTGCCTCTGACCTTGTTTGGTATTTGTTTTGGGCACAGTTGTCTTGTGCCTTTGTTGCGCACTTCATATTTGAACTGTTTTATTAGTGATGTACTATATATTCACTATCTTCTTGAACTTGTTTCATTAGTGATGTTCTGTACATCCACTATTCTCCTTGCTGTCCTCGTTTGCACACGGCTGCTGCCTCGATCTCTGGTCTTGGCTCATGTAGTCCTAACTTTGAGTACTTATGAGTATGTGCACTTGCATCTGGTGCATGTGCTATCTTCATTTCAGTTGTACTTCTTTTTATTGCCTGGTCTGGATTTATGTTCTGGTTCGCGTATAAGCCAGTTTCATTTATGTTGTTATCACACTTGTGTTGAACCCGATTTCGAGGTTTGACCTTGTGATCATTTGTGATTTTCACCGAGCTCTTGTGTATCTCATGCGATAGTGGCGAGGCAGTACACGCGTGCGTGTACTGCAGCCCTATTAGATTTGACAGTTTTTAATTGATGTTTCGAATTGTCAAATTGTTTCGTTGGTAAAATTCAATGTTTTGAAGTTGTATTCTGATTTGGATTTGTTGATTTGTTGTTTAACACTATTTAGTGTTATATATGCCGTTATCCAATTCTCGTATCGAGAGTTGGATATACGAGATTTCTGTGACTGTCGTCTATTTGACTATCTGATTATTATTGCTACTATGCACTAATAACTGAGTTTGAATTAGACTGACCCGTGTATTATTTTCTTTTGAATGTAATACTCGGGTCAGACCCGAGTTATTTCAGGTTGTAGATTTTCATCTTTGAGTTGCTGTTCAGGATTTGAAGACTTTTCACATCTTCTGAAGTTGTCAGTGTCATTTTGTAGTAGTCGTGTCGTTGTATAGAACGATATGTATTCATGTATATTAGTCGATAATGTACTTGTATATATAACTTCTAGAGTCGACAGTTGTAGTTGTATCATATGTATTGTGTCAACTATGTATTAACTGACATCAGTTATATATATATGAGACTTTTATTTTTATCTGTGTTCCGCATTTATATTATCTGTGTTGTTGTTATATCTAATGTCCTAAACTATTATGAACTATCGTAGTTCGTTTTATATTGATAATTGGATATGTCGACGGGAGTAAATAAACAATAGATGAAAAATAAAAAGTATATACTACTCCTATCGAGATAACCAATATTAGTGTAAGGCAAATTACGGATGGTCGCTCCTATCCAGCCTTATTCTTCGTAATAATAGACAGTATTTCTTTTAATACTCTTTGTTATTATGAGTATAGAGGTGGGGCATCACAGTTGGTATCAGAGCTTGGGGTTTATGGACATAATATAAAATATAACCTAGATGGAACATATGTTACAACTATTGGTCGATGTTTTATTTGTGCTTGAGTCAAAACTAAAGTTTTGAAATTTGGATGAAATTTTTAAATAACTTTATTTAAAAATAATAGTGAAATTGTGTTCTGATGATTTGATTGATTTGTGTTCTGTTTATCAGAGTGCGCAGCGGAAACAGTGAAACTGTCCTCGCTGAGTACAACTGATAATCTTTTTGATTTAAAAATCAAAATACGAAATTGATATGAATTTCATTTGTTGTTTACATAGCTGTAATTATTTTGTTTCTTTGAGAATTTCGAATCCGAATTGAGGATTCGAAGAAATTACAGTTATGTGATTTTTGTTGAAATTTCCGCTGATTTTCTTTTGTACTAATCATATATTGATTAAATTTATGTTGTTTTGAATTATCTTTATTGAAGATACCTTCGAATGATTTCTTTGTTCATTTTGTAGTACGTGCAAAATTTGAATTGCACGTTATTGCATTTATTTTACGTTGAACCGATGCTTGGTTATGAAACGTATTTTGTTGCCGTTATTTTTATAACGGGATTTTACACCAATGCTATATTTTGAGGCACGGTGTTTTGTGGCATTTTGATGAATGAAAATTCTCTGATATTACATTTTGCTGTAAATTGTTTTGATATGATTTTGACGTTTCAAAATTACTGTCGTTTTGGCTTCAGTAACCGTCAAATTTTAAAAGTGGATTTTCAAGCGGTTTTTCCGCAATGCTGTTTTGTGACCGTTTTTATGGTATTTTGAGAAGTACAATTTCCTTACCGAAATTGTTACTGATTTACTGTTTTAATCACGTGATTGGAAAATTGTTTTATAAAATTTTAGCAGTTTGCGTTTTCAAAAGGATGAGAAAGCGACTTAAACAATTCAGCAAAATCGAGGATTATGACCCCTTTCTTTTACTGTTTCGCTTAACTCCGGACTTGTTCAGTTGAGAATGCGAATTGTTATTTTTACAAAATAAATAAAATTGTTTTCAGAAATTTAACAGTTTACGCTTTCAAAAGAATGAGGAAGCGATTTAAACGTTTCAGCAAAATCGAGGACTATGACCCCTTTCTTTTACTGATTCGCTTAATTCCGGACTTGTCCGTTTGAGAATGTAAAGTGTATTTTTACAAAATACACAATTTTGCACTTTCAAGGAAACGATGAAGAGATTTAAACGATTTAGCAAAAGTGCGGAGTATGGAACCACACTTTTACTATTTCGGTTAATTCCGGACTCGTTAATTGAATATCTGCTGTTTTGATGAATTTTGCACTTTCAAGGAAACGATGAAGAGAATCAAACGATTTAGTAAAACACGTGGTATGGGACATGTGCGTTTGCTATTTCGGTTAATTCCGGACTCGTTAATTGAAATATTTGATGATTTCGTGTGCTTTCGAGCCACTTTGTTGGACCTTCGGGTCATTTGTTGGACCTTCGGGTCAAATACCAGTACTAGACCTTCGGGTCATTTGTTGGACCTTCGGGTCATTTGTTGGGCGCCAAAAATTTTGTTGAGTACTTGGTAGGCTTCGGCCATTTGTTGATGCACGTGCGGCGAATTAAAAACTCGCCATCTGATGGGATCGATCCAAGCTTTTATGTTGATTTTCTAGTCTTCTTAATTGATTTCTAGATATTTGTTGCATCCAATTATCTGCAGGTAATTGGATATTTGTTGATATGAGTTCTGATTATCGTTTTTGATAATCAGATATTTATTGTTTCTAATTATCGCTTGTGATAATTAGATATTTGTTGATATGAGTTCTGATTATCGTTTTTGATAATCAGATATTTATTGTTTCTAATTATCGCTTGTGATAATTAGATATTTGTTGATATGAGTTCTGATTATCGTTTTTGATAATCAGATATTTGTTGTTTCTAATTATCGCTTGTGATAATTAGATATTTGTTGATATGAGTTCTGATTATCGTTTTTGATAATCAGATATTTGTTGTTTCTAATTATCGCTTGTGATAATTAGATATTTGTTGATATGAGTTCTGATTATCGTTTTTGATAATCAGATATTTGTTGTTTCTAATTATCGCTTGTGATAATTAGATATTTGTTGATATGAGTTCTGATTATCGTTTTTGATAATCAGATATTTGTTGTTTCTAATTATCGCTCGTGATAATTAGATATTTGTTGATATGAGTTCTGATTATCGTTTTTGATAATCAGATATTTGTTGTTTCTAATTATCGCTCGTGATAATTGGATATTTGTTGATATGAGTTCTGATTATCGTTTTTGATAATCAGATATTTGTTGTTTCTAATTATCGCTCGTGATAATTAGATATTTGTTGATATGAGTTCTGATTATCGTTTTTGATAATCAGATATTTGTTGTTTCTAATTATCGCTCGTGATAATTAGATATTTGTTGATATGAGTTCTGATTATCGTTTTTGATAATCAGATATTTGTTGTTTCTAATTATCGCTCGTGATAATTAGATATTTGTTGATATGAGTTCTGATTATCGTTTTTGATAATCAGATATTTGTTGTTTCTAATTATCGCTTGTGATAATTAGATATTTGTTGATATGAGTTCTGATTATCGTTTTTGATAATCAGATATTTGTTGTTTCTAATTATCGCTTGAGATAATTGAATATTTGTTGATTTAAGATTTAATTATCGCTCTAGATAATTAAATATTTTTTTGATTTGAGATTTAATTATCGCTTTAGATAATTAAATATTTGTTGCTTTGAGATTTAATTATCGCTTTGGATAATTAAATATTTGCTGATTTGAAATTTGATTATCGATTGTGATAATCGAATATTTGTTGAATTTGAAATTTGGTTATCGTTATTGACAATCGAATATTTGTTGAATTTGAAATTTGATTATCGTTTTTGATAATCGAATATTTGTTGAATTTGAAATTCGATTATCGATTGTGAAAATCGAATAATTTTTAAAATTGAAACTTGGTTACCGTTTGGGTAATTAAATATTTGTTGATTTGTTTTCTGGCTATCGTTTGGATAATTAGATGTTTGCTGATTTTATTGATATGAGATTTTCTAGTTTCTTATTGATTCTAGATTACGTTGATTGTATTGAATATTGCTGATGTTTGCATTTATTCAGCTTTGCTGTTTTTGATTATCTATTGATAATTAGGCTTTGTTGAGAATTTGTAAATTTCTTTTATTGAAATTGAAAGATTTCTTTGGTGTTTGCGTTTTGACTTTTATTTTCTAGCTTAACCAGTTTAGGTTGGAAAATTTATTGTTAATGACGACCTTAATTACGAAAATTGCGGGGACGCAATTTTTATAAGGAGGGGAGTCTGTAATAATCCGGGATTTCGCAATTTTTTTGATTATCGTCATTAGAAGATTAATATAGTTGCGAATTGCCGATTGAAGTTTTTAAATTAAGTTGAAATTCGTTTATAAAAATGTTAAGTGTTTAATCAGTTGTAAATTATTTTACAAAAATTTGTTAAAGGGTTGTGGACTTAAAAAAAAATAAAAAAAAAATTAGGCCGTTCCCTGTTCAAATTATCCAGCCTTTTCTTTTCTTTTTGAGATAAGGGTTTGTAACCGAACCCCCCTCATTTTATTTTTCCCCGTTCGTAACCCTAGTTCAAACAAAGAAAAGAATAATAATGGCGGCTCGTTCTTCTCTCGTTCGCACGAAAATTAAGGTTTCGAGCAAAATGGAAGACGCCAACTTCGGTAGCTCGTTCGATCGCTGGCCTCGTCCATGCTTGGGCAATCGATTTCTTAGTCTCTGCTTATGGCTGCTTCTATTTGCAAAGGTGAGTGGTTTGCCACTCACATCTAATTCTAGTCTTTTTGATGATTTCTGGCTTGATGTTGTTTCTGGAGACAATTTTGGCTTTGTATAACTTCGACTATACTGTGCATGGCCTCTGGTCCTTGGGTTTGATTAAGTTGGGTTTGTTTCGATGTTGGTTTTGAACTATTCGTTCGTCTCTGTCATCACTGTGTTGATTTTTAATTTTAACGAAGCTGATTTGTTTTAGCCTTAGGTATTGCTTGGTATTAAACTGTTGACTTCGGTCTTGATTTTGCGTAAGTGACATTCCATAACTTTGGCCATATTGTCCATCAGCTCTGATAGCATTTTACCCTCGTCCGATTGTACCTGTTGTTTCATGACTCCGGTCATTTGATCTTGAATTGTTCGATTTCATTTTTGAAATTGTTTTGCTGTCTGATTTATGATATCTCCACTTGAAGCTTGCGAAAATTTGAACCTGCTGTCTGGGGTTCATTCATATAGTATTGACATGGAATTAATTGAACAATTTTACATATTTTATAGTTGCAATTGTCTCTTGTAAATTATGGAAAGTTGGTACGATTGTTATATACAAGTATTTATACTTGTATATATACAATTTGTCTTAACAGCCCTTTGTTATCCAAGTGCTGCTGCCCTCGTTTGGTTAGGTAAAAATAAAAATAAAATTTTGATATGTTGAGAAAATTTCATGTTATATCAGACTTAATACCTTCTCTTGTGCCTGCATAATTTGGCAAATAAAGTGTCTGCCCTTTTGTATATGCGTAAATGCCTATTTCTAATTGGTAAAATTTTATACGAGTATGGTTTTATTGTTGTTTGAGTTTCACTGGACTTTGAATCTGTTTTTATGACTTGGTTTCAATTTGTACATTTCGCTGTTTTTGACTTTTGGTTGCATTGCAAATGTTGCTTCGACAGTCGAGCTTAGTTCGACTGTGATGGTGATTTTTGCCAGTGCATTGTTTACCTGAGATTAACCTGACTATTTCAAGTTCGTTTTCGTTTCGGGTTGACTTCGATCGATTGGTTTTGGGTTCTTTTCAAATTTGTATTGTGCCTTTGTGGGCCTCTGTGCCTCTGTGCTTATGTGTGCCTCTGTGCCTTTGCGCCTTTATGATAATTGCACTTTGATTTGTTGTGCCTAATTTGTGGTTGCCTGCACTTATATGTGCAGTGTTTAGTCACATGTTAGTGGAGTTGTAGTCATCCTACTTTGCCTGGATTGGATACATCTGTGCACATTGATGTATATGCATTTCCTTGAATTTATGTTGATTTGGAGCTTCATCAATTGTTGCTCCTAGATGTTCTAGATTAGTGCAGTTTGAAATTTGTGTGGGTTGTAGTTGAATTCTTTGGTTATTTCCAGTCCGGAAAGTTGCGACTGGGTTTCAGTTGCTTGTACCTTGGTTTGTTTCTTTACTACTGTACGTGACTTGTGTGTTTTGGGGAACTTGTTTCCCTTGTTGCCTCTGACCTTGTTTGGTATTTGTTTTGGGCACAGTTGTCTTGTGCCTTTGTTGCGCACTTCATATTTGAACTGTTTTATTAGTGATGTACTATATATTCACTATCTTCTTGAACTTGTTTCATTAGTGATGTTCTGTACATCCACTATTCTCCTTGCTGTCCTCGTTTGCACACGGCTGCTGCCTCGATCTCTGGTCTTGGCTCATGTAGTCCTAACTTTGAGTACTTATGAGTATGTGCACTTGCATCTGGTGCATGTGCTATCTTCATTTCAGTTGTACTTCTTTTTATTGCCTGGTCTGGATTTATGTTCTGGTTCGCGTATAAGCCAGTTTCATTTATGTTGTTATCACACTTGTGTTGAACCCGATTTCGAGGTTTGACCTTGTGATCATTTGTGATTTTCACCGAGCTCTTGTGTATCTCATGCGATAGTGGCGAGGCAGTACACGCGTGCGTGTACTGCAGCCCTATTAGATTTGACAGTTTTTAATTGATGTTTCGAATTGTCAAATTGTTTCGTTGGTAAAATTCAATGTTTTGAAGTTGTATTCTGATTTGGATTTGTTGATTTGTTGTTTAACACTATTTAGTGTTATATATGCCGTTATCCAATTCTCGTATCGAGAGTTGGATATACGAGATTTCTGTGACTGTCGTCTATTTGACTATCTGATTATTATTGCTACTATGCACTAATAACTGAGTTTGAATTAGACTGACCCGTGTATTATTTTCTTTTGAATGTAATACTCGGGTCAGACCCGAGTTATTTCAGGTTGTAGATTTTCATCTTTGAGTTGCTGTTCAGGATTTGAAGACTTTTCACATCTTCTGAAGTTGTCAGTGTCATTTTGTAGTAGTCGTGTCGTTGTATAGAACGATATGTATTCATGTATATTAGTCGATAATGTACTTGTATATATAACTTCTAGAGTCGACAGTTGTAGTTGTATCATATGTATTGTGTCAACTATGTATTAACTGACATCAGTTATATATATATGAGACTTTTATTTTTATCTGTGTTCCGCATTTATATTATCTGTGTTGTTGTTATATCTAATGTCCTAAACTATTATGAACTATCGTAGTTCGTTTTATATTGATAATTGGATATGTCGACGGGAGTAAATAAACAATAGATGAAAAATAAAAAGTATATACTACTCCTATCGAGATAACCAATATTAGTGTAAGGCAAATTACGGATGGTCGCTCCTATCCAGCCTTATTCTTCGTAATAATAGACAGTATTTCTTTTAATACTCTTTGTTATTATGAGTATAGAGGTGGGGCGTCACACTCTGTCTAAAGACTTTGACTTTGAGCTAACTATAGTTGACCGTGATACTAACCTCATATAACCGATGAGAAGAGTTCTCTATTAGACAACATCTCACTTTCAATGTTTCTACAGACCCACTATAGTCATTTTATGGACGTCATGCCACAATTTAGCTATAATAAAGGTGGAGTGCCAACATTGAAGTTCAATGGTATTCTCAAGTCGAGAGAACTATGTAACATTGGCACTTTGAAATTCTCTGTTTGACCTTAGTCATATTAACTAAGCAAAAATTCTCGAGTGAGTCATTCTATAGTTATCCAACAACTATCAATACATAACCCCTTGGTGCTCTAACAGCCATGAGTAATAACATCCCTTACATTTGGAAAAAGTTACATACTCTGGTCTCAACAAATGAATCGATATCCTTTCTAGAAACATCTTAACTAGGAATATATAAAATATTATGTTATTTTTAATATGATAAAATACTCATGATTACAACACACTATCATATAACATAGTATTTATGGAATTTCTATTTAATATACTTTACATTAGTATTTAATTAATTATATCATAATATAACAAAGTATATTATAGAAATCAAACACCTTTATTATGAACAACATTGTTACCGAATTAGATATATGTAACAAATTACATAAGTGCCCCTAGGGAATACTTATAACTCTGTTAATCTCCCACTTGTAATTTGGGTTAATTAAAATCTTATTCCTACTCCTTTGATTGGTTTTCTCAAACCAATCGGATCGGTCCTTTAGTGAACGGGTATGCCATTTTGTTTTAATTATCTATTATGTCAATTAACTCTCTCCGATGGTGATAAACTGTCTTTATTGCGTGGAACCCTTCAGGGTATATTTTTCGACTTCCAATGAGTTTTAGATCCTTTTATGAACTTATTGCGATATTTTTATCATATAACAATGTTATGAGATTTTCAACATTTAGGAATCACCCCTAGTTCGATATAAATTTCTACATTTATTTATATTTTTTATATTGCAGCGTTATTCAAGACGATGTACTTAGCCTTTTGATTAAATCAGCCACTACTTATTGCTTGGAACATTTACAACCTAATGTTTTTAACTTTAATATTGAACATGAATTAAGGATCGACATACTATACTCGATATCAGTTATGAAGTTTGAGTTCGCATACTCTTCCACAAGGTGTTCGTTGTTTTAATAAACAATTCTCTAGTATTTCGTAAATACTCAGGAACACTCTAAACCATCAATTAGTGATCTTAATTTGGATTTGATACTAGCCTTATGTAACAAATACAGAAGCGAAATACGACTGTTTATGATAATTCGTACTGCCAGTGCATAAGAAATCCATCTTATATGCTCCATATTAAAAAATTTAATACGGTGTCTGTGTATATTGTTTTAGGATCCTTTTATATCGATTATAAAAGATGTCAATTTCAAATCCCATATCGAGAATTAAACAACGAAACTAAAATGATTTTAACACAAGTACATTGTTAATAATCATAATTTTGTTGTTTACTTACAGTTTCATAAATATTTTAATTCCTCTATAGTGCTTTTTTGCAGACACACGCTTCCTTTGTATTTTGACTGAATTTCAAACTATTTGATTTTTCCATCAAAATATTTGCTCAACTCTGATACTTATCGAACGATACTTCTATATAACCTCTTGCATCATATCCAAAACCCACAAACTCAGTATCGCTTTCCCTGACTTCAAGATGCTTTTGTTGTTATGTGCAAATAGCATATTCTAAATAATTATATAAAATTTTGTTTCAACATAAATGTCCCAAAACTCAAAGTCATATTGACGATAATTTTTTGGATAAAATCCAAATTAACTTAAACATGTTGAATGATGAATCTATTACGTTACTTTCAACAATTGAAGTTTATACCATTATTCTTATCAAACTAGCTTACGATATTCCAACCGCATTGGTCTTCTTCTTGAAGACACTTTTGTGGTCGATGGATTATATCCCTTTAGATACAACTATCAAAATCATATTTTGATAATGTATTTGGAATTTATTTTGGATTTGCACATCATGCCATGTGGTAGAGTCAATGCTCTTAATAGCTTATTTACAACTGAAGAAATTCTTTTCTCGACATCGATAATAAATACCTAGTTTCTTTTTGAGAGTTCCCTTTAGACATTCTAATTAGTAATGTCCATTTAGGCTTCGTTAATTTTATTTCATCCTTTACAATCAATTTCATCTTTGGATCGTATGCTAATCAAATTCACTACCAATAAGTTCTAAAAGAAATTCCTTCATCATGAAGTTTGTATTTCTTAAAACAACAATTGTTTCTCAGTGTAATTGGATGTGTATTCGTAAACATTTTATAAATTTTACTACACATTTGTATAAAACTAATTTGGTTTTTAGGTTTACAAAATTTATGCTCACAATATTAATTAATCAATCAATATTGACCAATCAATATTGATCAATCTCAAACTCATTTGGAGTGGGCCACAAAAGATCCCTCACGAACAAGTATTATGTACAATCTCTCACATAAGAACTCCTTGACTTAGAATATATAGGGGTTTCTTATAAACTTTATCTTGTATGATCTCATAAACTTTGTCTTAGATGAAATTAATTATATATATGTACTAACTCTTAAATACACGACGTTACAGAAAGTTGTTATGTGATGACCCACCTCCTCAACCCTTAGAAATTGACATTAATACATCCTCAGTATTCACGTGTCACAAATCGAAGTGTCGGAGAGGCAGATTATTAGGGGTTTTAAAAGAAATAAAGATAGAAGATAGAACAATACAGAATCTCACATCGTATTTAAAACAACTTATAGTTATACATGTGGAAAGTACATACAATCACTCCTGAGTGATTCATCAGAGTTACGGTAGGTACTAACCCAGCCAGGGACAGTTATAACTGCCTATCCCTTACAGGGGCAGGTGGATACCCAATACATAATAGAAAATACAGCAGAAACTAACAATAGATACCTATAATCATACGAACCTCCATGCTTTATGTTTCTCCTAAAATGCTCCATGCTTCTCCTCAAAATGCTCCATGCTACCTAACAACTAGGCTGCCCAAAAAATAAAGCATCTAGAGTTTAGAGGGGAAATAAACTCCGGCTCAATCATAAGACCGGTGCAAGAAAACTCAAAAGAACGGATGCTTTTGAAATTTAATGGTATCTTATAAAGCCACGCCGCACATAAACACAGATCGGTTTTTACCTTATGAGAACCAAAACATTTGCTACGTAAAATCAAGGATATTATTTTTATTGGCATTCTTTGAAAACTCTTTCAAATAAATATATAATCTTAGCCAAAATTGTTACATTAATTAAATTCCAGCATACAAGGTTCTACAACTAAAACCATAAAGGCTCGTATTGGAGAATGGATTCCATACAATGACCAGGTAAGGGACTACCTTCCAACAGTACATCTCTAGAAAAATGCACCGAGGCACCAAAAGATGGTACTTTACCATAGATAGTACTGAATATGACATCACCTCGATCGCTATCGACCTTTACCAGGATCCCAAAGCATACACAACCTACCCGACATATAAAGGGTAATCTAGAAAGGTGATGACAATATCCTAATGGGTGCGACCCACATTGCCCTGCCGCATTTACCCTATTTTTGTCATTCCCGAGTGATGAGGCTCGAGGTAACAATTACCTTTCTCATAGCACACATTTCATTTGAATGCCATATTACCAACTCCATCACACACTATTGATTTCCAAAAATGTACAACCTCTGAGCTCATACGTCTTAGAGAAGGGTGTTAAGTATAGGAGAGTTACCTCCTAAACCACCAAACAAATGTACGTTTGTAAAATTCAATATACATGCATTTTAGAAATGCAATGTCAGACATTTGTCCATACAAGTTGTCCAGGAACATGATAAACCGAAGGAACTCTCTTACTACATCTTGATGGGAATCACCCCTAGGATTAGTAGCGAGCAGCCCTTGCATCGAAGATCAAATGAAGATATTACTACCATATATATATGATATGGGAAATATCCTCGAGAGTCGGTGACACGCAGCCCTACGTTCCATCTTCTAATTTATTATCATTCCATGTCTTCACTTCGAACGCGTATATTAGTTCGAAGTGGTTTTCAAATAGAAATCACCTAAATCCAATCTCTGTTCTTTCATACCAATCATCGATAAAAGATGTTAAGTTTGAGGGTGATTATCATTTCGTTTATCAAT
Source organism: Allium fistulosum (assembly GCA_030737815.1). NCBI lineage: Eukaryota > Viridiplantae > Streptophyta > Magnoliopsida > Asparagales > Amaryllidaceae > Allium > Allium fistulosum. The sequence continues at coordinate 913,346,594 of CM060906.1, forward strand.
ATACTTTATCAAATAAAGTATAAGCATCTCTTTTAGAGATATAAATATTTATATCATATTCTTTTCCAGTATATACGGAATCATTAAATCTCTCTTTAACTTTGGAAATACTAAATCAAAATCATCTCTCATATATCACATTGCAAAACCTTATTGAGTAAAAAGGGTCGATAGAAATTATACTAATTCTACTCAATATCAATTTCCATATTCAACCTTTACTATCCATTGAATAACGATGGAATAATCTTTTAAATTCACATGGATAGTATGGGTTCCCTCCTTGGAATTTAATACCAAGTATAAGAAGAGTATTTTTACAGAATCTAAGTTGTATTAAAATTTTAAATTTGGATCTTTTATATTTGCCTCGTCTCCAACATTTTGACTTTATCTATTCCTCGTCCAAGAAAGAGGCCAGGTAAGCCAGGGAACTGGTTGCTCCTTAACATCTTCTAACTTTAAGCACCCCACATCCGGATCTCATGAATAATAATATCCAGATTACTCATCGGCTTTTAGAGCCAATATTAAATCATTTATTCATAACATCTTTTCTTTTAACCATTTGTTTAAACTCCTTTAAATGTAATTTTAAAACTTCCAAATCATCTTTAAAATAAATAAATATTTATTTGAAAGTGTTCCTAAGAGATTCAGAAAATGATAATTAAGTTAAAACAGCTGTTTTCAAAAGTTACTAGAAAATGCTGCGAAAAAAAAGCTGCAAATAATGTTTTTAAGGCTTCTTTGATCAAAACAACTTTTCTATCAATTGGGAGTCCATTTTTATAACTCAAATCTCTTTTAAAACATTTTGATATATTTATAGAAATTATTTCATATTTTTAAAGAATTAAAAATATCCATTTAAATAATTTAAAGCTTTGGTTTCCGAACTGCCAAAGCGTGACTATTTTGAAAACTTGTTTTGCTCATACTCCAAAATCTACTAAATAAAATCTCGATCTCTTTATTTAGTTGAAAACTATGATTATAATATTTTGGAAAATTCTTATTCCAAAGAATTCCGACTCCGATTCCATCGTATAAATGGATTTAAACTATTACGGCGTGAAATTGCGAACTGCCGTTACGCGACATGCCTATTTTAACTCAATTTTCATTTTCTTTCCAATTTTTGTCGAAACACTTTTAAATGTTTATAAAACATTCTAAATCATTTTAAACCATTTTAAAGAAGTTTTCAATGCCATATATAGCATTTCATTTATTAAGGGAAAGTGGTTTCCTTTGTGAAATTCGACGTGTATTTAACGTAAACCATTTCAACAATCAAACATCCATATTTTCATATTCAAATACGATAAAAAACCATCATAAGTAAGCATAGAAAACTGTATTATATCATCCAATATAACATATATATATATATGTATATATATATATATATGTATATGTATATGTATGTATGTATATATATATATGTATATGTATATATATATATATATATTAGTTTCTCACCTTAGATTCAATCAAACTAACTTTAAAATGACTATAGCTTTGCTATTCCGAAATCGAAGCTCAAGAAGCTTGCACTAATGCTTTCTAAGGGTTTTGGCCTTGGCTTTTGGTGCTTGATGCTCTCAGCTAAGCTTGGAAGAGAGGGAAGGCTTGGCCTTGGGTGGTAGGAGGTGGTGGTCATGTGTTTCAAGGGGAGAAAGGAGGAGCTTTGCTTTGGTTTTGAGGTGTTTGGATAATATAAATTTAACTAATTTTTGCAATATTTTTCTTTATAAATTTCCTATCGTAAGAAGCCATTAATGAGGAGTATAAAGAGGTGAAGAAGCTTAGGAAAATGAAGGAGGAAATGTGAATGGAGTAAAGATGAATGGTGGGTATTTATAGGCAAATGGAAGTGATAAAATATCATGATATTTAAGTGCAAACACATCGTTTAATCACCACCACACCCTCCTCCTCTGTCATCATTTCGGCCGAAATAACCCCCCTCCCCCCATGTGGCTACTCCATGTGCATGTACTTGTGTGTAAGAGGTTGACTTCAGGATGCTTAAGGATGAAGTTTAGGAAAATATCTTTATTATTTTGTAATATATATATATATATATATAAATGATTATATGTATGTATATGTGCGCATGTGACATGTACATGCACATGTACATGTGCATTTGTATGCACAATGATCCATAACGTTATACAACTTTTCTACGTTGAATCATTACGAAATCCGATTCCGATTTCCGGTCATATTTTCACTTCTTAGTCAATATACATATCTTTTCTAAACAAAGTTTGAAAATAATATTTCTATCATTATATAGTAATAAAAAGGATTTATTTGACTTTTAAAATAGTTATTAATCATTTAAACTCGGTTTAAATTCAAAAGTCGGTTATTCAAAAATTGTGATATCATTAATGATGTCATAAAGACATTTTATTTTCAAAATTAAAATAAATAATTTTGCTACATATTTCACTCATATATATAAATGAGTGTATGTATCCAGCACCGTGCATGACTTTGGATGGCCAAAGAGCTGTTAATCGATAAAAAGATTTTTAGTCATTTTATCGATATTTTCTAAAGTGTATATTTTGTAAATATTTATTTAGAATAAGATTACCAATATTATTTTTGTTCAAAACACCGTTATTAATTTTAAAAATCTTATATTTGAATATTTGTAAATTTAAACATTATTTTCCAAAATGATTAATTCATGAGTCATTACAGGTTAGCTCAACTTCACTCATCATCAATCATACTTTATCCAACAAAGTTCAGTTACTCCTTATAGGGAGGAGTGGCTTTTGAGATAGAATCTTATCTGTTTAGGTACATTTGGAACTCCTTTCCAATACACTCTCCTATCCAGTTAAATCAAATAGATTTATTTTCTTTTGCACATCTAGTTATTTACTTCAGTTTTATATTCTATGAACTTAGCATAGGCATGCTACAAGTGTATCAAATACATATATTCATATATGTGATAATTCATTGGTGAATTCAACAAAATGTGTGGAACTATTTTGGTATTATTAGACCTTGGACTGCATATATCTATATGTATCAATCCGTAGAGTTCACCAACTCTTATGTCTCTCCTACCGAATGAGTGCTCCGCCTTTAATCGTCTAGGGTACATATGATTAATAATCATATAATTAAAGAATTATTTCTCAAAACTTTGGTTTAGTCTACAATTCCAAAATAATTGTAAGATTTCATATACTTTTATATTTTCTAATGCATCATTTTGTTATGGAAAAAAAATACTAGTATTATAGTTTTATCTTATAATGAATATTCATAATATTTCATACTGAAGTAAAACAATGTCTATTTTCAGTTAAAAGTGAAAAAAATTATTGTTTCAAAAATAATATTTGGTATGTTTGTGAGAACAATTTTCATAACTGGATGCATCCACTAAGAAGTGTTATATAGTATGCTCCCACTATTTCCACCATTACTATAATAGAGCTTCATTCAACCACTTATTATGATATTTTATGTAACGACCCACCTTTTCAAACCTTAGAAATCGACACTAATACATCCACTGTATTCACATGCCAAAAAAATAAGTGCCGGAAAGACAAGTTGTTAGGGAAAGAAAGGAGATAGAAGATAAGAAGAAACTAAACAGTCAAAGAATCTCATAATGCAATGGAATAACGTATATTAATAACCATAATGCTTTACAAAGTCATTTCAAAAATGATACATCAGAGTCATACTAATACAATTCTACCATTGGACAATTATAACAGCCTATACCTGCCTAACTTATACAAGATACATATAATACAGGGGAAACAAGATAATAACTAGCTATCGATGAAGGCTCCTGCTCCAATCTCCTCCAAAATTCATCCGTGGGAAAACCTGAACAACTTGGCTGCATATAAAAATTTGGGCACCCTAGAGTTTTAGAGAAATAAAATAAAACTCCGGGACAAACATGGGTCTGGGGCGAGTAAACTTAAACAACTGAATTATTATGTTTAAACCCTTTTAAAATCAAAGGTATCTCACAAGACTACGCCGCACATAAACACGGACGGGTTTTTACCATACGATAACCAAAACATTTTTTTATATAGAAAATCCAGTGATATTATAATAATGTCTACAGTACAAATACTTATTAATCATAACCGAAATTGTTACATTAATTAAATTCCAGCATACTAGGTTCTACAATTAAAACCGTAAAAGCACGTATTAGAGATTGAATTCCATGCTATGACAAGGCAAGGAACTACCTTCCGATGGTACATCTCTAGATAAAATGCACCAAGGTCTAACAAGAACATGCCACATAGGACTGGCGTACCACTTTACTAGTAGTACTGAATATGATCACCCCACTTTAGGCCTGAAAGCATACATGAGTAGATAGTAATCGATCTAGATTGGAATGACCATAACCTGATGGGAGTGACCCACTTGGCACTGCTACATGCCCGATTTATGTCATTTCCCGGTTGATAAGGCTTGAGACTACGTTTTACCTTTATTTAGCACTTCCCACTTGTAATGCTACACTACCCTCCAGGCATCAATGCACTGCTAGCATTCAATAATACAAGTTTGTTAGGGGACTGAACAAAACCGAAGGCACTACCTCTACTACACCCATTTTGGAATCAACCTCGGGATTAGTAGCAAGTAGCTCTTGCACTTTAAAACTCTGTCTTCGATTTCATACTCTTCAAGATGTCTTTAGTTCAAAACGCTTGAGTTGGATCGAAGTGGTTTTTGGATAACATATCCGATCTTGGTCTCTTCGAAACAACTTTCGATAATTTTCGGTAAACTCCACCCCGGTTCTTTAGGAAATAAGCAGACAGAGATAAGAGCGGTGATCACCTCCTAACTATTAGTGGATGGATCTCCTTATCATTTGTCCTAGGAGAACGAAACGAGATATATATGCAAAACACAGCATCATCAGAGATGACTATGCTATATAACTCACGTGTTAGATATTTCCAAAGTTACGTTTTGGTCCAGGTTTGATAGTTGATTATTTAACTATCAATAAACAATCATTCAAACATTTTTTTAATTCCATATGGTATCCACTATGCCTTATTTAATTAATCTTTAAGTGATTAAAATCAGTTTATAAACATTCGATCAAAAGATCTTTACAAAACACTATTCCCAAACCCCTTACATTCCTTTTATACTTAGACAAACATTTATGTACTTACTAGTATAAGTACATTTACCAAACTCCACAAAAGTTTCCTTCTTTTCAAATTTCTTTTTGAACACATTACTTACTATAAACCAATCCCTTATCCTTTATAAAAAGTTCCCTTTTAAAAGCTCACTTCACATTTAAATATCTTTATAAATTTCCAAAATAAATTTATAAAACACTTTTATAAGTCTACAAGTCAATTTGCAAAACCTCTTTACAAACCTCTAAAATCATTTATAAAACATTTCCCATTTAAAACTCCTTTAATAAATCTTCTTTAAGAAAAATCCTTTACAAAATATCTTTTGCAACTCATCCTTTTAAACCACTTTAAATAAACCTTTTTCCTAGTAAAACCCATTTTTATAAACAAGTTATTATTTATAAATACCTTTATAAACTAATAATATAACTTGAAAAATCATTTATAAACCTTAACACATAATTTGAAAAAGAGGCTTAACAAACCCAGTGGTAGTCATTTAAATTACCATTTAACATCAATTTCACTTTCAAGTCATTTAACCATTTATTAACATAAGTCAACATATATGTAAATGCAATTTGTATCCAAATTAGGGAATAAAATGTCAATACAACTTAACTATCATATACATGTCCAAATAACATAATAGCAGGATAGTGATTTGTCCTGTTAAATAGATATCCAAACAATTCACTACTTATAGCAAAATGAGAATTTATTCTACTAAAAATATGTCCACATAATAAACAATTACATTATAGCAGAACGAGGATTTATTCTACTAACAGATATCCAAACAATCAACTTATAGCAGAACGAGGATTTATTCTGCTAACATATGTCCACATAATCAAGCCATTTACATAACTCATTCACAATTTTTTGTCGACTTAATGGTATCGACATTTGAATCCCTTGTGTTCAAAACCATATTTGAAAAAGAAGTACCTTTAAAACAAATTTGATTCTTGGAAAAACATGGATTAAAAACTTAAAACTCCCTTTTAAAATGATTAATTACAAGTTAAACTCTTTATTTAAATCATAATCAATCTTAATTAATTCTTAACTTAATTTAATTATAAATCAAGAAATAATTTAACCTTTAGTAACTAATTAAACAATAATTAACTATTATATAATTAATTTCAACCCTAATTTAACCTTCATTAATAATTAAATAATAATTTAAATCTTCATTAATAATTAAATCTTAAATAATCACATTTAATTAATTAATATGACCTTTTATTAAAACTTAATTAATAAATTATACCTTAAATAAATAATTTATTTTAAATTAAAGCCTTAATTAATTAATCATTAAAAATAATTAGCAATTGCTTTATTTAAATAATTAACCTTATAGTTAATTAATACTTAATTAAAAATAGATCATATACTTAAATTATATTTAATTAAAAATTAATCTTATTTAATTAATAATTAATCAAAATTAATCTTATCTTTAAAAGATAATTAATTAATAACTAATCTTTACTTAATTATAATTAATAAACCCTGTTTAATCTTAATTAAATATTAATTATTTAAACTTAACTAATAAAAAATTTATCATTAAAAACTTAATTAACTTTATAAAACATTATTATTAAGTTTATAAAACATTTTCAAAACACTTGAAGTTAATAAACCAAATTTTGCAAAAGTCGGATTTTTAAGCGAAACAGCATTCATATCGAATATCGCTATGGATACCTGTAACTTGGAAATGTTTTTCTTACTTTACTTTGAAACTTATCATCTTTGGATGTTTACTTACTTTTTCCAAAACATAACGTAATCCTTGTAAAAGTAAAATAATGTTTGAAAACTTAAAATCGATTTTGATTTCCCAAAACAAAAGACTAGTATTACATGTGGAATTCCATTCCATTTTAACACTAAAAATGCTAACTTTTCTTAGAATATACCCTAAACTTCAAGATCACAACATAATCATACATGCCACATCAACATACCTAAGCAAGATCACATTACATAAACAAAGTTTACAACTTTTCAAACAACGCTATATATAGACTTCAATTTCAAGTCTAATTTACAATCACACTCAACCAACCCTTATAAAATCAATCACATCATAAACCAAGATTTCAACTAACAAATTATACCACACTTTAGCCAACATATCCAAGCCAACATGTTTTTAATGCTATGTACTTATGTTTCTGAAGGTGTCTTTATATATCAAAATATGTTTAACTCCTTTTGTAAAATAATAAATTTTATCTTAGTATATGTATAGATATATCTTTTTTAAGTGCACATACATATTCATATGCATTCAAAGTGTCTAAAACAATTTATAAATGTATGTATGTATGTATGTATGTTTGTACAAAATTGTTACGATATTTCTGACAACTTTTACCGATGAAAAATCGAAAATTCGGAAAACGAATTCTGGTCATATTTTCAATCTTTCTTCGAACTGAACATTTTTGTAAAAAAAATTAAAAACCATTTCACCATCATTATTTATTATTTAAAAGATTTTTATTTTAATTATAAAACCTATTATTTGAATATTTAAAATTAATTAAATACTCGCTGTAACGACCTGTAATTTTCAATAATTAAAATATTAAATTAATAAAATTTTGGAATGTAATGTTGTGAAAAATTAAAAGTTAAGATTTATTAAGAAGAAGAATAACTAGAATGTAATTTTATAATGTTGATTTAAGGCAATTGATAACTGTTTTAGTGTAATTCCAAGTACTTGAAATGAATGTAAAGTTATAATTGGTTATAAATTTTAAATAAAGAAATAAATTAAATGTTATATTAAATGGTGAGATAATATGTAATTAATTGAAATTGAATATAATTAGTGTTATGCAGTAGTTATAACATTTGTTGTAGATAATAAACTTATAAATGGGATTAAATTAAGAAAAGGGTATAATTGTTACTTATCACCTATATTTAATCTGTTGAAATTAAATTGGAAACCAATTGCAACTAAATATAATTAAATATTACATTAATATGAGTTAAGACGATAACTGTAAATGTGAATGTAATAAAATGTATATTAATGTCAATTATATTCATAAGGCAATAATTGATTAAATAATTTCAGTGAAATCAAGGTAAATGAATTTATTGAGATTTTAAATCATAATTTATGAATTTATAATGAAACTGAACTATGTAGATTGTGCAATATTCCACATTGAATTTATATGAAAATTTGTTTTAAAAGATTTTAAATTCTTAAGTAATCAAAAATGATAAAAATTTGCTAGTTACAAAATTTGAATATAAAAAGTGGATTAAACTAATTTAATAATAATTTATTTAATTAACATGAAAATAGCTCTTTTGGCCATTGTCTCGCATGTCGACGGAACCAGTTTCATTAGATCCGTAACAGTGAATTATTGTAAGATTTCAAGTTTTGTAGCGATCGGACTTGTCGTTTGATCGTATGGGCTTGAAACGCGTAGAAATCAATTTAATTGGATTCAATTTGAAATAAACTGATTTTAAAAGTTAACTTCTTCATACGATGGAATTAGGACTTGAAACAATTTCCATTGAGTTTAAAATTATCAAAAACATCTATTTTGATATATGGGATGACCCACTTTCGTTTCGGAAGCGAAATAGGCTTTTTCGGGTCGTTATTGTCAATTCAAATCAATTCAGGTGTTATTCATTCTTATCGGGCTTTGTTCATATAAATAGATCTTTCTAAACCCTATTAGCCTTTTTATTTCTTATCTCTGTACGTGCAATTCTCTCTGGCTACCTCTTTCTTCTAATGGCAGAAACAGACTCCAAATACAAACCCTAAATCCAATTTCAAATCAATTTAAAAATTCAAACTCCTCCAAACTATGACGTATTATATACCGTTTTGAAGCTCTCGACGAGCGTAACTCATTGGTGAAATTTGTTTTTGCAATCGAATCACCGTTTGCCCAGAAATCTATGAAGAAACCTCGGTCGTTGAAAGTAGGGTTTTCACTTTAACGGTGGATCTTCATCCTTGCGACGATCGGAGGGTACCGAAGCGTAGAGGTCGATGAGTGGAGCAAATCCATGTGGATAGTTTGTCGAGATCAGCCACGATTTTGCCAGAAATCATGCTTGAAGGTGGCGGCGGCCATGGTGGTTTGGGCGAGGTCGGAGGGTGCGCGCGGCCATGTCAGGGGCAGCTCGAGGTGAGGGGAGGGATGGCGACGCCTGATCTGGCTGTTGGCGATCGGAGCGACGATCATTCATGAAGTTTCGATGGCAGCGGGAACGAGTCGAGATACGCGATCGGGTAGGGTTTCGCGTTTAATCCAGGTAGCTAGCTGACGTGGCTAAGTTTTCAATTTTGTTTTTATTTTTATTTAATTCGAAATCTATATCTTCTAATTATCATATCTCTTACATATGAGGTCGGATTCACGCGCGGTTTGTTTCGTTGGGATCGTATCAAAATTTTGAACATTTTGGAACTAGTTTGGACGAACTGAGACTGTTCAGTTTTGGACTTTATTTTGGATTTCAAATCGATTTGAAATCAAAGGTGAGTGTTTTAACACACTCACAACTACTAGATTACCTTATGTTAGTTAAATTGAATTTATGATGTGATTAGAAATTGATTGGTTGATGTTTGGTATATTTAAATTGTCATTCCAATTAAATCTGACTTTTATTGAATATTATCGCCATTAATTTAATATTAAATTCTAAATTGCCAGTTAATACCCGTTATTGATAATTAGTCGCTTGTTATTGTTTATTGATTTGAATGGTGATTGTGATGGATGTTGATCGTTGATATTGGATGACTGGATGTTATATTTTATATTTTTATAATAATGCAAGTTCCCTGTGGGTTGAAACGATACATATCTGAAAGTTCTGATAGATTAGGGAGAAATCGTTATGGGTTGAAATGATAGACTTGAGCGATTTCATGGATTTGAAGTTAAATTTGGGATTGCGGGTTGAAATAATATATACCCGTAAAATTTAAATTATTTGCGGATTGAAATGATAAATATCCATATCACTTGACTATAGGGTAGAAAATTATATACGGACACCGTATTGGTTAAATTAAATGATTTTAAATCCTTAAACTTTGAATTCAGTTAAAAGATATTTTTTGAAATAGAATTTGATTTGTATAAACTGAATTGTTTTAAATGAATTGTTTAAAGAATTTAATTTGAAATTTTGGAATTGTTTTAAATGAACTGCTTAAGGTTTTAAATTGAAATTCTAAGTTGATTTTGAAGTATAAATGAAATTTATCGAAATTGAGTTATTGAAATGTTGAAATTGTATCTTTGAAATCTACTGAAATTGGAATAGCTTAAATTGATATTTCAAGATTTGAAATTGGGTTTTTGATTTGAAATCTGGATATGGTCCAGATTTGTTGAAATGGAAGAAATAGTTAAATTTGATGTTAATTTCAAATTTATTATTTTAATATAAATTGTTTAAAGATATATCATTTTAAAAATCCTGATTATTAAGAATTTCCACTATTAAACTAATTTAATCTATTTTTAAACTATTTAATCAATTTAAACCATTTTAATTTATTTTAATCTATTATAATCTATTTAAACCCCATTTAATCAATTTTAACCTATTTTAAACTAATTAACCCATTTTATCTATTTTAAATCTAATTAATCTATTTTTAAATCTATTAATCTATTTTAAATCTATTTAATCTATTTTAAATCTATTAATCTATTTTAAATTTATTTAATCTATTTTAAATCTATTTAATCTATTTTAAACCTATTTAATCTATTTAATTTATTTTAAATCTATTTAATCTATTTTAAATCTATTTAATCTATTTTAAATCTATTTAATCTATTTTAAATTTATTTAAACTATGATAAACTATTTAAACTATTTATAACTATCTAAACCATTTTATAAATTTCAGACTGTGTAAATAGTAAGTGTTTATATTTAAATCTTTGATTTCAAAGCGAATATGGTTAAATGATGTTATAACTTAAGTTGGGATTTGAAATGATAATTACTAGTGAAATGACATATTTGAGTAAATATGATGATTTTGAAATGAGGATTTAATTAACCTTTCTTTTCGATGTGATTTCGAAAGTAAATATGATTTCGAAAGTGAATATGATTTCGAAAGTGAATATGATTTCAAAAGTGATATGGTTTGAACTGAATATGATATTTTGATATCAGTTATGAATCGGTTTTGGAAATGTAAAAAAAACCATCCGGTGTGAAATAAGCGTTTGGTTGTTAAAGAGACCGGGATCAGATATTGTCATACTCTTTGCCAATACCGGAAACCACTTTAACAACTGTGTACATGGTGGAAAGTACAGAATGAAGTAGGATGGGTTGGCGAACAATTCTGTATGAGGTATTAACGTAGCCCTGACTTCCACGAGTCGACTTGATGTGACTAAAACATGAGCCACGCCGGGCCAAGTGAGGTCGCACCTCCTATCGCACATGCTTCTTCGATACCATATTATGACTTTGTGATTGATTTGGTGGCCACCCTTCAATTTTGATTATGGGAGTGTGTTCCGAGGTGGGCGGTAGTAGCTGATATGCGTTACCACTAGTCCGGATCTGCAAAACGGTAGTATCCTACCCTGGGAATTACCTCGCAGGCCTTGTCACATGCCTTATCGTGCCTTCTATGAGTTTTTTTGTACCGTACCTATGGAGTTCCCTCTGGGTAAACCATCGATTTGGTGGAGCTTACAGTACTGTATAGACTACGGGAATATATATAATGTGTTATGGGGGATATGGGTAACGCCTTAATGCTATTTTAATACTTTACTGTAGACACTATTATAATAGCGTATTGTACTATGTATGTAGATAGTTTAACAGATCCTTAGGAGATGGAAATCCCGAACATTTCTTAAGTTATTGCACTCACATTAGACACTGGATAGGAGATGTCAAACCCCGTAAACATCTCTAATGTCGTTACACTCATATTTATTTGTTGTTGATTTAACTTACATAAGATGACTCGAGTGTTTTGTCTTTTCATTTCGCTCGGGTTAGTTTGAGCTTTTCAGTGTATCGAAGACTACTTTCTGGAGGACAAAGACGGAGATTTGTATATTATATTATTTATTATATTTATTCCACTACATCATATTGTTCCGCTGCATTGTTATTTATTTCTGTTGTATGTAACTCTGATTCTGTGTTGTAAAAGTGTAATCAACTGTTATTTGTAAACAACTTCATGAACTGTTATTTGATTATTATATTTTGTCATTCCATTGTGAGATTCTGTGTTTTTATTTCTTTCTCTTCTTTTTTTATTTACTCCATAACAATCCTCCCTTTTGAATGGTTTGAGTTTGACATGTATGGTTTATTGTCGATTTAAACCGTCCAAAAAGGTGGGTCGTTACATTCGCAAATCAAAGTAGTGAAATTATGGGTCGTTACATTCTTCCTCCCTTAAAAGAATTTCATCCCCGAAATTACACCTCAACCTATCCTAGAAAACACTTAGCACTATACATCAGTTCGTATGATGTACATAGATCATTTTTATACAAAAATAGGATTGGACCTCTACTTGAATACATAACTTCACTTTCAAACTAATATCACTTACCCGATTCTCTAGTGCGAACTCCGATCAGGTTCCTTATTTGGAATGGTGCAGAACACCTCAAAGCTCTGTACTCGAATCTTAGATCATAACTATATGAAATGAGAAATGATCTACGTCCAACTTACGCTCGCTTATTTAACTGGTTCTCACTAATACCAATCATATGTCCACTAAATTGTTTATGGAAACAAGTCAGAAAACTAAACTTAGGTTCACTTGGATACTACTCCACTACATCCTAAGAGTATATATCCCTATTTGATTCAACTATTCCATTTTGCATTTATTTCCCTAAGAAAATTCACGATCCAAATACTCAGTTTTTATTTCACAAACTTTTAGAAATGAAACTCTATATTTTCATCGAATATATATATATATAAAGCCCAAGTAACTCCAAAATGATACTAAGGAACTGGGTACTACCAAACAGTATCATTCACTCCCTTACCAAAAAGGGTAATACTCAAGAGAAGTGTTTACCATCTGAATGCATCTCTTCCCCAAAATTTAAGTTTTTTTCGAGCCACTCGAACTAGTTAACTTAAAATTTTACTTTTATTTCAAAAATCATTTTTGAAATAATGCTTTACCTTTTTCCAACAAAACATTTACCACCAACTTGCTTTGGGTTCATTCGGATTTGAACTTGTTTCAATTGTACAATGATAAAGAGAATAATTTACTAAGTTTCCTACAACGTTCACCTAGGAAAACATCCGATCATCGCTTAGAAGATTATTCCTATTATCATAAAACAAATGGAGACTCATTTCCCTAAACCAATTCAAAGAAAACACCTCATTCTTAGCATTTTCATTCCTAAATTTTCCTTAACCCAATTATTTTTTTGAATAATACTATTATTATCTTTCAAAAGAACCAGGATTTAGGTCCTCAATTTTCAACCTAAATTCTTTTTAATCAAAAGACACATTCTTATAAATCCATTTTATAAGACCAACTTTTATAAAACCATTTTTAATATTTATTCCAAAATATTCTAATTTTTAATAAACAACTTTTATTAAATCAAATTTTACTCTAATATTAACATCGAATGCCTTATAGTAAAATTGTGAAGCTTAATTCACAAGGTATTCGTTTCAATGTTTTCCCTATTTCTATTTACACACCCCAAATTTTAAAAAGGGAAGCTACTTATGCACACTAATAATAGTCAATGTTCAAACTGGACGAGCATGACTAAACAAAACCTAAATGATAATAATAAAATATTATTATCTCCTAACAACCTACACTTCAAATAACTAAACCATACCATACTAATTTTGAAAATCATTCTTTACATATAAAATATCTTAGGTAAAATTATTTCATTTAACCAATTTCAAAGCAGTACTGCGTCAGATGGCCTTGTTCAAGTGTTTAGACATCCCTATCAATAACGTTAGCTACTTGTATTGACTAAAATCCCTAATCCACTCAGTAGATCAATCAACACAATATAAAACATTTTTATATCACTACCAAATACGCACTCTTGTATATAATACACTCATACTCATTCTAGGGTCTCGCTTACCCGATCTCAAATGAGTTTACCCCACCAGAGCCAAGGTTCTCACTTAACCTTGCATTCTGAAGCCACGCTGTAATGACTTGCCTTTTTGAACCATAGAAATTGACACTAATACGTCCATTGTATTCACGTACCGAACAACTAAGTGTCAAAAAGACTGATTGTTAGGGAAAGAATAGAGATAGAAGATAAGAAGAAACTAAACAATCATAGAATCTCACAACACAACTGATTAAAATATATTAATGAATATATTACTTTACAAAGTCATTTCAAAAATGACACATCAGAGTCATACTAATACAGTTCTACCCTTGGACAGTTATAACAGCCTGTTCTGGCCTAACTGATATAAGACACATATAATACAGGGGAAACAAGAAAATAACTAGTTATCGAGGAAGCCTCATGCTCCAAGCTCCTCCAAAATGCATCCATGGAAAAACCTGAACTACTTGGATGCTATTTGAGCACCGAAGAGTTTAAGGGAAAGAAAATAAAACTCCGGGTCATACATGGGTCTGGTGTGAGTAAACTCAAACAACTGAATTATTATGTTTAAAACCCTTTTAAAATCAAAGGTATCTCGTAAGACCACGTCGCACATAAACATGGACTGGTTTTTACCTTACGATAACCAAAACATTTTTTATGGAAAATCGAGTGATATTATAATAATGTCTATAGTACAAATACTTATTAATCATAGACGAAATTGTTACATTAATTAAATTCCAACATACTAGGTTATACAATCAAAACCGTAAAAGCACGTATTGGAGATTGAATTCCATACTATAACAAGGTAACGAACTACCTTACGATGGTACATCTCTAGATAAAATGCACAAGGGTCTGACAAAACATCTTGTACCCCTTTCACATAGGACTGGCCTACCACTTGACTATTAGTACCGAATATGATCATCCCATTTTCGGCATAGAAGCATACATGAGTAGATAGTAATTGATCTAGATTTGGAATGACCATACCCTGATGGGACCGACCCACTTGGCCCTGCTGCATGCCTGATTCTTATCGTTTCCCAGTTGATGAGGCTTGAGGCTACGTTTTACCTTTAATTAGCACTTCCCACTTGGAATGCTACACAGCCCTACATGCACCAATGCAATGCTATCATTCATCCATACAAGTTCGTTCTAGCATCAAACAAAACCGAAAGCACTACCTCTACTACACCCATTTTGGAATCACCCTCGGAATTAGTAGCAAGTAGCCCTTGCACTTCAAAATTCCATCTTCGATTTCATACTCTTCAAGATGTCTTCAGTTCGAACGCTTGAGTTGGATCGAAGTGGTTTTTGGATAACATATCTGATTCCGGTCTCTTCGAAACAACTTTCGATAATTTCCGGTAAACTCCACACCAGTTCTTTTAGGAAATAAGTAGACAAAGAAAAGAGCGGTGATCACCTCCTAACCGTTAGTGGAAGGATCTCCTTATCCTTTGTCCTAGGAGAACGAAACGAGATTTATATGCACAGCATAGCAACATCAGAGATGACTGTGCTATATTACTCACGTATTTCTCCTAGATATTTCCAAAGTTACGTTTTTTCCAGGTTTGATAGTTGGTTATTTAACTATCAAATAAAAAATCATTCAAACATTGAGTTAATTCTATATGGGATCCACTAAGCCTTATTTAATTAATCTTTAATATATTAAAATCACTTTATGAACATACGATCAAAAGATCTTTACAGAACACGATTCCCAAACCCCTTACATCCCTTTTATACTTAGACAAACATTTATGTACTTGCTGGTATAAGTATATTTACCAAACTTTACAAAAGTTTCCTTCTTTTCAAATTTCTTTTTTAATACATTAATTACTATAAACCGATCCCTTATCCTTTATTAAAAGTTCCCTTTTAAAAGCTCACTCCACATTTAAATATCTTAATAAATTTCCAAAATCAATTTATAAAACAGTTTTATAATTCTATAAGTCTATTTATGAAACCTCTTTACAAACCTCAAAAATCATTTATAAAACATTTCCCAATTTAAAACTCCTTTGATAAATCTTCTTTAAGAAAAATTCTTTATAAAATATCTTTTGCAACTCATCCTTTTAAATCACTTTAAATAAACCTTTTTACTTAGTAAAACTCATTTTTATAAACAAGTTCTTATTTATAGTACCTTTATAAAATAATAATATAACTTGAATAATCATTTATAAACCTTAACCCCAAACTGATTAGAGAATTGGAGCTAATTTAATACCATACTTTATAATTTGAAAAAGAGGCTTAACAAACCTAATGGTAGTAATTTAAGTTACCATTTAACATCAATTTCACTTTCAAGTCACTTAATCATTTATTTACATAAGTCAACATATATGTAAATGCAATACATATCAAAATCAAGGAATAGCATGTCAATACAACTCAACTATCATATACATGTCCAAATAACATAATAGGAGGATGGTGATTTGTCCTGCTAAATTGGTGTCCAAACAATTCTTTGCTTATAGCAAAATGGGAATTTATTCTACTAAACATATGTCTACACAATAAACAATTACATTATAGCAGAACGGTGATTTATTCTGTTAACAGATGTCCAAATAATCAAATAATCAACTTATAGCAGAACGAGGATTTATTCTACTAACATACATCCACACAATCAAACCATTTACATAATTCATTCACAATTTTTTGTTGACTTAATAGTATCGACATTTGAATCCACTGTGTTCAAAACCATCTTTGAAAAAGAAGTACCATTAAAACAAATTTGGTTCTTGGAAAAAAAGAATTAAAAACTTAAAACTCCCTTTTAAAATGATTAATTACAAGTTAAACTCTTTATTTAAATCACAATCAATCTTAATTAATTCTTAACTTAATTTAGTTATAAATCAAGAAATAATTAAACCTTTAGTAACTAATTAAACAATGATTAACTAATATATAATCAATTTAAACCCTAATTTATCCTTTAATAATTATTAAATAATAATTTAAACCTTCATTAATAATTAAATCTTAATTAATCTCATTTAATTAATCAAAATTACCTTTTATTAAAACTTAATTAATAAATTAAACATTAAATAAATAATTTATTTTAAATTAAAGCCTTAATTAATTAATCATTAAAAATAATTAACAATCAATTTATTAAAATAATTAACCTTATAGTCAATTAATAACTAATTAAAATAAATCATATACTTAAATTATATTTTATTAAAAATTAATCTTACTTAATTAATAATTAATTAAAATTAATCTTATCTTTAAAAGATAATTAATTAATAACTAATCTTTACTAAATTATAATTAATAAACCCTATTAATCTTAATTAATAATTAATTATTTAATCTTAAGTAATAAAAATTAGTCATTAAAAACTTAATTAACTTTATAAAACATTATTATTAAGTTTATAAAACATTTTCAAAACACTTGAAGTTAATAAAGCCAAATTGTGCAAAAGTCGGATTTTTAAGCGAAACTGCATCCATAACGACTAACGCTATGGATACCCGTAACTTGAAAATGTTTTTCTTACTTTACTTTGAAACTTATCATCTTTGGAAGTATACTTACTTTTTCAAAACATAAAGTAAGCCTTGTAAAAGTAAAATAAAGTTTGAAAACTTAAAATCGATTTTGATTTCCAAAAAGAAAGACTATGGTTTTACACACGGAATTCCATTTCATTTTAACACTAAAAATGATAACTTTTCTTAGCATAAACCCAAAACCTCAAGATCACAACATAATCATACATGCCACATCCACAAACCTAAGCAAGATTACATCACATAAACAAAGTTTACAACTTTCTAAACAATGCTATATTTAGACCTCAATTTCAAGTCTAATTTACAATCACACTCCACCAACCCTTATAAAATCAATCACATCATAAACCAAGATTTCAACGAACAAATTATACCACACTTTAACCAACATATAAAAGTTTAAAACTTTGAATTTAAAAACAAAAAGTTTACTCATCAAAGTTTAGAAAACTTTTTGAAAACTTGAAATAATTTTGCAAACTTGACTTAGAACCCTTGCATCTTGAAATAGGCTCAGACTAGGGCATGCTGGGTCGGCCATGATAAGAACAAGGATGCGTAGGCTTGACTTAGAGAGGTCGAGGCACTTCGTATAAGGTTGAATTCACAAACCGGACCCAAAATTAAGTCATATTCTTTTGGATTTTTGGCCCTGTTACTCTTGGAATTTTGCAAAGTTCTCAAAATCAAAGTTTTTGGAAATTCTTTTCTCTACAATTTCAAGCAAAGAATCACTCGATTTCGATTTTTTTTGAGGGAGATATGGTCAAAAGAAGAAGTGCTATTTTCGGGTTTGAAAATATGGGTCCGAAAATGAGTCAGAAAGAAATGCAATTTTGACCCAAAAATATTCGAAATTTGAAAAAGTGATTCAAATAACAGTTGTAGCCATAGGAATTCTGCATTTTTTTGAAAAAAATAAAACCTTGATTTTGAGTGGTCTATAGGAAGTTATGGTCAAATGAAGTGTGAGTAAAAATGTAGGAAGTGGAGTATTGAATGTAGAAGTGTTTTAGCAAGCTTTTAAAGAGATTCAAGTAGGAAACTATGTTTTTTTAACTTAGGAAAATATTTGAGAAGTCATAGAAGTGTATTCAAGAGCTTAGGAGGTTTGATAATGAAAGAGAAGAGAATGAGAAAGTGAATAAACATTAGAAAAATGAGTTTATGTATTAAGGCACAAGTTGAATTACAACTTTACCCTTTGTCCTTTAACCTCCACACACTTGCTTCCACCTCACCACCCCTCTTCCCAACCCATGTACATCCTCTCCCATGTAGCCACCACCCCATCATATCCAAGCCAACATGTTTTTAATGCTATGTAGTTATGTTTCTAAAGGTATCTTTATATATTAAAAATATGTTTAACTCTTATTATAAAATAATCAATCTTATCTTAGCGTATATATATATTAAGTGCATATACATATTCATATGCATTCAAAATGTCTAGAAAAATTTATAAATGTATGTATGTGTGTACAAAAGCGTTAGATATTTCTGACAACTTTTAGCCGACCAAGAATCAAAAATTCGAAAAACGAATTCCGATCACATTTTCAATCTTTCTTCGAACTAAATATTTTTGTAAACAAAATTTGAAAATCATTTCACCATCATTATTTATTATTTAAAAGATTTTTATTTTAATTATAAAAATTATTATTTGAACGTTTAAATTTAATTAAATATTCGCAAATTAAAGCAGTGAAATTTTGGGTCGTTACATTTTACTTCATGCATTGCAACTAATTTTTAATCATCGGTTTTCAATCAAATATCTTAAACTCGTAGAAATTACTTTTATAGAAAATAATTTTCTATATGAAAACATAATTGAAATAGAAGTCACATTTCTCATTTCATGTTAAGTATCCTTTAGTATTTTATACAATTCTCGTTCTGATGTCTCTCCATGAAGCAGAGGGATAATTCACTCTCTTTATTCCAGCTCTGTCTCTCTTACATCTATTCTCGGACATTCACTTTCCTTTCAAAAATATTCAAACCATCAATAGAATCCCTTACTACAAGACCATAATGAACTCTTTACAGAAATGCATTTGCTTATTTTTAACATGTAAGGAAATCAAATAAGTTACACTTTACATAAACTAATCAAACTGACATTTCGGTGATTGAGTTACTAGGAACATCTTGTAACTCTTGGTCCAGTGTTACATCTAACACAATAAGATCCTTACTATAATTAATCATATTGAATACATGATCTCGCATTATGATTTACTTGCTTATTTAAAATGAATTAATTTCATTGAAATTATGAATCACAACTGTCTACCATATAACATTTATATGTTATCCAATATGGATCAAATATCCATATTCTTGTATCGCTTAAGAGTTCAAAAATCATAAAAGACAATATACAATCTTGGATAAATAAACACGTATGTGACAAAGTTACGAGCATATTTAGTATTTGTATAATTAGATGCTTGCATGGATCTTGAATTGACAACGTGCAAAAAGATTTATTGTTAAGTATACTTTGTATTTCTATGTTAATCTTAATTCAGTTTAGTAGTATATTTTAACTGATAAACATTTTATCAATTATAGTGGTTGCACAAATTTAGATTATTATAACTTAATAGCATATATTCTCACTATATTTGAAAGGTTAAATATATTCATTTCATTTTCCTAATTAGGCTCCCTATAGACATTTATGTTTCTTAAAATTATAAGAAAAACATATAAATCTTTCGAAATCTCTAGTAGGCATTAGGACTCGCTTGCCTTGGGATTCTGACCCTAAGGAATATCAATAAATCATAAGCCCCAAGTGATGGATAATATTTTATCATTTGCTTCATATACAACTCCTAATTAATGATCTTTGTCCTAATCTTATCTCAACCTAGAGGAATATCAACAAATCGAAAGAGATTATTCACTTGTACCCAGCATTTCACGATGGCCTAAGTATAATGAACATACCTAGCGAAATATCAACAAATACATGCATGTGCCTTACCTCATCTAGTCAATAAATTAATAGTACTATAGATGATATCTCTAGCTAAGGAATATCAACAACTAAAGAGCTTGCAAGTAATCTATTAATATATAAATGGTAAAGGACAACTTATATATTAAGGATTCTTTATCTTTAATATATATGTATAGATAGATTTAGTGAGATTGATTTAGGAAATAATATATTTCTTGTGAAATATACAACTTATAAATTAAGTATGTAATTGTTCTGACTAGACTCGGGCATCTAAACTTTTCATTTAGACATTTGAAATTGAAGTCAAATGTTTGAAAGCAAGTTTAGACATCTGAACACCTATAGCTGACCTTGTACATTAAATCAAACGTCTGAACCAAAAATTCATACGTTTGAAAAGGAGTCCAAATTTCTAAATAATAGATTCAGACGTCTAAAAATTAGTTCAGATATCTAAACACTGAATTTAGACATGTGAATTGGTGAAGCAAGCCTAGGTCAAACCTAGAATTAGTGCAAGCCAAGAAGGGCAGATCAAAGAAACTTGTTCCTATATCATTACTTTTGGGATTTCACGTAATTGCATGGAACCATGTAACAAGAAGGATCAGTTTCATACCTTGTGAAATAACTAGGTTCACACTTCATGAAGCTATATAACCTGATCCTCGACGGCGTGTGATTCTATTGCAATTATATGCTTTGGAGCATATGGGCACTAACGAGGAGGTTACTTAATGCTTTAAGGGAAATGTAAGCTTAGACATTATTAGGTATACCCGGTGATGTGCATAGAAAATAGGATAAGGAACTAATGAGGAGGTTACTCGATGCTTTAGAGGCAATATGGGCTCAGGAATTATTACGTATACTCGATGTTGTGTATAGAAGCTAAGACATGTGGACCATCAAGATTGTATGTTCGATGTTTCGATGAGCAGTTTACCATCGAGGTTATTTACTCGGTATGTTCCTTAAGCGGTTTACATTTGAGATTGTCTACTCGGTGTATAATTAGGTGGTTTGTCATTGAGAATGTTTACTCAATGTATGGTTAGGTGTATTAAGGTATGTTGCCCCATAGCATGTAGATTGACTAGTTCTTTATACAAAGTGTATGTGCACAAATGAACACCCACGAGTTGCATAGATTATAAGTGATAATTTAATTACTTATTGACTCCATACGATTAGTGATATAATTCACTCATTATATCTTGTTCAATCCACTTTATTTTCCTCTTTTTAGACCTATTACAAGAGGATAAGGTAGTAGATAAGTTGATAAGGATAAGATGCATGGAGTAAGCGATAGTGCGCCTTGGAGATATTTATTCATAGTCATTTTCCTATATGGGTTGACCCGACCTGATTATAACCCAACCCTATCTATGAACCCGAATTTAACCCATTTATAACCTGTTTACGACCCGTTTATACCTTATACGGGGTGACCGAACCCGTTTATGACTCGTTTATGACCCGACTCGACCTGACCCGTTTATAATCGGGTTACATAGGTCGGGTCGGGTCAACCCGTTTATAATCGGGTCGGGTTCGGGTTGAGCTATTTCTGACCTGTTTAATAAAAGTGTCACATCCCCTATCTGGAGGCTCGAAGCTAAGCACTACAGATGCTGCAGTCTTCCATAGTATTAACTTCCGGTGACCAAATACGGTAATGTTAATGGTATCCATAATATCAGAAGCACATGAATATGAAACAAAATCGCAGATTTCAAAAAGAACGACATTTTTATCACATTTCCAAAACATGTTACATATTCAAATTACATAATCCCATCGCTTTCCCAGGTTTAGATAAAATATAGTTATTACATAAATACGCCAAGAGCAACATATGATGAAGCCCCTTGATTGACCAGAGTACTATAAATACAACACAGCGGAATCAATCCAAAATAAAACAACAACTCCTAATTAGCTATCCATCAGGCACCTGCTCATCACCAGAAGCTTTATTCGCCAACCTACTAAAACCAGTAGACCTCAACCCTCAGCCTACTCAAATCAATTTTGAGCACCCGAGAGTTTAAGGGGAAAACATAAACTTCAAGTCAAACATAAAGCCTGGTGTGAATAATACTATACATCTCGGTTATCTGATATTAAGTGAGACCATAACGCTTAGCGGAACGGGTTTCCCCTCACTAATATCCTTTGAAACATATCTTTTTCAAATTTTAATCCTGCAACCAAAACTGGTTAAGTCTGTAAAGCAATATCATGTATATGTATATATCAGTTATCAAAAGGACTATCTGTCCAAACACTATAGTTTTGTTTGGCTAACTACTAACCCTTGGCTGACTCAGGCCTACCAGAAAAACATAAAAAGTCTAACATCTATTAGATACTCCTCTTCTGGACGGTCCGTCCTTACTTACTTCACCATGTCTAACTAATCCTAATGGTTTTGCAGGCTCACCAATACCTTGTCTTTCCTTTTTAGATTCCTTTCTGTGTGTAACATAATTTTAGTCTTACCTGTGACAAAGCCCTACACACTGGAATTTAGGAGCTATTTTAGCTAGGGACTACTGGCTAAAGTATAGGGCGCGACCCCATACCAGTCTCATATGGTATTTAATATCTGAGTCATTTTACTTAGGGTTATCTACCAATAAAATTTTCCTTGAAAACCTTTTTCTTTTAAATTGATTTAAACCTTTAAATCATTCTTTTAACAAGCAAATTATAAATATACTCTTTGCTTTACTCAAATCACCTTGCCATGTTACATATTATTTACACAATACCTTTTTAATGAAAACGTATAAACTTTCAAAAGTACCCCTTTTGAAACCTTTGAAAGTATCCCTTTCGATACAAGTAAAACCTTAGGCTGAAGGCCAAAACATTCCTTTCGAAATCATACCTTTTGAAACCATTCATATTTATCCTTTCGAAAGCATTGAAAAACATCTCCTTCGAAAGCTTTAAAACCTTAGACATCCTATCTTTAAAACACTTAAACATTGCCTTTCGAAACCATTGGAAAACCTTTCCTTTTAGACCTTTCGAAACCATTGGGGAACCACCCCTTAGAAATCTTTCTTTAAAATCTTTCGAAAGCATTAAAACATCAAGCCTTTCGAAAGCATTTCGATTCAATTTATAACATATGGTAACACCTTTCGAAACCATTAAAAATATCTCTTTCGAAACCATTTGGGTTCTACCTTTTATAGAGCAAAATGGGTCATTAAAACATTTAAGACAAAAGCATCCCTTTCGAAAGCATTCCTAAGTAAAGGAGTATTAGTGTCAAAACCAACCTTCCGAAAGCATTGGAGAAGTGGCTAAGTTTTAAAATAAAGTATATCTTCCGAAACCATTGACATCGAAAGGTAGAAAAGCGGCAGCTAGAGGTTTCGACCCTATTCGAAAGCATTTACTTTAAACTAAAGGCGCAACCCATTCGAAACCTTTCCTTTGAAACATTTAACTTAGCCGAAAGCCAACCAAGTCGAAAGCACTTCCTTCGAAAGCAAAAGCAGATGCATTTTCAATTTAAAACAAAGCAAACTTCGATCCTCTCTGAACCTTTGGTTTCAACCCAGTACCTTCCACCTATATCCAATTCACTACGTACTAGGTATATGATACCCTGTGCATTGGTTTTGATGGAGTCGGAGGTGGAGGCAAGGAGTCGGAAGCCTGGTGCCGAAAGCATTGAAATAGGAAAAAGCATGTTGATTTGACTTTTTAAATTAATTTTTTGTACCGAACCTGCCTTATTTGTCATATTATGATTGGTTGCAAATTTTCTTTTTTAAAAGTATTGCCAATTTTCAGAAATAACAATTTGAATTATTTACAAAATACGCCTTCTCCTTTTTATAATTATATAAAACATTTAAGTCCCATACCTTAAAATATTTTATACATCCATCAAAACACTTAGGAAAATTCTACAAAAATTCCTGTATATCATTTTTTTATATGTTTTCCAACATATATAAATTTCAGACCCTAAGCCAATATAATTTAGCCATAATTAATTTTTAACCCAAAATAGCATTTTCTTTACTAGAAAATTCATATAAAATCCATATTAATTCAGAAAATGAAAATTGAAACCCATTTCTAAATTATCATTTCTAATCTAAATCTAAATTCGCAAGGCAATTGAATGTCATATAATAGGGTTTTCATATCAAAACATATCACAAAATCTATGTGAATTAGCATAAATCATCAACAACATATAGATATACAATTTTATCATCCAAAACATGGCAAAACATTTGCAATTAATTCAGATTTCATACTGAAAATCGAAAACCATTAAAAACTTGAGATGTAGTCATTATTCACCTTAGCTTTATGATTAAGGAGTTGAGATTTGAGAATGGATTTGATTGCTTAATCTTCCTTCTTTTAATTTCTTTATCTTCTTCTTGTTTTTCCTTTAATGGTGGCCAGCCTCAATGATTTTTGTTTGTAGAAAATGAACGTGTGAAGTGAATGAGTGTAAGGGTTTAGGGTATAAGGATGCGTCCTTTCCTATTATGCCCTCACATATTTCCCTCTCTTATTTTAAGTTCAAATCCCTCCTTATTTCATTTGTTAACATGGCACGGCTACCCTTTTTAATAACAAATCTCAATCCCCTAATCGTTACATTATTTTATTTAATTTAACTAATTAAATATCCTAAATAATGTTACCAAAAATTTGGGTCGTTGCAAAAAGGGTTGACCCGACCCATTTAAAATCATCCCAAACCCGACCCAAACCCGACCTGACCCGACCCAAACCCGACCTGACCCGACCCAAACCCGACCTGACCCGACCCAAACCTGACCCAACCAGACCCATTGACAACCCTAATTACAACATTGAAGTTCAATAGTATTCTCAATTCGAGAGAACTGTGTAACATTGACACTTTAAGATTCTCTATTTGACCTTAGTTATATTAACCAACAGAAAACTCTCGAGTTAATTATTCCATGGTTTTTCAATAACCATCAGTACGTAACCCCTTGGTTCCTCTAATAGGCATGAGTAATATAGTGCCCAACGTTTGGATAGCGTTACGTACTCTAGTCTCAACGAATGAATCAATATCCTTTCTCAAAACATCTTGACAATGGATATTTAAAATAATATGTTATTTTTAATGTGATAAAATTCTCATGATTACAACACATTATAATTACTATCACATAACATATTATTTAACAATTTCCTAATTAATGTAATTTAAATTAATTACTTAATTAATTATATCACAAAATAACAAAGTATATTATAGAAATCAAACACCATTATTATGAACTAGATTGGTTATCAAGTGGATATATGTAACAAATTACATAATTGTCCCTAAGGTATACCCCTAATTTTATCGGTAACGCTCTTCAAAAGTTGGGCAGTGTATTACACATTGGGGGACATCGAGGTGTTACGTATTGATGGTTATTAGATATCCATGGAATGACTCGTTCAGGAGTTTCCTATTAGTTAATAATAGCTAATGTCAAATATGAAATCTTAAAGTGACGATATTACCAAATTCTATAGACTTGAGAATATTGTTGAATTTCAATGTGAACACTCCACTTTGGTTATAGTTAAGTCATATTATGGCATCCATTAAATGGCTATAATTGGGTCTGAGTTAAAACAATGGAAGTGAAAAACTATTCAATAGAGAATCTGTTTCCTTAGTTTTATGAGTCACGATCAACTGTAGTCAACTAAAAGTAAAAATATTTGACCAGAGTAGTATGGTTAATAACAAATATTATTATTGAACTAAAGACTTTGTTTATGGACTAACCAAGTGGAATGTGGACAATATTGGAATTTTAGCCAAAACCAAATTCCATATATAAGTCCTAATGCCACAGAGTGTGGGCGAAAAGAAGTGATGTTAGCTATCTTTGCTGATATGTTCCGCTTAAGAAATTGTGAAATTTGATTTTACCGAAAGACCTGTAAGCTGGATTCGGTTAAACTATCACACTACTAGCTAAGGCTGTAGTGATCCGAAAATTCGGACACTTCGTCTTCGAATATCGTAAGGTTTTGAAATATAGTTAAATGTTATAAATATGATTTTATAACCTTATTAGACATCATTTAATTAATGAATAATGATAAGAAACTTGTTTTTGAAAATTGTATGCAAAATATATTCTTCGAGGAAAAACCGATAATGTGAATAAAAATCAGTTTATCGATAAACAGCTTTTCGATCGATATAAGTTATTCGAACTCTTGTGTACTTGTCTAATAATCATACGAGCACATTAGCAACAAATTAACACACACTCCTCTTCATAAAGCATGGAACAATCTAGAAGCTTCCTTTAGGATAAGTTATATTTAGTAAAGTAGGGGTATAAGGGTGTTTCTTAAGGAAGTGAGATAAAAGAGAAGTGATGTAAAGGAGAGATGATGGGAGGTAAGGCTTCCATGACATGGTAGGGGGGTAAGAGCAAGCTTAAAGAGCATCATCCTTAGCCTATATAAGGAGAGACACACCCTTGTATATTGTTCACAAAATTCACAAAACTTAAAGTAAGCAAATCCATGGCTTTATTTTCTTCTTCATAATTTACCAAAGCAAAATATTTGCAAATCAAACCCAAATGAACTCAGAATTTGGAGTGAAGCCTTACTGATACATTACAAAACATTTGACCAAGTTAGAAGTTGAAGAAGTGAAGCCAATAACCCCCAACATGGAAGGCCGTGAGCTATTATGGGGTTTTTGGAGTAAGCTAGTGCAAAAGCAAAGGAATGAGAAGGAATAAAAGGTGTTGTTAGGTGGAGGATTGACTTAGGTTTTTGGATTTTGGTTGTTGTTGGGTTAAAGGTAAGGTAACTCACCTCTTTGATAGAAGATATAATGCATATTTGTTGGGGTTTGATTGTGTTTAATTTGGTTGAATTCTTGTTGACATATGTTAAAACATTGGTTTGCATTCCTTCTTTGAAAGTAAGTGACACATGTGATCCATGTCTACAGACTTAGAATGGACTTGAATGGACTTGTATGAGTTTTGATAAGACCTCGAACGAAGCACATAGGTTATAGATGGACTTTGGTTTAGAATGGACTCGGATTTGAAAGTGTATTTATAGCAATAGTCACTATAGATGCAGTTTGGAATTGCCTTGTTCTCGGCGATATCTATGGAACTTTATAGAGAGATCCTTAAGAGTTTCTCACCATATTTATAATGTCATATATATATATATGTTTGTTTTTATTAAAAGCTTAGATAGTAAAATGTTAAGTAACATCTTAAAAAGTGGCCAAAACTTCACTTGTGCAAAACTGCCCGGTTTAGCCTTGATTTTTGGACTTCATAGGTCTGAGAATATATTTAAATTTAAGAATTTTGTTTCATTTTTTTACAAGTGTTTACTAACTCATATTAGATTATTTCAAAAGTGGTTTGAGATATTTATGAATTTTTAAGAAAAAGTTGTGAATTTTTAAAGAAGACAATTTTATAAAAAAACTTGTTTTTCCAAGTTTTTAAGTAAATTGTAAAGTTGTTATTTTCAAGTACTATTTTGAGAAAATATTTTAAAACCTAATATAAGTATTATAAAGTATTTTAAAAGCATTTTTAAGTGTATATAGTTTTTAGAAAATGTGTTGATTAATTTATATCTTATGTACTAAAATATCTTTTGACTTGTTTATTTAATTATCAAATTTGGGTAAATAAATTACTATTCTTATATATCATTTAAAAAAGGGTTTAAAAGTATAAACAAAAGATTTGGAAAGGGGACAAAATTGTTAATTATTTAATTACTTTTTTGAAAAGTAATTAATTATGTTTAAAGCTAAAAGCCGATGATGTAAAACTTATTTATTTATGAGAGTTAAGATCGATATTCGAGTAAGGATGGAGCAATGGAGCTCTAACCTATTGGCTTCCATCTTGATCGAGGAATAGTAAGTTGGAAAATGTCAAAAACATGTTAAACGTGTTGATTTCTTACTTGTTTATGGAAATCATTAATACTATATTTAACACTAAAAACTGACAAGGTAGACTTATCTATTTGTGAGATTCAAGAATAAAGTATCAAGGTAAGGCTTTGATGCGACTAGTGCTCTAACTTACCTGGCTTCATTCTTAGGTGAGGAATAGATAAGTTGGAATGTCAAAAAAGAATTAAGTGTACAAATATTGATTTGTATAAGTAATTGTTTTGACTAGATAATCGATTAGTCGATTATCGAACTTCATCGAATACGACTTAAGAAGTTACCGAAAGACTTCGTGATTTCATACCAATAAGAATCCCTAGGAAGGATCATTGGTATGAAATGTCTCTAGCTTTCGCTTACTTCTTAAAGAACTGGAATTGAGTTAACCAAAAATTCTTTGATTAATTTTAGAGAGTCCAGCAAGCGGAAAGTGTGTACTTATTTAGGATGATTCAAAAACTCGTAATCACTTCAAAACCATATGCACGATCTATGCTATGGAAGCAGTTGTGAAGTGGAATGTTATAGAGTTGAACCGTCTATCCTAATGTTAAGTCCAAGGGAGAGGTCAGTGTTAACATTTCAAACGATGCTATTGTGTGGGACTGTCCATCTTGAGGAGTATTCCAAGAGAGAGGACAGCGTTAGCATTCATTGAAGGATTTATATGGGGAACCTATATGGAGGTTCGAGATCTGTTCGAGATGCTTGAATCCATATAGTCATTCGTGATATGTTCAAGATGATGGAATCCATTTGGGAATTTGAGTTCTGTTCGAGCGATTAAAACTCGTGTGAGAGATGCCGAACGTAACCTCGACATCAGGAAAATGACAGAAAACGAAGAAGGGGCATGGCCGGGGGTTTAGCTGACCTCAAGGGTATTTCAACTACATATCTCGACATTCTTATCGATTGTTGCTAGTGGGAGTTGATATGACTCGGACCACACACCAAGGGTGGTCCAGTTTTGTTTACCTAGAGGATATCCTATCTAGAGATATAGAATGCTCGGAAGGTAGTTTATGATCCTTGTCATGGAGTTTGGATACGGCCAGACCGAGGAGATCTCATGGAAAAATATGTTATGCGAACGTGCCTTAGTGGTATTGATTATATACCTGTTATTTTTTTAGCATTCACACATCATCTATTTGACATGATTTATGTGCTACACACTAGACATTATATATTATATCACTATATGTTAAACTTGATGAATGGTTGGATTATATTATCACTATAAATTTCATTGAATTAAGTCGAAGAGCCACAGCTTCGTAGTTGTCAAAGCAGCTCTCGTCGAAGTCATGTGCACAATGGCTTGCTCATGACTTAAGTAGTCACGTCGAAGTCATGAAAAAAAGAAAACATAAAGTATCGCTCCTACAATCAGCATCGAAGACGTAGAGTCAATGAGGCACTTACAAGCTAATGACAAAGAGATAAGATATCGCTCTTCGATGATGAACAAAGTCATACGTGGCCGAAGAAGCGAGAAAATCAAGAATACACCTCTTCGCAAATCAATAGACACTTTGAAGAAGTGATTCTACAATGACGAGGAGGGTGTTCCTATCGAAATATCATGGGATTGATGCGTCACTTTGCTCTTTATTAAGAGACCACCTCACATGACAGTTTTGCACAGCACTTCGAGGAAGCCACATACTTATGCAAAGCGTTGTTGACAAGGGACATTGTCAATATTCAAGAAGTCACCATTACCGCACTTAATTGACTTTGCACGCACCTTATCATTGACTTCGAAGGTAAAAGTTTAAAGAATAGATGGATCACTTTGACTACTACATCATGCAAATATTCCTTAAACCATCTGGACACCACTCTACCAAGAGACTGTGGTTAAATCCCTTCGAAGTCAATACCACTGAAGACATACAAGTATAGAGGTTAGTACTAAAGAAGGTCGAAGACACTCCTGCATATCAAAGATGTTCCTACACACCGCTACCCAGTGAAGACTCTGCCTCAGACTCATGTCAATGTTGCCAAAGTCAACACATTGGAATACATAAGGAATGGAGTGAGGGCTGCAAGCCCCTATAAACATGACCTAGGGTCATCATTTTGAGGGCTGAAATTTCTCTTTTCTCATTCTTACATTTTAAACCCTAAATTAATTTGGGATTACGGAGCATATTGTAATTCAAGAACATTGTACACATAAGATCTTGAATATTAAACAAGGACATAGCATAACATATATGTATTCGATTCAAACTTGTGAATTGGACATACTTGTGACTTCATAACCGACTTCGACTCAGGGTCTTCAAACTTGAATTTGCTTTGCACATACAACTTCGAAACCAAACTTGTCCTGAATATACGGCTTTGAACTTGTACTCGTCATGCATATATGACTTTGACTATGACAACAACAAGAATGGATACCAAAGCCCTTACTGCTTCGATGAGCTTGTTCAAAGACTCTTCGTGAATAACTAAGTTTCTCAAAACACTTTTGACGGTGGAAAATTTATTTGCTAACTTTTTGGCGCTAGAAGGAGGGCATGAACCTCCGACTTTGTTAAAACCTTAAATGAGACTACCTTGACCTGCATATCTAAGGCATAAAGGACTTCCCTTTCCAAGCATATCCCAATTTCAACCGACTAACCATAATCCTTGACAACATGTTGCTTACCCGTGTTAAGCTATCTGAACAAGGATTTTCTGAACCTTGGATAATTAGATCCACCTATCAAATCACTAGTGATTTGCAAGTCAACAAAGAACAAGTTTTGAGAATGAAGGCCTTACAAATTATAAATGAAAAAACAAGTGGACCTTTATGATCCGGATAATTAGAGCATCAACTCATTCCATATTGGCC
Organism: Allium fistulosum; assembly: GCA_030737815.1. Taxonomy (NCBI): domain Eukaryota; kingdom Viridiplantae; phylum Streptophyta; class Magnoliopsida; order Asparagales; family Amaryllidaceae; genus Allium; species Allium fistulosum. The sequence continues at coordinate 913,378,374 of CM060906.1, forward strand.
TTACTCCAACTTTTCCTTTGGGGAAGGAGAGCCCTTAGAAAGATAATTTGTTCTTAAAGATAAGAAGGGTCATTCAATTTCACGCCAAGGGAACTATATTCGAGAAAGGGATCACAAGTGATTTTGACATATTTGCTTAGAAGTGGCACAGAGTCATAGGTCAATCATTGGCCCCAAGTGAGACTCAAAGGACCTTGAAGAGAAAATTGATCATTGAAAGTGAAATGCCCGCACCAAGCAACAAAAGAGCTAGACATCAACCAAGAAGGAAAGCCTCTAAATCGAGACTTCTAAACGATTGCAACTTCACCACCTCTCTTGAGAATATCTACTTCTTGACCAAAGATAAGCTTGATTATTGGCCTTCACAAAAGAAAAGACCTAAGTTAGAAAGGAATCTTGGGGGATCATATTGCCACTATCATCTTACAAATGGGCATGATATTAATCAATGCAAAAGCCTAGAAGGAATGGTTATCAATTTTCTAAGACAAGGCAAGCCTGACAACTTTCTAAGAAAATATTAGACAAGTTCGGTAATAAAATAGATTCTTTGAATTAGTAATTCTACATGGTTGAGGAGTAAGATTAGTATAATGGAAAGCCTAAATCACTATCTAAGATGGTAGTAAGGGGCTAAAGCTTTTATCTCCAGCTAACACGAGCCTAGACAAAGCGCCTCCTAGAGAGAGGATGGAGTAAGCCTTTAGTCCCGTTCGAAATGGCCTGGCCAAAGCACTAAGTAAGCCTTTGGTCCCGCCTACGTGGCCTAGTAGAAGCATATTAACCCCATCATCAAAGGCCTGGTTAAGGCTCCTCCTAAAGGAAGGCAAGGGTAATCCTTTGGGCCCATCCGAAAGGGCTTGTCCAAAGTTTCTGCAAGCCTTTAACCTCTCTGCCTATGCGGCCTAGTTGGAGCGCCTCCTAAAGGGAGGGCGGAGTACACCTTTAGTGCCATCATCAAAGGCCTCACTAAAGCACCGAACCTACCTTCAGTGCCTGCCATCAAAGGCCTCATTGAAGCGCCTCCTAGAGGGAGGTCGGGTAAGTCTTTGGTCCTGCTTAAGATAGCTATCCAAACGCTTCGGAAAACTGACCTAAACCATCACCTAAGATGGTGATAAGGGGTCTAAGCCAAAGTAGTGCTCCAAAATCAATCAAAATCAGAGCCAAATAGTGCTCCCAATTCTATGAAAATCAAAACCAAAGTAGTGCTCTTATTTCTATCAAAATTTGAGCCAAGTAACGCTCCAAGTCCACCTAACCTTCGAGAAGAAAAAGGTCTTTAGAGATTCGATTTCCAGACATGGGTTTCTGGTCTTCCATTATTGATAGATATAAGTTTCTGATTTTCTGCTATTACCAGATATAGATTTTTGATCTTCTATTATCCTATATACGGATTTCTGGACTTCTATTATTCCAAACATGGGTTTATGACCTTCCACATGGGGATTTATGATATTCTATATTGTTATCGGATCTAATATTATTTAAATGGGAATCTCCATTATTAAACATCCATGTTGAGTTATAAGAGGCTCAATCAACAGCAATCTCAATTTTACAAACAAGCAGAAAGTGAGCTCAAAAACTCAAAGTATGGAAAAGTGAAACGTTAAGCATCATGCAGTTTAAAATCAGAATCAAAATTTAGTTCTTGATTACATATCCGAGATAATATTCATTTAATAACAAATTATTTATAGTTTGATACACTATTTACACTGTTGCAGGCATAAAAGACAGATAAAAGAAAGAAAATCTAATCAAGGCCAACTCCTGTTACAGCCCACAAATCTATGCTGATTTATCCAAGCCCTTGGCAATTAAGGGATCAATAATGTGACTAATGGACACGTCCACGAGTTCCTTGAGTTTCATTTCCCTTTTATGAATGTTGTCTACATCATCAATCTAATTGATGTGCTCTTTTAGGATACGACGAAGAGTCTTATTAGCTTCTCACAAAGTTTGAATCATACTCGTCAGTTTTTTGATTTGTTAATTAAGATCATACTTCTCACGTTCGACTGTTTGAAACTTACTTTCACATTCATTGATGCGTTGGGATATCTTTTCATCCCACTTCTTGTTGAAATACTACATCATTTCGAATTTGACTTAATTACCCCACTTAGAGATCACCGCGTTATTCAAACCTGAAGGAGGGTTAAGTAGAAAACTCATGATTAGTCAAGGATGTGGATCTTGTTCTTCACCTCAGAGTAGGAGTGGGAAGGCTAGAATCACTCCAACTTATAATAAGCTCCAAATATTTGCATGATACTTGGCTTTTTGTTAGATCTAATTCAAGATCACTTATTTTCTGATGAAGCTTGGCTATCTCTATCAGCTTCGACGGAGAATTTAGATCCATGAGCTATGCTCTTTCTCTTTTTTAGGAACTGAAGCTCGTTCTTCGTTTCTTTAAGTTCTGCCTCCATGAGAGTAGCCATTTCTTTGTAAACACTAAAATCTAATTTTAATAGGAAATAGTTCCTATGCCACTCTCATTGCTCAGGGTTATTTGGGAATCGTAAAGCCGAGTCATCTCGAGATGATCGTTTCTCTTCCATATACACAAACAGCTGATCTTTAACTGCAACAATTCATGAGGTGTCTAAGGAATCAGATTTACGCGCTAAATAGGCATAAAATAAAGAAAACAAAAATCAATACATGAAGGTCAAACTCTTCCATTAATAACAAACGAAGTTTACAAATGATAACAGGAGTCAAGATTACATTGCAATTTCATTTCAATAATGTTTAACTAATGTTCAAAGTTTTGAAACCGCGGCCTTAGCCTTTTCAAACGACCTAGTAGACAAAGTAAGTGTAGAATCAAAAGAAGCCTTGATCCCATGCAGGGTATAAATTGGAGGAAAACGATGATAATCCCATTTCCCAACTGGAGGGCTATCACGACCACATATTCGTTTTGTGTGGAAGGTTCGAATTTCACCAAAAGTTTATCCTTCTCATCGCCTAAAAAGTCAAAGTGGAAAAGAGAGTAATACTTGTAAACTTCTTGCAAATCTCTAAGGAAATCTTGTTTTTCTAATCATGACGTCTTAAGGAACTGCTTGGCAAACTTACTTAAAAGATCCATAGAGACTAGGATGCCAGAAATGACTACATCTGTGCAATATATCGAAATTAAACAAAGAATAAGAAAATCAAAAATGAGAAAAACTAAAGATGATAAAATCTATAAGTAGGTCAAGTGGCATACTTCAATTATACAGGCCGGTCGAGTTCATACAAAATTGAACTCTTAAACATTTCAAAAATGAATCTATTCCTATTATATTGAGTATTTGGGGGGAAGAGAGCGCATGGAAAGGGGGATAGGAGCGGCTCGAGGAAGATTCCAACACGCCTGGGGATGAGGATCAGACTTGTGTTCATTTAAATATCTGGGGTGAAGGCGTTTGAGTAAACCACCACTGTTATCGCCTAAATATGAGAATTTGACGATCAGTCCCCTACAATAAACTTTGTATAGGAACTCCACTAAGGTGTCCCTATCATCAATTAGCATCTAGAAAAAGGTTATCGGTTCGACATTTTCTTTCAAGAGTATATCCCACTGATGACGAGCTCTCTTCATCCGGGGAGCGACTTCTTTCTCTTTGAAATATCTTAATCTTGATTCGCTCTCAGCCAACTACTTATACTTCTTGAATGACTCATTATAATCTTTCATTTGCTTGTCGAGTTCTTTGTTTAGCAGATCAATTTTTGCTTGTTTCTTTTTAAGTATGGTGTCATAATGATACTTTGATTTTCTCCTTAGCTAAAACAATTAATGCATTAACTAAAATATGCTTGATAGTTTAGGATGTTTGAACAAAGATTCCTATACATGAGAAAGTAGGGCAGAAGGCGATGTGATCTTTCCCTTGTCATAAAGCTTTTGGCTTCGAGAGGTGTTGTCCTTCTTGGAAGGATCCTCTTTTGAAATATCTATGACATCAACAGCTTCTGCATCTTGGGTGGATGTATCTTGGTTAGCAACACCAGACTCGTCTTTGTCGTCCGTTGACTGGGTAGGTACATTTGATCACCTTCACTGCTACCATTATCATCATTGCGGCCATCATCATGTTCATCATCGTGATCTTCATCAGTATTGTTTTCATCATCATTGTCATCATCACTACCATCAGCATCGTTATCATCGTCACCTTCCCCATCGATTATTGGCACTTCTTCAATGGGAGCATCATGAAACGATAACCATTCCGCGGCATCAATTTTTTCCACAATGTAGAATTCTTCTTCGAAAGCCTTCTTGTCCTTTTCATTTCAAACTAAACTTCTTTATACACCTTTCGTTCAAGGCTAGAAGAGATGGGATGTCAAAGTCTGGGCACTTACGGATATTGTTGACGTGGCTACATACAATGCCTCTTTATATCACTTCTCGTTGATTTTAGGAAGAGCAACATCGAGAAAGGAGGCGACTTTCTTCTTGGAATCTTTGATGATGTTATTTAAATGGTCCAAAAATTCAGTTTTTCTGTTCAATTGATCTTCGAGCAATTTATTTCTTTCGATTAGCTTAGAATTTACCTTTGATAGCTTGGCATTTTCCTTGGTTGCATTCTCCAATTCTACATTGAGTTTATCAAACGACACAAGATTAGCCTTCAATTTTTTCACTTTCTTCTCCAACAACAACTTAGATTTATTTTCCTCCTCAAGAGAGGAAGCTAATTTATCTTTTTCAGTGATTGCTTCATCTTTTTTCGCAGCAATATCGATCATACCCTTCTAAAGAAAAGCAACCTTTTCCTTAAGCTCTAACACTTTGTTAGTAGGCCCTTGAGAAGCATTTCTAAGAAGGAACGTATGTTTTCCAACCTGATATTTTAAAACTTGTTTAAGTTAAAATAAAATTCAAGAAGTTGAAGTTAATTAAGTAAATTAAGAAACATATTGGTATGAGCTGTTGGAGAATAAGAAAAGATGATCATCAGAGTAAGCTTGAGGTTATGGTGATCCAAGGGAAGCAATAGAAGGAGAATGAATGGCCAAACAAGCCAACTCCCCGAAATTCATTGTTGAAGTTTTAGGCTAAGCCCCTGAGGGAAGAGGATCAGCCGGAGAAAGAAGCAAACCAAGCTCAGCATATATGCGATTAATAGATGTTGGAGAACAAGGAAAAGAAGCATTAAGGAGGGGATTGGAAGTCTGAACTTATTGGGATGTCTCAACTTGAGTCTCTTTAAGTTTTTCTGGAGCTTTATCTGAAGCAATTGCTCTGAGACGAGTCAATATTTATTTGCTCTATCTCCTCCACTATGGTAGGGGTAAATTCACCCATACGTTTAGGTCTTTTTTTCCTGAGGAGGAGGAGGAATGTCATTAGGAGCATCAGCATCTGTTCCTGCATTTTCAAAATGCTTCGATGGCTTTGGCAATAGAATTCTTAAAGGAAACAGATTCGGTTGGTTGAGACAAAGTTGAAGATTCATTCTTATTTTTCCTCTTTTTAGGCACAGTAGCTTTAAATTTTGGTTCTTTAGGAGAAGTAACAAGAGCAATCGAACCTAAAACAAGAATGAAAATTAGTGAACTGATAGCATTGATAATTTCCTTTTCAGCTATATTGAAATATTACCATAAGTATCAAGTTACACTATGAAGTTTACCATGAAGGCCTCAGAATCGCCCAACGCTAACGAGCCAAATCCCTGAGAGTTGCGTTCAACCGTGGGCGACTATCCTAGGACCTTGTGATGGCTTATGATAATAAAGTGTTGAAGGAGCTTCAGTGGAGTTAAGAGTGTAAGCCTATTTCTCTTATTTTCACCAAAAGAAGTAGAGAATCTATGGTCTTTTGGTTATTAGAGCTTAGACCTTTAGAAGAAGGATCTGGAAAAGGAAATCCATCAATAAATAATGGTAAACAAATAATGATAGTCAAGGATAAGAAACTTACTGGCAGTAGAAAATTTTCCTCTGATCTCAGAGAAGTGTTTGACGAAGAAAAAATAAGTTTCCCACACTCCTACTTTATTAACAGATTCAAAGAATAAGCTTTTTTGGGTGAGGATGAACTTGATACATTGGTGGCCTAGCTAATCACCTATTTTAGCAGGACCGGCTAGGTAATAAGAACATAAAGACTGTGAAATGGAAGCCTAGATTCCCAAGTAAAGACCTCCAGGAATGTTAAATATGTAGAAGCATTAGGGAGAAGCTGGATCAGCGCTATGTCTAAGTGCTCCAAATATCTTGTAAGGAAGTCCGAGAAGGGGAGGTAGCCTGTGTGCCAAATATGAATAGGAGTAAAAGCGAAATATCTTTCCAGAGGAGTATAGATATTGTTTGAAGAACTAGGGGAGATGGCCTTAATCCTAGTAATCCCACATTGATCGAGAATGGAGTCAACTTCAGCTTGAGAAGTAATGTATGATTGGTTAGTAACATAACTTTCTTTTTTAATAATTAAAGGAGAAGGCTTGTGTAACATCCCGCATATTTTACGATTATATATTTAAATGTTTTGTTAAAATATAGCATCGTTTGTTGAATTTAAAGTCCGAAATGTTACTTTTTGTAAACAGTCGAATCCGGACACGAGACCACTTCCATTGAGTTCAAAATGATGTTTACAACTTTTTTGAGTATAAACATCGATATGTTTGGAGTTGATTAGGATTTTGGTATTTTCATTTGGGCTTTGGGTTGTGTTCTAGCCCACTAACCCAACAAGGTAACCCAACTCCTCTACCAAATACCCTAACTCCCCCACTCTTTATTCATTCATAACATTTCCTAACACTCAAGCAAAAGGAAAAATGAAGGAAAAATGAAGGAAAAAAGAGGAGATTAGAAATTCCTAAGCCCTAGTTCTCTTAGGAAATTCAAGTTCTTGCTCTAAAATCAAAGGGAAGCTTAGGTAAGCATCCTCTTCATCTTCTCCATCTCAAACTCTCTTTAATTTTCAGAAATTCCTATAACCTTACTTAGGAAAAATTTCACCTTTGATAATAGATTGAAGATTCTAGGGGTGTATTGAAGAGTAATTGATCTTGCCTTGTTTTAGAGCTTCTCATTCGTTGTTTTTGAGTTTTAAAGGCGAGTTCTTGAACTCACATCTATGTCTATAGCTTTCATTGTTGTTAGGTATGAATACCTAACATCTATTTCATGTTCAATTGCTTTTGATTTGAATTGGTTTGGTGAATTTCCCAATTTTGGTATTTTGAAGTCAAAATCTTTAAAGATCCTATCTTGGATGTTTGGACATGTTTTTGATGGTGTATCGAAGAGCCTATAGGGCTGGGTTGTCGATTGGCATAAATCCCTAGCATCCATCGCTCGTTCGATCGCTTCCGGTTCGGATTTTGCCCTTTTTGGGCTAGGCTGATTTTTGCCTAGCAGGAAAATCCAGACGTCTGGTTGAAAAATTCAGACGTCTGGTAGGGTTCCCTGGAAAAAAAAATAACAAATGCAGAAAAAAAAATGGCTGAGACAAAATCCAGACGTCTGGTTAAACCCAACCAAACGTCTGGTCCTGTGCAATTTTGCCTATTTTGGCTTTTTTGAGTGGATTCTCAATTTTTATCGATTTTTGTTATTCCGGATAGTTGTTGTCAATTATTATCGAATTTGATGACTTCTTTTATGGATTTTTGGGAATATCCATTTGATGGATTTGGTATCGATTTTTATGATTTTAATTCACGTCGTTGAATGTGGATTTTGGTGATAGATTGTTTTAACAATCATTTCTGTGTTTTGTCACTTTAAAATACAAAGGTTTCTATACTGGTAGTAAATACTCAAACTCTTTCACAAAAATGATTTCAACATTACTTTTAATACAAAGCTTGTTTTTAAAACCGTTTTCCAATCTATTAGTATATATACAAACCTTTACCTCATTCGTATGAGAAATCTAATTAAACGGCTTAGCAAAACAAGTGGTATGAAACGCTTGCGTTTACTTCGTCGGTTAATTCTTGGACTTGGTCGATTGAAATCTCGTGACAATCTTCGAGTGGAAATCTACAATTTGTTCGTAAATATTTAAGTTAAGCCAGTGGTAATGGGACATGAAGCTAAACTCATTTATTTACTAGCTTGGTGTAATTTACACTTCTTTTTTATCAATGATGATCATTTTGTATTTTCGAGTGGAAATCTACAATTTGTTCGTAAATATTTAAGTTAAGCCAGTGGTTATGGGACATGAAGCTAAACTCATTTATTTACTAGCTTGGTGTAATTTACACTTATTCTATGGAGCTTCGGCTCAATTTGGTGAGGTAGTGATCCATGGTCTTTTGACCGTTAGAGGAGCATTCGACTCATTCGTCCGCATGGGGGACTGTACCACGACAGAGTCTTTGCATGAGGTGTATCTTTCAGGCTGCATCGGGCTCATTCGTCCGCGTGGGGGACTGTACCACGACAGAGTATGTGCATGAGGCGTATCTTTTAGGGTGCGTCGATGTTCGGCTCATTCGTCCGCGTGGGGGACTGTACCACGGCAGAGTATGTGCATGAGGCATATCTTTTAGGGTGCGTCGATGTTCGGCTCATTCGTTCGCGTGGGGGACTGTACCACGACAGAGTCTGTGCATGAGGCATATCTTTTAGGGTGCGTCGATGTTCGGCTCATTCATCCGCGTGGGGGACTGTATCCCGTATTTTTATGGGATAGCGTCTCATTTTTGATACACGTGTTGGTGAGTTTTCATGCACCCGTTTGTGATAGGCCTCCCCCTTTTGTGTTTTCTGGATTTCTAATTATTGATTTCTGGAATTTGCGTTTCACCAATTTTTGCGATTTGCATTGATATGTTTTGTCAATATTTGAGGTTTGGTGAATAAGCTAAAGAATGTGATATTCTTTTTGGATATTTGACGAGATTTGATATATTGCATGTTTTTCATTGTTATCATATATTTCTGTTATATCTCTTATCCTATCTCAATTTATATGATATTTATAGTTAGACTGATCCATTTATTAATTTTCTTCTTAAATAATACTTGGGTCGGACCGAGGTGTTTCAGGTGCTTCCACTTGACTTCTTATCACGGACTAGCTTCTGACTTTTGGCTAACTACTTTAGCTTAGTAGTTTTTGTTTCTTTAAACATTCGAGATAGAGACTCCTTGATGTATACATATTCTTTTGTCTAGCACTTGTACCTATTCTTTTGTGATATAGTGGATCTTGTATGACCACTACTTTGATGTTCACTTCTGTGTGTTATATTCATATCTGTTTCTGCCTTAGTGATATGAATATCTATGACTGATTTATGTTATGCTTATTTTATATTTGTTTTCGAAGGCCTCATAGCCACTGTGTAGTCGTTTTGAGTTTATATTAGATATGTCAGATTTCCTCTTGAAATGAAATACATGTCATACTATCTGACATATCGATACTCACACAAAGAAATTACACAGATGGTCGCTCCTCAATAGCCTTATTCTTTGTGCTAGTCGACGACATTACCTCATAGTGTCCTTGACTAGTTTGAGTATAGAGGTGGGGCGTCACGGCTTGGTATCAAAGCCAAACTTCGGAACAATGTAGAATAATCTAGCAAGGATCATTATCCTAAGTCTCTCTTAGGAATCGTGCCTTAGGATTGAATCCGAGTCTTAGGACCCGTTCTATCCTATTCTCTTTTATGATGCTTTATATTACCAATCAAGCTTATTTGAATTCATTCTCAGCATAACCTTTTTCCTTTTCTTTCTTTCTTTCTTAAAGAAGAGAAATGGTTAGACCTGGTCGTCCCAGCGCCGGTCAATCCAGTGCTACTTCTTAGGATGGTGTATTCATGTATGCTCAACAGCTTTTGGATCTTGTAAAGAATTTCCAAGCTGCCGAACCCATTCCTGAGCCTACTCATCCTAAATCCGGGTTTGCACGCTTGTGCAGTGATTATACCAATTTGGGTGGAAGGCTATTCAAGGGTTCCGAAAGCGTTATAGAAGTCCAAGCTTGGCTTAGAACATGCGACCGCATCTTTTCTCGCATGAATCTTATGGATCTACATCGAGTCCAAGTGGCTTCTAGCATGCTCTATGAGAGAGCATTAGATTGGTATGAGCTTTTGATTTCGAAAATTGTTGAAGCGGATCTTACTTGGGAGCAATTTCGGGAAAGGTTCGAGTTAAAGTTTGTGCCGGAAGCTGGAAAAGTAACTTTAGCTCGACGCTTTATTGACCTTGTTCAAGGTGAATCTTCTGTGACAGATTATGTTGCATCTTTTGAATCCCTCTCTAAATATGGGGTCGAGTATATTAATACCCCATTGAAGAAAAATCAGAGGTTTATCTATGGGTTGAATAGGAACCTCAAAAAGCCTTTACTTCTGAAACTAGAAGTTCCTTTCGATCAGCTTGTAGATATCGCTCTTCGACTTGAAGAGGCCGATAAAGAAAGTGATGGTGATGTTGGGGGTGCCAAATAGAACTTCAATAACAACAAGAAGAGGCATCCCGATAATAAGTTCAAACCTAATCCTAACAAGAAAGGGAAGCAAGCAACTTTGGAAACAAAGACTCCTACCTCTAATCATGGAGAATGCTATAATTGTGGATCTAAGGACCACTATGCAAATAAGTGTCTGAAGCCCCTTACTTGTCGCTATTGCAAAGGTTTGGGTCATCTTTTATCTTCATATCCCATACTTCAAAGTAGGAGAGAGGGAAAGCTGAATGTTGTGAAAGCCTCTAGTAACCCTTCTCTTGGTCAAGGTATTTCTCATTCAGTCCTTGATGGCATTATTTTGTTTCATGATTATCCTATTCGAATTCTTTTGATACGGGTGCATCTCCTTCTTTTATATCAAAAGAACTTGTTGATACTTTTTCTTTAAATATTATGGGCTTGATGACTTCACTGAGAATTGCGAATTCGGTTGGTGGATCCGCAACACTCGGTTTACTTTATAAAAATGTCGAGATTATTTTTTGTGATTATGCTTTACGATCCGATTTGCATGTTATGCGCTACTTAGGTTTCGGAATTGATTTTGGGAAAGGATTGGCTTAATCGTTATGAAGCCCATATCCTATATCTCGAGAAGACTATCCATCTTCGCCATCCTCAATCAGTTAAGCAGATTTCTATTGTTCTTAATGATTTTGATTCCAATTTGGTGGCATAATTTTATCATTAAACCCACATGATAAGGAAGATGTTATTTCCCTTGTTAACTTATATTTTAGTGCCGACCTAAAACTCTGCGACCTAAAGACTCTACGACCTAAGTGGGTTCCCGACCTAAAGACTCTACGACCTAAGGAAGTTGGCGACCTAAAGACTCTACGACCTAAGGAAGTTGGCGACCTAACGACCTAAGGAAGTTGGCGACCTAACGACCTAAGGAAGTTGGCGACCTAACGACCTAAGTAAGTTAGCGACCTAACGACCTAAGAAAGTTCACGACCTAAAGACTTCACGAGCTAACGACCTAAAGTTGTTTACGACCTAACTCCTGAAGTAGCTCAGCGACTTACGACTTAAGAGGCTAACGACTTAAGGACTTAACAACCTAATGAGCTAAAAGCAAAGAAAAGGGGCACGACCTACCTTAGGTCGTTCACGACCTATCTTAGGTCGCTTACGACCTATCTCTTGTTCAGATAAGACCGAGTACAACTTTAGCAGCCTAACTTCTTAAGTCGCGAGTGGACTACGACCTAGCTTAGGTCGCTCGCGACCTATGACTTAACTTAGGTCGTACACGACCTAAGACTTGGCAAAAATTCCGTCCAGAATCACTCCTATAAATACCCCCCTAACTCCAATGGCAAAGGGACTTTTGGCCGATCATTTTCTGAAGCGTCGTTACTCTGCCGAATTCACAACTCATTCAACACTTGAAGAACTCCAAACATTCGAGACACTACAACAAGCTTTGAAAGAAATCTACCACATTCTACATGGATTCAAGGAGATCTTCTACATCGAAGCTTGAGCTATTAGTCTAGAGTGTTTTGGAATCAAAGTGCATTGTATTTTGAATTGTATTGTAACAACTCGTAATCCAATCAGCAATAAAAGAATATAAAGTGGACGTAGGCTTAATTACGAGCCGAACCACTATAAAATCTGTTGTCCCTTTAATGTTTTCTGCTACTTCCAGCTTATATTCTGTTCCCGTACCAACGGGTGGTGCTTTCACATTATTACTACACACACCGGGTGTTAGCGTTCAACTTTTAGCGTTAACATTTTGGTGCTTTCACTAAGAACTGAACATAGGAATCTTCTCACCATTACTTCGCAAAGACTTGTTGAAATAATGGCTCCTGGAAGAAGAGGTAGACCTGCCAGATTTGGAAATGTTCAAGAAGGGACCTCCGCTTCCCCAACAGCAAACCAGCCAGATCCTACCGTTGGAGTCACAAGGGCTGAATTAGACGATATAGTTTCTGGGTTATACCAACAAATCGAAACTCAAAACGCTTTGATGATGGATAGAGTAAACGCTCTGCTTGGGGCAAATCGACAACCAGAAAACCATGAAACAACCTTTGCCGAGATGCCACCTTTCCAAGCAGAAGGTTCAAGGCCGCAGCCAACTTCAGATGCCTGCCCAACGATGTCTCTGAACAATAAAGAGTACCTGTCCGAGATGGTTGGCCGCATCATGAAAGAGAGCATGCAGAGGGAAGAAAATGAGAGTGACTGGGGATTTGCACCAAGCAGAACCCCGTTTACCGAAAGGATCCTGAAAGCAGAATTTCCAAGGAAATTTGCACCTCCTGCTATTCCAGCCTATAGAGGAACGAGTGACCCTAGTCATTTCTTATACAAGTACGACTGGCATATGACTGGTGCAAGAGCATCGGATGAGATTAAATGCCGATATTTTCCAGTATACTTGGAAGGTGTGGCTCTACTTTGGTTCACAAAGCTTCCGGTTCGGTCAGTAGATCAATTCTCCGACTTAACAAGAAAGTTCAAAGAACAATTCAGATTGTATGCTTCAAAAGCTAAGGATATAATGTCACTGTCTAGTCTTGAACAAGCTCCCGGAGAATCAATCAAATCTTTCTTGAGCCGTTTCAACATAGCTTTAGCCGAAGTGGATAATGCAGAACCGCGTATGATCCTGACTTACTTGATGAGAGCCATCAATAAATCGAGTGAATTTGGAAAATGGCTAAAAATGAAGGAACCGAACTTGCTTGAAAAGTTTTATAAAAAGGCCGACGAGTTCATACGCCTAGAGAACCTTTCTGCACCAGCGAAGGTGGATGTTGCTAAAGACAACAATAATGATCTTGCTTCTAACATAAGAGAATCTGGAAATCAGAAAAGGGAAAATGACGAAGGGATGAAGCAGGGAAATGAGAAGAAACTACGCCGCTTTAATCCTTCAGATTTTACTCCTTTAACTGATACACCGGGAAATATCTTCTTCGCAACAAAGGATGTTGTCAAGTATCCTAAGCCACCTGAGATGGGAAGAGGTGCAGTACGTAACGGGAAATTCTGCCGATTTCATAATCAACCTGGCCATAACACTGACCAGTGTCGCCAGTTAAAAAATGTGATCGAAGAATTGCTGAAACAGGGAAAACTTCAACAATATGTGAAGAAAAGCGGAGTCGACCCAACCTCATCCACTCGGGGGCAACAACATCCTACCCTTCAACCCGGCTCTCGCAATAACACAGCAGTGCAAGAGTCCGAATAGCTTGTCATTAATGTTGTCACAGGAGATCCAGACCCAGCAAGCGGAAGTTGGGACGACTGCTAATTACCCACAAAACTGCAGCTGGGGCATCTTTCAATCTCCCTGGCACATGAATCCAAAACTACGAATCCAGTGGAAATTGAAATTCAATCCGAAGACTCTGGAACTACAACTACTTGCATCCATTTTTTACTTAACAACATTGCTTAAATTTGTAAAATAATGGTGGATGTATAACTTTTTGAATTGTAAATCACTGAGAAATCAGTATGAATCAATGATATAGAACTATAAATCTTGTGTTCCTTATTATTGTATAATGCCTATTTCATTTCGATATGAAAATACTTTAAATGTATTGCTAAAATGTCGATTCAAAATTGCAGGCCATCAAAACAAGGTTTACCCGTCACAAGACCAAGCGAGCCCTATAAATCACTTATTAAGCAAATACCAAGCGACAAAAATTCCAAATTTGCATCCCATACAAGAAGAACTTCACATAAAAAGTTGGCGACTCCACTGTATCAAGCCCTCGTTAACTGGTTGCGATCGTCGGTAGAAACAGACATCCAACCAAGTAACTTGCGTTTGCCCCGTGAAGTCATTCAACAGTGAAGTCTACTTCTTCGGATAAAGCAATTTACTTGCAAAAGAAAGGAAGATGCGCTTGGAAACGATAATAAAGGACCGCTAGTGAACAGATGACGAGAAAAACAAGGGCATGCAAACAGAAACGCAACCTCCCTGGAACACCAACCAAAGCCCTCTAATGAGGCACACCGAAAAATGAAAGTGCTTTCCTCAATCAAAAAAGATTGGTGGAACCACCGGAGGGGCACCTTCCCAAGCTGAAGGAACAGGGCCCTTGTTAATTGGTTGCGATTGTTTGTACAAACGAACATCCAATCAAGTAACTTGCGTCCGCCCTGTGGATCCATTCAACCATGAGAAAGTAACTTCCAGGCAATCAACAAGCCCTCTTCGGAGGCACAAGCCCTCTTCGGAGGCACATGCCCTCTTCGGAGGCAAAAGCCCTCTTCGGAGGAACAAGCCCTCTTCGGAGGCACAAGCCCTCTTCGGAGGCACATGCCCTCTTCGGAGGCAAAAGCCCTCTTCGGAGGCAAAAGCCCTCTTCGAAGGCACATGCCCTCTTCGGAGGCAAAAGCCCTCTCCCGAGGCACCACAAGCCCTCTTCGGAGGCAAAAGCCCTCTCCCGAGGCACCACAAGCCCTCTTCGGAGGCACATGCCCTCTTCGAAGGCAAAAGCCCTCTCCCGAGGCACCACAAGCCCTCTTCGGAGGCACAAGCCCTCTTCGGAGGCACAAGCCCTCTTCGGAGGCACAAGACCTCTCCGGAGGCACAAGACCTCTTCGGAGGCACGTCCCAAGAATGTAATGCTCTTCTCAAACTATAAAGTTGACGGAACTACTGTAGGGGCACCTTCCCATGCAGAAGGAACAAGACTCTTGCTAACTGGTCATGATCGTTCATACAAACGAACATCCGACCAGACAGTTTGCGTCTGCCCCGTGGGTCCATTCAGCCGTGAAAAAGTAATTTCAAGCAAATCAAACAAAAAAGCCCTCTTAGAAGGTACACTTCAATTCTTAAAGGAAGAATAACTCGTTCATCTTGAAAATTTCTTCCTAAAAATTGAAGTACTACATAAAACTCTCTTCAGAGGCCCGCTTTACCGCATAGAAAAATTCACCTCTCAAAAATATGAAGTGACCATTTCTAAAGGTTGAAGCGGAAAAAACTCCTCCTAAAAATGAGACATGCTCCATCAAAGCAGAATAATTTCTCTCTCAAAAAGTGAAATAAGTTATTCTCTAAAATAAGGGTACAAGTCTCGTCGAAGTGAAAGATATTGCAATGCACTTGTGGTATAGGGGTAATATCATACAAGGTGACTACATCAATAAAAGTAGTACTCAAGTAACATACCACAAGTTCATTACAATATCAAACAAAAAAGATGTGGAATAAATGCATTCTCAAACACAGACAAGAAGTTTGTACAAGTACAAAGAACTGCTTATTCTACACTAAAATGAGAAATAAATGCATTTTTACATACACAAGAATTTGTACAAGTGAAAGAATTATTTTATTCTATACTATGAAAATTCTTTACATGTGCAGATATCAAAAAAAGCAGGGACCGGTACCCGCACAATCTCCGGTCGATACATGCAAAAAGCAAAACAAGAAGAAGAAAATCCAGCTTATCATTCCTTCTTCCCGCCGCCTTTGGAGCCTTTGGCCGGCTTGATGGTCAGTTTCGGAATCCGGCGTGGACGGGTTGGAGAAGGAGGAGTAGTCGGATCTTCTTCTGCTTTGTCTTCTCCAGTAGAAGTGCTTTTCTTCCTCTTCCTTATTGCACGCTTCCCCTTCCTCTTCGAAGAAGACTCGCTTCCCGGAGAGAGCAACGTGGAAAGTTTTATGGCATCATCAAATGACTGCTCCGGAGTCTTTTCACTGTCCTCCGTCTCTTCCGCTTTCTGCTCCTGGGAAGTAGGTGGATCCTCTAAGCCTTGAAGGGCTGCTATCTGTTCTTCCTGCGACCCTGGCTGAGAAGCGGGAGTAACTTGAAGGGATGGAGGAGGAACATCTGGAAGAGGAGGAGAGTGCGCAATGCTTGGTGCTTCCGCTACAGAAGAAAAGAAGTCAAAATCAGTATTCTCTGAAAAGAGAGAAGATATGGGTCCTTCAAGACTTAAGTAACAATCGAGAAATTCATCAAACTCGGTTGAAGCAAACAAGTAGTCCACTTGACTTGGTTCAACGTCAAAGTTACCTGGAGAAGTCGGCTTTGCAAGATCAATCTCGAATTTCTGAGCCTCAATATCTTCCAGGGCCTCTTCCTCGGTGGGAGTGGTCACAATTTCTTTGTCAACTTTAGCAGGAGGCGAAGAGTGTAAACTGGAGCCAATAATATCGACATCAGCTGAAACCGAAGCATGAACAGGGGTAGTAGGAAGTATTTCTTGTTTGGAATGGTTCTCTCCCGTCACTTCGGCTCGTGCTTGGGAAAGTTGCTCTTTTCCTTTAGCAAGAGCGGCACGGGACTCATCATTTAGATAAATGGCTTCAAGATCCGCTTCACCGTAACCAGCTCCCACAAGCATGTCGATAATTACTTCCCACACTTCAGCCAAAGTGATTTCATATTTTGGCCCCAGAAAAGAAAGGCTTCCGTGCCCCAAAACGCTGTGGACATAAAAGTCAAATAAAGTGGAGCTAATGTTGGCTTTGGTTGTTTCAAGAGATTGTTCGGCCGCAGCTTTACCGACGATAGCCTCATCGCGCTCCTTTTCAACCCTTAACAATTGAGATTGCAGCTTTGCAAACTTTCTCCCGAAGCTGAGCGGCGTCATCACGATATTTCTTAGTAACATGCTGCTCTGCTTCAACTTTCGCTTCAGCATCTCGCTGAGCAGCATGGGCATCTCGAACTTGTTTTTGAAGCATTTCTTCCTTTTGCGAATAAGAAGTGGAAGAAGTGGCAAGCTCATTCTTTAGTCTTTCAACTTCAGCTTCAAGTTTCCCATAACCATCAGAAATGCTCTTCATTTCAGCATCATGCCGCTTGCAAACTTTATCCCACTCCGACTTATCGTTTTCCATGGTCAACATGGCTTCGAGATTCGCGCGATTGACCCTTTGCAGCTCGTTAACAAGTTTTTGCCATCCAGACATCCTTTCGATATCAAGTTTGACGGCATCAAGGTTACGCAGCATAGCCGGTTTATCAATCGGGACCAAGTCAAGGTCAAAGCGCACCCCCTTTAAGCACCATTGCGGGAACCGACTTTGAAGAGTTGGCGGACCCTGTCCAACTTGATATTGAGGCATGTTGATGATTGTTTGAATGTCAGACTTCTCAAGAACGGGAGAATCACCAGGCAAGTCAGAAGGAATGGGAGCATCAGGCTTTTCAGAAACAACAGAAGAGTCAGTAAGCTTGGTTCGTTTACTTGGATCGCTGGCAACGTGACTTTTTCCTTTATCATCATAAGATTTCCTCTTATGTGAATCGTCTTCTCTTCGGGATGAATCCCGGTGTTCATCTTCTCTTCTACGGCGCTCTTCATAGTCCCGCCTCTCACGAGCTTTCCTGGCGGCTTTTTCTTCGTCAGTTTCCTGGCGGGAAGGGAGGTAGCGTCTGAAATCATAAGTATCGCGCCCTCCATAACGCCGGAAGTTATCATAATATGAACCGCTCCGCCCCATTGAAGTGTCTGGAAATGAAAAAGAGACAAGTGCTAAACAATCTTCAAAGTAAAAAAGTTGAGTGCTTAGCATCCTAAGTGTGTGTGGCGTGCAAGCTACGCGCGTCAGACTACAAACCACTTTGTGGTGTAGGAATGGCAACGGCTTGTGTAGAAGATGTGGTAGTTTGTTGCAAAGAAGAAGTCGCTTCAACAACAGGAGAAATCGCTTTTGGAATGTTGTCTTTAAAAATCTCTTGAGAAGTTATCATTATATCGCTCAAAAGTGTCATCGACATGATGCCCAGCAGAACTCTCTTTTTCAACTTCCACATTAGCCGTTTTTTCAGAAATTTGTGGGTTTTCTTCCTCTTCAATAACTGGAGAAAGTGTTAACTTGCTAGACGACCCCACAACATCAGTAGAAGTAGAACACTTCACCAGTAAGTCTCAGTGGTGGGTTCTTTCAGTGAAAGTTCTTTAGCAGGAGCTGGGGCATCTGACGTCTTTGCTGGAGAGTCAGGAATTTCATGAGGCTGGATGGAACGGGAAGAATGTAGAAGTTCGAACTGGTGCAAAAGTTCATCTTTCAACAAGAATTTGGCGCTTCTCTCTTCCATAGTCACAGCATTTAAAGTTTCGAAGATTGACTTGAGGCTGGGATTTCTAAGCGGGGGAGGAAGTGCTGAAAAAAGAAAAGAATGAAGATAAGCATCTGATAATTCGAGTTTCAAAAAGCTCATGAAATGAACAAAGAAAGGCAATCTTACTCCCGACTCTCCAGACAGCGTAGAATCCCGGAGGACATCGGGCAAAGAAGAATTGACTTAGAAACCCGTGAGCACTATCGGGCAAATCCAAAATAAATTTCCGGTTTCTGGCGCCTCTTACAAGCACGATTGAAGGGTGATCTTTGTTCTTTGAAAAGGTGCATAAATAGCAAATTTCATCGAAACTTGGAAGACGGTTGAGCGTCCTCCTAAACAGAACGCACAACCCCATCAAGACGGCGTAACCGTTGGGGTGTAGCTGGAAATGCGAGATAGCTAATCGAAGGAAAAGTTCTCGGAGAAATTCGTTGAAAGGTGGAATAGCTCCACTTAAGCACATTTGACGATTCACTGCGACAAAACCGAGAGGTGGCCTGTCAGTAGTGTCGTTTGCTCCAGGAAATATAACATCTGATTCGGCAATACCGAACTAAGTTAACAGTTGTCTGAAAACTTTGTGGCTCAGAATGGTCGGAGTTCTTTCTGGAGGATCGATCAGTGGGTTAGCAATCGGGAAAGCTTCTCCGGCTGGTCCTGAATCTTCTTATTGAGATGTCATTCTACACAATCAACTGGATATTTAAATATGAAGGTGCACGTTTCCTAAAAAGTGTGAAGTGTTGTGCAAAACTAAAACGATAACAAGCAAGTATAACTGAAATTGAGATAGTTGACATTTGTCGATTATAAAGTTTCGACGCTTGTCATTTTAAGTTCAAATACAATGTTGTGTTGATGCAAACAAATCAGCTTAGGTTGATTATTTCAGCTTTGCTTTAATACTTCATTTGAATTTGTCGTTTCACAGCATTTCATTCATAGAATTCATTTAAGTTAATTGTTCTTTGTCGACTAATCTGTCATGCGATGTGGGCAGTCAATGGCAGTATATTTGTCACGTTTTTCTGCAAATGTTGTTTTTAAACAGGTTATTAGCATTAAAGTTAAGACAATCTGAAAAGAAATGCAACTCAGTTCAAATTCAAAGCTCAGTCAACTTCTGGCCAAACTTCACAAGTCCTAGGTCGTTCAGCGACCTATCATAGGTCGAGGCATTTTTAGGTCGTACTGTGCAAATTAAAACGTTTAGGGCAGTGCGGAGTTGGTTCAAGTCCTAGGTCGTTCCGCGACCTATCATAGGTCGAGGCATCTTTAGGTCGCACAGTGCAAGTAAAAGATTCAAAGGCGAGGCAAGTTTCTCAAAGTCCTAGGTCGTTCATGACCTAGCATAGGTCGGAAACTACTTAGGTCGCAGGAATCCTTAGATCGGTCAGGTTTCTCACGACCTAACTTTTAGATTGTCCAGATTTGATAGATCGCTGACTTCCTCCCCATGCAATCACTTACTAAACCCGATAACCCGACAACGCCATTACAAAAAAAATCTATCATCCTCTTCGCGAGTTTCATTCATCTCCACATACCATCAAATCGCCTAAAAAGTCGACTCCAAACCCCTCCGATCCATTATAAAAATTTCCATGCATTCATGAATTACCACAACGTATCAAACGACGATCAAAAGTCGATCGAAATAACCATTCAAAATGAAACATGACACTTGAAATTGGACTTGAGTCGGAAAACATGGATTCACGATCGAACGGCGGTTATGGTGGAGTAGAGATTGGATCCGCTTACGTAGTATGCTGGTAGAAATGGATCGACGATTAACTGGATTGAGTTCGCCTTCGAAAGTTTGAAAATTCGTCAATGGCAGTGGAAGTTCGGAGCAGTAAGGTAGGGAGGAATGAGCGACCTAACTAATTTATATGTGGCTGAGAGAGGAAGGCGAGTAGGCGTACGAGTTAGCACGAGTTTTAGGTCGTTCACAACCTAGCAAAGTTAAGTCGAAGCACACGACCTATGACATAGGCCTGCACTTCGAGGGGCAAATGTTAACTCATATGTTAGTGCCGACCTAAAACTCTGCGACCTAAAGACTCTACGACCTAAGGGGGTTCCCGACCTAAAGACTCTACGACCTAAGGGGGTTCCCGACCTAAAGACTCTGCAACCTAAGGAAGTAAGCGACCTAATGACCTAAGGAAGTTAGCGACCTAACGACCTAAGGGTTAGCGACCTAACGACCTAAGGAAGTTGGCGACCTAACGACCTAACGACCTAAGGAAGTTAGCGACCTAACGACCTAAGAAAGTTCACGACCTAAAGACTTCACGAGCTAATGACCTAAAGTTGTTTACGACCTAACTCCTGAAGTAGCTCAGCGACTTACGACTTAAGAGGCTAACGACTCAAGGACTTAACAACCTAACGAGCTAAAAGAAAAGAAAAGGGGCACGACCTACCTTAGGTCGTTCACGACCTATCTTAGGTCGCTTACGACCTATCTCTTGTTCAGATAAGACCGAGTACAACTTCAGCAGCCTAACTTCTTAAGTCGCGAGTGGACTACGACCTAGCTTAGGTCGCTCGCGACCTACGACTTAACTTAGGTCGTACACGACCTAAGACTTGGCAAAAATTCCGTCCAGAATCACTCCTATAAATACCCCCCTAACTCCAATGGCAAAGGGACTTTTGGCCGATCATTTTCTGAAGCGTCGTTACTCTGCCGAATTCACAACTCATTCAACACTTGAAGAACTCCAAACATTCGAGACACTACAACAAGCTTTGAAAGAAATCTACCACATTCTACATGGATTCAAGGAGATCTTCTACATCGAAGCTTGAGCTATTAGTCTAGAGTGTTTTGGAATCAAAGTGCATTGTATTTTGAATTGTATTGTAACAACTCGTAATCCAATCAGCAATAAAAGAATATAAAGTGGACGTAGGCTTAATTACGAGCCGAATCACTATAAAATCTGTTGTCCCTTTAATGTTTTCTGCTACTTCCAGCTTATATTCTGTTCCCGTACCAACGGGTGGTACTTTCACATTATTACTACACACACCGGGTGTTAGCGTTCAACTTTTAGCGTTAACATCCCTCATTCAAGTAATTCGTGAATTTCCCGACATCTTTGAGCCTATCTTAGGATTACCACCTAAGCGATCTATTGAGTGGTGCAAAGGTCTTTTCAGCTCGACCTTGCCACCAGTTTTCATCAGTTATGAGTTGCGGAGGCTAGCGTTCTACTTACCGCATTCCGTGCTCGTTATGATTCTTATGAGTGGTTCGTTATGTCATTCGGTTTGACGAACCCTCCAACTTATTTAATCCATTTTTTGAATCGAGTATTCTACGAATATCTCAATAAGTCCGTCCTTGTATTCATTAATTATGGGTGAAAACGGCAACTTAAAATTGCAAATCTTTCTAATAAGATATATTTATAAGTATAATTGGATTTTGTTCTTAAAACAAGCAAAGAATATTCGTAAAAATTTTAAAAGACATGTTTATCATATAGAAGATGATTTTGTGTTGTATTTCCCATTTAGTGCTTTAAGAATTCTGGTCGATGCGCCTGATCAACGTTATCGATAGGAGTCTCCTAAACACTATGATGAGACAGTCAGACACAGTAAATTGACTTGTAATAAGTAAATTTGTTTTTTTAAAAGATGATTACATAAAGTTAATCATAATTTTGAATGTCTTAGCTTTTCGGGAAAGAGCATCATGAAATAAATGATTTAGCATATAAGATGCTTTTTCTTAATTAAAAGAACTCCTTTTCGATACTCTCATTCTTGTAATTGCAGAAGAGAACCAAGACTTCACTGTTTGTACCGATGCTAGTCGTATTGGTTTGGGTGTCGTTCTCATGCAAAGGGAACGTGTTATCGCTTATGCTTCTAGGTAATTAAAGCCTGCCGAGACTAAATATGCCACTCATGATTTAAAGCTCGTAGCTATTGTTTTCGCCCTTAGGCGTCATTATCTTTTGGGAGAGAAATTTGTTCTCTACACCGATCATAAATATTTGAAGTATTTGTTCTCTCAAAAGGAACTTAATTTGCGTCAACAACGTTGGCTCGAATTCCTTGCATCTTATGATCTTGATATTCTCTATACTCTCGGAAAGTGAAATCGTGTTGTCGATGCCCTTAGCCGAAAGCAACAAGCGGTTGTTTCCATGATGATATCCGAATGGAATGATCTTGAGACTTTGTCTACTTGTGAGATTCGAGATCGTGAATCCGATTCACGTTCATCTCTTGTTTTATGTAGCCTTGAGGCTCATCCTTCTCTTTTAGACCGCATTCTTGAAGCTCAAAAGCATGATCCCGAATTGGCTCATCTTAGCCAAAGTTGTAGGGATAAAAATAATATTGATGGTTTGAAAGACTTTGAAATCGATGCCCGTGGAGGCATTCGAAAATTTGGTAGAATTATTTGCCAAATATTAGTGATCTTCGTAAAGATATTTTAGAAGATTCTCATCGTTCTAAATTTACCATTCATCCCAATAGTAGTAAAATGTACGCGGACATGAAGTGACTTTATTATTGGGATGGAATGAAATATGATATTGCTAACTTTATTAAGCATTGCATGACTTGCCAACTCATAAAGGCCGAGCATCAAAGGCCCGATGGGTTATTGCAACCTTTAGACATTCCCGTTTGGAAGTGGGATCAAATTTCCATGGACTTTATTGACGGTCTTCCCTGTTCTCGTTCGGGTCATGACAGTTTATGGGTGATTGTAGATAGACTTAAAAAATCCACCCATTTTATCCCCGTTCGGTCTAATCGGACCGTACCTCTTTTGGCCAAACTCTATGTTAAAGAAATTGTTAAATTGCATGGAGTTCCTACTTCTATTGTTAGCGATCGTGATCCATTATTTACTAGTGGATTTTGAAAGGGTCTTCAAAAAGCTTTGGGAATGAAGCTTAATTTTAGCACCGCTTATCATCTCAATCCGATGGACAAACGGAGCGTGTGAATCAAACTCTTGAAGATCTCCTTCGTGCATGTGTTCTTGATTTTGGTGGAAGTTGGGAAAATCATATTTCTCTTGTTGAGTTTTCTTACAATAATAGCTTCCAATCTAGTATTGGTATGGCACCTTTCGAGGCACTCTACGGAAGGCCATGTCGATCTCCTTCGTGTTGACTTGAAGCAGGTGAGAAGCTGGTTTTAGGTCCAGATTTTATTCGTGATTCCATGGAAAAGATTGAACTTATTCATCATAGGATGAAAGAAGCTCAAAGTAGACAAAAATCCCATCCCGATAACCGAAGAAGGAATTTGGAATTTTTTGTGTGGGAGGTTTGGTGTTCATTCGTGTTTCACCTATAAAGGTTGTTGTGCGTTTCAGTCGATCGGGAAAATTAGCACCTCGATATATTGGTCCATTTCCCATCACCGAACGCATTGGTTCTGTGGCTTATCGCCTTTTATTACCGGCTCAAATTTCTGCTATTCGTGATGTATTCCACGTTTCTCAACTACGGAAATGCCTTAGAGAATCCAATTCTATTCTTGAGTCCGGTGTTATCGGAGAAATTGAAGTTTCACCTAATTTGACTTATGAGCAACATCCTATTCGTATCATTGCTATGGAGGTTAAACGCCTTCAAAATAAAGATGTTCCGCTAGTGAAAGTTCAATGGTCCTCAAATCCGAAGGATTTCTCTTGGGAGTCATGAGAATTCATCGAGCGAACACATCCGGACTTACTCTCTCGTGCTCCTTAAGGTGAACTTCTCACTTAAAATTTTTCTTTTGTGTTGTTATGCCTTAGAGTGATTATTACCTTTTATTTTCTTCTTAAGTATTGCGAGGATGCAATTTATTTAAGAAGGGGAGTATGTAACAATCCGCATATTTTACGATTATATATTTAAATGTTTTATTTAAATATAGCGTCGTTTGTTGAATTTAAAGTCCGAAATTTTACTTTTTGTAAATAGTCAAATCTGGACTCGAGACCACTTCCATTGAGTTCAAAATGATGTTTACGACTTTTTTGAGTATAAACATCGATATGTTTGGAGTTGATTAGGATTTTGGTATTTTCATTTGGGCTTTGGGCTGTGTTCTAGCCCACTAGCCCAACAAGGTAACCCAACTCCTCTGCCAAATACCCTAACTCCCCTACTCTTTATTCATTCATAACATTTCCTAACACTCAAGAAAAAGGAAAAATGGAGGAAAAGAGAGAAGATTAGAAATTCCTAAGCCCTAGTTCTCTTAGGAAATTCAATTTCTTGCTCTAAAATTAAAGAAAAGCTTAGGTAAGCATCCTCTTCATCTTCTCCATCTCAATCTCTCTTCAATTTTCAAAAATTCCTATAACCTAACTTAGGAAAAACTTTACCTTTGATAATAGATTGAAGATTCTAGAGGTGTATTGAAGAGGAATTGATCTTGCCTTGTTTTAGAGCTTCTCATTCGTTGTTTTTTAGTTTTAAAGGTGAGTTCTTGAACTCACATCTATGTCTATAGCTTTCATTGTTGTTAGGTATGAATTCCTAACATCTATTTCATGTTCAATTGCTTTTGATTTGAATTGGTTTGGTGAATTTCCCAATTTTGGTATTTTGAAGTCAAAATCATTAAAGATTCTATCTTGGATGTTTGGACATGTTTTTGATGGTGTATCGAAGAGCCTATAGGGCAGGG
Organism: Allium fistulosum; assembly: GCA_030737815.1. NCBI lineage: Eukaryota > Viridiplantae > Streptophyta > Magnoliopsida > Asparagales > Amaryllidaceae > Allium > Allium fistulosum. Next base: position 913,403,607 of record CM060906.1, read on the forward strand.
TTGTCGATTGGCATAAATATCTAGCATCCATCGCTCGTTCGATCGCTTCCGATTTGGATTTTGCCCTTTTGGGCTAGGCTGATTTTTGCCTAGCAGGAAAATTCAGATGTCTTTTTAGAAAATTCAGACGTTTGGTAGGGGTCCCTGGAAAAAAGAAAAAAATAACAAATGCAGAAAAAAAATGGCTGAGACAAAACCAGACATCTGGTTAAACCCAACCAGATGTCTGGTCCTCTGCAATTTTGCCTATTTTGGCTGTTTTTGAGTGGATTCTCAATTTTTATCGATTTTTGTTGTTTCGGATAGTTGTTGTCATTTATTATCGACTTTGATGACTTCTTTTATGGATTTTTGGGAATATCCATTTGATGGATTTTATATCGATTTTTATGATTTTAATTCACGTCACCGAATGTGGATTTTGGTGATAGATTGTTTTTACAATCATTTCTGTGTTTTGTCACTTTAAAATACAAAGGTTTCTATACTGGTAGTAAATACTCAAACTCTTTCACAAAAATGATTTCAACATTACTTTTAATACAAAGCTTGTTTTTAAAACCGTTTTCCAATCTATTAGTATATACAAAACTTTACCTCATTCGTATGAGAAATCTAATTAAACGGCTTTGCAAAACAAGTGGTATGAAATGCTTGCGTTTACTTCGTCGGTTAATTCTTGGACTTGGTCGATTGAAATCTCGTGACAACCTTCGAGTGGAAATCTACAATTTGTTCGTAAATATTTAAGTAAAGCCAGTGGTTATGAGACATGAAGCTAAAATCATTTATTTACTAGCTTGGTGTAATTTACACTTCTTTTTTTATCAATGATGATCATTTTGTATTTTCGAGTGGAAATCTACAATTTGTTCGTAAATATTTAAGTTAAGCTAGTGGTTATGGGATATGAAGCTAAACTCATTTATTTACTAGCTTGGTGTAATTTACACTTATTCTATGGAGCTTCATCTCAATTTGGTGGGGTAGCGACCCATGGTCTTTTGACCGTTCGAGGAGCATTCGATTCATTCGTCCGCGTGGAGGACTGTACCACGACAGAGTCTGTGCATGAGGCGTATCTTTTAGGGTGCGTCGATGTTCGGCTCATTCGTCTGCATGGGGGACTGAACCACGACAGAGTCTGTGCATGAGGCGTCTCTTTTAGGGTGCGTCGATGTTCGGCTCATTCGTCCGCGTGGGGGACTGTACCACGACAGAGTCTGTACATGAGGCCTATCTTTTAGGGTGCGTCGATGTTCGGCTCATTCGTCCGTGTGGGGGACTGTACCACGACAGAGTCTGTGCATGAGGCGTATCTTTTAGGGTGTGTCGATGTTCGTCTCATTCATCCGCGTGGGGGACTGTACCCCGTATTTTTATGGGATAACGTCTCATTTGTGATACACGTGTTGGTGAGTTTTGCATGCTCCCGTTTGTGATAGGCCTCCCCCTTTTGTGTTTTCTAGATTTTTAATTATTGATTTCTGGAATTTGCTTTTCACCAATTTTTGTGATTTGCATTGATATGTTTTGTCAATATTTGAGGTTTGGTGAATAAGCTAAAGAATGTGATATTCTTTTTGGATATTTGAGGAGATTTGAGATATTGTATGATTTTCATTGTTATCATATATTTCTGTTATATCTCTTATCCTATCTCATTTTATATGATATTTATAGCTAGACTGATCCGTTTATTATTTTTCTTCTTAAATAATACTCGGGTCAGACCTAGGTGTTTCAGGTGCTTCCACTTGACTTCTTAGCAGGGACTAGCTTCTGACTTTTGGCTAACTACTTTAGCTTAGTAGTTTTTGTTTCTTTAAACATTCGAGATAGAGACTCCTTGATGTATACATATTCTTTTGTCTAGCACTTTTACATATTCTTTTGTGATATAGTGGATCTTGTATGACCACTACTTTGATGTTCACTTCTGTGTGTTACATTCATATATGTTTCCTCCTTAGTGATATGAATATCTATGAGTGATTTGTGTTATGCTTATTTTATATTTGTTTCCGTAGGCTTTATAGCCACTGTGTAGTAGTTTTGAGTTTATATTGGATATGTCAGATTTCCTCTTGAAATGAAATGCATGTCATACTATTTGACATATCGGTACTCGCACAAAGCAATTACACAAATGGTCGCTCCTCAAAAGCCTTATTCTTCATGCCAGTCGACGGTATTACCCCGTAGTGTCCTTGGCTAGTGTGAGTATAGACGTGTGGTGTCATAGCTTGGGTTTCGTAGCAGCTTTCTTGATAGACTTCTTAGTAAGTTGCTTGCTCCCTATTGTCCTACCAAGGTGATATTATTCTTTATTTAAAAGTTAATCATGATAATATATTTTGAACATGTAAAGTTAAGTGTTTGGTTATTTAGATAATCCTTTCACCCTTAAAAGAAGGCAAATAAATTTTTTTAAATGAAAACTTAAAGAATATCATAACCATAACCAATGTCAGAGAGGTAGGGACTCCGACCTCAATAGACAACGATGACACGAGTTGAAAAAATGGTGGCTAATTAAGCAATTTTATAACATGATAAAAACCGAAATATCAAAACTATCAAAGTCATATAAAGCCCTACCTACATAATTGAAGATAATTGTAAAAAATAATAGGGTCATCGCTATTAAAACATATGTATAAGAAAGCGTAAAAAACATATGACTTCGATCCTAATTGACATCGCGTACGTTCCCAACATGTTTAACTAAAATACACACCATCTATAACTAATAGTCCTACGACTAAGAATAACCTCTCTTCGACTTAGTCGAAGAGGTATGAAATGACTTTAACTCCATTAGTTAAACAATGAGTTCTTTAGTAGCGATGGCTGCCGCACTAGGTTCTTCGCACCTTACTGAAACTAAAGTTCAACATTGTCGAAGACGTAGTAATTTTGTTAACTTCCAATTTTGTTATTGTCACATTCAATTTATTCTTATAATAATAGAAATTTTAGCAAACAGAATAGCAGTTTGGAAAGGTTTTATATCAACTTCGAGGGTCATAACTACGTCGATGAGGGTCGAAGTCATAAGATAAAGAACATAATCGAAGTCATGTAATTTTATTAACTAACAAGCCTGCAATATCCTAAATCAACACTAAATTAAATTAAAATCTAATTGAGCAATAAAAGACATTATGCTAACTGGTTAACAGTTATTGGATTATACAACCTAGTTTAAATTTGCTAATGATATAGGAAACTACAACACTAAAATTGGTTAAAGTAGAAGTAGGTATGGATCCAATACTCAGCCAAAAACCCTAGACCCCCAAATCAGAATTGTTGATTAATAGATTCAAAGAATTAGCGGTCAAAATTAGTAAAAAAATTAAGATTAGTCAAGCCAGATAGATGAATTCGATGACCAATTCAAAAATAATAAAACCCTAGTCAGGATTTTAGCATCGAATATTATGCATGTAAGTAAGAAGAATGAAAATCATACCTTACCTTTAAATCGGTGTTAGAGAATGAAATTTCCATAACTAATCGAAGAATTTGATGCTTTCTTAAACTTTTGTATTGTAGGTAGAAGAGGAGTGGAGAAGAATCCAGCTATTTATAGAAGAAGAGGAGATGGTTGGACACTGTCGATCTATTTCAAATGAACGGCTAGATTATCGAGTGGAAGACTAATAGGCGGGAAGATGACTCTGATGCTTTTGACTTAAAAAGTCAAAGATTTATTTATACTAGAGGGGGAAAATGTTATCACTATAAATTTCATTGAAGTAAGTCAAAGGGCCATGGCTTTGTAGTTGTTAAAGCAGCTCTCGTCGAAGACATGTGCATAACGGCTTGCTCATGACTTCGGTAGCCAACGTCAAAGTCGGGAAGAAAAGAAAAGATAAATTATTGCTCCTACCACTAGCATCGAAGACGTAGAGTCGATGAGGCACTTACAAGCTAATAATGCAGAGACATGATACCGCTCTTTAATGATAAAAGATGATGAACAAAGTCATACATGGCCAAAGAGGCGAGGAAATCAAGAATACACCTCTCCGCAAATCAAAAGACACTTCAAAGGAGTAATTCTACAATGACGACGAGGGTGTTCCTATGGCGATATTATGGGATCACTGATTCACTTCGCTCTTTATTAAGAGACCACCTCGCATGCTAGTTCTGCACGGCACTCAGGAAACCACATACTTATGCAAAGTGGTGTTGACACGAGACATTGTCAATATCCATGAAGTCATCATTGTCGCACTTAATCGACTTTGCACGCACCTTCTCATTTAATTCGAAGGTTAAAATTGAAAGAATAAAATGGATCACTTCGACTATGGCATCATGCAAATATTCCTTAAACCATATTGGACACAGCTCTACGAAGAGACTGGGTTAAATCCCTTCAAAGTCAATACCACTGAAGACTTTAGTGCCTAAGAAGGTTGAAAACATCCTTCATATCGAAGACATTCTCGTATGTCGAAGACGTTTTTACGTACCGCTACCTAGTGACACTCTGCTCCAGACTCATGTCAATGCCATCGAAGTCAACACATTCTAAGACATAAGGAATGAAGTGAGGGCTGCAAACCCCTATAAGTATAACCCTATGGGTGTCATTTTGAGGGCCGAAATTTCTCTTCTCTCATTTCTTACATTGTAAATCCTAAATCAATTTGGGGATTTTAGAGCATATTGTAATTCAAGAACATTGTACGCATAGGATCTCGAATGTTAAACAAGGATATAGCATAACATATGTGTAATCGATTTGAACTTGTGAATTGAACATACTTTTGACTTCGTATATTTGAATTATTGTGACTACGTGATTGGCATAGCATAACCAACTTTGACCCAGGGTCTTCGAACTTGAATTTGCTTTGCACATACAACTTCGAACTTATACTCATCTTGCATTTATGACTTCGACTATGACAATAATAAGAATGGATACCAAAGCCCTTACTGCTTCGACGAGCCTCTTAAAGGCCTTTTCGTGAATAACCAAATTTCTCAAAACAATTTTGGGGTTGGAAAATTTATTTGTTAACAGATTCATTTGAGGGGAAAACCGTTATGGTAATCCATACGGCCTCAAAAGGGTGCTATTATATGTTACCCTTATTTCTTGATTTTCTCACGCTGGTTTACCAGACTAATCCAAGTGTTATTTTCTTATAATACTAGGGTTACCTCTATGTATGTTTTCAGATTAGCTATGGACGGTTTGGAGCATATGGAGAAGAGCTAGATGATTACCTTCCGCAGTATTCTTATTTCTGCTACATTTCTGTATTGTATGTATCAGCATTGTGAGGAAATGCAGTTATAACTGTCCAGGTTGGTGATAGTGCATAGGTTTTAGTAACTTTAAAATTTATGTACTCAGAGTAACCTTTTGTACCGTTCCTTTGATATTATTTGTTATCGTTCCAATGTGAGATTCTGATGTTGTATTCTCTCTCTCTCTTGTTCTATTCTTTTTCTTTTTATTTTACCCTAACTTTTTTCCTTTCCAGCACTTTGGTGTTTAGTACTACGAATACCATGGATGTATTAGTGTCGACATTCAAGGGTCAAAAAGTCAGGTTGTTACAGCTGGTATCAGAGCTCAAGGTTGAGCGAACACCTTGGATTTGGTTGGGTATGGCTATTTAGAGATAGGGTAAGCGACATCCTAAAATAAGTCGAGTGTATTGTATATATAAGTGCATATTTTTATTTTGAAAACTAGACTTTTAAAAATTTTCCTTAGGGATATCTCCTTCCAGTAACTCCTTCTTTGAAACGACTCTATCATTTCATATCCTAAAAGAAGTTTCGCTTTGATTCGGTAGTAAGAACCATGAGTACTTGAGTTGCCAATGCTAGAGGTGGTCTGGGTAGTAATATCATGAAGGGTGGAGATCGAGCACCGAGGAATGTTGCTCCAATTGAGGAACCGAAGGAGAATGTCGTAGGGGAGGTCATGCAAATCAGACCTCATATTAGTTTTACTTCGCTTTATCGTGATTATGAGAGGCTGGGGGTAAGAGGTTTGGTAGTACAGAGAGAATTATAGAAGTCCACTCTTGGCTCAAACTATGCGACCGGATATTTAGAGATATGGAGCTAGATGACGCAATGAATCATAGGTTGACGTCGTGACATCTAACAGATGTAGCCATGGATTAGTGGAGTTCTATTATAGCTAATGTCCAAGTGAAAAACTTCTCTTAGGCCCATTTTAAAGATGAGTTTGAGATAAAGTTTGTTCCAGAAGTCGAAAAGATTTTGTAATTTAGGAGTTTTTTGGATCTAAAGCAGGGGGCCATGACCGTGGCAGGGCATGAGAATAGGTTTAATGCATTATCTCAGTTCGGGTTAGGATTGGCTGACATGCCATTGAAGAAGAATGAGATGTTCAATGCGGGCATGCACCCCGAGTTCCAATGGGATATGACTAATCACCTTTTGAGGTCTTTTGGTAATTGGTGAATACGGGTTTAAGGTTCGAGAGTTTGGCACTGAAGCTTATTGTTTTTGCACCAAACCCACTTTCTTTTATACCATTTGGATGCAATAAGCGAAAGTTCCAATAGTTGAAGTATATGTCCAACCTTTTTGCCATCGGTGTGGGCAAAAGGGCCACCTTGCTAAAAACTGTAAGAAAGGGGGAGGAGGACAAATGGTAAAGGAATCAATAGGGATGGTAACGTAGTTTGCACCGAAGAGTTGCTACAACTGCCATCAGCCAGGTCATTTTGTCAGGGATTGTCCAATGCTCTAGATAGGGCAACAACCTAGGGTTTTGGCACTCACGTTAACACCTTTCACGTCTACAACTACGAGGGAAAAGCAGATTCTTGAGGGTATACTATCTGTTTATCATTTACCTATTTATGTTTGGTTTGATATTAGTGCTTCTCATAGTTTAAAATCCCGTAACCTTAATTGTTTAGTCATGCTCGGATATTAAGAAATAGGAGCATTGAGTATTGTTTGTTATTGATTTGTGCTTAACCAGTTTATGAGCAGTTTTACCTTTCTACATCATAGGTTGGGTAGATAGTAATTATGGGTACATTGAAACGAACGCCTTGTGAATTAAGTTTCACGGTTTGACTATATGGCATTCAGTGATAATGTTTGTTTAGAAGTTAAAATTTCATAAAAGATGTTTACTATAATAAAAAAGGGAAAGATAGAATATTTTGGGAATAAATATTTTTGAGAAGATTTATATAAGAAAGTAATTTTATATAAGTATGGTTTATAAAATATGGTTTATAAACAGAAAGGATTTAAATAGAAATTTTAAAAACTTAAATCCCACTATCCTTGAAAATGCTTTTCAAGATTTTGGCGAAAATAATACAAGTATTATTTGAAAGTAAATATTTAGGAAATTGGTTTAGGAGATTGAGGTCATGATACTTAGTATTATTATAGGATGTATTTGATACTGCTTTAAAATGATTTTGGTTAAATACAAAAAGTATGGTTAGGATGTACTAAACTCACTTCTTTCACTTAAAAATAATTTTGGTGATTACTACACCATTATAGGCATTCATTTTCGGGTTCTAAGTGTGGAATGCTACATTGTTTTGGTAAAATGGATTTTGATTTAAATCCCAAAGTAAGATTTGATATACAAAGTTATATGTATATATTATTTTAAAATTGTTTGAAATGAAAACCGGCATTTAGTACTAAAGTTTTCTGTAAACAATTTGGAACTTTATTAAATTATGATATGTTGTGTTTGTACCAAAAATGGGCACAACACTCTTCGGAAGTTTTTGAAGAGATAAAAGTGAAGAATGAAAATTAAAACTGTGGATTATCTAACAAAAACTCCAAATAATAGAAAGTAAATTGCGAAGGCAAGCGATTTAGAGTGGTTCGGCGTTTTGCCTACGTCCACTATGAAGTTCGATGATTTTATTGCTCGATTACTTGAAGATTACAATAGTTAATAACGTAATACAACTGAATTCAAATGCTAAGTGTCAATCTAAAGCAGCGGCGGTATTCTGGAGTAGATCTGGCAGAATCTGGGCGCTCTTCAGTACTTAGAATTCTCCGACCCCTTTTCTGAATGACCAGGGGCTCTATTTATAGGTGTAGGAGGCTGATATTTCGCCTAAAATGAGGGGAGACCAGTTCTGGTACGTCAGGGGGCCCACATGGCCGAAATCTGGAGATCCGGGCCCACTTTGGGATCGATTCGACCCTTGGTTCGAATCGATCAAGAAATCATCCAATCGAGCTGAAATTTGGTGTGAACATTCTTCATCATGTGTTTGAGCTTCTGTGAAAATCTCATGGCATTTGGACTTGTAGAACTCGAGATATGATCGATCCAATGTTGCATTTCTGGAGAACAGGGGTTCTTCGAATCGATCTTACTTCGAATCGATTCGGTCGACTCGATGCCTGCTACGACGTGGCGCGTGTCTCTCGCTTCGATCCGTTTTGTACTCCGATTTGACTGGGTCGTATCCATGGCTTGGATTCGAGGTAATGGATTCGAAGGACCTCTTCCTTCGAATCGATGAAACTAATGCTCGTTCGAATCGATTTAGACTTGCAGCTATGGACCGGTTCGAAGTTGTCTTGGCCTGGGGATTCGAATGCATGGATTCGAAGGTTCCTTCCTTCGATGGATTCGAACGACGATGTATGCGAGGGGGGATTCGAACTCAAGGCACATGAAGACTTGCTTGATGTAGTCGAACGCGGTGAATGCCTCAATCGATTCGAAGCTATCGGTTCCGCCTGATGGAGTCGAAGCAATTCTCCTCTGATCGATTCGAACTAGTCTCTTTTTCATGGATACGAGGTAATGTTTATCTGATGGATTCGAACTAAGGAAGCTCTACTCCATCCTTTGTCGACAATATCTCGAGCATACGAACTCGGATTGTCTTGAAACTTGGATCGTTGGTTCCCACGGCTTTACTTGACGTGCCTTATCGATTATAGCCCGATCCGGACTCGAACAAATTTCATCGATATCCGTAGCGATCCTTACGTGTAACCGACTTCCAAGACGATCTGTCATTGTTTTCTAGTTAAGTCCTTGGTGTCACGGCCTTGCCAAAAGGCGGGATAACATTTGCCCCCCAAAGTATGTCTTGTGTAAACATGACGTGCTTTGATAAGCTGCAGTCTCTCATTGGGCCGTTATGACATGCTTTATCGAAAGTTGCATTCTGTATTGCAGTTGTCGACTGTCGTATAATCGTGACTGGCTGTCTGGGCTTTTGAGTCATGACGAGATGAACATTTGATTCCTGTTGATGATGAAGACCAAAACATTAATCAAAAAATACGTGCACACGTGTATTATCTTGACCTTGGTTAACGTTGCGTGATCGCAAGTTGTTGTCCGTTCGGTCCGCTATCGAAATCTGCATCGGTCCTCTCCTGGACCGATTTGAGATTTGAGTTAAAACATTGCTTTTATGATTGTCTATGATCATCCTCTCGTATTGATCCTCTCCTGAATCGGTACAAGAGTGGACAAGCAATTTTTCATATGGGAACGATTCGCCCATTTGACCGGTGGTATTTGATGGATGCGAAGCAATGTTTCTGGATCCGCCTCGAGTTGATGGTTTTGGAGTAGACACTTCGAATCGATGGGGCGTAGTGACCCAGGTTCATCTTCTGTCAACAGCTTCGAATCGATGGTTCTTTGAATCGATACTGTGTGGATTCGATGCTTGGATGGATTCGTAATTGAAGGATTCGAACTTGACTTGTTCGAATCGATGGAGTCGAACGTTCCCCCTGACTCTTCTGACGCCGTGCTTCGAATCGACACTGCGGATTCGAAGGAAAAGTTTCGAAGTTGTCTGGTGTAGATATTTGAGTTCGAATCGACGAGGTCACCTGGTCAGCTTCGAATCGATCGATGCCTTGCAGTGATCGATTCGAAGATACTGCTTCGAATCGATGAGCTAGACCCGTTATTTCCGGTTGCGCTTGACCGGGAGACGAATGGTCTCGTTTCCCCTATATATACCGGGGTCCTGTTCACTTTCAACTTTTTACTTTTACTGTTACGAGAGCTCCTTCTTCGAATCGATTTCTCCAAGGCCAGGACAAACGTGCTTTCCTCAAAACGATCGATCCCTTCCATGCTTTCACTCGAAATCAAAACAGGTATTCAATGAATCGATTCGAGATGAGAAAAATAAACTATTCTCGCCTTAGAAAAAACTCTAAGGAGTGACAAGATCTGAATGAAATGGGTCGACTCGATGGAGTCGAGGAGTGATGTCTTTTGGGTTCCAGTGATTAGAGTGTCGTATCCCGTTGCTTTGCATTGATCTAGGAACAAACGATCTTCGAATCGATTTCAAGGGCAAGGTTCTGAATCGATGACTTGGAGGGAAAGGGCATCGAATTGATCGATTCGAAGTAACGCTATCCAGATCGATTCGAAGGAACTGAATATTGATCGATTCGAAGTAACTTGGAGCTCACGGATTCGAAGGGCTCCTCCATCATAAGGTTACATCGAGTCGAACCATATGGATTCGAAGCGCCTGGAATCAAACTTCATCGATTCGACCCTCATCGATTCGTGTCGATGGATTCGAACGCCTTCATCCCCTGAGACCATTGTTCTTATGATTTGCTCCATCATCCGAACTACGACCAACTTCAGGTTGTACTCCGACGAACATAATGAACTTTAGCATACTTGACTCCGACGAGCTTCGGCCTTGCATAATCGATTTTGACTAAAAGATTTAGCTTGAATTTCCTTTGAGGCTCGTCGATGGAACTATGACTCAACCAATAATACAACTGAAAGACTTATACTTGAAGTGGGTAGTAGCCTTCGGATGGGGTGGAAGTGACGGTCAGCGATGACGGTCATCTTCGTCTTTAAATTTTTAAGTTATGTTGTACGAACATCTTGCTTCATTCTGTTACATCTGCCTAAGTGATGTACATCACTTACACTGCACGACACGTTCATACACACTACACAGGGGCATGCACGGGCTTGTTCATGAACTTAACGTTGCTTTCTAATGAGTTAGCTAATTATGGAATCTTCGAGCTCCCAACAACAAGAGGTACAGAGCTCGACTCCTCCGGTGCTTGAGATTCCCGATATCCCTGCCGATATAATCGATCCAGCTCCAGATGAATTGCCGGAGGCGATATTTATTGAGGACCCCGTTGATTCGGTTCAGTCCAACATCTCTGAATCCTTATTGAGGCGAATATGCTTAAAGCATAACATATCTCTTGGGGACGTATTATTACCCAGCGCCACTGATAGACCGCACAATCCGCCCGAAGGATATACAGCATTTTACCGTCATGCTTGTGCGGCTGGAACTCTTCCTCCTTTCAATCAATATATCAGAGGGATGCTATCATATTTAGGAATCGCTCCTTCACAACTTCATCCCAACGGGCACGCGTTGCTGAACAGTGCCTTTATCATATTTATGGACTGTCTCTTTCGCCCGCCGAGGCCCTCCGAGATCAGACACATATTTAACTTCAAGAGCAGGGGTGATAGCCCGTCGTTTACATTTCTGGAGGCAGTTAGAAATTGCCAAGTTGTAGTTGGGGCTTGGACGCGCCTGAGCTATTTCAAGAACGAATGGTTCTACGTTCGGTGCCCTCCGGGTTTCGCTAGGCGATGGTTGTCTAGACGTAAGCGCCTTAACCTGTTTCCTTGACCAATAGCTCTTTGGTGTTAAAATTGACATTTCATTCCTTTTACAGCTATTATCTCTAGGCCCGATGGAGGGCGTTTCAAGGGTACCGTCCGGAGTCTTCAAGAAGTCCCAAGCGAGCTGAGGCATATTGATTCGGTGCTGAACGACTACAACTTAAGAGTTCTGGGTTTGATCGACATTAATCAAAGCATAGTTGTTGAAGGCTTTGCAAAGTCTGCCTCCAAGAAGGGAGATAAGAAGAAGACCAAGAAGAAAAAAGTGAAGAAGTCACTCGGAATCAGAATAATCGAGGCGAGTGACGAAGAAAGAACCCATACGGATTCAGAGCCAATGGCTGACCTTTCGGGAAACTTGGAGGAATCGGGAGAAAAACGGAAAGGCAAGGCCGCTGTTTCCAAAAAACTTAAGTCAAAGGGGGGAAAATCTGTAGATGTGTTTCTTCCCGCTTCCGGAGTTATGATTTCTGAGGCCGCCCCTTCTCATTCGAGAGATTCTCTCAAAGGGCTTGACGATATTCCTATCCCAGATTATATATCGATTTCTCATAATCCTGGGTTGGAGGAATTGCAAGATGTCCTAAACATGAACGAGCCCTTTCCTTTAAGTGCGGTCAACGCTTCCGGTCGGTTTGGGGGTTTACACATTTACACACACTTCCACGACACTCCATGACTTCTGCATAGTAAACATTGCTTTATGGGATTTTAATCCGTAATTCTTTCTTATCGCAGGTGAGATGTCAGGGCGTGGCTCCACTCTAGATAGGCTTCGGAATGTGCGCCAATCTTCCCCATTTTATGATTCCCGTAGGAGAGAGACAGATAGGGACCATGGGCGAGGCTACTCGAGTCAAGAACGTTATGATAGGGACAGAGATTACTCGCGTAACCGTTCTGGCTATGATTATTCTGACAGAGACCGGGGATACCAGCACCGACCCCGATCTCATTCTCCTCCGCCTCCCAGGGCTCCAGTAGACCTCCCAGGGCCATCTCATCAGCAACAGTTGCCTTCTCAATCTTCTCGGCCCGATGCTCAACGGCCAAGAGTGGAACCAACGGCAGCCGCTATAATTGAACAAGCTCCGGCTGAGTTGACAAGCGAGGGAGCTGCTAAACTTGCCCAAATGAAAAACGACTACCCGAAAATCTGCATGGATGGCTATATCTTCCCTCCTAACTTTAAAAGAATCCCTCCGGAAGCTGAGACCACCGCTCATAATTACATCCACGACTTCTATGCTCAGTACAAGGAGTGGTATAAGGCAGCCATGAAGGCTTCTAGAGTAGCTTTCGACAGGGCGAAGGTCATTGCTGAACGTGATGTTGACATTGCGAAGCAGAAACGCATCATTCAAGTTCTTCAATCCGAAGTGGAAACGTCCCGAAAGTCAGAGCTTGAAACACTTAAGAAACACGAGGGTGTTGTAGCCAAACTAGCGAGGATGCAGCAAGAACATTGCGCCACAGTGGAAGAGATGGGCCATCGCAATACCACCGTTGCAGCTGAGCGAGACTTAGCCGTTAAAGAGCTGAACGAGCTCAAGGCCAAATTCGCTGAAATGGTGAAGGAGAAGGACGATGCGAACGCTACTGCTCAAGAGGCTTGCGACCAAGCAGTATCCCTCAGGGCCGAACTTGCTGCGGCGGCGGTCAAGGCTAAGTCTGTGGAAGCAGAGATTCAGGAAAAGATCTTGGAGGAGAGGTCTAGGCTAGATGCTGAGTTTGACGATCTCTTAGTCACGTATAACGCTAATGTGCTGGAACACAGAAATTTAGCGTGGCTGGGAGATGACTCCATGATCTTGTACAATGCCTGGACCCGGCTGGTGAATGAGAAGAGAGCAGCGCATCCAGATGGAGCACTTGACGACTTTGAACTGGAGATGCGTCTGCTTACCGAGGATGAGAGGAAGACCCTTCATGAAGTGGTAATCTCTATGGCGAAAGAAAAGCTCGGCGTCCAATCTCTAGAGGCAGGCGAAGGCTCGGGGGTCATGCATCACGGGACAAGTGTTGGAACTGCAATCCCGACATTGCCCGAAACCACTGGTGCGGTAGATCCCCAATCTGTTCCTGCCTATAATCCTGACCAACCATTATTATCTTCTGTCGAGGATTCTGCCCACGTTTCGGTTCAGACCAAGGAAGGTATTTGAACGTTTCTCGTAGTTCAGTTGTGAAGAACCTTAAGCAACACACTTGGCTAACAATCTTCGTTTTGTCGTATTTCAGTGACCGAAGTTATTGTTTCTGCGCCCCTTGCTTTATCAGTTCCTCATCAAACACAAGGGGTTGTTTTTTCTGAAGCCATCACGACTTCTACTTTGATTGGCGAGGAGGGAGATGCAAATATGTTTTCTTTCAGCGCTCAAATGATTGAGGAGCTTCTCAATGAACCCATCGATCCCTCTGCCAACCCGTCCGATGTTGTGAATGAGGCTGCCCCGGCCGCTAGTTTATCTATGCCAGCTATTGGCACATCCGATGCGGCCCAAGTAACTCGTGAGGACGACGTTATTGCTGAGATTGCTGCTGAGATGGCAGCAGGGAATGTTGGTGTTAGTCCGCCCGGGCCTGCCCCGTTAATGGTGATTTCGCCGGGTGGTACTGTATTGATCGAGACCGCTCCTGTCCCTCCTCCTGCTACTACTCCTATGCCTCCAGCTCGTCCTCCTAGAAGAACTTCCGTTGCCTCCAGCTCTGAGGAAGATGTCGACATTATATCGCTGCCGGAGGGCAAGCCTGAAAAGAGCAAGCGATTGAGGAAGAAATCGGGCAGCGGATCAGGTGGAGCTACCCCGAAGAAGAAGATAAGGAAGAAGAAAGAATGAACTTCTTTCTCTAAATCTCTGTTGCGTAGGGTAGCATTTTGTTGATTTTTCTATAGCCGTGTATAGATGTGGTTTCGGCTCCCACTAGCAGAATTTTTCATAAACACTTTGTAATCAGATTCTTTTTGTTGATAATGGAAATGAAAATCTATTCCCTTTCTGTCTTCAACTTGTTATGTGTTATGGTTCTGCCCCCTGTATTGGGGAGAAGTGTGGATTCGACGTATGTTTACACCCCGTCTTGCGCTCCGGAGCTTGGAGTAGGATGAACGTTTATACTCCGTCTCGCACTCTGGGAGTACGGAGTTAGATGAATGTTTATACTCCGCCTCGCACTCTGGGAGTGCGGAGTTAGAAGAATGTTTATACTCCGCCTCGCGCTCTGGGAGCACGGAGTTGGAAGAATGTTTATACTCCTCCTCGCGCTCTGGGAGCACGGAGTTGGAAGAATGTTTATACTCCGCCTCACGCTCTGGGAGCACGGAGTTTAGTAAAATGTTTATACTCCGCCTCGCACTCTGGGAGTACGGAGTTGGAAGAATGTTTATACTCCGCCTCGCGCTCTAGGAGCACGGAGTTTAATGAAGGGTTGTCATGTATCAATCCATTTCGTGGCCTGATGTGATGGCTTGCCCCCGAGCTCGGGTTTCATTTAGTGAGTGGTTGATTGCTTCATAGCCACTCCCTACTTGAATAAATTCCACTGTATGATGGAACTTAGCTCTTCGTGCATCGTGATGTTGTACATTGTATTTAATGAATCACAGCTCTGGCTCGAAGAGATGACATTTTATTGCTGAAATAAGAAAATATGGCAAATCAGTTGCCTTATTACAAATTCTAATTTCGAAATGCAAAAGTAAATTGCTGAATAAAAAACATAATGAAATAAATAAAGCCTGTCATATGTAATAGCGACGGAGACTCTCGCTGTTCCAAGCTCTCGGTAAAACTATACCGTCCACGGTTGATAGTTTGAATGTGCCATCCCCAAGTCGTTGTGTAATCACGTACGGCCCTTCCCAATTTGGCTTCATGTGTGAAGGAACCGGGTAGATTCTCTTGAGGACCAGATCACCGAGTTCAAAGGTTCGGGGGCGAACTTTGGTGTTATATAATCGGGCGACCCGACTTCGGTAAGCGGCCGCTCTTAAATCAGCTTCTTCTCGTTTCTCGTCCAACAGATCCAAAGATTCAGCGAGCAATATAGCGTTTGTTTTCGGATCGTAATAAGTTACGCGGTGAGAAAATACTTCTGTCTCCACTGGAATGACGGCCTCCGAGCCATAGGATAAGGAAAATGGGGTGTGTCCAGTTGCGGTCTTGTGAGTTGTTCGATAAGCCCATAATGCCATAGGAAGTTCATCGACCCATTTGCCCCCAGCCTTTTCCAGTCGTTTCTTTAGGATGGATTTGATAACTTTGTTAACAGCTTCGACCTGACCGTTTGCTTGTGGATGTGCGACTGCAGAGAACTTTTTATGAATATGAAATCGTTGGCAGAAATTCTTGAACTCCGAACTTTCGAATTGGGTCCCATTATCGGTGATGATGGTATGCGGGAGTCCAAATCGGCAAATGATATTGCGGACCACAAAGTTTATCACTTTCTTTGACGTAATCGTTGCGAGAGCTTCGGCTTCGGCCCACTTTGTGAAGTAGTCAACCGCGACGATGGCATACTTCGCACCACCTTTTGCCAGAGGCAAAGCGCCAACGATATCGATACCCCACATAGCGAACGGCCAGGGACTGACCATTTGAGTTAACTCGGTAGGCGGGGCTCTTGGAATTCGAGCGTGTTTCTGGCACTTGTCACACTTTCTGGCATAATTGGCTGCATCTCGGTTCACTGTCGGCCAGTAATATCCATATCGGAGTATCTTCTTAGCAAGCGCTTGTCCACCGGTGTGATCGCCACATTCTCCCTCGTGCACATCATGTAACACTCGTTTGACTTCGTCGTGAGCGATACACCGGAGGAGTGGAACAGAATAACCTTTTCTATACATGATCCCGTCTTGAATGATGAACCGCGAAGCTTTTCGTAGAATTTTCCTTTTCTCATTTCGGTGCTCAGGTAATATCCCATTCTCAATATAATTTCGATACGGAGTCATCCATGATTCTCTGCTGGGAAAGGTCTCCAACACATCATTCGTTTTGATTTGATCGATGCTTGGGAAAGGCAAAGTTTCGACCGGGACGAGTCCCATTTGCTGTGCTTCACCTGTGCTGGCCAACTTTGCCAATGAATCGGCCTTTTGATTGCGATCTCGTGGTATGTAGTAAATAGCATAATAACCAAATTGATCCAGCGCTTCCTGAACTCGGGCTAGATAAGCAGCTAACCTTCGATCTCTCGCTTGATATTCTCCCCGTACCTGACACACAACCAACTGTGAATCACAATAAACTTCTATAGCGATAATTCTCAGATCTCTGGCAAGCTTTAACCCAGTCAACAGGGCTTCATACTCGGCTTCATTGTTGGTTGCGTGAAAGTCAAACTTCAAAGCATAGCATATGGATCGACCTTCGGGGGTTTCTAGTACAACTCCAGCGCCCGAACACCGATCGTTTGATGCACCATCTGTATAGAGTTTCCAGACATATTTAGGGGACTCGCTGGTTTCAGGTAAGTCATCAGGAACAGTAAATTCAGCTATGAAGTCAGCTAGGACTTGCCCTTGAATGGCTCTCCGCGGAGCATAAGTAATGTCAAATTGGCTCAGTTCAATATTCCACTTGAGTAACCTTCCAGACGTCTCAGGCCGCGTGAGGACCTGTCGTAACGGCTGATCGGTATACACAGTAAGCGGATGTGCTTGGAAATAAGGACGAAGCTTTCTCGAGGCAATGACCAAGTAGTAAGCCAGTTTCTCCAACCTGGGGTAATTTCTTTCAGCTCCGGTCAATCGTTTACTGACATAATAGACCGGTTTTTGCACTCGATCTTCCTCCCGGACCAAAGCAGCACTGATCGCATGCTCCGATACCGCCAGATAAAGGTATAATTGTTCGTGATCAATTGGTTTCGACAAAATCGGTGGCGTAGAGAGATGTTGAACCAGCGATCGGAATGCGCCTTCACATTCCGCGGTCCATTCAAAGTTTCGTTTCCCTTTCCGGATTAGATCAAAGAAAGGAATACATTTATCAGTGGATTTCGAGATGAACCTGCTTAGCGCTGCTACCTTCCCGTTGAGACTCTGGACTTGCTTTATGGTCTTCGGGGTTTGCAAATTCCTTATTGCCCAGATCTTTTCGGGGTTTGCCTCTATCCCACGAGCGTTAACGATGAACCCTAGAAACTTTCTGGATGCGACGCCGAAGTGGCATTTTAGCGGGTTAAGCTTCATTCCATACTCGCGTAAGATGCAGAACATTGAATTTAAATCCTTGACGTGATCTGTGGAAAATCGGGACTTAACTAACATGTCATCCACATAGACTTCCATGGTCTTCCCGATTTGATCAGCGAACATTCGATTAACCAAGCGTTGGTAAGTTGCTCCGGCATTCTTTAAACCAAAAGGCATGACTCTGTAACAGTAGAGTCCCAGATCGGTTACGAAACTAGTATGTTCTTGATCGGGTAGATGCATGGGTATCTGATTATAACCGGAATAAGCATCCATAAAGGATAACAATTCGTGACCTGCAGTTGAGTCAACGAGTTGGTCAATTCGGGGAAGTGGAAAACTATCTTTTGGACAGGCTTTGTTTAAATCAGAGTAGTCGACACAAGTTCTCCATTTCCTGTTCGGTTTCCGAACCATTACCGGATTTGACACCCACTCTGGGTACAGAGCATCTTGGATGAAACCATTTGAATGCAACTTGTCAATTTCTTCTTTAAGGGCGGCAGATCTCTCTGGATCCATACCACGCCTCTTTTGCTTGACCGGAACATGTCGCGGATCAATATTCAAAGAGTGACTTGCAATGTTCGGTGAGATTCCGCACATGTCAGAGTGCGTCCAGGCAAAGACATCAAGATTCGCTTGAAGAAATTCAACCAATTCCTGTTGTATCTGTTTTCCCAGTTGAGATCCAACTTTTAGTACTTTCGAGTCGTCATCCTCACTGACCGGGACGTCCACAGTCAGTTCGGCTGGAGACGCTTGATTCTCTTCTACCTCATCTCTGTCTTCACTATCTCTAGGGTCAAGATCTCTAAGGAATTGGTAGTGGTGCCCGGGCCGGGGCCCAGGCGTTAGTTGTCAATTATCAGTAAAACGGACGCAAAGAGATTCCTCTACGCCCTTTCCTTTCTCCTTTTTCTGTGCTTCACGCAACTCAGCAACATAACAGGCTCTTCCTGCTGCCTGATCTCCTTGAACGATTCCTATACCATGATCGGTTGGGAATTTTAAAGTCAAACACCACGGGGCAATGGCTGCCCTGAATTCAGCAAGGGCTGGCCGACCCAGGAATGCGTTGTACGGTGAAGCAATGTCAAGAACAACGAATTGCAGCAGTCGGACTCTCCTGCGCTCTCCGATCCCCAGTTCCACTGGTAGTTCCACAATTCCAGTGGGTATTGTTGCACTGCCATTGAAGCCATGAACCCGGGATTGGCAGGGTTTCAGGTCTTTTGCTTCCATCTTCATTAAATCGTAAGCTCGCTTGAATAGAATGTTTACAGAACTCCCACTGTCAACCAGGATCCTCTTCATCCAAGCAGGACCAACCTGGGCAGATATGACCAGTGGATCAATCGTTGGAGCTTCGATTTTGTCAGCATCTCTGCTTCTGAATATGATATCGTCAGACATCGTTTTTTGTTGCTTAGCCGGGGTTCCATCCTCACAATTACTGCAGCATTCGAAGCTCGCATGCCTGATAGAGCTAGCATACGACTCCATTTCCCTTCAGCTCCTGTCCGCTGGATGAGGACCACCACTTATGGTATTGATAACTAGCCTCCCGCCTGTACGAGCGGGTTCCTCTTGTCTTTCCTGATCTTGCGCACGGTTCGGATTCGATGGGCCCGCACTACCAGATTGCGGCGCCCGCACGAATTGATCTAACTTCCTCTCCCTGATCAACTTTTCTATGAGATCTTGCAAATGGCGACAGTCATTCGTATTGTGGCCATAACTCTCATGAAACCTACAGAACTTTCCCGTCTGAATCTGTCTTTCTGATGACCGCTTCGGAGCGGGTTTCTTATACTGCTCTGTGTTGCAAGTATGCAGGTACACATTTTCCAGCGAAGTGTTTAACGGTGTATAACTTTCGAACATCGGAGCCCTACGCCGTGGGCCTGGATTCGGGTCTCTCTTCTTATTCTGACCATTGCCACCTCTCGGCTAAGCTTGTTTGTTCTGTATGTTTAACTGGACTTTTCCGGAATTGTCACCGGACTGTTTAACTGCTACATTGCTCTGTATTCCCTCACTTCCGGGTTTTGCATCGTCCTGCTTCCTAGACTGTTTCGCGTCCTCTTGCCGTAAGAATTGAGCGGCTTTGGAGTAGAAACGGTCCAACGATGCGGGGGGTTTTCCGGCTAACCAGTTTCCAAATTCAGAATCGGGATCAATTCCCTTTGTCAATGCCATTAAAATCGAGTTGTCGTTGGGATTACTGATTTCCACGCATGCCGCATGGAATCTCTCCAAGTAACGCCTTAATGTTTCCCCACGAGCCTGGGTAACATTGGACAGGGTGTTAACATCTTTGGGTCTGGCAACATGCATACGGAATTGTTCAACAAATTTCTTAGCCAATTGGTCAAATGACGAGATAGATCTTGGAGGTAGTCTTGTAAACCACATTGTTGCAATTCCTCCCAGTGAAATGGGGAAACTGCGGCATTTTACTGCATCGTCGGCCCTTGCGGCGCTCATTGACCATTCGTATTTCAGTATGTGCTGATTGGGATCAGAACTCCCTTCATACATAGGGAGAGTTGGCATTCTGAATCGCCGAGGAGGTTCAGCGTATAGTATCTCATCCGTGAAAGGAGTATGGCTTCGAGAAATTCCCCAATCGTCATTGGTAAGTCCTTGGCTTTCACGGATCATCTGACGTATCATAGTCGAGATGTCTGGCATTGCTACATTTTGAGCATGCTGAGCTAAGGTGTGGTCGGGTTCCACAATGCGAGTTTGGACCGGGCGCTGTCGACGGTCCAAGTTTCGCCTCCTTGGCTCAGCGTCTTCCGGGACGTATGGTTCAGAAGTACGTCCTTACTGTTGATTACTCGAATCTGGAAGATATCGGGTATCGACCCTTATTTCTACTGTGGCAGCTGT
Source organism: Allium fistulosum (assembly GCA_030737815.1). NCBI lineage: Eukaryota > Viridiplantae > Streptophyta > Magnoliopsida > Asparagales > Amaryllidaceae > Allium > Allium fistulosum. The sequence continues at coordinate 913,424,396 of CM060906.1, forward strand.
GACATGATTGTCCGTAGTGTATTGTGGAGTGCGGCCACCTCGTGCTGATGGCCCAGCCTGGAAGCTGGTTGATGGTCCTACCCTCAACTGCCTGATAGTCAGGGCGGGCTGATATCCCGTAGTCTGAGCATAATCTCCGTCTAATCGGGGACGGGTAGATCTATGATGATAGTCAGATGAGGCAGAACTTTCAGTGGATGAGCGGGAAACATCCTCCCTTCTGGACCTCCTACGGCCCTGGCGGTTCAATTGATTTGTCAATTCAATATTGGCTCGCAATTGTTCGGCTAACTGTTGCCGACTCTGAGTCAACTCTTGAAGTAACACCTGAAATTCTTGTCTAGTGACTGCCCCAGACGGATCCGAGTGGGCAGTGTTGTCTTGGTTGGATGGCTGCTGTTGAGCAGGATTTTGTCCATCCCTACCTTCTTGTCCTAGAGCTGCAGAAGTGGTTCTCGTGCTAACCATTTTGAATGATGAATCCTTTTCCTAGATTTTATGCAAATCTGAGTAGAATGGAAGGACTGTGAATCGAAGATCTGGATCTTCCTCTTGGATTTGTGCAATCCGGTATCGATGGTAGATCCAAGGAGCAGGAGAAAAAAGCTGGTTTCTTCTCAGTGAAAGCACCAAAGTGTTTGTACCAAAAATGGGCACAACACTCTTCGGAAGTTTTTGAAGAGATAAAAGTGAAGAATGAAAATTAAAACTGTGGATTATCTAACAAAAACTCCAAATAATAGAAAGTAAATTGCGAAGGCAAGCGATTTAGAGTGGTTCGGCGTTTTGCCTACATCCACTATGAAGTTCGATGATTTTATTGCTCGATTACTTGAAGATTACAGTAGTTAATAACGTAATACAACTGAATTCAAATGCTAAATCTGGATTAGATCTAAAGCAGCGACGGTATTCTGGAGTAGATCTGGCAGAATCTGGGCGCTCTTCAGTACTTAGAATTCTCCGACCCCTTTTCTGAATGACCAGGGGCTCTATTTATAGGTGTAGGAGGCTGATATTTCGCCTAAAATGAGGAGAGACCAGTTCTGGTACGTCAGGGGGCCCACATGGCCGAAATCTGGAGATCCGGGCCCACTTTGGGATCGATTCGACCCTTGGTTCGAATCGATCAAGAAATCATCCAATCGAGCTGAAATTTGGTGTGAACATTCTTCATCATGTGTTTGAGCTTCTGTGAAAATCTCATGGCATTTGGACTTGTAGAACTCGAGATATGATCGATCCAATGTTGCATTTCTGGAGAACAGGGGTTCTTCGAATCGATCTTACTTCGAATCGATTCGGTCGACTCGATGCCTGCTGCGACGTGGCGCGTGTCTCTCGCTTCGATCCGTTTTGTACTCCGATTTGACTGGGTCGTATCCATGGCTTGGATTCGAGGTAATGGATTCGAAGGACCTCTTCCTTCGAATCGATGAAACTAATGCTCGTTCGAATCGATTTAGACTTGCAGCTATGGACCGGTTCGAAGTTGTCTTGGCCTGGGGATTCGAATGCATGGATTCGAAGGTTCCTTCCTTCGATGGATTCGAACGACGATGTATGCGAGGGGGGATTCGAACTCAAGGCACATGAAGACTTGCTTGATGTAGTCGAACGCGGTGAATGCCTCAATCGATTCGAAGCTATCGGTTCCGCCTGATGGAGTCGAAGCAATTCTCCTCTGATCGATTCGAACTAGTCTCTTTTTCATGGATACGAGGTAATGTTTATCTGATGGATTCGAACTAAGGAAGCTCTACTCCATCCTTTGTCGACAATATCTCGAGCATACGAACTCGGATTGTCTTGAAACTTGGATCGTTGGTTCCCACGGCTTTACTTGACGTGCCTTATCGATTATAGCCCGATCCGGACTCGAACAAATTTCATCGATATCCGTAGCGATCCTTACGTGTAACCGACTTCCAAGACGATCTGTCATTGTTTTCTAGTTAAGTCCTTGGTGTCACGGCCTTGCCAAAAGGCGGGATAACATGTTGTTTGGTAGTTTCCATTTGTTAAATTGAAATGAAATTTATGGTGATTTTGGATAGTCGAGAACTTCTGAATTGTTATAAAACTTATAGTTAAGTGTTTTTGAAATATGATGTTGAGTTAAATAGCACTTAAATTTGAAAAGGTAGTAAGTTAAAACAAGTTCAAATCATTGATCATCCTTGTTAAGTAAGATGAATTAGATATTTGTATATACTCTTAGGATGTAGTGGAGTATAATACGAGTATGAACTTAAGTTATAAAATGTGGATAAACTTGAAGTTATGTTTTATGAAATGATTCATAAATGATTTTAGTGTTAATGGACATACTATTTGGATAAATAAATGTGATTAAAAAGGGATTGGTATAGTTAAGAAACCAATAGGATAAATACATAATTGTACGTTGATTTGCATGATAGTTCTTGATCTAGTATTTGAGTACATGTTTTCCAGGTGGTTTACACCGGTCTGAACAAGAATTTTTCGCTCGATTCTTGACGACGAACACTTGATACGTATTCAGGATACGATCCCTGTATTTTCTAACATTATATGGCTATGTAAGGAGAATGGAGGTTTTTAATCAAGGAACCAAATCAGAGTCCACACTAGAGAGGTCAAATAATTTATACTAGTCAGGAAGTGAAATCTATGTGATCGAACAAGTGATTAGATCGGATATTATGCATGGATGATATATGTACATTGTTCGGACTTTAGTACATTTGTATACTATGTTTGTTGGCTTATGAAGAGTTTAGGGAATGACTCTTCGATTTATTATGAGGTAGCACAAATAATCGTCTAAGTAATAACCTGAGGCTGTTGAGCATAAGGTATGCTTAGTAGATTGTTTATCGTTCTTGAACAATGGGAGAGTTTTAAACATGGGCGAACCATGAGCATTGATTGCTAGTGATTGTGAATACTATTTGAGTATTTGTGTGCTTATTCCTTTGTTAAGGTTTGAAGTGCCATGGAGCGAGGATACTAGGGGTGGTACCAAGATGACGGAGGGTAGTTTGAAGGAGATCCATCCAAGGTTGCTTATAGACTAGGATTTCTTCTTATTTTAGTATTGTGTATCTTTTGTAGTATACTTACTGCTTGAGGTGGAGTCACTTAGTATGCATTCAGTTTGCAGTTTAGTTTGTATCTAGATTAGTAGTATGCTATATATATATATATATTTATCTCCTTTGATTATTGTTCTTGTTTGAATTTCGAGGGCGAAATGTTTTAAGTGGGGGAGAATGTAGCGACCCAGAAATTCGAACACTACGTCTTCGAATATCATAACATTTTGAAATATAGTTAAGTGTTATAAATATGATTTTATAACTTTGTTAGACATCATTTAATTAATGAATAATGATAAGTAACTTGTTTTTGAAATTTTTTTACAAAATATATTCTTCGAAGAAAAATCGATAATGTGATCGAAAATCGGTTTATCGATAAACAGCTTTTTGATCGATATAAGTTGTTAGAACTCTTGTGCACTTGTCTAATGATCATATGAACACATTCAAAACTAATTAACACATAATCCTCTTCATAAAGCATGGAACAACTTAGAAGGTTCCTTTAGAATAAGAGATATTTGGTAAAGTAAGGGTACAAAGGTATTTGCTTAAGGAAGTGAGATAAAGGAGAAGTGATGTAAAGGAGAAGTAATGGAAGGTAAGGCTTCCATGGCATGGTGGGGGTGAGAGAAAGCTTAAAGAGCACAATCCTTAGCCTATATAAGGAGAGGCACACCCTTGTATATTATTCACAAATTCACAAAGCTTAAAGTAAGCAAATTCATGGCTTCTTCTTCTTCATAATTTCCTTAAGAAAAATATTTGCAAACCAAATCCAAATAAACTCAAATTTGAAGTGAAGTCTTACTACCACATTACATAACATTCCACCAAGTTAAAATTTGAAGAAGTGAAGCCAATCAACCCCACCATAGGAAGTCCGTGAGCTATTATGGGGTTTTTGGAATAAGCTAGTGCAAAAGCAAAGGAAGGAGAAGCAAGAAAAGGTGTTGCTTGGTTGAGGTTTGACTTAGATTCTTGGATCTTGGTTGTTGTTGGGTTAAAGGTAAGATAACTCACCTCTTTGATTAAAAATATAACCCATAATTTTTGGGGTTTGATTATGTTTAAGTTGGTTGAAATATTGTTGACGTATGTTAAAACATTGGTATGAATTCTTACTTTGAAAGAAAGTGGCATATGTGATCCATGTCTATGGACTTGGAATGGAATTGAATGGACTTGTATGACTTGGGACAAGACCTTTAACAAAGCACATAGGTTATAGATGGACTTTGGTTTAGACTGGACTCGGATTTGAAAGTCCACTTATAGCGATAGTCGCTATAGACGCAATTTGGAATGCCTTGTTTTCGGCGATTTCTATGGAACTTTGTAGAGTGATCCTTAGGGGTTTCTCACCATAATGATTTATATATATATATTTGTTGCTATTAAAATCTTGGATAGTAAAAAGTTAAGTAACATCTCGAAAAGTGGTCAAAACTTCATTTGTGCAAAAATGCCCCATTTAGCCTTGATTTTTGGACTTCAATGGTTTGAAAAGATATTTAAAATTAAGTATTTTGTTTCACTCTTTTTATAAGTGTTTGTTAACTCATATTAGAGTATTTCAAATGTGGTTTGAGATATTTATGAATATTTAAGAATTATTTGTGAATTTTTAAAGAAGAGGATTTTATAATAAAAACTTTTTTCCAAGCTTTTAAGGAAATTATAAAGTTCTTATTTTCAAGTAATATTTTGAGAAAATGTTTTAAAATCTATTATAAGTATTATAAAGTATTTTTAAGTATATGTAGTTTTTATAAAATGTGTTGACTATTTTATATCTTATGTAATAAAATATCTTTTGACTTGTTTATTTAAATATCAAGTTTCAGTGAATAAATTGCTATACTTATATATCATTTTAAAAAAGGTTTTAAAAGTATAAACAAAATGTTTAGAAATGGGTTAGAATTGCTAGATGACTAAATGGTTAATTATTTAATTACTTATTTGAAAAGTAAATAACTATACTTAAATTAAAAGCCAACGAAGTAAGGGTTGTCTATTTATAAGAGCTAAAATTGATGTTCGAGTAGGGATGGAGCAATAGAGCTCTAACCTACCAGCTTCCCTCTTGACTAAGGAATAGTAAGTCGAAAAATGTCAGAAATATTTTAATCGTGTCGATTTCTTACTTGTTTATGGAAATCATTAATACTATACTTAACATTAAAGTCGACGAGGCAGACTTATCTATTTGTGAGATTTAAGAATAAAGTGTCTAGCTAAGGCTTTGATGCAACCAATGCTCTAACTTACCTGGTTTCATTCTTGGACGAGGAATAATTAAGTTGGAATGTTGAAAATGAGTTAAGCATACAAATATTGATTTGTAGAAGTAATTGTTTTGACAAGATAATCGATTATTCGATTATTGAACTTGACCAAATATGACTTAAGAAGTTATCAAAATACTTCACATTTTCATACCAATGAGAACCCCCAGGGAGAAGCATTGGTACGAAACGTGTCTAGCTTTCGCTTACTTCTAAGAGAACTGAAATTAAGTTAGCCAAAAATTCATCGATTTGTTTTGGAGAGTATAATAAGCAAGAAGAGTGTACTTATTTGAGATGACTCACAAACCCGTAATCACTTAAAACCATATACGTGATCTATGTTCTAGAAGCGATTGTGAAATGGAATGTTATAGAGTTGAACCGTCTATCCTAAAGTTAAGTCTAAGGGAGAGTTCAGTGTTAAAATTTTAAACAATGCTACTGTTTGAGACTGTCTATCTTGAGGAGATTCCAAGAGAGAGGACAGTGTTAGCATTTATCGGAGGACTTATGCAAGGAACCTATGTGGAGGTTCGAGATGCTCGAATCCATTTAATGATTCATGATCTGTTCGAGATGATAGGATTCATCTGGGGATTTGAGTTCTTCTTAAGTGATGAAGACCCATATGAGAGATGCCGAACGTAGCGACATCAGGAAAATGATAGAAAATAGAGAATGGGCATGTCCGGGAGGAGTATAGTTGACCTTAAGGGTATATCAACTCCATATCTAGATATGCTTATCGAATGTTGCTAGCGGGAGTTGATATGACCCATACCACACACTGAGGGTGGTCCAATTATGTTTACCTTAGAGTATATCTTATCTAGAGATATACGATGCTCGGAAGGCAGTTTCTGATCGTTGTTATGGAGTTTGGATACGGCCAGATTGTAACATCGCCGTACTTGGAGGCCCAAAACTAACGGTTACGGATACTGCAATCATCCATAGTTATTAATCCTCGGCGACCAAATAAGGTGACATTAGATACATTGATACACAGAAACACAAGAATATGGAAAAAAAATTAAACAGCAAACAAATTCCACATTCCATTTCAAAATATTCCAAATTGATTACATAATCCCAATTCGCAAACCACGTTCAGATAATATATAATTATTACAAATTATGCCAAGAGCAGCATATGAAGATGCCCCCTTGGTAGATTAGATTATATAGATAGGCAAGAACATAATTTGCCTTTACAAACAAAAAACACAATGTAAAATAAAAGAACTCTAATAACAAGCTTGCCTCCTGCACGTCCTCGGAAGTTATATTCGTCTAAAAGAACACCTAGAAACCTTAACTCTTAACCTACTCAAAATCAATTGAGTACCTAAGAGTTTAAGGGGAAAACAAAAACTTTGAGTCAGACATAAAGCCTGGTATGAATAATAATTCACCATCTCAAACCATTTAGATATCTAGTGAGACCACGCCGCTTAGCGGAATGGGTTTTCCCCTCACTAGTATCCTAAAACATTTATAAAACCATATACTGTGCTCCTGCATCTACAATGGTTAAAACAGAGTATTTCAAATCATTATGATGATACACAAAACAAATAAATCAATTCTGGATTACCCATCCCCATTCATTCTGACTATCTGTCTCAATTATAGTTTCTAGGGTTACTATTAACCTGTTAAATGTTAAGGACTATATGTCCAATTACTTAGTTTTCATGGGATCACTAAGAACCTATTGGTAACTCCAATATCTTATTTCTTATCCTAGTTTTCATGGGCTAACTAGGAACCTATTAGTTGACTGCCAATATCTTAACCCGGATATAGTTTTCATGGGCTAACTACAAACCAACCGGCCCCTACCAGTATCAAACCATAGTTTTCATGGGCTGCCTATGAACCTATTGGCCTCTGCCAATATCATACAGTTTTCATGGGCTTACTGTAAACCTATTGGGCCCTGCCAATATCTTTAATTAAGAATTTAACATCTATTAAGTTATATTCACTACTGGGTCAACCTAACTGGTTATTCTGCCCTTTTCCCAAAATACAGTTATGGGTTAATAACAATGTGAATAACATTTCCAAAATCTTTATTTTGCCATGGTTTTTTCCTTAAAAATGAGAATGGGTTATTCGTTTTGAAACTTTAAAACATACACTTTCAAAACCACTAGGTGACCTCCTTCGAAAGCATAGAAAACCTCTTTTCAAAACTCTAAGTATATACCTTTCAAAACCGAAGATACCTTTCGAAGGTATCAAGAAAACATTCTTTAAAACATAGCTTCAGAACGCATAAAATACCCTTTCAAAAGTATTGGGTTTACTCTTTAAAAATCATTTGGGTCAAAATAGTTATGCACGAAAGTATCTCTTTTGAAACCAACAAAAATAAATTTAGGGAAAAGTTGATGGTGTCGGAACAATCTAGTTCAAAAGCGAAGACCTTTAAAAATCAAAACTTCGAAGGACAGAGTCGAAACCCTATTTCGACTCCATCATCTTTGAAACCCTCAACCACTTCGTAAGCAATTAGGAAGTGGCTAACTTTGGTTAAAACATAGATAAACTTTCGAAAGCATCATTGTCGAAAGGTAGCGTAGCGGCCAGGTTTCGACTAGGTCGAAACCTACCCTTTCGAAAGCTCTTGTTTAAGGAAAAAGGTACCCCTTCGAAAGCTAATACTTTAACATAATAGGACAATCTTCATCAAAAGCTAATTATAAAACCCTTTCGAAAACAAACGTTTCGACTATGTCGAAAGCTTTAAGTAAAACAAGGCAAGAATCTTATCTTATGAAAACAAAGTAGGGTTTCGACCCCATCGGATGCTAACCTTTCGACACCAAGGCTTCTACCCCTTCCAATCCACTGCATAACATCTAAGTGATATCTTGTGTATTGGTTTCGACTATGGTGGTTTCGACTGTGTTGGTTTTGAAAGGGACGAGGCAAAATCAAAGGAGTCGAAAGGTACTTACTAATAGAGGCGGAACACCTATTTCTGATTTAAAGGCTGAAATATAGCAACTTTTAGTAATTACTTTTTAACAACTTGCCTATTTGTAAACTATTGATTGACTGTCATAAGAACTTTTCAAATACTTTACCTTTAAAACCTCCGCATTTATAGCAGATCAAAACCACAAAAATGTAATGTTTAAGCCCTTCCATATAGTAAAACCAATTATTTCAGAAAAGTCCTTTTAAAATAATTTATTTTCTTTAGTAAATCAATTAGGAAAAATCCCCAAAAATCACATAAATTCAATTTCATCATGTAATCAAACATATTAAAATTTTAGACCCAATTTCTTCCTGAAATTCTCAAAATAATTTTAAACCCAATTATATCATGTTTTTCATCAAAAATTCATAATAAAATTTTAATAGCTTGGAAAATTCTAAAAATTAAAACCCATCTCCAAAATCATGTTTTACTTAACATAAAATTTTCCATGGCAATCTGAAATCATATATTCTCGGTTTTACATCAATACCGTGCAAATTCATATGCGTATGAATTAAAATAAATCAACATAATATAGCTCAAGCATATCATCATCCATTTTATCACAAAAATGAATTTAAACCATAAATCCGAAACCATATAATCATGAAATAAAAATAAAGATAGTAGGAGATTATTATTCACCTTAAACTTGATAAGGAATTTGAGATTTGTTGTTGATCAATCCTCCCTAGCTTTTGATCCTTAGCTTTAGATTAAAATTTATTCCTTTCTTCCTTGGTAATGGTCGGCTTTGGTTTAGGTTTTAGATTTGTATTTGTGATCGTGAGAAATGAAACGCGAATGGATAAAAATGAGAAGTTATAGCCGTGTATAATAAATTAGCTAATTTACTAATATGCCCATGTGTAGTTTAATTAACCAATAAACCAATTTAAAGCCCATTTATCTAGTTAATAAGCACGGCCTTATATATATAATTTATTCAAATCTCAATCTCCTTATCATCATTATTCTATTTAATTTACCTGATTAAATCTTCTGAATAATGTTATCAAAAATTAGGGATGTTACACAGACCGAGGAGATCTCCATGGAAATACCACTATGCGAACGTGCCTTAGCGGTATTGATTATATATCTATTATTGTTGTGGCATTCATATGGCAGCTATTTGATATGATTTATATGCTACACTCTAGACATTATATATCATATCACTATATGTTGAACTTAATGAATAGTTGGACTCATTTGATGGGAAAACCGTTACGGTAATCCATACGGTCTCAGAAAGGTGCTATTATATGTCACTCTTATTTCTTGAGTTTCTACGCTGATTTACCAGACTAATCCGGGTGTTATTTTCTTATAATGCTTAGGTCATCCCTGTGTATGTTTCCAGATTTAGCTACCGACACTTTGGAGCTTATGGAGAAGAGTTGGATGATTACCATCCATAGTATTCTTATTTCCGCTGCATTTCTGTATTGTATATATTAGCATTGTGAGGATAGGAAGTTATAATTGTCGAGGCTGATGATAGTGCCTAGGTTTTAGTAACTCTAAAATTTCTATACTCAGAGTAACCTTTTTTACTGTTCCTTTGATATTATATGTTATGTTCCATTGTGAGATTCTAATGTTTTGTTCTCTCTGTCTTGTTCTATTCGTTTTATTTTACCCTAACTTTCTATCTTTCTGACACTTGGGTGTTCAGCACACGGATATCGTGGATGTGTTAGTATAGACATTCGAAGGTTGATAAGTTGAGTTATTACAAAGGTAATGTGGGAATTTTGATATTTGAACTGTTCAATATCAATTGTTGAGTGAATACACACCTTTGAGTCACACTGATGCATTTGTGATTTCTCTAAGAAAACCACATGATTTAACTAATTTTTAAAATTTCATAAATTGCTTAAATTAATAAATATTTATGAAAAATTTAATTATTATTAATTTATTTGAAGTTTTGAATGTTGTCGGTAATTATTTAAATGCAAGTATAAAAGTTAAAGTTGCATATATCGATATACATATTGTTATACCTTTAAACAAGGTTTAAATAATAACTAATTACATCAAGGGTTTTTATAAACTTCGCCTATTAGTTAAGAAACGTAGGGCTAGCTATAGGTTGAGGGAATGAAGATATTGATTAATTTAAATTTAAGTGGAACTAAATAAGAAGTTGAATGAAGAGAATGGGAAAGGTTTTTCTTTCATCCCATTAAAACAATTCTCTTCATTCACTCTTCCTTTATAAAAACTTTCTTCCACCTCTCCCTCAATAGCATAGCCAAAATTTTCCACTTAAAAAAAGCACAAAAAAAATATAAATCAAACATCAAATTTAATTAAAACAAAAATGATCATCCTTCTCTTGCAAATTAGGGTGCAGATTCACTTGAAAAATCTAAGGAGAAGTCATAAATTAAGGTATAATAAAGGGTGTCTCACTTATTTTCAATTTATCCATGATGTTAAAAATGATGTTATATATATATGGTAGCCACTTATTAAGAGCTTATTTGAAATTTCTTCTACGTATTGTGATTAAATTTGAATTCTATTTGTGTTTGGATTTTATGTGAATATTGATATCTTGTTTGGATCTGAAATGATTAATTATTGTAGACTTGATTTATTTAATAATTTTCATATAGTATCATAGTTGATTAATTTTTATCTAACAAAAAGTTTATGTTTTATTCATTTAAAATCTAAAACAAATCCTTTGTTTGTTGGATCTGAGATTGTATATTATTATAGATTTGTTTTGTTGCAATGAATTATTGTTGTTATTACAGTTTATTCCCTTTAAGTGTGGTTTTAACTTGGGTAGGCTCTGTTATGTACATATGTGTACTGACATACATGCACACACACATATACATATCGGTACAAAAATAAGATGATTTACTGACGCCAAAAAGCATCGATGCGACATCGATAAATGATCTACCGACACCATGCTGATGCCCTACAAGGCATCGACGGAAAATATGTCAGAAGTTACTTTTGATGCCTAGAAGACGCATGGGGTTGTTGTTGATGCCCTACATATGACATTCGTTGATGACTGGCCGACGCTAGACTATCGATGCTATGTCGACTACTTTTTAAATTATAAAAATTGGATTTTTTTAGCCATGCAGATGTCGTGCCGATGCCTTTGCTGAAACATATTTGCAGCATTTCTACTGCATTTCTCATTTCAATAACACATACAAATTTATACAATATATAATCATCCACATCACAATTTCATATATCATATATCGCATATCACCAAATTCATACAACAAAGCATATTACCCAATATCATAATATCATAAATATACTAAATTATACAAACACAAATGTCAATAGTCATAACAATGATCTTATAACCATACAAACACAATTCATACACAACCTAATTTTGTGCTCTCTGATATGTTAAATGACCTTACATGAATCCATTTTGTAGCAGACCAATTCTCACCTTCTACGACCGAACAGCTCCCACGTTTACTTAATTCTAGCGAGGATGAATGAATCATAAAACTAGAAAACATCTTACATTAGGATGAAGAAGAGAGACAACATTGTTAAATATCCTATCCTTTAGCGATGCAAGTCATATCCTGCATAGGATCACCATTCGAAATTATATCTCACTCACTCCTCAAACTCTCATTCCTAAGAAACTCAAACATCCACCTGGGTTGGACAGCATGGCAGTGTGGTAGTGTTGGAAGTGGAATGGAGACATGCATGGAAGTGTTGTTATAACTAGTATGGTGGTTGGGATAGTGCTAGTGGAGATATTCTTACCATTGGTGGCTACAACCACCATTTTCTACCATTGGTGGCGATAACCACCATCACAATAGTCAACGACTCTAGTGTTAACGGTATCTCATCCAGCACTATCCCTATGAACCACCATCAGTATAACAACACTACTACGTATGTCCAGTCATCTCCACTATTAATACTACCATGCCGCTATGTTTTGCAACTAAGGCTGGTGTAAGAGTTTCTTAGGAATGCTATTTGGCTTCATACCAAAGAAACATGTGTGGTAGCATTGACAATGGAGGAGACTGGAGACGTGCATGGTAGCACTTTTATAAATGGTAATGGTGGATGAGGAAGTGTTGGTAGCAGTACTGCTACCCCTGGTAGCGACAACCACCATCACTAATAGTCAATGACTTCAGTGTTAACAGTGTTCCCCCAACACTATCTTAACCACCATCACTAGTTATAATAGCACTACTACGCTTGTCCAAACCCCTCTATGTCAACCTACCTTTTTGGATAGTTTAAATCGACAATCAACCACACATGTCAACTCAAACCATTCAAAAGGGAGGATTGTTAATGGGGTAATAAGAAAATAAGAGAAAAGAAGGAAAAAAACAAAACACAGAATCTCACAGCGGAATGACAAAATATAATAATCAAATAAATAGTTCATGAAGTTGTTTTACAAATAACATTGGATTACACTTTTACAATACAATCAGAGTATACATACAATAGGTAAAATAGAATACTGCAGCGGAACAACATGATATAGTGGAATAAATATAGAAATAGTATACAAATCTCCGTCTTCGTCCTCCAAAGTAAAATGGTCTTCAATATGCTGAAAAGCTCAGGCTGACCCGAGCATAATGAAAAAACAAAACACTCGAGTCAGAACTAAAAGATCTTATGCAAGTTAAATCAGAATAAGTAAATATAAGTGTAACGGCTTCAGAGATGTTTACGGGATTTTACATCTCTTATCCAGTGTATAACGTGCATGCAATAACTTAAGAGATGTTCGGGATTCCATCTCTTAAGGATCCGTTAAACTATCTACATACATAGTACAATACACTATTATAATATGTCTACAGTAAAGTAAAGTATTAAAATAGCGTTAAGGCGTTACCCATATCTCCCTTAACACATTTTATATAAATGTCATAGTCTATACAGTACTGTAAACTCCACCGTAAACTGGTGGGCTATCAGGGAGCACTCCATAGGTATGACAAAAACCAAACTTGTAGTGGGCTCGATAAGGCATATGACAAGGCACACGAGGCAATGCCCAGGGTAGGATACCATTTTGCGGATCCGGACTAGTGCGCATAGCAGCTACTACAGCCCACCTCAGAACACAATCCCATAATCAAATCGAAGGTGGCCACCAAATCAATCACAAATTAACTGATATGGTATCGAAGAAGAATGTCCGATCGGAGGAGCGACCTCACTTGGCCCGGCGTGGCTCCTGTTTTAGTCATATCAAGCTGACCCAAGGGGGTCAGGGCTACGTTCATAACTCATACAGTAGCGTTCACCAAACCATCCTACTTCGTTCTGGATTCTCCACCATGTGCACTATTGTTAAAGTGATTTTCGATACTGGCAGAGAGTATAAAATTATCCGATCACGGTCTCTTTAACAACCAAATGCTTATTTCACACCGATTGGTTCTTTTACATTTCCAAAACCGATTCATAATTGATATCAAAATATCATATTCACTTCAAACTCATATCACTTTCGAAATCATATTCACTTTTGAAATTGTTATTCACTTTCGAAATCGTTATTCACTTTCAAAATAATAACCACAGAATAGGTTAAACCATCATATCAAAATATTTGCACTTAAATCAATTAAATCTGAATCATAACATTTCCAACTTTAATCAGTTTGAATATTGAAAGTAGTTTATATATTAGAAAGTTATACATTAAAAATAGTTTATATTTAGAAAACAGGTTATAGATTAATATAGTTTATATATTAGAAATAGTTTATATAATAAATAGGTTATATATTAAAAGTTGTTTATAAATTTAAAATAATATATACTAAAATAATTTATAATTTAAAAATAGATTTATATTAAAATGATTTATATATTAGAAATAGTTTATATATTAAAATAGGTTATATATTAAAAGTAGTTAATGTATTAATAATGTATTAAAAATTATTAATATATTAAAATGGTTTATATGAGAAAATAGTTTATATGTTAAAAGAGTTTGTATATTAAAAGAGTTTATATCGAAAATAGTTTCAAATTAGAATTGTTTCTTCCAATTTCGCAAATCAATTCAAATCACTTTAGTTCCTAAAAATTCAATTTAAATCAATCTCGGTTCAATGATTTCAATTCAAAATGCTAAAGGTTTTAATTCAAATTCTCATTAAAAACCATTTCAATTTATATCGATTTCAAATCCATGTTTGACTACAAATTTAAACCACTTCAATTTCAATAGGTTTCAAAGTTTAAATATTCAAACGTTTACAATAACTCAATTTTGATAAATTTCATTTATATTTCAAAATTCAACTTTAAGATTTCAATTTAAATTCTTTAAACAATTCATTTAAACCAATTCCAATTTCAACATTTAAAAGCTTGGATTTTGAAAATAATTCAGTTCGTATAAATCTAATTTTATTTCAAAATATCAACTAACTGGATTCAAAATTTAACGACTTAAAATCAATTAATTTAACAGTCCGGTGTCCGTATATAATTTTCTACCCTATGGTCAAGTGATATGGATATATATCATTTTAACCCGCAATAATTTAAATTTACGGGTATATATCATTTCAACCGGCAATCCCTAGTAAAATTCAAAATTCATAAAATCGGTCGAGTTAATCATTTCAACCCATAACGATTTTTCCCTAATCTATAAGATCGTTCGGGTATGTATCATTTCAACCCATAGTGATTTTCCTAACAATAACTAAGGGAACTTGCAATGATCGCAACATATAAAATAAAGGGGCATTTCATCATAAGGACAAACTTTGCAGTCCAATTAGTTTCTAGGACACACATTCAAAGAAATTACTTTCAAGGCCAAAGTCAGCAGAATAATTATTTTCAAGGACAAAGTCAGCAGTTCAATTACTTTCAAGGACATAATTTCATAGGTTTTTAGGCCCTAGAAATTAATTATTTTATGTTTTGTCCTTGAAAGTAATTATTTCAATTGTGTGTCCTAGAAACTAATTTCACTTGCTAAAGAGACCCTTGTGGCTAATTTCCACTAAAATAAACATAACATCAAATCATAAAAAATGTCAACGATTAAGCATCCATCACAATCATCATTCAAATCAGCCAATAAATCACAACAATTAATAGGTTATCATTATCAGGTATTTAATTAACAATTTAAATTCAATATTAAATTAAATGGCAATTTAGTTCAAATTAAATTCAATTTCAATCAAAATGTCAAATTAAACTACCAAACAACAATCAATAAATTTCTTATCACGCCAAGAATTTAATTTAGCTAACATAAGATAGTTTAGTATTCGTGAGTGGGTTAAATCACTTACCTTTGATTTTTAGTCGATTTAAAATCCAAACAAAGCCTAAAAATTTAACAGACTTAGAATGCTGCAAAACTAATTCCATATCGTCTGGAATTTTGATACGATCACAACGGAGAAAACCACGCGTGAATCCGAGCTCGTATGCAAAAGATATTAAGGTTAGAAGTTATACGGTTTATATTATGAAATAAATAAAATAATAAAATAAGACACGTCACCTTCGCTCCCACGTTCACGCGTATGCAACAGAGAACAACCCTTCAGAGCCGCAAATTTGACCATCAACTAGCCACCTATACGCCGTCGTTGACCAAGGCATAACCACCCACGACCTCACCTTGACGAGCCGCATCATCTCCCCCTAGCGCGACCCCCTCCAGCTTACCCAAGCAGCCAGCGCCGCCGCCCCCAATCCGATCTTCCACGGCCAAATTCCGGCATCAAAGACAATTCCAGGACATGCAACCACCACCAAACGACTCCACGTGCCGATCTCTCCAGTACCCATATTCCAATTTCTCCAATTAAAGCATGAATCGGAAAGCCCCAAATTGGTGCTTAGGGTTTCGCGATTTAGCCCTTTGACTGCGATTTCTGATTGATTCGAGCACTATTTCAGAAAACAAACACTTGCCATAACTTTATATTATCGAGAGCTTCGAAACAGTATATAATATGACATACTTTGGAGAGTTTGAAATTTAGTTTGATTTGTAATTGAAATTAGGTTTTGGGATGTTTCTGAAATTCGGGAAGAAGGAACAGGCGAGGAACTGAAAAGTACGTACAGAAATAATGAAATGAGAAATAGCTAGAATTTATAACATCCTATATATAATAGGCAGAGGTAGATAAGAACGAATGGACAGATCGAATTGGGTCGAAATGATAACGATGACTCGAAAAGCCCGTTTCGTTTCCGAAACAAAATTAGGTCATCCAATATATCAAAATATAGGTTTTCGATATTTTTAAACTCAATGGAACTAGTTTCAAATCCAAATTCCATTGTATACAGAAGTTAGCTTTCAAAATCAGATTATATTCATTTAATTTTTTTTAATTGATTCCTACACGTTTCGAGCTCGCACGATCAAACGACAAATCCGCTCGCTACGAAACTTGAAATTGTACCATAATTCACTGTTACGGATCTGGTGAAATTGGTTTCGTTGAAATCCGAGACAGTGGCCAAAATGACTAATTTTCACGTTAATTAAATAAATTATTATTAAATTGGTTTAATCACTTTAAATTCAATTTTAATAGTTAACAATTTTCATCATTTTTGATTACACAGAAATTTAAAATCTTTTAAAATAAATTTCCATGTTAAATTCAATATTTAAATATGGCACTAATTACAGCGTTCAATTATAACTGAAATAAAAACCCAGTTAATTATAATTAAATTTAAATCAAATTCTTTTATCTGGATTTTCACTCTTATTATTAAATCACTATTGCCTTGTGAATATAATTAACATTAGTTTACATTTTATTATATTCATATTGTATAGTTATCATCTTACCATATTAATTATAATTTTTAAATTCCATTAATTCCATTAATTCCATTAATTACCAATTTAATTCCTTATTTATAATTATAACCAAATTAACTTTACAATAATTTCAATTGATTGAAATTACATTAAAATGGTTGTCAATTACATTAAGTTAACATTATTAAATTACATTCTAATCATCTTTTCTATTTGTAAATCATCAATTTTAATTTCTTTTCATAATATTTAATTTCGAAATCTTATTTAATTTAATATTTTTAATTATCGAAAAAAATACGGGTTGTTACACCCTCTACTCTTAACACTACTATGCTACCTAGCTTCACACCAAGCTCATATTGCAAAACCAACGTGCAAAATACCAGAGCAAATAATTAATTAACCAAACAAACAGACAATATAGCAATAAAAATGAAAATTAAGAACGTTCAGAGAATAACACTAATTATGCATTGATCTTTTATTCAAAGCATAATTATAAACCTTTTATTTAATCTATTGATCGTTTTCTTTAATATCAAACACTGACAAAATGCTCAAATAAATAAAATTTTATAAAATTGAAATTTAAAAGAAAATGATTTTCACAAAAATATAAATTTGTTTTTTTATTTTTTTTGTTTAACATCTAAATTTATCTACCTTTCATTCAAAACTTAAGTCATTTGTCTATTGTTTAATGATTAATTTATTGCCTTATTGTTTAAAAGCTAAACATAGAGGAAAAATTATCAAATGTACATATTGTTGCTAATAAACTAAATTTTTATTCTAAAAATAAATTAATAATGTAGGTCATATTGATGGAGAATGCACCGTGACCCACATATTATTTAGGATTTTCGTATAGTCTTAGCATATGGCTCAATATAACTAGTAAAGCAATAACATCTACGTAACTAATCATTTTTCAATACAAGAAAATGTACCTATTACAGTACTAATAAATAAAGTTTCAGCAATAAATGCTACTAAAAATAAATAAATAAATAAATAAATTGGAAAAGGAAAATGATATTTGTTTTCTTAAGCAGGCTAAATGCAAATTTTCCCACTTCACTTAACTTATTATTGACTACACGCTTACTTAGCCAGTTTTAATACTATTCCTTTCATCTTCTATCCACAGATGGAAATAAAGCAAACCTTAAATCAATTCATAAAGGATTAACTTAAATACTCGTGTTTCATGAATTTGAATGTAGTGTTAAATTCATATACATTTTTCATAATGAACCTAATATTTGGATACACTAGGCTAACTCACACATGCATGATTAAATCTGTAAATTAATTTTCATTTTAGATTTTAGTTCACATATGGGTTGTCTTTGGAATAAAAAATATATTTGTAGTTGGTTCCATAATTTTCTACTTGCATTACTACTATAGGCCAGGCCCAGCTACTATAATTCACACATATATAGAATAATTAATAAATAAAAATATTAAGATTTAAAAAAATCATGTACATGCGATATGGCTTTAAACCGGCTTTGTCTAGTATTGAATTCGTTATTTTCCATCTCACGAGTTCAGATGGTTATTCACCATCTAGTACAATGATAGTTCTTTTATGATTGGCATCACTCCTTTTTTTTGCAGATTCTACCAATCTTTTGAACATATTTGTTCTATCATTTTCTGCAATAGTATGGATATGATCGAAACATCCATAGAATATGTAAAAAAAAGTAAAGACGCCCATCATCAAAAAACTATTATTGTATTAGATGGTGAAGAACCATTTAAATGTTCAAGTGCAACACCTTCAAATGCAACGCCTTCAAGTGCTGATTTGGAGGAAAGTGTCCTCATTCAGAGAAAAGATGATGCCACTTTCATGAATGTATTCATGCCATTTCTAAAGTGTAATGGAGTCGTTCCTCTATTTTTACGTCTCAAGTACATCCAACTTCGATTTGTCAAATAATCCATCTTCTATACTCTACACGTAAATAAAATTTACGTTTTCTTTCACACGATAGTATTATTAATTCAAATTACGTTATTACTTTTAATATTACTTTATATAACACTGTTAATTTTATTAATAATTTAAATAACGTTTTTACTTATATTATTAATTAAAATAACATCATTAAGTTTATTAATATTTTAAATAAAATTATAAATTTACATAACGTTATTAATACCAAATCATATCATTGAACAAAAAATGAATGAGAGTGTTTAATTATACCGACGGAGATGGGGTACTTGTGGTAGTGGTTGCTTGTGGCTATTGCTTGAGGGGTGCCTTCAGTTGTGGGCTGGTGCTTGTGATAGCCAAGGGTGCTTGCGATAGGCTAGTGCTTGCAATAGACCAACGCTAAGGCTAGTGGGGGCTGGCGCTTGTGGATGGAGGGGTGAAGTGGGGAAGGTCAGGGTTGGCACTTATGGATGGAGGGGTAATGTGGGGTTGGCGCTTGTGATAGGGCTGGTGAGGGTGGCACTAGGGCTGGTGGGGAGTGGCCGAGGGGAAGGCTTAAAGGAGGCGGATAAAGGCTTGCATAGGGGAAGGGATGTTGTGGACGGAGGCTTGCGTGGGGAAGTGGATCCTTGCATGGCCAGGGGGGCGCCTGGGGCAGGGGATGCTTGCGTGGTCGAAAGGGAGATATAAGGGAGATGAGGGAATTTTTTACTAATTAGTTGTTAATGAGTAAGAGCGGCGTCGACTGGGGATTATGAAGAGGGGCAATGCCCAACCGATGTCATTATATAGGCATCGAAAAAGTGTCAATAATGTTGTGTAAGCTCCTACAACTTACCGATGCCATGTCAAAGTCATACGTAACGGCGCAGCGGAGCATCGATAATGTCAAGTAGGTAAATAGCAACTTTTTTAGTAGTGTGTGTGTATACATTATATATTATATAATTAATTTATCTACATATTTTGAAATCATAAACCAACACCAAATTTAAAATCTTTTGTTAGGCTTATTTGTTTCAAATTAATTCAAGTTCATATTTTCAAATTAAATCTTAGTTTATTATATGTATGTGTATGTAGATACAAGTGTAAATGTTTTGGATCCAATTATGTCATTATGGTCAATACATTAAATTGCGAAATTTTAATTTTATTTTATATTGATTTCTTGTAATTTTAGATTTACAATTTTAATGGTTCGGATGTTCTGTTGTAATTAAGTTTGGAATTTATATGGTATTAAATTAATTGTTAAACTAATGTTTGTAAAAGAAAGGTAAAGTAAAATTTCACTTCATGTTATTTCCTTTTTAATTCAGATTTGACTAGATTTAAATGTGACATAAATTTCCTTTTGATCTTCTTTTTTCAAATTCTCTTATTCTAAAATGCCAATTTTGCATGAATTATTTGCGTACTCTTATAAATATGTGTGTATTATTTTAAGTGGCAACAAGATCACATGTATGTGTATATATATGTCTAAACTCTATACACGTAGTACTATTATATGTGCATACAAACCATATACATATGTTATAATATATTTAAATATATGTATATACTTAGGCATTTATAATTCTGATATGCATGTGAGATGATTACATGTATATGTACGTATAACATATATGTGTATGCAATAGATATAAATCTCAATATCCTAATGTATGCGTGTGTAGTTGTACACATGCCTAATAGATTATTTATGTTTGCATGTTTGAATGTATACTTGATGCATTCCCAAATTAAACATTTAGTTGAATTGTTAATACGATTAGTTAAGATAAATAAAATAAAGTAAATTATGATTTTACTTAAAACTAGATAGGGTCTTGTTGGCGTCAAAATTGGCCACCAACACCCAATTATAAGTGAAAGCACCAATATACAGTCATAGATCGCAGATAGAGTATAGGTAGAGAATATAATATGAAGAATAACCAAAATTAAAATGAAAGCAAGTAAAAAAGACAAGATTTATAGTGGTTCGGCTAACTCCGGCCTACGTCCACTCCAGAAAATTCCTTTTTATTATATAGGAATTTGATTAAAGTTACAATATGGAATTTATGAATAAAAATGGTAGAGTAGCCTCTAGGTGGAAGAAGAAGAGAAACAAAGTGAAGATCCCCCCTTCTGAAGCCACACCTACTATATTTATAAGCGAACTCCGACTACAGGGCCTCCTTACCTATATGGTCCCGCCATAGCGACCATCGAGCCCAACTCGTCCATTTATGCCGACCTAAAGTAGTTCATGCCGACCCGAAGCAATCTTGATGATGACCTGAAGTATCCTTGATACTGACCTGAAGTAACACAAATGCCGACCCCAGCTTGGCCTTCTTCTGCCGACCCGAAGTTGCCTCTACGTAGACCCGAAGTTAATCCCGAAGCAGCACCAATGCCAACCCGGAGTGAACCAAATGTTGACCCTCTGAAGTGATACGACCTCCATCTCAATGCCGACCCCAAGTTGTATGCCGAACCGAAGCTAATCAAGTGCTGACCCCATGCAATATGCCGAACCGAAGCTAATCAAGTGCCGACCCCATGCAATATGCCGACCCATATTTCCTTGCCGACCTGAAGTTCCAACACCGACCCAGAGTTATCCCTGATGCTGACCCGAAGTGAATGCCATACCAACTCGAAGCCCAACCAATGCCGACCCGATGCCATCTCCTTATGCCAACCCCTTATAACTCCCGATGCCGACCCGATGCCATCTCCTTATGCCAACCCCTTATAACTCCCGATGCCGACCCGAAGCCATACCATTGTCGAATCGAAGTTGATGCCGACCTGACCCAAAGATGAAGCAATGCCGACTCCAAGAAGGACATCCTATTATGATCCGAAGCAAACCCTTTCCTAACCCAAAGCATTCCCTTTATTGACTCGAAGTAGACCCTAAGCAACTCATCTCTTGCCAAAATCCATATCCTAAGTACCCTGTGTCATTTATCCATCGACTGTGCTGAATCCTGGCTTCATATTCATATTTATTATCCGTAATTGATCATCCATCCATCCATTCGAACCAAATCCATAATATTCCAACCTCGACAACCATGCAGTCTATTGGGTTAAATCCGCATGTATATTGTGCCAAAAGGCGGGTTAACACATTGCCCCCCAAACAAGCCTTACGATAGGAAGGCGTGTTTGTTGCCTGAAGTCCGATGTTTGAAACCTGAGGATGACCTGTGAAGAGATCAATGATCTTCCCTGATTGTTAATAACGATCGTTCGGGATCGTGTGTCGTTCTAGGCGAAATATGATCGTTCGAGATTGGGTGCCGTTCGAGGCGAAATGTGATCGTTTGAGATCGGATGCGGTTCGAGGCAAAATGTGACTGTTCGAGGTCGGGTGCCGTTCGAGGCGAGATGTGATTGTTTGAGGTCGGGTGTCGTTCGAGGCAAAATGTGACCGTTCTAAGTCGGGTGCCGTTCGAGGCGAGATGTGACTGTTCGAGGTCGGGTGCCGTTCGAGGTGAAATGTGAGTGCCCGGATGGGTCTCGGTGTTATTAATGTTAGATTTCACATACAAGTGAGTTTTGGAATCATTTGTTATGGCGGTTCATCACCATCTCAGAGCATGCCTAAGGACTGTTCGCGATCTCGTACATGTGTAAGTGACTTAGCCATTTTAGTGTAGGAGTTATAATTAGTCGTCTAATTCATGCCATCAAGAAATGATGACCCGTGCCCTTAACCCGGGCTAGCTCTGATTTGTGGCGGATGATGGCTGCTCCTGTTCCATCACCGCTATCCATTCCAAACAAAACCATCTAAATCCATGCCCACAGTTCCATGGGGAGTTGTGCTGATCCATTCTCCTTGGTCAGGGTTTGCCCCTGGTTGATCCAATCCATAGCTAAGCCTGCTGATTTCTGCTACAAGTCCTGGATTCCAATTTCCAGCTGTTCCAGCATCCATAAGTGGCCTTCGATTGTCATTTCCATCCTACCCCCGAGTCCACGAGGGAATCCGAGATTATCCTCTTCCAAATGTGCATTCAAGTTCTGATCCATGCCAAAATCCATAACACCATCCAATATCTAGCCAAGAATTGTCTTTTCCTTGGTTCTGATCTTGGATTTCCTCCTGTCTCTTTAGCATCCTTTCCTGCATAGCATCCATCATTGTTTTCATCTTGTCCCTGCTCTTTGTCTCCTTGTTGATTGCCTAGTCATTGCTTCCTAAATCCGAGTTCCCAAGCTTTCAATTCAAGATCCTATTCCAAATCCATGAGTGTTAGCTTTCTCAGTGAAAGCACCAAAATGTTGGCTTCAAAATTGGCCACCAACACCCAATTATAAGTGAAAGTACCAATATCCAGTCACAAATCGCAGATAGAGTATAGGTAGAGAATATAATATGAAGAATAACCAAAATTAAAATGAAAGCAAGTAAAAAAGATAAGATTTATAGTGTTTCGGCTAACTCCGGCCTACGTCCACTCCGGAAAATTCCTCTTTATTATATTGGAATTTTATTACAGTTACAATCTGGAATTTCTGAATAAAAATGATATAGTAGCCTCTAGGTGGAAGATAAAGAGAAACAAAGTGAAGATCCCCTCTTCTGAAGCCACACCTGCTATATTTATAGGCGAAACTCCGGCTACAGGGCCTCCTCACCTACATGGGCCTGCCATAGCGACCATCGAGCCCAACTCGTCCATTTATACCGACCTGAAGTAATTCATGCCGACCCGAAGCAATCTTGACGATGACCCGAAGTATCCTGTATGCTGACCCGAAGTAACACAAATGCCGACCCTAGCTTGGTCTTCCTCTGCCGACCCAAAGTTGCCTCTACGCCGACCCGAAGTTAATCCCGAAGCTGCACCAATGTCGTCCCGGAGTGAACCAAATGCCGACCCTCTGAAGTGATACAACCTACATCTCAATGCCGACCCTAAGTTGTATGCCGAACCGAAGTTAATCAAGTACCGACCCGATGCAATATGTTGATGCCATATTTCCTTGCCGACCTGAAGTTCCAACACCGACCTGGAGTTATCCCTGATGCCGACTCGAAGTGAATGCCACACCGACCCGATGCCATCTCCTTATGCCGACCCCTTATAACTCCCGATGTCGACCTAAAGCCATATCATTGTCGACCCAAAGTTGATGCCGACCTGACCCGAAGATGAAGCAATGCCGACTCTAAGAAGGACATCCTATTATGATCTGAAGCAAACCCTTTCCTGACCCGAAGCATTCCCTTTGGCGGCTCGAAGTAGACCCTAAGCAACTCATCTCTTGCCAAAATCCATATCCCAAGTACCCTGTGTCATTTATCCATCGACTGTGCCGAATCCTGGCTTCATATTCATATTTATTATCTATAATTGATCATCAATCCATCTATTCGAACCAAATCCATAATATTCCAACCTCGACAACCATGCAGTCTGTTGGGTTAAATCCGCCTGTATACTGCTTTGCCAAAAGGCAGGTTAACAGGTCTAGTAAAACTCATTGACTTCATAGGCCCACCATGATCCAAATAATAAAAAATGAAATCTACCCATTTCTCCCACTATAGACCGATCCAGTTCCTTCAATGGTATCAAAGCATAAATGGTCTACACTGTCTAATATAAAATTTTGAGCCAACTAATTAAACCTACCTAAATGATGGATGTCTAGAAAAGTAGTGTTAAGGCTTAGGGTTGAATAATCAAGTATTCTCTCTTCTTGGCTATCGATCTAGACCATTGAGTGGAGTAAGTGCAAAAGATTGACCGAAATTGAGTTGGGCCTCGAGTTATTTTTCAAAATTTAGTTTGAAAATTTAAAATATAATTTAAAGTTAAGTTTAAAATATAAAATAAATTTTATAAATGTTATAAAATATTTCTCAAAATTGTTTTAAAAATAAATTTTAATAATTTCAAGAAGTATTTAATTTTAATTAATTGGATTAATTAATTAAATAAATATTTAAAAGTTGATTAATTAAAATGAAACATATATATTGAGATATATATGTATATAACTATAAATGTTATAGTATTATATATATATATCTATCTTTAAGGTAAATTAAAATATTTTTTAAACCAAAAAAATGTAGGTCCTTTTAAATTTAATGGCCGCTAATATTTTTTTACTTTTCCCTTCAATTTCATTCCTCATCTTCCCCTAATTTCCTTCGACTCCCTGCTCTCCGCTGGCGTTCCCTCATGTCTTCCTCGTCCAGCAAGCTTCCACCATCTCACCCTAATGTTGAGTTTCCATCCCTAACGAGATCTGGTCGATCCTTCAATGCTTTATCAACTTTGGCCGATCTCTCCCCAACTCTGCCAGCCTTGGTAGTTTCAAATTACAATTTCCCTTCGTTGGAACTTTCTCAATCAGCTCGCTTGTCCCCTTCAGCCATGCTAGTGATTTCCATGCCTCCATTGATAACTGAGAACCTTCAGTATGCTTGAACACTCCTTTCTAAATATAGATCCTGTTTATGTTCCCTATCAGGACAACCTGATTATGTTATCGCCGAAGGTATGGTCTCACCCCTTTCTCCTTTGTAGGATGCCTGTACCGTTGGAGGTCAATGGCAATCGATTTTGAACTATGAAGTTGACATGAATCTGAGTGAAAGGATGGTGTTTGATATTGTAAAAGTAGAGGAAGTGTAACATCCCTCACTAGAAGAATCAAAAATGAACACCGATGATGCTACAGTCATCACCAATATTATTTTTGAGCAACCAAGAGTGGGTTCTATATTATTCAAAACAGTCTAAGTAAACAGAACAACAACTATTTTCATTTCATTAATATGTATTACATACATTTCAATGTTAACCCCAAGTCATACCTACATAGGGGTCAAAATATAATCATAGAAATACATAGAAAAGTGTTGGGCAACATATAATGATGCCACCCAAACACTTAAAACAGGGGAATCATCATACATTAACAAATAACTAGGACTTCAGCACCATCTTCAAACTTCAATCTGCGCCTAAAATAGCATGCCTATCCCATATACTCAGCCAACTCAAATGAGTACCCATGAGTTTATGGGGAAAACAATGGTAATACCATGGGTCGGACATAAAGTCTAGTGTGAATAAAACTTATCTGGAAGTATAACATAAATTTATATTGAGATCGTGCCGCAAAACGCGGAATGGGTTTTCCCCTGACTACTTATTAAACAGCATACATAATACAACACACAAGTAAAGGTCATAATTACTTACCTTGGAAACTATCCGAGCTTCGCGTACTACAATTATTACTGCGCCCCTATGTAATTCCTACCTAGCCCCGAACCGACTAAAGTAAAAATCTAATGCTGCATGGAACCGTCCCCTAGCAACATCCCTTTAATTCTTTCTTTGTTTTACTCATACTGCGCTAACCCTAGCGCCTGCAGTATTATTTTGTTTATTGATTGAATGTTAGACTACATGGAATCACTCCCCTGCAATACTGTTTTGTTTAGCTCTAGGCTACTATGCTACTGTAACGACTTAGAATTTTCGACCCTCGAAAATCAACACTAATACATCTGTTGTATTGCGTGCCGAGCGATCGAATGCTGGAAAACCCTATTGTTAAGGGAAAAGAAAGAAGGAGAAGATAAGAAGAAATTAAACAAACAACATAGAATCTCATAGCGGAACAAATAATCTATAATATGCAACAAACCTCCACACAAAACAACTGTAATATATAAATGTACAGACATCAATCAGAGTTTACTAACATATTTCAGCCGGGACAGTTATAACAACCTGTCCAAACAATTGCTGATAAAACAACCAACATACAACACATCAGAACACAAATAAATACGTAGAAATGTGTCGGACCTCCATCTTGTCTCTTGAGCTCGAATGCATTCAAAGCAATCTGTAAATGCTCGGTATGACCCGAGCATTATAATAAAATAACAACCGAGTCAGTCTGCAAAACCAACATGAGAAAAACACACCGTAATAGAATTTTAATGTTTATTTAAATCTTTTTAAAATAAGATATCTCGTAAGACCACATCGCACATAAACAAGGATGGGTTTTTACCTTACGATAACAAAAACATTTTGTATAGAAAATCCATTGATATTATAATAATGTATAGGGGTCAAAGTAAAATATGAATATAGCTGAAATGCTTGCATCTCACGTTTTAGCATAGGTGGGCACAACTAAGTCCGTACGGCACTTATTGGAGAATGGATTCCATACAATGACTGGGCTACTGGGGTACCGCCCATCACGGTGCATCTTTAGATAAAAAAAGACCGAGGGCCTTGAGAGGATCCCCTGCCAGCACAGGACCGACCTACCATGTGACTAGTAGTACTGAATATGATCACCCCTCTGTTAATGGGCCCTGAAGCATACAAATGAGAGATAATATCAACTCTAGATAGGGATGATCATACTCTACTTGGAAGCGACCCACTTAGCCCTGTCGCGTCTCCCCTGTTTTAGTCATTCTCGGTTGATGAGGCTTAAGGCTACGTTTTACCTTTCATAGAGCACTTCCCACTTGGAATGCTAACACTGCCCTCCAAGCAACAATGCACTGCCAGCATTCATCCATACAAGTTCATTCTGGGATTGAATGAAACGCTTGAGAGCTCCATCTTCAATTCCATCATCTTCAAGATGTCTTCACTTCGAAACGCTTGAGTTGGATCGAAGTGGTTTTCGGATAAAATACCTGATCTCGGTCTCTTTGAAACAACACTCGATAGTTTTCGGTAAACTCAACCCCGGTTTTTTAGGAAATAAACAGTCAAAGATAAGAGCGGAGATCACCTCCTAACCGTTAGTGGATGAATTTCCTTATCATTTGTCCCAGGAGAATAAAATAAGACTTATACGCACAATACAACATCATTAGAGATGACTGTGTCATATAACTCACGTGTTTCTTCTAGATATTTCCAAATTTATGTTTTGGGTCCAAATTCAGTAGTAGGTTATTTAACTATCAAATAAACAAACATTCAAATCAGGAATTTAATCCCATAGGAAAAATCAACATTGGTTAAGCACATAAGCAACCACTAACCTCTTCAATTAATCTTTTCAAAAAATCCCTTTGTAAATCACTTGTATGAAAATACATTTACAAAGATTTATCCACAAATCTCTATATTTTCAATACTTGGAAAATATCCATATACTTAACGGTATAAGTATATTCACAAATCTGAGATATTTTTTCCTTTTCTATACAATCCTAAAATCATTTATAAACTTATTTATAAATTTCTAAATCATTTATAACTATTTATAAATTATTTCTCAAGTTCTTTATAAACCCTTTATAAATCCATAAACCATTTACAAACTCCTTTTACAAATCTATAACCCATTTTTAAAGTTCTTTTATAAGTATCTAAAACGAATTAAAAAAACTCTCTTTACCCTTTAACTAATCTTCCTTTAACTTTCCAAGCCATCTTAGAAGACTCCTCTTATAAAACACAAATCTGTTTATAAAAACCAATTTATAAAACTCGAACATTTATAAGTAAATAATAATCATTTACTTCAAACACTATTATCTAATAATAATTATTATACATAATAAACATTATAAATAAATAAATATTATTAATATTAAAACATCTTAAAAATAATAATTAATAATTTCAAAACATTGTTAAATAAATAATAATAATTAATCTTTATCATTATTATATACAGTAATAATTTATTTCCAAAACATTAATAATAAATCCTTATCATTATTAATTTAAGCCATATAATTAACTTTTCAAAATATTAAAATATTTATAAATAACTTTTAAACACCATTAAATATAAATAAATAACTTTAAAACGATATTAAATATAAGCAAATAATTTTTTAAAACAACACTAATATAACTTTTAAAACATTTTACTGACTTAGAAAACGCCAGATAATAAGATTGAAGTAAAATAGAAATTTAATCCTTTTTAAACAAAATATTTTCGAAACCCAAATTCAGATTTAAAAATCATTTCCTATCTCAAAATTCAGTTCCAACCCCAAATGGCAATTTGTAGTATTTAAAAATACTAATTTAAGGCCAATAGCTACCAAACGCTCAACCAATATTAATATTAATTTCCTATCACTACTGGGTTTCAGTATTTGAACATAAACAATGTCATAACCAATGGTGTTCATAAATCAGGTTTCATATCTAATAATTCATATAAAAGGAATTCTATTGGAAATAAATCAACAATATCGAGGAATCCCATTGGATCCCTCCAACCTATCCCCTTGCATCATAGCTCATATATATCAATACACAAACACACACATATATATAATCAACAGTGGTGAGGAATCCTGTTGGATCCCTCCAACCTGTTTTCCTACATCACATATAATGTATAATTCTACAATATGGGTCATCCACTTCTAGGTGGTGTGTGCGCGCGCGTGTGTGTCTATATATATAAGGTCATCCACTCCAGGGGTGGGAATAAATCCAAACCAACTGATAAAAACAGTAAATCATCCAAACATCCGATCAATAATTTTTATTAACTATATAACGTTTCTAGTTACCCAAAAAGGTGAGTTTAACTCACCATTATTCTAGTTGTCATCGAGGTGTTCCGGTTTGGAGTAAAATCGAACAAGCGTTCAATTTTAACCTAAATTCCTACTAGCTTCAAATCCATCCAATCCAACTCCACATCGTAGTATTCGCTAATACGAGTACAACGCGACTCATCGCGCTCGATTCCGACCTCGTATGAGAAAGTTATTGATAATATAAGATACACGAATTAAATAATTATATTATTAACTAATTACCATTCATTAACTCTAATTACCATTGTTTAAATAATAACCTACCCCTTAATTCTCACTCATATATCATCTCCAGTTCGCACGAAGATGTCGCGTTTCTCCCCATCACTGCCTCCTCCAATAACCACCAGGCGTCGCCTCATCATGCCCTAGATAGCCTAGCCTCTCATTCGTCCATTGCCATTCGCCTCGTCGACGATCGAGCCTCCACCGCCGAGTAAACCCCATGAACGAATTCCATTCATCGTCGAAATTTGGCTAACCGGAGCCATGATAGCTCACTAAAATCTTTGGCCATAGGTAGATCTTGACCCGCTCTACACTTCTCCTTCAGACCCCCGTTACCTCTAGCGCCACCAATGCTGAGAAATCACGAGAAAACCGCCACGACGTTCATCTACAAACTGGCATCGCCTTGCCATGTCATAGCCCAATCCAACCATTGAACAAGTCCACTTCGACGTCGGCAACATTTCTCTAGTTGGAGTCGAACCTTGAAACAATATGAAATGGCTCCGATCAATGCAAGCCATTGGATTGAGTGAAATTTGATTTGAAGATTTTGAACCCTTTTCTCTGATATGCACGCAGCTATCTAAAGAGAATGGGGTATGGCAAAGACATAGGAAGGTATGGGTTGAAGCATGGTGGAATAGTAAAGAGATGTGGGTTGGGTATGGGCTTAATAAATTTTAGTTTATTTAAAATATCTAGCTTTAAACGTCCGAAAATCCCAAACTCCTATCAAGACGTGCTGCCTGGCATTCTATATGAATAACCCTATTCCAAACACACTAGAACTAGTCCCAAGATCTAATTTGATCATATACAGAAGATAGCTTTTTAAACCCAATTATATTATATAAATTCCTGAAATTAAGTTATATGTGTTTCAAACTCGTATGACCATAATATGTCTGATTGCCACGAAATTTGTCGGCATACAATAATTCGTTATTACGGATCCAATGAAACTAGTTTAGTCAAAATCTAAGACAGTGCCCCAGAATGTTATTTTCACTCGTTATTTAAAACGATTATTATTAAAGCCAATTTAATCACTTTTAAATTTATTTTAAAATTTTGTTATTACCATTCTTAATTAGAATTTAAATAAGATTTTGAAATCTTTTTAATTCATATAAAATCAAAGATTCAATTACTAAACAATTCCAAATATTTGAATAACCCTTATATTTGAAACTTAAGCTATTTGACTTATAAAATTAACTTTTCAATATTTCAAATAAATTAAATATTTCAAATTCAAGTAACTAAAATTCTGGGTTGTTACATTCTTCCCACCTTAAAAAAATTTCGTTCTCAAAATTTCCAAGGTAAGAAAAATGCCACAATCCCATCAACTTTTCAAAACTAATTAATTTAAACTCATTATCAAAACATATATTATTCCAAAATCAATTATTTAAAATAGATTTTAAAATTTTCTAAGTCTTTAATTTCATTCCTAGGCACTAACTAATACCATTCCAAGTTATAATACTAAAATCAAACTTTAGTTATCAAAATATTGTTTTCCAAATTTTCATAAATTCTCTAATGCCTTAAATTTACGGAAAATTTCACCAATATCTCCTTTGCGCAGCTCGATTAATTTTTTTACAATATATATAATCACAAATATACATCTAATCTTCAAGGATGAGGCATCCCGTAGGGAAAAACATAAAAATACGATATGTAATCCGAGATATGTACCTTTGATTAGCATTAGCAAGCAAATACATTTAATATAATGCAAAAGTGAGCTCCAAATGCGAAGCATACGCCATCTACACCTACTAATCATTCAACAACCAATGAGAACAAGTATAGCAAAAGTAATATCAATATATAACATGTACTAATACAATAACCATATGTAAATGTAACCAGAGAACTATCAAACAAATAATATCCATCCAATTTATTCATACCTATATAAATTTACATTTTCCAATGACAACATTTAATTTATTAAAGCCCGTTCAATGTACATATACCATCTGCACGCAAAACCAAACCTGATCGCTCACTCAATCACACAATTTCACTTCTGAACTAGTATCGTTCACACGACCACTTTAGTGTAGACCTAGATCTGGTTCCTTGATTGAAACTCCATTCCCTTGCATAGTCATATACTATGATGGAGAATTCCATAATCAATCAAAAATCAATATCCATTGTTCACCATCGAGAATCAAGGGAAAAATTCTAACTCGGACCGATGTAAATCATCTCGAAATCATGTACTAGAATCTGGATCAAAACGTAATGAGAATAAAATAATATACGTGCAACTTACGTATTTATTTCAGTTGATTTCCCATTATTCAGATTCTTTTATTTACATTCACTTATTCACAATCATTATTCACATTGCTTTATCCACATTCATTTGTTTCTTAGTATATTCTTTCAATACTAATATCACGTAAGAACCATTCCATCAAATTTTCTTAAGTTTATTATAAACATTTCATACAACATCACTAATATTTATTATCACTTAAATACTTAAGTTCATATTCAATTCAGTAATTCCTTTCCTTTCCTTCATTTCAAATAAAATTCAATTTCATTTGACGCATTATATTAATTCACTTTTGACTTTACTTGACTAAAATCTCTTTTAAAAATTCATTTCATTTAACTTAAGTTAAATTTCATTTCAAATTAACATTCATATTCAAAATTTAAAATTTTGTTTTATTTACTAATTCATAAAATTTATAAGTTATATAAAACTTATTTTCTCATATTTTCATAAAACACTCAATGAAAATTTTCAGAGTTTAAACACCCTGTTCTTATTTCAAATTATTTTGAAACAATACCATAAATAATTCCTTGGTATTTCAAATCATACTTTTGAATTTTAAAATCAAAACTAGTTTTACCAAAACAAAAATCCATGGTAGCAATTCCTCTCTTGGAAACCGAAAATTGAACGCGATGATGCTGCAGTCATCATCGAAATTATTTTCCAACGACCGAAGTGAGTTCAGTTCTTTCTATTTCCTTTAAACCCTTTTAAAATATTTCTAATAAAAATATTTTCAAAATAATACTATTATATTCTTCCAAACCTTTGAAAACAATTTTCAAAACCAACGGAATTTAAATTCTCAAATTATTAACTTTTAAATCCTTTCATTTACAAATCATACTTATAAATTTCCTTATATATAATTTCACTATGGTTGTATAAAACCATTTCTTAATTGTTTATCTTTGTTTACATTATAGTAACAACAAATTTTATTAGAACACAAACAACAAATGATAATAATCATATTATCATTCACTAACAACTAAACACACCACATATACTATAATAACTTCTGAAAAATTATTCCTTTATATATAAAATATAATCAAGGTAAAATTATTTCATTTACCCAGTTTCAAAACAATACTATGTCGAATAGCTCTATTCAAGTGTTTAGAATTCCCTATCAGTAACGTTAATTACTCGTATTGACCAGAATCCATAAGCCACTCAATAGATCAACCAACACAATATAAAACGTTTTTATATCACTGACAAATATGTGCTCATACACACACACACACACCCGAACTCATTCTAGGGTGTTACTAACCTTATATTTAATGAGTACCCCACCAAAGCCAAGGTTCTCGCTTAACCTTGCGCTCTGATACCAAGTGTAACGAATTAGAATTTTCGACCCTTGAAAATCGACACTAATACGTCCATTGCATTGCGTGTCGAGCAATTGAATGTCATAAAACCTGATTGTTAGCGGAAAATAAAGAAGGAGAAGGCAAGAAGAAATTAAACAAACAACACAAAATCTCACAGCGGAATGAATAATCTATAATATGCAACAAACCTTTACACAAAATAACTATAATATGTATGTACAGACATCAATCAGAGTTAACTAACCTATTTCGGCCCGGATAGTTATAAATGCATGTCCTTACAATTGTTGATATATACAACCAACAAACAACACAGCGGAACACAAAGAAATAAATAGATACATCTTGGACCTCCAGCTCGTCTCCTGAGCCCCAATGCATCCAAAGCAATTTGTAAATGCTCGGTCTGACCCAAGCATTATAATAAAATAACACTCGAGTCAGTCTAGAAAACTAGGGTGAGAAAAACACACTCAATAGAATTTTAATGTTTAATAAAATCTTTTGAAAATAAGATATCTCGTAGGACCAAGCCGTGCATAAACACGGATGCGTTTTTACCTTACGATAACAAAATCATTTTCTATAGAAAATCCATTGATATTATAATAATGTCTAGGGCTCAAAGTAAAATATGAATATAGTTGAAATGCTTGCATCTCATGTTTCAGGATAGTTGGGCATAACTAAGTCCGTACGGCGCTTATTGGAGAATGGATTCCATACAATGACTAGGTTACTGGGGTACCGCCTGTCATGATGCATCTCTAGATAAAATAACACCGAGGACCTCGCCAGGATCCCCCGCCAGCACAGGACCAGCCTACCACTTGACTAGTAGTACCGAATATGATCACCCCTTCGTTAATGGGCCGCGAAGCATACAAATGAGAGATAATAACGACTCTAGATATGGATGATCATACCCTGCTTGGGAGTGACCCACTTAGCTCTACTACATCTCCCCTAGTTTAGTCATTCCCAATTAATGAGGCTTGAGGCTACGTTTTACCTTTCATATAGCACTTCCCACTTGGAATGCTAACACTGCCCTCCAAGCAATAATGCAATGCCAGCATTCATCCATACAAGTTCGTTTTGGGACTGAACGAAATGCTTAAGAGCTCCATCTTTAATTCTAACATCTTCAAGATATCTTCACTTTGAAACGCTTGAGTTGGATCGAAATGACTTTTGGATAAAATATCCGATCCTGGTCTCTTCGAAACAATACTCGATATTTTTTGGTAAATTAAACCTTGGTTCTTTAGGAAATAAATAGTCAAAGATAAGAGCGGAGATCACCTCCTAACATGGTATTAATGGTATAAGTATATTCACAAATTACTTAACAAAGTTTTCCCTTCTTAAAATACAGTCATTGAGGTTAAAAACACATGTTACTAAAACCTCCTC
Source organism: Allium fistulosum (assembly GCA_030737815.1). Classification (NCBI taxonomy): domain Eukaryota; kingdom Viridiplantae; phylum Streptophyta; class Magnoliopsida; order Asparagales; family Amaryllidaceae; genus Allium; species Allium fistulosum. The sequence continues at coordinate 913,459,468 of CM060906.1, forward strand.
TCTAAATTAAACATATAATTTTTCTATATTTTTATGAAAGATTTCAACACTTGTTATTATCTCTAGAATTCCATTATTAAGGATCTAATTACATTTATTGTATTTTTCCAATTTAAAGTATAATTCAAAGGGTTTAAAAATAAATGTTACCAAAACATTGTTTACTACAACCAAAAACACTTCACATTTATCAATATCTTTAAAACTCTCGTTTAAAGGTTTAATTATACTTATAAGGGCTTAAGACAAGTGTTACTCAAACATTGTCACAACAAACCAAAATTATTTCATACTTTAAAAACATTTCCCTTTAAACTTTCTTTTAAAAGATTTAATTATATATGGGTTGAAGACAAGTGTTACTCAAACATTGTCACAACAAACCAAAATTATTTCATACTTTAAAAACATTTCCCTTTAAACTTGCTTTTTAAAGATTTAATTATACATAAGGGTTTAAGACAAGTGTTGTTTAAAACATTTAATTGTATTCCTATGCATAATTAGAAATAAAAGTTAAAAACAATTATTGTTAAAACAATGTTTACTACAACTCAAAACCTTTTATTTATAGTGATCGTTAAAATATTCATTAATAAATATCTAATTATACTCCTAAGTATAATTAACAATAAGGGTTCATGAAAAATGTTACTAAAACATTGTTTCGTACAACCCAAAACCATTTCTATACTTATCATTAACTTTAAAACATTTATTTACAGATCAAAGCATATCCATACTTATCAGTTAAGGTAATACACTTTTAAGTAATTTCCATAAAACCACTTATTTTAACTTAAGTGTTAAAAATCCAAACTCCTTTATTATATTTATAAAATACTTAATGTAATATTTAAAAATTATATATATAGGGATACCTTTTAAATACTTAATAATTTGTTAAAACACTTTTAAAATTACTTAAAAATATATGATAATTACTTATATAGAATATTATGTAAAATAAGGAATTTTAAAATAAATAGAAAAACCAAAATAAACATGTTTTATTTTAAAAGCCACTTAGTTTAAAAATTCATAATTAATTATTAAAAATATATTTAAACTTAAAGCCAATTTTAAAACACTCTATTTTAAGTTAGAAAAAAATCGTAAAAAGATTAAAGAAAATACATAATTTAAATATCATTTTTACAGAATTTATAGTTTCAAATAACAGAGATAGCATTCCTATAAAGTTTTGTTACATGTTTTATCCCGGTTTTGCTACAACTTTATGCCTAGTTTTTGATGCCTTAACAAACGGTTTAATTATTTTATGGAAATTTTCGAAAGAATATCTTTTAATTATTTTATGGAATTTTCGAAAACAATGTATTTTTCTGAAGTGCTCATATAGTGACTATTTCGCTATAGCTTTTGCCACTTCGCTCAACTAGCTATCAAATGATTTAAGCTTCAAAACTTTTACAAAAATAATAATATATTATTAACATGATAAATTAGTAAAGAAATCCCAAAGAAAGTTTCCACAAAAATAAATGTTATGTCGCAAAAACAAGGGATTTTAAAAGTGTCGTTATAGTGACTATTTTGCTATTAACTTTTATAGCTTTGGTTTGCATTCTCCATAACTTTTCAAAATATATACTTTGCTTTTAAAAACACTTATAGAAGTGTATAAATCAACCAAAATAAGTTATATCAAAATATTTTCTTAAATCGCTACTTTTTACAAATTAAAGTTAAGGGATTTCAAACTACGTTTATAGCGACTATCGCCATACGGACAATTTTGTATTTGATTTAATATTTAATATCATTCTATTTTATTCATATATATATGACTTTCGATTTAAAACCACATTATTAGAAACATATTTTAACATATGTATTTAAATCAACATGTTCATTTAAATGTTCAAATGAACTTATCACAATTCAATAGTTTTAAGGCAACTAATTAAATAACCACATGCTTTGTAGAACATATAATTCAAGGATGTAACTTTAAGTAGTTGGTGTCTATTATTATTAATAATAGCAAGCAACTTCAACAAGCAATATTATCAAATTATTTACTTCATTCATAGTGAGAATAACTCACTTTTATTAAACCAATTACTCTTCCTACCAACGTTCAAACAACCAAACACTCCCACTATCACTTCCACTTGCTCCTAGCCTACGGCCAAAGCCTCCTCCTTCCTTCCTTTTGCAAACATCTAAGACCACCTCCACTCCTTGCTCATGTCCTCACCTCCTCCTCCACCATAGCACAGGCCATAACCTCCCTCCTCTTTTACCATAGTATACACCTAAGGCCACTACTCCCTCTCAATTGCTCATGGCTTAAGGCCAAGAAGTGGGTAAGAAAGAAAGAAGAATTTTAAAGAGAAAGAAGTGTATAAGATTTTTCGTTTGGGAATAAATGAGAGGGTGTGTGTGTGTTTATAGAGTTGAGAATGAGTGGCTAAAGATCTCAAAACACCTTCCTTACTCATGAAGTAAAAGTACTTCCAAGCTATGAGACAAACCATGAAACAAGCCATGAAACAAGGCTCCTTAAAAGTGCTCCTTAATCCATGCCTTAAATTAAGGGATTTTGTTTTCTTTGGTTAATCTTATTTACTTTAATTAATTAGCCATTTAACTTAGGTGATTTTAACTTGTAAATGTGTTGTTATATTACTATATAAGTTACAAATACTTACACAATTTATATTGAACAAAAATTTTGATTTTAACAAAAAAAATTCCAGTCACATTTTCTGTATTTATTCAAAGTGTATATTTTTGTAAACACATTTTAAAAATAACTTTTCTATCATTAGATATTAATTAAAAAGTGTTTAACAAGGTTATAAAATCATATTTAATCACATTAAATTCTAGATTCAAATATTTAAATAATTCAAATATAAAAATATGAAGTGTTCGAAATTCCGGCTCGTTATAAGTATGCTAATGAATTAGAGTATCAAATAACAACGTAGCAAAATCAATCTGTTGGGTGATAAAATAAAATCAGTAGACTTCACAATCAGCTTCATGGGCTAAATATTCGTAGACACTAAGCTAAAAGGGATAATATTGTTTATGTTTGATAATGCAAGGTATGCTTATGTAAGATTTAGGATGATGATGTATGACATTTCACCATTATTTTCAGTACTCATTTTGGTTTCTACGAATAGAGATTCATATTTCGATAAATAGCTCGTACATATGAGCACTTATAATACAACGTTGCAGAATATAAACATAGATAAATAGATACTACGCTTAACAGACATTCTTCAAGTTGTTGCTCAAATTGCAACATATAGTTGTTTCAAAGCTCGTATGCATCATGCCCGACAAAGCTAGTTCGGTATTCAAAAAAGTGACACGAGTTGTAGGTTGAACGAGACAACTAAAAAATGTCCTTCTCTACCACCTCAGCTATTATTTTGCGGTATCTCCTGAATGACCTACTAAATACGACAAATGTATTTCTTGTTTTCAGAATCCACCTTATTAATCTATATTATGGATGGTTATTGTATGCTTTGTTAACAATAACCAAAAAAAATCTTTATCATTCTCTTCTTCCATGTGAAGACTATCTACTTCGATGTGTGCTTTTATCAACAATAGTAATCCGCTGAGGTCCATGCTTCATTTGTCATTGTGAAATTAATAGCTCAAATTAGCATTTGCATTCATATACACACAAAAACACACACACACACACATATGTATGTATGTATATATATGTATGTATATGTATATGTATACACCCAAAACAGTAGATATGATATTATCGTAAAGAAACACCATCTTCACAAATTTCAACCCAATTTGCTTAAAATTGATAAGACTACTTAATGCAAAAAAGTGGAAATGATGTTAAAGCAAACAAACAATTTCCGCACAATTCTACATAAAGTTGGTAAGACAAATCAATGCAAAAATAGTTGAAATGATACTAAATAGCAGAGAGACAATTTCTTCTTAAAGTTGATAAGACAAGTTAATGCAAAAATGGTTGAAATGATATTGAAGAGCAAATAGACAATTTTTGTTTAAAGTAGATAAGACTAGTCAATGCAAAAATAGTTGAAATGATATTAAAGAGCAAAGAAACAATTTTTGCTTAAAGTTGAAATAGCTTAAAGAGCAAAGAGACAAAAGACAATTTATGTTATATGGTGTAAGAAGTGAAGCACCGAATTCACTGGAAATACTATGCACTACAAAAATCAGCTGATAAGACTAGACACTACAAAGATAAGTTGCATCAAATTCTTTATATATATGTTGTACAACTTATTACATACATTCTTAATCCTCAAACAGATATATCTGTGCTAAATAAAACAACAAAGTAATGACAAACTTAAATAATAGCAATGTCCATGAAATTAACTTGTACGATGATAGTCTAACGAACTTCACTAATTTACTATCGCAGTATGAAGATTTATAAATTCCACCGACACAAATCCTTATCCATAACAAAATCAGTTACTTACCCAACTGAAATTTGCTCAACAGTTTGGAAACCTTCTCAATAAAATCCCTCTGTACCCGAACATGTTTGGTTCACAACTGATGATTCCTTCTCCCGAAGCAACCTAGGATGCCCCTTTAGAGGCCGCTATAAGCGACAAAGGGAAAAACTAGAATAAAAGAGCTTTCAACAAAAGAAAACCCAACGAACTTCAAACTAATGATTCGGTTGATGCAAGCAATGATAGTGGTAAGACATGAAGATAACGTGACTATAAGGTATTGGCCAATGCATTGGTTGATGCATCCGAAGTTCCTTTAGGATATTCTAAGTGAGGTCTTCTATATGAGAGTGAATTAGAACTACAACCAAGACTCGAAATACCAAAAAGTGATCGTTTGAAAGCACAAAGAAAATATGGTATAACTTGAATACTATGCGTAACAAAGGTATAATAGCACAAAGAAGAGACATGCTAAGAAGTGGACAATCGTTTGAAGACTTAAAAGATGATTGTGATAAAATATATCATGATAAATACAATAGTGATTTCAAATCTAATTAAGCATTTGAAATTCTCCGTTTGAGACCGCATTAGGCAACCCTCAACGAAGAAAGATTGTTAGTGAAGGGGATACCGAAGAAGTTAATTTAAGAAATGTATCTTCAAGACTCTCAGTATATTCATTTCTTGGCCAGTCAAATGAATCTCCGATCTCAGTAGACACGTAAGGGAATGATAGTAATCCACTGACTCCTACATCAGGAGTTATATAGTGGGGTGATAACTCGTCCTGAAGAAATATAATCAAGCAAGAGATCTTTGTTGAAAAATAAGGAAGCAAATGACTTTGACAATGGCTAGTGACAAGCTAACTGCACTTCCAAGTGATATTTCAATTACGACCTTATTCAAAAAAAAGGAATGTTTGAGGCTGAAAAAGCAGAAGTTGAAGATCTTGAAACCGCAGGTTCAACAAGATGCAGACAAAACTAGAGCTCCGAGAGAAAGAACTGAACTGAAGAAAGCTCATGAAAGACGTTTACGGGATAAAGAAGAGGAAAAGTATTTAGCAAAAGCCGTTTCTCATCTTTTTTAGAGAGGCGTTGGAGTACGTTTTGAACTTGTGACCTCTCGCACCAAAGTTAATAAATGTTCGAATCACGCTACGTAAGTTTTGAACTTGTGACCTCTCGCACCAAAGTCAAAACACTTAATCACTAGGACAATGGTGTCTGTCATAATATTAGTGTTTGTACTAATAATTAAATATTTTTTTATTTCAGTCTATCAGCTGGTTTGTGTTTTAGAGTTTGCTATATGTTTGTACGATTTGTTTTCTGTTTTATTAAATAATTTCCTGTTCTGTTATTATTAATTATCTGAATTTGACTGACACATCCACATACATACACAAAACCCAAAACTTCTTTTAATTTTTTACCCTCGAAGCTGCCTGCTGTAAACATGGGTCGATTGAGATGCTCTTGAATTGAAGTCCAGTAATTCTTAAACCTGGTGGGTTCCACACTTTACCAACCCGCAAGCCCAAGTACCCGAGCTATCTCCTAATAGACAATCTCCTATCTAATTCTTCTCCTCTCTCGAATTAAATTTTAATGGCAACAATACTAAAAGTTCCTGCAATCCTTCTTCCTTCAGCTCGCTTGCGCTCCTATTCTCCTGAAAATCCGAAGTCCATTGTTAATTTTTCTTCATTCAAACAAAGATTTTCGGGACCTTTTCAATTCAGTCTTTCTTATTTGCCTTCCAAACGAACGTTTTTACCGGGGAAGTTCGCGCCTTTTGCTAGTTCTGGTGAGACTACTGGAACTCAAGAAATTGACGAAGAGGTAAAAGCAGAGGTATATCTATAATTTTGTCTCACTCTTACTGACTAAGGCAATTGTTTGTTGTTGCTACTAGTTTTGATATTAAATACATCTGCTTTTATTTAAACCTTCTAATGGACAAACTGTGCATAATTTGTGTGAGGACATATATTGGTATTGTTTAATTTGGATATTTTAAGTTTCTTATCGTTGCAAACTTTATTTTCGATCGCTTCACTTTTGTTGTTTTTGTTGTTGTTATGTTGTTGTTGTTTGTTGTGGCGAGTTTTCTCTTACTGCTGTTCAGAAGTTTATTTATGCTGTGAACATTTCGAGCTTTTCACATTTGTATGACTCATCATTTATCAGCATCATAATGAGTGTGAAATTGCAGTTATTTTCTAGTGCATCCGTGTAGATGGTTGTGTGTTGAAGTTCAGGGAGGTTTACTATCTTAATATGATTAGTAATACTACTGGATAATATCCAAATACTGATATGTATAATATTAGTTGTACAGCAGGCTAGATGATAATTCTCTTGCATTTAGCTTGTACAAAATCATTTGAACTTGAACTGGCAACTTCTAGTTTTTGATGGAAAGGAAGTTGAAAGAAGCACTTTTTGTGCCTAGAATCTTCAATAGATTTTGAATATCTTATTTGTGGAGCAAATGTACTTGATCAGTCTATTTAGTAATCCTTGTAATGGGAACTATGAATAATGTACGAGTCATATGAAGAATTGGATTTACTATCAGCAATTTTCAGAATGTGATTTTTTTCTTTAACCAGTTTCTACCGATTGGAAATTCAAACCAATACTTATCCGCAATGTACATAGCACCTACTGCTTTCTTTCGAATGATATATATGTAGTAAAAAAGAGAGTTGAAAACCCAGATAGAATGATTTGAATGCATATACCGAAGCATGTATAGTTTATTGAATTCATCCGGTTGTGATTTACCTGTTAGAATGAACTGAAAAGCATTGCTTCTGCTAGACAAGATGCTTACATGTACTAGTTATCTATCATTAGATTTTGGTGGTGGGAGTAAAATGCAGGCTTGTATTAAATCACTATCCAATTCTCCTCATTCGACATAAACTTAAATTTATGGACCTATATCCAGGGTTGAAAGTAGCTACTTAATATTGCGAGAACAAGCATACAGTTTTGATTATTTTTTGTTAGTTGCAATTGAGACATTTCTTTGCGGTTGTCGAAAAAAATATGTGTTGACTGCTTACATGGTTATTGCAAGGAAGTACAGTAGTAAGTGTACGTTTGTAGCATTAAAGCATTTTCTTATAACTTGTTGCACTGTAGTCTGTGTTTGGGACATGATCGGTCCAGTGGTGGTGGTTGCCAAGCTACCATATGTTTTAGTTGTTCTTAGTCTGTTTATCTCAAACAACATCTGTGGATAGAAGTATATTTATGATATTTTTGGTGAATGCACAATTCGTTAAAAGGAAATAGTATAACCCGACAAAATATCAACAACAATTAGAAATTTTAAATTATAAGAACTAAAAATAGGGATATCACAGAATTTAGAATAGAATTTACATCATAGTTAAAACAAAATGAAAAATACATCGTCGATATATGTTAGTGAAAACTTTAAGCAATACAGAATATGTAGTGTCATTTTAATCTCAGTAAATAAAACATTGTAATAAATACTGGTACGTATGTATTACTGACATTATAATATTTGTACATTCTTTAATGTGAAATCGGTTCAAATTTCAAAAATAAAATGAAAAGAAAAAACATGTTGAAAAGTGATGCAATTCCTTCTGATTTTCTTATAATCGACAGATACAAAACGGGTAGTATACCATTGCAAGCTAAGCCAGTGCTTCCCGAGTCTTTCCAGATGCTTTCATTCCCCTCGGCACGGGTTCATTTTTTCTTGCTACAGCTTTAAAGAAAGTGCTATGTCCTGGCTGTGGGGAGTGCAACGTCCACTCGCGTAGCCCGTGCCGAACCTACCTTTATTTAACTACTGTGCCGTACCTTTATCTAATGCCTGGTATATCATTGCAAGCTAAGCCAATGCATCCCAAGTCTTTCCACATGCTTTCATTCCCCCGGTAACTTAGGTGCGGGTTCGATTTTCCTTACTACAGCTTTAGAGAAAATGCTATGCCCTGGCCGTGGGAGTGCAACGTCCACTCGAGTAGCTCATGTTGAACCTACCCCTTGCCTAACTACTTGTGCCGAACCTTTATCCAATGCCTAGAATATTACTACTTTTAAGGGGAAAATGCTCAAGTTTTTTAATATAACTTACCCCAACATGCACACACGCACGTTTTTATTATGCCTTGAAAATAAATAAAAAATGAAAGAAAAAAAATGTTGGATGGGAAGCTTAAATTGTTGATCTCTGCGTTTGTAGACAAAAGCATAACCACTCAACCACATATTGCCAAAACCGGCCCAAACATTGGGTTGCCCAAGCCCATTTATATTTGGGGCAAAATTCTATAGCATGAAAAACAATACTGGTGCCATGCACAAGACTCGAACCTAGGCCATCAATAATCAATATGGTAACTGCACTCTGCACCAACTAACAACTTGAAGATAATACCATTGTTTAATTTTTTTTATCAAAATATTATAGTTACCAGATTTAGAAAGTATAAATCTGTTTAAGTTGCCCCTAGCCCATGGGGTTGCCCTAGCCCACGGGCTTGGTGGGCTGCCCTCTGGGCGGGGCCTGGTCCTTGCTTATGTCATTTTCTTTGGTTTATCAAATAAAGGATAAAGCCATAGTTCCATGACCACTCTTTTGGTTGAAATATGAGAAGAAGTTTCTACCATATTTTAAATGATAACACATAAAACAAACTAGCAATTACTCAAACGTCATAGATACTATTCTTTTAGATGTTCGGTTGGTCACTAGAGCATTGTGCATGACTTTTCTATTTCACCTTTTTATATATATCTTTATGCATGTACATCTATTATCTGTTTTATACCCTCTGCCAACATGTATGCAGGAATATTCAGAAGAAGCAGCCGAGGATGAAGCAAGCATCGATGAAAATGCCCCTGGAGAAGAAACAACAGCCTCAGCTGTATTGGCAGCATTGCAATCATATAAACAGGCATTAGCGAATAATGACCAGTCTACTATAGCTGAGATAGAGTCGTTCCTTCAATCGATAGAAGATGAGAAAAACTCTCTTGCGAATAAACTCAATGCTCTTTCTGCTGACATGGCCACTGAAAGAGACCGAGTTCTTAGAATCAGTGCAGACTTTGATAATTTCCGAAAAAGGACTGAAAGAGAACGGCTGTCTTTATTAAGTAATGCTCAGGGAGAAGTTCTGGAATCTTTGTTGCCTGTGCTTGATAATTTTGAGAGAGCAAAATCACAGATAAAAGTTGAAACTGAAGGAGAAGAGAAGATTAACAATAGTTACCAGAGTATTTATAAGCAGTTTCTAGAACTTCTTAACTCTCTTGGGGTGAAAGCTGTTGAAACAGTTGGCACTGCATTTGACCCTCTTGTAAGTTCTTTTCGGTCTTTATCCTTTTACATTTGTTACTTTTCTATTTTGCTTTATTTTTAATATAACATAAAAGATTAAAAAAAAATTGGTAGTTTTTTATATATATATATATATATATATATATATATATATCAGGATTTGTAGAAAAGTAGAATTTGGTAGTTCTATTTATTTTTGTAAGTGATAAACTTAAAATCCGAATCCTGTAATAATCGGTTGAGTAAAAAAAAGATAGATAGCATCAACCAAGTGAACTTATAAAAAAAGGAGACACCTAGATTAGTTAGACCCCCATCGAAACAAAGGAATTCTTTTAGACTAATTTGATGCCTCCATGGAGGAACTTGAAAATTTTCACGTCCCTCCCCGTCGAATTTTTCTGTATGACCCCCATAACAAAAGTTACTCTGCTTATCCTAAACTAGACCTCTTTTGACAAGTTCCTGCATCTTAAAAAAAAAAATACAAATCGTTAATTTGAAAGTTAGAAAAAAGAGTATTCGTTTTCTCTCTCTACCTAGCTGATGATATTTTTATATCAGATTAACCAACGTACACATACTTAGCTGGTTTCATAATGGGGAGTCACGTTGCTCTTAACTTAAGAGAAAAAGAATTATGCACCTCCTTTTCTCTGTCATAATTATGCTATAGTTAAGATTGAATAAAATAATTCATCCTTACCAGCCTCCTGAATTTTAATTTAACCAAGTTTTTTTTTCCATAACAAATTATCCCAACTACATATACTTAGCTGCCTTATGGTGCAGACTCATATCGCTTTACCCCAACTGAACACAAATTTTAAGGTGGTGCAGGTGAATAATATATGAATGGGACTACATAACATAAACCTAATGAATTTTTTTTTCTTGGGTTAGTTCTCTCTTAAGAATATATTAGTGTGATTGTGTAAGATGCATGTAGAGAACTATACATGAATACAGATTGTTTGCGCCAAAATTGGTCACAAACCCCGAATATCGTAAAAGCACCAATATATGAATACGAATCAACAATACTCTAACACAAATCTCAGATCCAGGCAAACAATAATTGGAAAATAACGAACAGAAACACGAGATTTATAGTGGTTCGGCTATCTCTGGCCTACGTCCACTTCAAAGGATAATCTTTTATTGATGTTCTTGCTGGTTACAGTGAATTACAGCAATAATTTTCAAGTACAATGATGGAGTTTGAGTGCAATCGTGATTTCGGCAGAGTCTGGACGTGGCTCCATCCAAAAGTCCCTTTTCTGTAGGCTCTAGGGTGCTATTTATAGGCGCTTCATGCAAATATCTGGCTCAAACTTCGCGAGACTTCTTCTGGCACGTGAGGGGGCCCACACGATCGATCCCATGAAATTTCGGCTCGATCCGTGATCGATACGAACCAATTTCGTATCAATCAAGATTTGGTCCAACCGAGTTGAAATTTGGTATGAACCTTCTTTAGCACGTACGCAAGCTCCTGTGAAAATTTCATAGCATTTGGACTTGTGGATTAGGAGGTATGCTCGATACGAGTTGGAGTTTTCTTTAGGCTGTTTCATTCGACTCGATACGCTCGTACCGTTCTCGTCGACTCGATCTAAAGCACGTGCGCGCGAGATGACGTGGCATGAAATTCCTGGATCGATCCACCCTTCTCGCCGAGTTGACCGAGTCTTATTTGCATCTTGTTCGTATCGATGGTTCGTGTTCTATTTCGTATCGATAAAAAGCATTGACTTCGTATCGATCGTTTGTTGCTATGTTCGCATCGATGTTTTCAGGTTACTTCGCATCGATGGCTGGGGGTCATTTCGTACCGATATCTGGAGGTACTACTTCATATCGATCGTTCGATGGTCCACGTATCGATCGTTAATCAATCGATACGAACTGCTCAATTGGGACCGATACGAATTGACTCCGAGTGATGGATTCGAAGTAAAACCAAGCCGAGTGGATACGAAGCAGAGGGTTCTTGATGGATACGAAGCGGACATTGCTGATCGATTCGAAACTACGGATAAACGATGGATACAAATAGTTCCACTCTGATCGGTACGAACTCGATGGATGTGAGGCGAAACCGTTCTGATCGATACGAACACATACGAGGTGAAGTCACTCTGATCGAATCGAACTCAATGGATTCGAACAGCGCGACCGTAGATCGATTCGAACATGATGAATTCGAAATCAGATGTTCCTTGATGGATATGAACAGGGCGTACGTATCGATTCGAATGGCGTGTTCTCCTCATCTTGCATCGATCATATCTCGATCATACGAACTCCGATTGATCAACAAAATTGCAGCTCGATCTGGACTCGGACAAAATTCATCGATATCCATAGCGAACCTGTGATGCATAACCGATAATTGTGACTAGTAATCATTGATTCTCAGTTAATTTCTTGATATCTCGGCTTTGCTAAAAGGTGGGATAACATAGATCGACTGATATAACACAGAAAAGATCAAGGTTGTATGTGTTTTTTCAAGACAGCAGCAATTTTGTTGCATGTTCTTAATATAATATAAAAATGGATATTTAGTATGAGTACCAGAAGCATAGATAATTTGAAGAAGGTCTTGTGTAAATGTTTTGTAAAAATACTGATACAGGGCAACATGGTTGTTGACATTTGAATCTGAAAATTTTCTGCACAAGAATAACAAAGGTTGATTCAGAAAAAAAAAGGTACTAAGAATGACTAGCTTTCTTCACTAGATTTTCAGTTCAGACCCAAGATGCAGTAGTAATTTTTATGCTATTTTTGGAATTCATTACAAATTATATACTGTCTTTGTAGAATCAAAGGAGTTGTCCTTTGGCAGAATTAACGTTTATCTTAAGTAAATCTAGCTCTTATAAATCTAACTTTCAATTTTTTTCTTTTCTTTTAATGCAAAAAGCTTCATGAGGCGATAATGCGAGAAGAGTCAACAGAGTACGATGAAGGAGTAATAATACAAGAGTTTAGAAAAGGATTTAAACTAGGAGACAGGCTTCTACGTCCAGCTATGGTGAAAGTGTCAGCTGGTCCAGGCCCTGCAAAATCAATAGAAGAAGAAACCGTTATCCCTGTAGCAAGTGAAGAGAATGAAGAAGCCGATAATGACGACGCAGATGATTAGATCTTGTCTGATATTCTTGTTTTGGTTTTGCTATATCTTAAATATTGGTCGGAATTTTGCAAGAGCAGCCCCCTGCTTCTTACAGTCATAGTAACTTGTATTAATTTGTTTAAAGAAAGATGATTTAGTCAGTGTCTAGAAGGAAGACAAATTCAGTGTTCAATGTTTGGAAGTTGAGTAATTTACTGTGCAGACTGTTTTACAAGAAATCAATGTTCTTTTGGCATGTTGCATTTCAATAACGTTCAGTTAAGTAACTCCTTGTTTATGTCGTAGTCTAATGTTGTATATAATTGGATTATGGTTCAAGTCGTTCATTAAGATACATAAATGTGATCCTACCCATGACAAACAATCACAAGATTTTACAACAGAAGCCACCAAAAATATTCATTAAGACACATGATTTCCCACGAAGTCTTGTCCAAAGCTGTTGTAAAATTTGATTGTCCAAAGGAGAAATGACAATAACAAGTTGACAAATTACATTGTATCTGCATCTTCTTCACATCAGTGCACATTCAAAAACGTGCACCACCTTGTGCGACTTCAAATTACGATACTGACAAGGACCCAAAGTTTGATATACATTGTACATACCAAAAATATATCTATATAAAGACGAATGAACCAGTAAGCTAGATCATGCAATAAACTAGTATTACTATACAGAAAATGAAGTCCTTCCATGTTTTTCTTGTTTCTTTAGTTCTAGCAATCGCAACATTGAACACTTGTTCAGCTCATTACAAAGTAATCAACCATGCAAAATCCACGCTGGGTGGCTCCCGTTTCAACAAAGAAATAGGAAACAAATACAGCATCTTCGTTCTTCGAAATGCTACAACTGCATTCTGGAAATACTTCTACCAAAACGACAAAGACGAGCACAAGAACTTTCCGCTGATTACTCTTAACATACAGGAAATGAAGACACTTGCAACGTTCATAAGCAGTGAAGCACAAAGCAACATTTTCTTGAACTCTTTGTACCTGGGGAAGTATAAAGGGGATGTAAAAAGAGAATTCACAGGCATTATATATCATGAAATCGCACGTGTAAGGCAATGGGATGGGAATCAAGAAGCTCCAATTGGGTTACTGACAGGTATAGCGGATTTTTTCAGGTTGAAAGCAGGATATGAGAGTGATTACTGGAGCGGAGTTGGTTCTGGAAATTACTGGGATGAGGGGTATGATGTTACTGCTAGATTTCTTGAGTATTGTGATGATAGATATTATGGTGTAGTGGTTTATCTTAATGGTTGGATGAGGTATGAGTATAAGGAGGAGTACTTTAAAGACTTTACTGGAAAGACAGCTGATGAGCTTTGGAATGAATACAAGCTGTATTATGCTACTCGAGGTTGAGTTTGTAACTTGAAAGCGTGTATTGTGTTGTCCTAATGGAACTTATGAATAAATGGTGTTCAATATAATATATTGACAAAGATTGTTGTTGCTGTTGTTTTTTTTCCCCTCTTTCTGATACATCGGATCAACTTAATATTTTCGTTTTAGAATCGGGAACGTTACAATATTTCTAAGGTAGGCACAAACATATGCGTGGAGGGATGTATACTTTCTCATAGTTATCCATCTAAAATCCTATATTTTTTGTGCAAAATATTTACTGATTAATGTGAACTTTTATAGATATGGATGGATGTGAACTTTGTGGATATGTTATGCTTATTAACAAAATCATCTACATTTAGGAATCGCTCCAAAACTTTTGTACATTACTAAATTATATTTTAAATTGGTGGTTAAAATAAATATTTTCAATGGTTCATATTTACTTGCAATTTTGGATGAGTTAAAAGTTTTATAACGATTTTATACTGATTAGGGTATTAATGAAGTTGACATCCACTTCCTTTTTTATTGCTTTACCAGCTATAATTCATCTTCTTTTACAATTATTTTTCTTAGAGTTTAACCGGACAAATATAAGAAATATTGGAAGCTTTTAGAGAATAACAACTTCTTAAAGGTTGAAAAAATGTGAAAAATATTGAAAGCTTCTAGAGAATAACAACTTCTTAGAGGTTGAAAAAATGTGATCTTATTCAAATGATGGGCTATTCATACGTTTTTTAGGCTGAAGATAAAAGTAAGAAATATATCTCTATTTTCGAATCTGGAATATTTAGTCAAAACATGTAGATTTTGATCGGGTTAATTTTGTAGAAAGGGGATCAAATTTTTGGAGTTAAGAAGATCGAAATTCGAACGAGTTGGTGAAGTCACTGAAATGGATCTCAAGTTCGAGAGGTTGGAGATTAGGTCGAGCTTCAAGGAAGACTTCAAGTCATCTTTGGATCAAGCCTGCATAAGTATTTAAATGGATCTCATTTCTTCCTTGATTTTTTTAACACAAATCCTAAAAGTAGCACTCATCATCCCCGCCCCGCGAAGAAAAAAATCGTTACGTCAATGAAGCAAACTTTTTAGGACACAAATGTCATACCTTTGATATTCTTAAGATGTTTGATCAGATATGTTTTTCTGAATCGCTTTTGATTCTTAAAGCCATCTCTTCACGTACCACTATGTAGTGTGAAACATGCTATAGTGCTACTTTGAAGATCTAAAGTTTGTTTAGGTGCGTAAGAATGATTCTATTTACATATGATCCTTATAAATAATTATATATATATATATATATATATATATATATTATATATTGAAACTTATGGTTAAATAAACATGTGATAAGTTGATTATGGATGATTTATAGTTGTCTTCATGTCACAAACAAGATTGTATAGTAAATTTATGAACTTTGACCTCTAAACATGATATTTAGAAGAGATGGTAAAGTACTAGACGATGTTTGATTTACTTGTTGATATGATGGTTGTAGTACACTTGTTTGAAGTCTTTTTCATACCTTGAACATAGGTATGGTTATATTGTTGGTAATGAACCCATAAAATGATGCATGAGCAACTAATGACGGAGGAAGATACATTAGTCAAAACGTTAGTCAAATTGTAGAGAATTAAAACAAAATCGCTATGTTTGTTTGATAGTACATCGAATGCATGTTTGGTTGATGTTGTTGACTGTGTTGGAATGTGTATGAGTTTCTGAAAGTTAAATGATAGCTTTCGGGAGGTGGTTAATAGATTAGAGCATTCTCACCTTAAAGGTATTTATTCGAACGTCATAGAGAGGTGGCTACTGGAACTAGAGGAAAACAACTTCAATTAGTGACGGAGAAGATCGTATAAAGTCTTACTAAAAGAGGAGCAACACACATGTTGGCTCTTATTTTCAAAAAATGGAAGAGAAGTGGTCATCCGGAATAATGATTTGAGATTTTGGGGATCAAGTTGATACATAGCTCGAACATAACCATAATAGGCCAAAAATGGATGGGTTAGCCGATTGGCCAAATCAGGGCAGTCGACTGAACCCGTTCAGAAATTGGCCATATATTCAATAGTTCGAGGTAGAACTATAATATTGCAAATTACACTGCTTTAGTTGACTGGTCACATACACTGACAATGGTGGTAGTCGATTGCCTTCTAGGCTAGTTAACTGACATAGGATAATATTGGCTAGTTAACTGACATGTGATCAAGGAAGTGATCAAGATGCGATCGAACTGAGATGACAGACATTTTGTGTCGTGTTTTGTGTTTTAGTATGCGTGTTTCAGTATGATTTTGAGTATGCTATTTTCAGGCTATCAGATCCATGCTTTATGGGGATTGACCCTATAGTCCATTATTTCAAGATTGAAATTAATGAACATTAGAGTTTCCATTAATATTATGGGTAGATACCATGATAGTATAAGATCCTATAACAAGTTAGAGAGAGACGAGGATGCTCATCTAAGTAGGTGGTCTGATGGAACATGCAGTGATCTTTGGAATCATGTTGATGCTTCTTTGTAGTTATTTACAAACATGTAAATATAATTAGATATATAAAGACATTTAGGACTATAGGTTCATGTACGATACGCTTGTAGGTTATTGATTTGTGGATGCTATTGTATGACACTATCGTATTAATAAGATCTACTTTACATTTTTTGGTTGGTCTAGACTAGGAAATGCTTGACACCACTAGTCTTGGAGTGTAGTATCACTCATACACTCATGTACTTTATTTACAACAGCATAGTCACTTATATTTTGTACTATCTCGTAGCAATAATGCTATATTTTATTGTACCGACTCGTTGAAGAAGAAACATGTAAGGTAAGATAATATTTAATACCTCTATGTATATGGGTCATGTTATACATGCATATTAGTTATATGATAGAGTTAAAGCGGGCAGACACAACTTAATTCCCGTTCAAGAGTTTATCGGTCCACCGTGTTCTCTTGAGTATAGTTCAAAAAAAATGATAGAGTTAGGGGTATGCCCTAGAGACAATCATGTAATTTGTTATGTGTATTTTACTCTATGACCAATCTTGTTAATAAATAACAGGTGCTTTTATTTCTGTCATATACTTATTATATAGAAATATAAATAAATAAGCAATTAATTTAAAGTATATAGATGGAAAATCCTTAAATGATATGTTATGTGATAGTAATTACAAAATGTTGTAATCATGAGATCTTTATCACATTAAAAATAACATATTGCTTTTAATGTTCATGGTCAAGATGTTTCGAGAAAGTATATCGATTCATCTGTTGAGACTAGAGTACATATGCATGTTAGGGGCACCAAGTGGTTACGTACTGATAGTTATTAGATAATAATGGAATGACTCACTCGAGAGTTCTCTGTTGGTTAATATAACTAAGGTCAATCAGACAATCTCGAAGTGATGATGTTACATGGTTCCATCAACTTGAGAATACTGTGGAACTTCAATATGGATACTCCACTTTGATTATAGTTAAATCGTGGCATGACGTTCATCGAACAATTATATTTGGGTCTGAATTGAAGCATTGGAAGAGAAAAACACGATTCAATAGAGAATTCGTCTCCTTAGTTATATGGGATTAGTATCATGGTCAATTGTCGTCAACTCAAAATCAAAGTCTCTGGCCAGAACAGTATGATTAATAATAATTGTTATCAATAAACCAAGGATTTTGTGGTTGGAATTACAAAGTTAAATGTGGATGATATTGAAGTTTTTTCCGAAACCAAATTCTATAAATCCTAATGTGATGTAGTTTTGACGAAGAGAATTTGTGTAAATAATCGTTACTACTAAGTACCATCTGTAATAAGTAAAACATGAAATCATTGTCAAGGACAAAATTTCTCAGCATTTCAGCCTCAAGGACAGACTTTCAGTATTTTAGCCTGAAGGACAACTTTCTTTAGGTATCAGTTTTTAATTTTTTAGGCATCAGTTTGTAGTTATCGGTAGCAGTTTTTAGGCATCAATTTTTAGTTCGGTAGCAGTTTTGGAAAAATGTTTGTCCTTATGAATAATTTTGAAAGAATGTTTGTCCTTATGAATAATTTTTAGGAGAATGTTTGTCCTTGTGGTTAAAATATTGAGGTCGTGTCCTTGAGGCTAAAATTATACAAATTTTTGTCCTTTAAATTAATTCACCCTAAGTAAAATTGGTTTTTTACCAAAATGTGTAAGCGATAAATTTTGCCAAAATATCATACCACTAGCAAAGATGACGTGTAAATGTTAATACTTGAATTTGTTTAATATTAATCACCAACTGAATTTACATCCTTGAGTCACACAATCAAAATAATGAATATTCCGAATGAACCACATGATTTAGTTATTTTTAATTATTATAAATTAATTATTATTTATGAGATATTAATTATTGAATACTATTCGATTTGTTTGAATGCCATTAGTATTTAATAAAGTGCATACATATAAAAGTTATAGATGTATACTAATATACAATGTCGGTAGAATGTTTTAATTGGATTTAAATAAAAAATACTAAGTGGGTTTCAAATAAATTAAATGAATCAACATTTGTGAAATATTAATTATTAAAAAATTATTTGATATGTATACCATTAGCATTTAATAAAGTGCGTATATAAAAATTATAAACGCGCGCAGCGATATACGATATCAACAGAACATTTAAATTGGATTTAAATAAAATTAATGCTAATGAGATTTGGAGAACTTTGAGGGACCATATAGAAACATCTAGGGCTGACCATGCATGAAGGGAGGGAGAGAATTAATTGAGAGTTAATAGAGAATTAAAGTGGGAAAGTTTTAAGGAAGGAATAGGAAATGTTTCTGTTACTTCTTTAAAACAAAATCTCCCTTCATTTCTTTTATTATATTTATTTTTCTTTCCTAAAAACATTTCTCCTCTCCTTTACTTCCACGGCCGAATTCTCATGGAGACTAAGGTTCGTAAAAATTCAAAACAAAACAAAATAAAAATGTGGTTCTCCTCTCTCGATTGTTGCAAGATCCAAAGAGCGATTCAATGGATTTAGGGATATTCACATCTTCAAGGTGTTTTTCTTTACTACATCTAAAAGGTATCTTCTATTTTATTTACATATAATTTCATCGTGTTCATATGTTTCTGTTCTTCACCTACTATTTATTCATTTGCCTGTATTTGGATAATGTTTTGGATATTTAGTTTATTCCCTTGAACCAGTTTTATCCTAATCATGTTAATACGATTATAATCACCTTGTTTATATTCTCTATTATTCACTATCGTCTATGATAATAATTTTGGATTTATCTCTATTTTATTTGGTTGTTTATATTATGTATTTAACTTGGATCTGCATCTCATTGTCATGAATTCATACATGTCTATGTTATCCAATTCTTTCTATAGAAACCATTGTTTGAATAAAGTTTGAAATAATTTTGTCTGCATAAATTTTGTTTCATATTATAAGGCTGAAAATTGAATGTTCTCTTTCAAGTTGTTTTGAAACAACTTTGTTTCTTGTCTACATAAAATTTTAAGTGGACTTAAAATTAATAAGTTGATTCAAAGAATTTTTTTTAACAATTTGATTGAAATTTAATGTTAAATTAATAAATATAATTTTTATTGCTTGTTACATTTGTTCAAACTTGAACAAAATACACATGTTATTTATTCGAAATCATTTGGAACCTGAGTATAAGTTTTGTATGGTTGTTGTTTTGAATATAATTCTTTTCATCATTGTATACTTTTATTTGAAAGTTAAAAAAACATAAGTGAACTTTTATGCAAAATGCATATGCCCTTTTAACCCTTTTAGTTAACTTTGGATTTTGTTTTATTAACTGTAACGACCCGTAATTTTCGATAATTAAAAATAGTTAATTTAATAAGATTTTGTGATTTAATGTTGGAAGAAATGAAAATTTGTGATTCAATAATAAGAATATAATTAGAATGAAATGTAATTGTACTAATTTAAGGTAATTGATAACTACTTTAAATGTAATTCCAATTAATTGAAATGATTAAAGAGTTATAATTGGTTATAGACTGTAAATTAATTGTAATAATGTGTGTATTTATTTGATAGTTGGATTAAAAGATTGATTGATAATTTAAATGTTGTATTAATTAATGAAATTGTATGTAATTAATTGTAATTGATAAAAGTAGTGCTGTGGTAGTAGTTATGACATTTGTGTGTAGATAACAAACTTACAAATGTTATTAAATTAAGAAAAGGTGACAGTTGTTATTTGTTACCTGTTTGTTTAACTTGTTGAATCAAATTAGAAATAAATTGTAATAAATGAAATTAAATATAACGTTAAATTGAATTAAGATAATGACTATATAAGATTAATGTAATAAGATAGAAACCAATGTTAAATGTATACATAGAGCAATGAATGATTGGATATAAAGATTGAAACCAAGTTTGATCAATTTATTGGAATTTAAATTATAATAATTGGATTTATTGCAATTAAGTGTAATTAAATATTACGTTAATGAAAATTTAGATGATAACTGCAAATTATTAGTGTAATAAGATATAACCAAACGTTAATTATAGCCATGAGATGACAATTGATTGAATAACAAGATGAAAAGGAAAATAAATGGATTTATTGGAATTTAAAGTAATAATTACTGTATTTATTTCAATCGAAATTAAACACTATAATTAGTAAAATAGACATTGAATTGATATGTAAATTTGTTTTAAATTATTGTAAATGTCCAAGTAATCAAAAATGATGAAAATTGTTAGTTATTAAATTTGAAATTAAAAAGTGATTCAATCAATTTAATAATAATTTATTTAATTAATGTAAAAATAGCCATTTTGGTCACTGTCTCGAATTTTGATGAAACCAGTTTTATTGGATCCGTAATGGTGAATTATTGTAGGATTTCAAGTTTCATAGCGATCGGACTTGTCGTTTGATCATACGAACTCGAAACGCCTAGAAATCAACTTAATTAAAATCAATTTCAAATAAGCTGATTTTAAGCTAATTTTTTTATACGATGGAATTTGGACTTGAAACATGTTCCATTGAGTTTAAGATCATCGAAAACATATATTTTGATATATGGGATGACCTACTTTCGTTCCCGAGGCAGAACGGGCTTTTCGGGTCGTTATTGTCATTTCGAATCAATTATTTATGTTATTCTTTCTTATCGGGCCTCGGTTTTATAAATAGTTTTTCTCTCAAACCCTAGCTGTCATTTTCTTATTCAGTATGTACAGTTCTCCCTGAATATCTCCTCTTTCTAAATGGCAGACAAACCAAAACCTAATTCCCAATTCCAAATTCAATTGCAAATCAAAATCAAATCGAAAAATCAAACTCCTCCAAATCTATCATATATATATCGTTGGAAAGCTCTTGACGAGCGCATTCTACTGCAATGATTTGTTTTTCGATTCAAATAATAGTTTGGCCAAAATTGGATGATTTATTCTCGGCCGTTCATCGTGCGTTGATCAACTTCGACCAATCGTCGATTGAAGGGTATGGGTTTGTGGAGATCGTCGAGGGGAGTTCATCCATGTGGTTTGCTTGGTGAGTTGACGGCCGGATTGAGCTCGATAATTGGATTAGGGTTAGACCTCTCGAGCGGCGGCCGATGGTTCTGGGTGATCGCACTTTGGCCGATGGAGGCGCCGTAGTCCGGTGTGCCTGTGGGGGTCGTTCCAGGATCAACGGCGCCATGTGGGGGTTGTTTTTCGTGGTCAACGTGGTATAGGTGGCGACGTGTGTTCAAACGAAGGTGATAGGGTTTCAGCGTGGGTTTCTGGAAGGACGAGATGACTGGGTGACGTGTCAATTTCTCTATTCATTTGTTAATTCTTTTATATTTTAAAATCGTATAACTTCTAACATCAATAACCTTTTCATACGAGCTCGGATTTGGACGCGGTTTCTTCCGTTGCGATCATATTGAAATTTCAGACGATGTGGAACTTGTTTGGTCAAATTGTGAGACTGTTTGAGTTTTGGGCCTAAATTGGATTTTAAATCGATTTAAAATCGAAGGTGAGTGTTTTAACCCACTCACAGCTGCTAAATTATCTTATGTTAGTTAAATTAAATTTATGATGTGATTAGAAATTTAGTTATGGCTGTTTGGTATATTTAAATCGTATTCTAGTTAATTTGAATTTATTTTGAATTAAATTGCCATTTAATTTATTATTGAATTTAAATTGCCAGTTAATTACCTGTTAGTGACAATCGGTTATTTGTTGTAATTCATTAGGTTGAATTGAATGATGATTATGATGGATGTTTGATTATTGATATTGGATGATTGATGTTATGTTTAATTTATATATTGTTATCACTCTGCAAGTTCCCTTGGTTATTATTAGGAAAATCACTATGGGTTGAAATGATATATACTCGAATGATCTACAGATTAGGGAAAAATCGTTATGGGTTGAAATGATAGACTCGAGCGATTTTATGGATTTTAAATTTAAACTCAGGATTACGGATTGAAATGATGTATATCCATAAATTTAAATATTCACGGACCTAAAATGATAAATATTCGTATCACTTGACCATAGGGTAGAGAATTATATACGGACACCGGATTGGTTAAATTAAACGATTTTAATCCTTAAAAAATTTTGAATTCAGTTAAACAATATTTTGAAAAAAAATGATTTGTATAACTGAATTATTTTTGAAATCCAAGCTTTAAATGTTAAGATTGGAATTGATTTAATGAATCGTTTAAAGAATTAAACTGGAATTTTAAAGTTGAATTTTGAAGTATAATTGAAATTTATCGGAATTGAGTTATTGAAATCGTTTGAATATAACTTTGAAATATACTGAAACTGGAGTAGCTTAAATTAGATATTTCAAACATGGATTGAAATTGATATAGAATTAAATAGTTTATTTAGAAATTGAATTGAAAGATTTGAAATTGGGTTTTGTTGATTTGGAAATTGAAATTGGTCCAATTGTGTTGAAATGAACTAAATAGTTTAAATTGATATTAATTTCAAATTCATACTTTAATATAAAATGTTTTAAAAATATATTATTTTATTTTAAAGATACTAATTATTAAGATTTTCAAATTATTAAACTATTTTAACCTATATTAAATATATTAAATTATTTTAACCTATTATAAACCATGTTAATTCATTTTAATCTATTTTAAGTCTACTTAACCCAATTTAATTTACTTTAAACTAATTAACCCATTTTTAATTTGTTTTAAATCTATTTAAATCCTTTTAAACTATTTTAATCTATTTTAAAATATTTTAGAGTATTCTAACTATTTAAAAATTCTATTTTAATTATGTTAAACTATTTGAACTATTTATAACTATCTAAACTATTTTCTAAATTTCAGACTAAGTAAAGCGGAAGTGTTATATTCAAATCCTTGATTTAAAAGCGAATACAGTTAAATGATGTTATAACCTAAGTTGGGATTTAAATGACATATTTGATTGAATATGATGAGTTTGAAATGAGGGTTTAATCTATTTTGGAAATATGATTTTTGAAAGAAAATATGATTTCGAAAACGATAAGATTTCAAATATGATTTTGAAAGTGAATATGATTTTGAAAGTGATATGGTTTAAATTGAATATGATATTTTGATATCAATTATGAAAAGGTTTTGAAAATGTAAAAGAACCATCCAGAGTGTAATAAGCATTTGGTTGTTAAAGAGACCGAGATCAGATATTGTCATACTCTCTGCCAATACCGAAAACCACTTTAACAACTGTGTACGTGGTGGAGATTCCAAAAATGAAGTAGGATGGTTTGGCGAACGATTCTGTATGAGGTATCTACGTGACCCTGACTCCCGTGAGTCAGCTTAGATGTGACTAAAGCAGGAGCTATACCGGGCCAAGTGAGGTCATTTCTCCTATCGGGCACATTTCTTTGATATTATATTCCGACTTTGTGATTAATTTGGTGGCCACTCCTTGATTTGATGATGGGAGTGTGTTCGAGGTGGGCGGTAGTAGCTGCTATGTGTTACCACAAGTCCGGGAGTGCAATTGGTATATCTACCCTGGCATTGCCTCGAGTGTCATGTTCACATGCCCTATCGCGCCTTCTACGAGTTTGGTTTGTACCATACCTATGGAGTGCCCTCTGATATCCCTCCAGTTTACGAAGGAATTACGGTACTGTATAGACTATAGGAATATATAAAAATGTGTTAAAGGGGATATGGGTAACGCCTTAATGCTATTTTAATATTTTACTTTACTGTAGTCACTATTATAATAGCGTATTATACTACATAGTAGATAGTTTAACAGATCCTTAGGAGATGGAAATCCCGAACATCTCTTAAGTTATTGCACTCACGTTAGACACTAGATAGGAGATGTTAAACCCCGTAAACATCTCTGACGCCGTTACACTCATTTTTATTTACTGTTGATTTAACTTACATAAGATCTTTTAGTTCTGACACGAGTGTTTTGTCTTTTCAATTCGCTCGGGTCAGACTGAGCTTTTCAGTTTATCGAAGATTGCTTCTAGAGGACGAAGACGAAGATTTTGTACTATTATTATTTACTACATTTATTCCACTGCATCATGTTGTTCCGCTGCATTTATTTATTATTTATTCTTGTTGTATGTAACTCTAATCTGTATTGTAAAAGTATAATCAATGTAATTGTAAACAGCTTCATGAACTGTTTATTTGATTATTATATTTTGTCATTCCGCTGCGAGATTCTGTATTTGTTTTCTTTCTTTCTCTATTTTTTTTCTTATTTACCCCATAACAATCTGCGCACTTGAATGGTTTGAGTCTAACATTTGTGTCTTATCGTTGATTTAAATCGTCAAAAAGGCAGGTCGTTACATTAACCTTAATTTTAAATATATATATATATATATATATAACTGTTTGTCTTTTTAACTTTAAGTTTCTAAAACAGATCCTTGTGTGAAATCATTAATTTAATTTCAAACTGTTATCAAATTTGATCTTGTTTTAAGTTTTGATTTCAAAGTGTATAAAATAGTCAATCTTAATTTTAATATATATATATATATATGTATGTATGTATGTATATGTATATATATAATTATTATAGATCCATATATATATATTATTAGTAAAAAACTTAGACATTATAGATCCATATATATATATATATTATTAGTAAAAAACTTGGACATTAGTAGAAATATTTGTGCAATGGTTTCATAGATGTTACGGGATTTTCATCTCCTATCAAGTGTACGTGAATATAATTATTTAAATGGTTTCAAATAATCCGAAATATCAATCTTAATCGTCTAATTAAAACAAATCTGAAGTTTGAATTAACTTAAACCCTTCAAATAATTCAATTCCAAATAAAATCCAAATTCAATAAATTATATGGGTATATGTCATTTCAACTAGTATCAAAAATCAACATTTCCAAATCAATGAAAACTGCTCGGGTTTATCATTTCAACCCATAATGATTTTTCCCTAATCTATAAGATCGTTCGGGTATGTATCATTTCAACCCATAGGGATAACAGAGATATAGACATAAATAACATCCAATCATCCAAAATGTCAACTAATAACATCCATCCAATCACCCAAATATCAACAATTGAACATACAACACAATCATAATTGAAATCAACCAATAACTACCAACAATTTACTGGTTATCATTAACAAGTATTTAACTGACAATTTAAATTTCAATATTAAATTAAATGTCAATTAAATTCAATAAAAGTCAGATTTAACTGGAATTACAATTTAAAATATACTAAACAACAACCAATCAATTTCTAATCACGTCATAAATTTAATTTAACTAACATAAGAAAATCTAGTAGTTGTGAGTGTTTGCTCACCTTTCATGGCTACAAAGGTGATGATAAAAAATGGAGCAATATGGAGATTCCTAGCAAAGATCCAAAGGCAAAGCAAATCCAAAAAAGCTTAGACACGAACACGAATCAATAAACAAGTTTCAACTACTTCAACTTCCAAACAACCCAAGATCCAAACTACGGACAAACCTGAAACTAGGTCATCTTTAAGAAAATATTCGAACCAGAATATTACTGAATTTGTAAAAGTGAATAACTAGAAAGTTGTTACAAATTCTTTTCTCTCCACTTTAAAAAAAAGTATCACTTAAAAAATTCAGTCTTGAGGAAGTTATGGTCAAAACAAATAGAGGTGTTTTCTGAGTTGAAAATCTGAGTTCAAAAATTCTTCGAAAAGATTTGAGTTTTTGGCATAGAAAATTAAGGAATTTGAATAACCGATCTAAAAGAAAGTTGAAGTCACTGGAAAAATAAATGGTTTGAGAAAAAGAATCACATAATTTGGTTCATTCCTGAAGGAGATATGATTGATACAATATGGGGTATTTTCGGTTAAAACTAGACCTGAGAAAGGACTTGAAAAATGGAGTTTTTGATATAAAAATATTCGGAATGGGAAGAAGGGTTCAACAACAAAGTTATTACCATTGAAATTATACAGGGTTACAAAAAAATTATTTGATTTGGAGCAGTTTAGTGGAATATAGAATCCATGGAAATAAGGGGAAGAAAGAGGGAAAATAGGGAAGGGAAAAAGAAGGGAAAAAGGAGAAAGAAGAGGAGAGGGAAGGTGGAAGGAGATGCCCTTGGGGATGATGGAGAGGGCGGTGGTTATAGGGGAGGAAGGAAGGGTTGAAGGAGAGGAGGAAAGAAGTTTTGATTTGTGAGATGTTTGGAGTTTTAGATCTAGAGTTCTCTGTAGATTTTGAGGAGGAAAAGGAAGTGTGAAGAGAAAGTTTCTCAGGAGAAAAATTATGTACGTAGATGTTATCAAATAAGAAACATAAGGTCATAGGCAAAGGAATGGTCACATGACTGACTAGAGTTTCTTGGTTAACCAAGGCCCATTTGATCAAACAAACCCAATATGCCTTAGCCAAATAAAACACAACTAAACACTACCAATTCATGTTAATTTTTCACAGCAATTCAAATTTTTATAGCAATAGGAATTTGATTTTGACGAAACGTAAAGTGGAGGGAAGATTAGAATTTAGTCTAGTATCATACAATAAGAATAAAATTTTAAAATTCAAATTTATAATTTTCAACCAAAAGTCAATCTTTGACTAAGTTTGACCAAAATTTGAAATTTCACAAAAAATTTATTCTATTAAATTTGGTCAAATAAAACACTCAACATCACAAATTCAAATTTATTTTAATTTAATTTTTATTTAAATTCAAAATACTGCCATTTTAAAGTTGTTAAAAGTTACGGGTCATTACACTTTATCTTAATTAAAATATGTAATACCAATTAATGCAATATTGATTTGTTTCCCTTTATCATATTTAAAAGGTTAAATGCCATTAACTACGCATCCAATTCTCATCCAATTACATTCAAACCTATGTTATCATCTGTCACGATTGAGATTTTCTGTAACGACCCTGAATTTTTGACATTTGAAATAGAATATTTAATTGATTTTAAATATTTGAATGATGGTTTAACTTGTATTTCAAATGTAAATATGAGTTTGGCAATTTAATTAGTGAATTTAATTGTATAAAATTGAGTAAAGTTTTGGAATTGGAATTTTAAGCTGATTAAAAATATTTTCAAGGCTTAGAAAATTCATATTGATAATACTGAAGATAATAAAAGCTTCAGAATTGAATTTGGAAATGATTTGTTCAGTTTTGAAATTTTATCGTTTAAATCGATATTTAAAAATAGTCTTCCGAGGCACAGTCTCGGAATTCGACGAAACTAGTTCCATTAGATCCGTAATAGTGTATTATTATCGGATTTCAATTTTCGTAATGTTTGGAGTGATCGTTTGGCCGTACGATAAGCAAACACGCTGAAATTAAATCGAAATTCAATTTAATAATTGGGCCAAAAAGCTATCTTCTTCATACGATCAAATTTGGACTCAGAACCTTTTCCATTTCGTTTGGAATAGGGGTATAACATTATAATCGCCTAGCGGCACGCCTCGATAGGAAGTCAAGATTTTAGGTTGTCGATTCAAGTCGATTTAAATTTAAATTTTGAAAATTTAAATGTAAAATAATTATGGTTGATTGGTCAAATATGTTTCCATCAGCTGCCTTTCTTTACCATCAATTTACTGTAGCAAAGATGTTTTAATACGCAACTTTCTCCTGTCACGTCCTTTCTTTTTCTACGGTCCTAAACTGTGCATCTTTCCCTCATTCATTGCTTTCAATTCGAAAACTTCATCAGAGGAGAAA
Organism: Allium fistulosum; assembly: GCA_030737815.1. Lineage (NCBI taxonomy): Eukaryota > Viridiplantae > Streptophyta > Magnoliopsida > Asparagales > Amaryllidaceae > Allium > Allium fistulosum. Next base: position 913,488,123 of record CM060906.1, read on the forward strand.
AATAAATGGGACAGTCTCGTTTAAAATCGCAGAAGAGATTGACGAGAAAAATAAAAAGAAGAAAATTCATTTACAAACGAAATCTATTTCTCGTTCAAATCGAATTAATGGCCTCATTCGAAATAATAAAATAAATCACAGATCTTGTTTCAAGTCGTGTTTTCTATGGAGCGTTGATCTGGTGTGAATTTTGGGTTGCTCAACGATGGGTTCAAGCAATCGACTTTGTTGTCGAACGACAGTCAGAATTAGGGTTTCGTCTGGGTGGGGTTTCGAGGCGATGGTCGCGGGCCGATCCTGGTTGAAGGGCGCGATGTATGGTGGTAGCGTGGGAGGCCACGACAGGAGGTCGGAATCGACGTTGTTTTAGAGGGGATGGGCGACTGCGATTTGGATTCTTCGGGGGCCGTGTCTTTAAGTTCTGGAAGTCGCGATTTTTGCTATGGATTCGTAGTCGATCGATGGTCTGTTGAGGTTTGTCTTTCTTTGTTTTGATTTAACAAGAGTTTTATTGTAGATAAAAGAAAATTTAAAACAATATGGTTGACACAGAAAATAATAATATTACTCATAGGTATGATGTTTATTTTCTGTAAGATATATTAACTGATATTTCAAATGTTGATTTTCAATAAATAATAAAAATAAAAGCAGTCCTTTAATATATGTGTATAGGTTGCAGGGATTCTATCTTATTAGAATTTAACGTATATATACATATATAAGTAAAACGGATATATATATATATGATTTTGGGGATATATAGGAGTATTGAAATGTTTGAAGAATTCATTTAAAAGATTGGATTTTTGAATCTATATAAATTATTTTATAAGTGTATATGTAGTTTCAAAAGAAAAGAAAATGTTTTTGTTTCGAATCAACTTTTAATTTTAAAATTTAAATCATTGGCTAATTAAATTTATCAAATGAAAATTGATTATTCGATTGATTCGAATATTAATAAATTGTATAAATTGTTTATACAAGGTTTGAAACCGTGAAGAAATGGTCAAAATGGAAAATGGACTGCGAATTAAAAGCAAAGGTGAGATCTTCTCACTCGAATGAAAATTGGGATTTCAGTTATTGATTGATTGACTGTTGGATGATAGTATATATATAGTAGTATATAGCAATATATATATTGGAATATATATATATATTGGAGTTGTTGATTTCCCGCATTATATAGTGGATGAGACCCTATGCGCCGCATAATAGCGGATGATATTTTATAAATCCCATATACCGCGATATTCCACCTCGAAGTGGAATTGGTATTGTCCTAACATCTATGGATGCAGGGAAACAGGTTGGAGGGATCCAACTGGATTCCTCAAATTGTATGAATTTGTTTCATATATACTGTGTGAATTTGTTTCATATGCTGTGTGATAATTTATTTATAATCTGTTAATGATTATATTTGTGATTGAATGTGTGAAGGCTATAATTTAGCCGAATATATTTTTGGTATCGTTGGATACCAGAAATAAATAAAATTGGATTTTTGAAATTAAAGTAGGAAATTTGAAGTAAATCTCTTTTGAAAAAATTGGTTGAATTTCAAAGAAGGAATTTAAAAGCATAAAGTTGATTTTTGAAATCTTATCGAGTTATTTCCAAAATATGGGAAAGGATTTTTATAAATGGATTTTGAATAGTATTATTCGAAAGTTAGGAGATTTATTTAAAAATGGAATTTTTGATGGTTTGGAAGAGATAAAGGAATTTATTTTAAAAGGTGATAAGTTCTAGAAATAAAATTGATAATTGATTTGGTATTTGAAAATAAATCTTTGAGAAATCGATATGAAAATTTATTTGATGTTGAATGAAAAATTGATTTGTGTTGAAATAAATTGGAAATCAATTTGTAATTGATTTGGTATTGAAATAAATTTAGAAATCAATTTGGGATTTGATTTGGTGTTTGAAAGTGAATATTTGGAAAACGATTTGAAAATCGGGTATAAGTGAATATTTGGAAATATATTCCGCGTAAGGAAATTGATTTGAAATTGATTTTCAAAAATTGAAAGGTGAAATGTGATTTGAAATTTGTTTTCAAGTGATGAAGTGTGGAAAAAAATGTAACGACCCGCCATTTTGGACCATTCGCGTCCATTATAAGTGTATAGGTAGACACTCATGCCGGAGTTGAATTGCTCAAAATACCGCGTTGTTAATTTAAATTTGGCAAAACTGAACATATACAATAAATAAATAATCACAGATCACAGACACAGAGTAATAAGTGCAGCGGAAATAAAAGAGATAGTAGTTCATGAAGCTACTATATAAATATAAAATACATCAGAGTTAAACAGATACAACGGAAGAGTAATATGATACATCAGATACAAATCAGAATACATCACTGGAATCATCGAATATCTGAAAGCTGGATAGATAGCTGGATCTCCAAGCGAAGCCCCAACTCCAAAGGTGCGTCTCGAAAGCTGAACTACTCAGTCTGACCCGAGCGTAAAGCAAAAACACAAGACACTCGAGTCAGGATTAACATTCTTATATTAATAAATCCAACTCAAGTGAAATAGCAATTGAAATACAAGTAACTCAAAGGATGTTTGGAATAACCATCCTTTAAGGATCCGGTAAACTATCTACTATGTAGTAATGTACGCTAAGTAGATAATGTCTATCAGTAATATATAAAGATATCAAAATAGCGTTAAGTCATGGCCCATTCCACCCTTAACACATTTTTATTCCCACAAGCATATACAAGACCGTAGTTTCCCCAAAACCGGAAGTCACCAGAGGGCAATCCATATACTCAAGGTACAAAACAAATTCGTAGTGGTCGCGCATAAATGGAATACAAGTATGACAAGGCACATGAGGCTATACCCAAGGTAGTGATACTACCGTTCGCCTGATCCGGGCTGGTGAGAACGCAACGCCGCAGCGCCCGCAACACCGTGAGACAACACTCCCAAAATCAAGGGTGCACCAATCGACAATAAGTATAAGTAGTTCGAAGAAGTGTGTCCACTTGAGGTATCAATCCTCCATTGGCCCGGCACAGCTCCTGTTTTAGTCATTTCCAATTTGACACAAGTGTCAAGGCTATCCATCATCGTTCACTTTCTTCAGTCAACACGCACACCATTCCATCCACTTCATTCTCGATCATCACTCCGCGTATAGTTATTAAAGTGGTTTTCGGTTAGATAGAGAGTATATCCATAACCGAATTCCGGTCTCTTTAATAACTTCCGTAATTATTACACCGATTGGTCGTTTATTTATTTCAAAAACCAAATCAATTTCAATTCAATTAGAATTCGTAAATCAACATTTCATTTGTCTTTCAAAACCAATTTCCAATAATTTACGTTTCAAAACTTCCAAATTATCATTTCAAAATCTTATAATTCAATTTCAATATCTTTATTTAAACAATTCAAATATCAATTTAAATTCGAATACAAGTTTCATTTCGAAAACATTTAAATCAAATCTTATTTAACATTCAAATCAATTTAAAATCATTTATCGATTTCATTCAATATTCGTTAAGTTACTATGCCATTCAAAACAATTTCCATTTAATTTCCAATTCATTAAATCAATTCTTAAGTTCATCTTCATTAAAACAAATCTTACAATTTTGAATTAAATTAAATTCGTCAAATCAATTCTTTCAATTACAAGTCTTACATAAATTCCAAAATATCACATTTTCATTTCTGGTTAAAGAAATTCAATTTCACTTATTTACTTACTTAAATAATTTTCCAAAACTTAATTAATAAAGAAACTCAATTTCAATTATTTACGAAGTAAAATTCACTTATTCAAAAATTCAATTTCTCTTATTAAAGAATTCAATTCAATTTAATCATTAAAATAATTCAAACTTATTTAATTATTAAATAATTCCAAACTTAATTATTAAATAATTTCAAAGTTTAATAATTTCAAACTTAATTATAATTTCAACTTAATTCAATCATTTCTCAAATTTAACAACATTCTTTCATCAATTACATTTTTAATATTTTGTTTCAGATTTTTAAATATTAACATTTTCCTTTCAAAAATTCAAATTCAACTTCATTTCACAACCATATTATTTATTCAAATAAAATCTTCATTTTATTTTTAAATCAAATTATTGACCAATCGGGTTTTATTTAATTTCCTATCCTGGGTAAAAATTCAATTTGGGTATTTATCATTTCAACCCGATTCCAATTCAATTCAAAATCAAAGCATAACAAAGGGAACTTGCAGTGTGATAACTGGGATGGCGTCAAAGTAAATAAACAAGCAATAACAACAATCAATATCAATCCAATAATCAATTCAAATAATCCCGAAATAATCGTATTAATTCGCATTGTTATTTGTACGAATTAATATAATTATTTCTAGAATCTACACTATCATTTCATGTAGATTAAAGATTATCGCATTATGGTTTTCACTTGTCATTTATTTTCAATTTCATGTATCATCAGTTTAAACAACATACAATTGATGGTTCAAGGTGTAGTTAACATTATTTTCTACGTGTCAAATGATTAAACATTTAAGGGGTCATATTAAACAAATGTCATCAAAACAAATTTAACACATATATCAAATCTAACTATCCTACGTCAATTTCAATTTCAAATTATTTACCACTTACAACATTAACAAATTTAACGTCCAGTTGTAAACATCAAACAATCAATCATTTAACAACCAAACTGGATTATCATTGCATATATAACAGATAATGGTGTCAGATATCACAGGTGAACTGATACAGGTAATAACAGTGTAAATATCAAACAGCAGTATATTTCAATTGTCGTTTCAATTGAAATCAAATTTAATAAATAAAAGAATGTTAATCGTGAGTGAGTGCTCACCTTCCGAGGTTAGAGAATTTTGACGAAGAAGTGAGTTACGAATCCAAGCACGAATTCCAAAACAAAGCTAGATGGATACGGACTCGACGGACAAGCTGATAGATAGAAATTTACGAAATCGAATCAGAATTTGATTGATGAAGATAAATGTATAAGTGATCACATATATATAACTATCTATAACCATTTGTATAAAATCATAAAATAAATGCTCAACACATTAAACATATATATTTCAAATCCGTTGTTTCAAATTTAAACACATGTATTAGAATAAAACACCCATGTTCACAAAACCAAAATATATACATATACGTATTATCATTTTAAATCAATATCTAGCATTCAATATTATCATTTCATTTTAAAATAAATATTTGAGTCTGGACCCATATAAAATTATATCACAGCCTCTACATTACATAAAAAAAAATATCAATCTAATTTCGAAATCAAGATTTACACAACATTAAATTAATACTTTATTAATATATATAACTAAAATAAATATCACTATAACGTATGCAGACCACAAATTCTTATATAGCTTAATCACGAATGTATAGTACAACTCATCTACATATAAATAACAATTTAAAATACATGTGTAAACTGCCGAAAGTAAACTTACAAACAGAACTAATATTTTATTTAAAATCAAATGAGACGTTGGTATAATATAAGTGGAAATCAAACTTTCTTAATACATACTTTTTAACTGTAAAAGAAAAATATAAACCGAGATTGTAACTTACAATGTAGATTCACCGTATATTCATCAATAACCATATCTGCAAACTGACCAAGTATAAAACTTACGTACATATTTTTTTTTTTTTTTTTTTTTTAAACTATATATATTATAGTATATATGCAGACCTTATACATGCACTGGCTATTCAATTAAGTATATGCAGACCTATACTTCATATTCCTTTCAAAATTTCCCAGATCAAATGAAACAGTATATATATACTTCAGAACATATATTATATATTTAAAACTAACAGTTATATATAATATGTAGAACATCAAATCTATCTGTGCATATAAACTCAACTCTTTTTTTTTTTTAACAGATAAAATAAACTTTTATATACATTCAACGGGTCACAAACTCATATATACATATGATATAAAATTAATACTGACATAATATAAAAGTCCTTACATAAAACATAACTAACTAATATATGTAAATACTAATATATATAACTAAACTCATTACATACAATATATTACGTAACTTATATACTAATAAACAACAACCTCTATAACTACTATACTGAAACAATAGACAGACTACTATATACTATGTACTAATATATATGCACCTTCAGTAAACAGGTAAAACAAATAATATATATAACTTCTCTTACAAAATAATATGTATAAACACTTATATTTAACTTACTATATATACATACCAATACACAGAGGATATGAACACAAGGCGACGGCTGGACGGGTAGACTCGGTGGCACGAGCGGATCCGGAGGGATGGAGTCAAAAGACTATGCAATTACGGTGGGGTTTGAGGTGGGGCTGACGATGGCAGCACGGCGGTCGGTCGCGTGGAGAGACGGTAGGTGTTGTCAGGTCGGAGGATTGTGGATTTCAGGGAGGCCATGGTCAGGGAAGGCACGCGCATGGAGGGGCTGTTTGGGTGAGGCAGAGAGGGCTGCCGTGAAAGTGGGGTTGCGGGCTTAGGCGTTTGGGTTGGGTCGACTGCTGGTTGCGGCTACTCGCCCGAAGTGATGGAAGGAAGGCCACATGGTGAGGTTCGGCGGAGCTAGCGACGTACAAGATGGAAGACACGAAGGTGGTTGAGCGCGCGGAGGGAAGAGAGCGGTTGCAAGACTTGGTTCGTGTAGGAGGGTGGCAGGCGAAGTGGGATGCTGGCTGGGGTGGAAGGCTGTCTGTTGGAGGGTGGTGATGGAGCAAGGTCGGGTAGGTTGGTTTCGTTTGTGGTCGAGGTGGGGATGTAGCTCGACCTGGTTGTGATGGAATAGGCAGTTCTTGGGCTCGGAGGAGAGTTGTAAAATGTAAAGAGGAAGGAGAGATAGTTTGAGAAAATGGGAAAGACGTAGGCTACAGGCTAACAAATAAAAGAAAATGAAAGTGTCATTCACTAATATGAATTGGTACACATTTATTGCTTTTACACTAAAGCAGAGGAAAGTTTTAACGTTGCTTTGGGAAACAAAGTGACAGGCTGGAGTAGGGAGGTTTTCGGCATGGGTCAGAGCACGAGGAGGGAGAGTGAAAGGCTTTGGGTAGCTTTCAGGAAGACGAATAGAAAAATTGAAACAATCTTTTTATTATTTATTTGAAGAACGGAAGTATGTAAATGAAGAGGAAGCAACATTTAAAACCAAACAAGTGGAGAAGTGTAAAGGCCTGAATTAATTATTAATGGTAAATTAATATTGACTGTTGGTTTCTAAAGTGGGCAACGAATCAATACAAAATTCAAAAGTTTGAAAACGGATATCGATACGGTAAGCGTTACGTAAAGTGCAACGTACAATGGAACTCCGAATTTGACCATCGAATATACCGTAGAGATCGGTACGACGAGACGATCAAAACGGTATATAGAAATCAGTGGTACGATCATCCGATAAAAATCGATATCGGTACCAAAATACTGCATTTGCAGAAAATAAGAACGACGGAGCCAAAGATGTCCGAATTTGGAAAAACGACAAACTGACATCTTGCTCAGAAGATGGTTTAGAATTTTTCTATGTAAAAATATTTAGGTTTCGAAACATTTTATTTTCAACGCTTTTAACTGATTGAATTGAAGTGAATTTTACGCGCGAAATAAACTTTCATATTTTCGGACGAAAATTTACCAGTTGCTATGTTTAACTAGACGTATTCCAAATATTAAATTTTTATTTCAAAATTTTATTGTTTAAAATTTCACAAAATTTCAACTAATTACGTTATTAAAACCGTTGAAATTTACGGGTCGTTACAAAAAAAATATATCTTGTGAAGATATTTTGAAATTAATAATTTGGAAAAATTATTTAAATTGGTTGATTGTTGTGGATGTTGTTTGATAGTTAAATAACCGACTATCAATATTTGCCTTTGAAATGGCACTTGAATTTGTTTTTAAAACAAACGCTCATTATTCGGTTAAGCCGGGAGAGGACTTTGTGTCATATAACCCATTCCGAATAGTGATACGTCGTGAATGGATAACATTTGAAAACCGTTGTGAAGACCGGGTATTTTCAAAAATGAAAGGACAACCTGTCGAATGTCTCTGCACCGAGTTGCTTCGGTATAGAGATTTATATCACTCTTCTTGTGATGGGAAGTCCGGACGTGATTAGTGAATACCCGGATTGCAAGGGCTTCTTTGGAAGTGCCTTCGGTTTCGTTCGATCCCGGAACGGACTTGTATGGATGTGTGTCTGACGTTACACTTTGAGATGTAAAGCTGGTTTCTATCAAATACATTTCTGTTGGTGGCGGAGAATTTATTCTCTTAGCTTAACACCCTTCTCTGAGACGTACGAGCTCAGAGGTTATGTAGTTGATGGTTACTAGTGATACATTCCCAATTTGGTAATGTGGCATACGAAGTGTTGTTGATCATTTGTTGATCAAAGCATGACTTTGTGAAAAAGCGTAGCTTTGTGGACGAGTCTTCGTCGAGCCTCACAACCCAATAATGGTCGAAACAGGAATGTTGCGGCAAGGTTTTAGGGGTCGCGCCCCTAGGGTATGTCCATTTCCTTCTGGATTAAAGGTGATATCATGGTATGGAGCCCAGATATTTTACCTATGTTGATGCTGCAAATTTATTATACTTTGTGGTTGAGGATCCTCGGATATAGGTCGGTAACGACCAGGGGATGGCATACTTGTGTGTTAGTTACCTAGTTACAGCTGTACAGCGTGAGGTAGCGTCAGTGTGTTGGTTACTTAGTTACAGCTGTACAGCGTGAGGTAGCGTCAGCCTTGTGTTTGCAGAGATCCGGTTAGGTTCTCGGGGCGTCTTTCCAGAGGCGTTTCCATTTCGGTGTAAGGAAGTTCTTTTGCCTGACCATTTGTTGGAAAATCCAAAGAAACAATACGCGCCCTGTACGGTTTTAGTTGTATAACCTGCTACGGAATGTGGCGGTAACCTGCTATTGAACATAAGCTATAGTAGGCATAAGTGCGAAATGCCTATGCTGGCTAAGATTAATATTATACTTTCGAAATGTTTTCCACACTAGACATTAATAATAATATCAACTGATTTTTCGTAGTAAGCATCTTTGACTATCATAAGGAGAAATCTCCTCCAATTCTACGTTTGCATTGTGTGTGTGGCGGGAGGCCTTATGGTAGTTTCATTTTCCAAAAGCATTGCGAAATTCTTTTATTTTCTTTGTGAAAATAACTGTTTTACGATCTACACCAGTCACCATGACTGACTCGGAGTTTATTGTTCCCTTTCTAAACTCTGGGTGCCCATAATTTTCCACACGGGCAGCCTAGAGTTATGTTATCAGGATATTCAGGATATTCTGGAACTTTGGAGGCGAGCTGGATGGCGAGACGTACTCCCATACTTGTTTATTTATTCCGCTGTGTATTCTGTATGTGGACAAGTTTATATAACTGTCCAGTGATGTGTATTGTTGTATATTGACTCTGATGATGTAATGTATAATCTGATATAGTCTTTTGTTTTAAAGATTATTTATTCATCTATTATATATTGTTCCGCTGCAAATGTGAGATTCTATTGTTGTTTCTGTTTTTATGTTCTTTCTATTCTTTCTTTTCTTCTATCTTCTTCTACCTCTTCTTTTTAACCCTAATGATTCGGTTTTCCGGCATTCGATTGCGCGGCATTTGATACAGTGGACGTATTAATGTCGACTTTCGAGCGTCAAAAAGTCGGAACGTTACATGTGGTATCAGAGCTATTGGTTAAGCGACAGCCCTGGCTCTGTTGGGTGTTACTCATTACAGATAGAGTCAGTAGTACTCTAGAATGAGTGTGAGTGTAATAATAGATGTGAGCGCGTATTTGTTAGTGAATACAAAAATTTGTTTTGTATTGTGTTGACTTATCGGTTGATTGTTTATAGATTCTGGTCGGTGCAGTCTGGCCAACTGCAATCGATAGGGATTTCTAAACTCTTAAACAAGATAAACTGACACAGTATTGTTTTAAATGGGGTAAATGAAATAATTTTTCCCAAAACTATTTTTGTGTAGAAAAGAAATGATTTTCTATGAATTATTATAGTATATGGATGCTTGGTTGTTAGGAAAAGATAATATTGAATTATTATCATTATTATATGGAAATTGAATAAGAAATAATGGTATAACCAAAGATTTGGAGATAAATTCATCAACAAATGAAATTTATGAATATGAATTGAAAGATAAGGAAAATGAATTCATATATGAATGAGATTTGTAAATATAAATTGCAAAGGTGATTTATAATTTGAAATAAAATTCCAGAAAATTAAATTCATTAATGGAATGAAATTGGTAATGTGAATTTATTAATGGGTTTTATAAAATGAAATGAGATTTGATTTGAATCAAGTTGAATAAAAAATCCAAACTTGAAAAAAAATGGATTGAATTCAAGTAAACTGACTTGATAATGTATTAATTTATGGAATAATGAATTGGAAGTTGAATTAGTTAAATTAAAATTGAATTATGAGCTGAATAAATAAAAATGGTTTGAATGTGTATATAAATTCAAGTAAGTAGTAAAAATAAATTAAAATTTCCTTGATAAAGATAAAATAAATTCGAGAAGAATTGAATATGGAAATTTGAAATTTAAAAAGGATAAGTAAATATACTAATTGAATTAAATTAGTAGATGGAATGGATTTGATAAATGAGGAAAAATCAAATCAAGAATTTAAATTGGAAATTGTTTACAAGGAAAATGTAACTTGAGTTTTGAGTTGAAATGACTTAAGAAAAAAAATTGTGAAATGGTTTCAAATGAACCGAATGTGAATATGAAATGCAAATTGAATTGAATGGAATCAATTGGAAATGAAATGGAATTAAAATAAATTGAGTTGGTTTCAATTTAAATTAGTTATAAACTAGAATGGATATTCTATTAAGTGAATATCGTCAAAATTTGCATAGAAATGATTGTCGGTTGACGCAAACGAGATTGAATAAAAATCTATGAGTTAATGAATGCAAATAAAAATTGATTTTTGTATCAATTGAGAGGGATATGAGTTAGATTCATTTAAAAATGGATTGAATATAAGAAATTGCATTGTAAACCATTGAATTGAAGGTAAATTAGATGAAAGCGATTGAAAATTGTATTGAACCTATATAAATTGTTAATGGAATTTGGTTTGGATGCATTGCTTATGAAATCTATGTATTTGCTATTGAAATAAGTAAAATGTTAATAGATTTCCTATATATGTCACTTACATATTTAAACTGAGTAAGTACTGGTTTTTGGAAGCCGTTTGGCTGCATTTTGGTCACGCAAATGCTAAATAATAAGCCGCTTTGCTTAAAATGCTAATAAAGGTACGCCTACGCAATAAAAAATAGGAAATATGACCTGTTTTTGTTTTTCCGACCGAGTGGGTCGATGTATATATATTTATATCTTTTGTCAAATTGCAAAAGCTCCTCCATACAAAGGAGACTCCGCCAAAATTTTCCGAAAATTTTGGGAGTTAGAAAAAATTTGGAAAATTTTTGTTAACGGAAAATTAATTTTCAAATTGTAATGGAAACGTAGGAATTGAACTAGAAAATGAAAACCATTGTTTTGGTTGAAGTTGAAAGCTTTGGAAAAAGTGAATTTTTGGTTTTTGAAGATAAAATGAATTCAAATAGAATTGAAATTGTAAATTGAATTCAAATGAAATTGAAAATGCAAAGTTGAATGGAAATGAATATATAACTTTGTTAGTAAAGTGAGGTGAAAATGAATATAAGAAATAATTGTATTGAACTTAAGAAATGAATGGAGAAAATTCTTAAGTAAATGGGTATTGGGAATCCAATAAGTAAATTTGGACATTGTTGTTAAGTAAAGTATACAGGGATTATAAAGGCTGTAGGGAAATGGAATTGGATTTTGATTTCGAAGGTAAATTTGAATTTGTTCGACAATAAGGTATGTATTTAAAATTTCAGTATGAAATTTGATGAGTTTCTGATTTTTCCACTTGGCATTTTGTTTTCTATTGGGATTTGGGAGTCCGTAGGGACATTTTGTAGTCGTACCGAGTTAGCCGCGCAAAGGAGACGCTGGCGAAATTTTTCGAAAATTTAGAGAGTTAGAAAATTTTTGAGAAATTTTGGATAATTTAAAATTTGAATTTAAGTTTGAATTGTGAAGCAAAATAAAGTTGCTTGAAACTATGAAAGTGTTTGGAAAGTTAACTGAAGTGATAACGAATCTTTAGTAAAAAGATTTGTTTTGAAAATTTGATAAAACTGTTTGGTTTTGGTAAAATGATAAACGGGTGTTGGAGCATTCTTCTTAACTTGTAATTTCAGGGCGAAATTCTTTTAAGGGGGGAAGATTGTAACGACCCTGAATTTTAGACATTTGAAATAGAATATTTAATTGATTTTAAATATTTGAATGATGGTTTAACTTGAATTTCAAATGTAAATATGAATTTGGAAATTTAATTACTGAATTTAATTGTATGAAATTGAGTAAAATTTTGGAATTGGAATTTTAAGCTGATTAAAAATATTTTCAAGGCTTAGAAAATTCATATTGATAATACTGAAGATAATAAAAGCTTCAGAATTGAATTTGGAAATTATCTGTTCCGTTTTGAAATTTTATCGTTTAAATCGATATTTAAAAATAATCTTCCGAGGCACAGTCTCGGAATTCAATGAAACCAGTTCCATTGGATCCATAATAGTGTATTATTATCGGATTTTAATTTTTGTAATGTTTGGAGTGATCGTTTGGCCGTACGATAAGCAAACGCACTGAAATTAAATCGAAATTCAATTTAATAACTGGTCCAAAAAGCTATCTTCTTCATACGATCAAATTTGGACTCTGAACCTTTTCCATTTCATTCGGAATAGGGGTATAACATTATAATCGCCTAGCGGCACGCCTCGATAGGAAGTCAAGATTTTAGGTTGTGGATTCAAGTCGATTTAAATTTAAATTTTGAAAATTTAAATGTAAAATAATTATGGTTGATTGGTCAAATATGTTTCCATCAGCTGCCTTTCTTTACCATCAATTTACTGTAGCAAAGATGTTTTAACACGCAACTTTCTCCTATCACGTCCTTTCTTTTTCTACGGTCCTTAATTGTGCATCTTTCCCTCACTCATTTCTTTCAATTCGAAAACTTCATCAGAGGAGAAAAATAAATAGGACAGTCTCGTTTAAAATCGCAGAAGAGATTGATGAGAAAAATAAAAAGAAGAAAATTCATTTACAAACGAAATCTATTTCTCGTTCAAATCGAATTAATGGCCTCATTCGAAATAATAAAATAAATCGCAGATCTTGTTTCAAGTCATGTTTTCTATGGAGCGTTGATCTGGTGTGATTTTTGGGTTGCTCGACGATGGGTTCAAGCAATCGACTTTGTTGTCAAACGACAGTCAGAATTAGGGTTTCGTCTGGGTGGGGTTTCGAGGCGATGGTCGCGGGCCGATCCTGGTTGAAGGGCGCGATGTATGGTGGTAGCGTGGGAGGCCACAACAGGAGGTCGGAATCGACGTTGTTTTAGAGGGGATGGGCGACTGCGATTTGGATTCTTCGGGGGCCGTGTCTTTGAGTTCTGGAAGTCGCGATTTTTGCTATGGATTCGTAGTCGATCGATGGCCTGTTGAGGTTTGTCTTTCTTTGTTTTGATTTAACAAGAGTTTTATTATAGATAAAAGAAAATTTAAAACAATATGGTTGAAACAGAAAATAATAATATTACTGATAGGTATGATGTTTATTTTCTGTAAGATATATTAACTGATATTTCAAATGTTGATTTTCAATAAATAATAAAAATAAAAGCAGTCCTTTAATATATGTGTATAGGTTGCAGGGATTTTATCTTATTAGAATTTAAAGTATATATTCATATATAAGTAAATGGATATATATATATATATGATTTTAGGGATATATAGAAGTATTGAAATGTTTGAAGAATTCATTTAAAAGATTGGATTTTTGAATCTATATAAATTATTTTATAAGTGTATATGTAGTTTCAAAAGAAAAGAAAATGTTTTTGTTTCGAATCAAATTTTAATTTTAAAATTTAAATCATTGGCTAATTAAATTTATCAAATGAAAATTGATTATTCGATTGATTCGAATATTAATAAATTGTATAAATTGTTTATACAAGGTTTGAAACCGTGAAGAAATGGTCAAAATGGAAAATGGACTGCGAATTAAAAGCAAAGGTGAGATCTTCTCACTCGAATGAAAATTGGGATTTCAGTTATTGATTGATTGACTGTTGGATGATAGTATATATATAGTAGTATATAGCAATATATATATATTGGAGTTGTTGATTTCCCGCATTATATAGCGGATGAGACCCTATGCGCCGCATAATAGCGGATGATATTTTATAAATCCCATATACCGCGATATTCCACCTCGAAGTGGAATTGGTATTGTGCTAACATCTGTGGATGCAGGGAAACAGGTTGGAGGGATCCAACTGGATTCCACAAATTGTATGAATTTGTTTCATATATACTGTGTTAATTTGTTTCATATGCTGTGTGATAATTTATTTATATTCTGTGAATGATTATATTTGTGATTGAATGTGTGAAGGCTATAATTTAGCCGAATATATTTTTGGTATCGTTGGATACCAGAAATAAATAAAATTGGATTTTTGAAATTAAAGTAGGAAATTTGAATTAAATCTCTTTTGAAAGAATTGGTTGAATTTCAAAGAAGGAATTTAAAAGCATAAAGTTGATTTTTGAAATCTTATCGAGTTATTTCCAAAATATGGGAAAGGATTTTTATAAATGGATTTTGAATAGTATTATTCGAAAGTTGGGAGATTTATTTAAAAATGGAATTTTAGATGGTTCGGAAGAGATAAAGGAATTTATTTTAAAAGGTGATAAGTTCTAGAAATAAAATTGATAATTGATTTGGTATTTGAAAATAAATCTTTGAGAAATCGATATGAAAATTTATTTGATGTTGAATGAAAAATTGATTTGTGTTGAAATAAATTGGAAATCAATTTGTAATTGATTTGGTGTTGAAATAAATTTAGAAATAAATTTGGGATTTGATTTGGTGTTTGAAAGTGAATATTTGGAAAACGATTTGAAAATCGGGTATAAGTGAATATTTGGAAATATATTCCGCGTAAGGAAATTGATTTGAAATTGATTTTCAAAAATTGAAAAGTGAAATGTGATTTGAAATTTGTTTTCAAGTGATGAAGTGTGGAAAAATATATATCTTGTGAAGATATTTTGAAATTAATAATTTGGAAAAATTATTTAAATTGGTTGATTGTTGTGAATGTTGTTTGATAGTTAAATAACCGACTATCAATATTTTCCTTTGAAATGGCACTTGAATTTGTTTTTAAAACAAACGCTCATTATTCGGTTAAGCCGGGAGAGGACTTTGTGTCATATAACCCATTCCGAATAGTGATACGTCGTGAATGGATAACATTTGAAGACCGGTGTGAAGACCGGGTATTTTCGAAAATGAAAGGACAACCTGTCGAATGTCTCTGCACCGAGTTGCTCCGGTATAGAGATTTATATCACTCTTCTTGTGATGGGAAGTCCGGACGTGATTAGTGAATACCCGGATTGCAAGGGCTTCTTTGGAAGTGCCTTCGGTTCCGTTCGATCCCGGAACGGACTTGTATGGATGTGTGTCTGACGTTACACTTTGAGATGTAAAGCTGGTTTCTATCAAATACATTTCTGTTGGTGGCGGAGAATTTATTCTCTTAGCTTAACACCCTTCTCTGAGACGTACGAGCTCAGAGGTTATGTAGTTGATGGTTACTAGTGATACATTCCCAATTTGGTAATGTGGCATACGAAGTGCTGTTGATCAAAGCATGGCTTTGTGAAAAAGCGTATCTTTGTGGACGAGTCTTCGTCGAGCCTCACAACCTGGTAATGGTCGAAATAGGAATGTTGCGGTAAGGTTTTAGGGGTCGCGCTCCTAGGGTATGTCCATTTCCTTCTGGATTAAAGGTGATATCATGGTATGGAGCCCAGATATTTTACCTATGTTGATGCTGCAAATTTATTATACTTTGTGGTTGTTGCTTTGTGGTTGAGGATCCTCGGATAAAGGTCGGTAACGACCGTGGGATGGCATACTTGTGTGTTAGTTACCTAGTTACAGCTGTACAATGTGAGGTAGCGTCAGTGTGTTGGTTACCTAGTTACAGCTGTACAGCGTGAGGTAGCGTCGGTCTTGTGTTTGCAAAGATCCGGTTAGGTTCTCGGGGCGTCTTTCCAGAGGCGTTTCCATTTCGGTGTAAGGAAGTTCCTTTGCCTGACTATTTGTTGGAAAATCCAAAGAAACAATACGCGCCCTGTACGGTTTTAGTTGTATAACCTGCTATGGAATGTGGCGGTAACCTGCTATTGAACATAGCAGCTATAGTAGGCATAAGTGCGAAATGCCTATGCTGGCTAAGATTAATATTATACTTTCGAAATGTTTTCCACACTAGACATAATAATAATAATATCAACTGATTTTTCGTAGTAAGCATCTTTGACTATCATAAGGAGAAATCTCCTCCAATTCTGCGTTTGCATTGTGTGTGTGGCGGGAGGCTTTATGGTAGTTTCATTTTCCAAAAGCATTGCGAAATTCTTTTATTTTCTTTGTGAAAATAACTTTTTTACGATCTCACACCAGTCACCATGACTGACTCGGAGCTTATTGTTCCCTTTCTAAACTCTGGGTGCCCATAATTTTCCACACGGGCAGCCTAGAGTTATGTTATCAGGATATTCTGGAACTTTGGAGGCAAGCTGGATGGCGAGACGTACTCTCGTACTTGTTTATTTATTCCGTTGTGTATTCTGTATGTGGACAAGTTTATATAACTGTCCAGTGATGTGTATTGTTGTATATTGACTCTGATGATGTAATGTATAATCTGATATAGTCTTTTGTTTTAAAGATTATTGATTCATCTATTATATATTGTTCCGCTGCGAATGTGAGATTCTGTTGTTGTTTCTGTTTCTGTTTTTCCGTTCTTTCTTTTCTTCTGTCTTCTTCTACCTCTTCTTTTTAACCCTAATGATTCGGTTTTCCGGCATTCGATTGCACGGCATTTGATACAGTGGACGTATTAATGTCCACTTTCGAGCGTCGAAAAGTCGGAACGTAACATTTTCGACCTCCGAAAATCGACATCAATACGTCCACTGTATTACATGCCGAGAAATCGAATGCCGGAAATGCCAGATCGTTAGGGAAAAGAAGAAAGAGGTAGAAGAAGAAAATAGAAATAACAACACATAATCACACAATCGTAGTGGAACAATATATAATAGATAATAACATGTCTCTATACAAAAAGAAACTACAACTGTTATTTATACATTACATCATCAGAGTACAATACATCAATAACTCAATACTGGATAGTTATATAACTTGTCCTCACAAATGCTGAATATACAGCATACCATACACAGCGAAATATAATCAAATACGTCTAATACGTCTTCGTCATCCAGCTCGTCTTCTGAGCTCCATAGCATTCTTTCCTGTATTTGTAATACTCAGTCTGACCCGAGCATTATAATAAAATAACACCGAGTCAGTCTGGAAAACCAGCGTGGGAAAACACACTCAATTTGAATTATTAGAGCTTTCAAAATCCTTTGAAAATCAAGGGTATCTCGTAAGACCACGCCACAAATAATACGACGGGTTTTTACCTTACGATAACCAAAACATTTCATATCAAATCCTCTGATATCATAATAGTGTCTAAGTACAAATACTTATTCAAATAGCTGAAATGCTTGCATCTCACGTTTCAGCATAGTTGGGTACAATCAAAACCGTACGACGCTTATTGGAGAATGGATTTCATACGAATGACTAGGTACTGGGGTATCACCTGTCATAATACACGTCTAGAACAGCGTACCGAGGACCACGCCGGGATCCCCTGCCACACAAGACCGGACTATCCCTAACCTGGATAGTCCGAATATGCTATCACCCCGGGTGTTCCCACCCTTTTCCGAGCTCCTTCCATAAATCGTAGTAATAATATCTGAGGGTATCTATAAAGGTGATAAACATACCCTAACTGGGTGCTACCCACTTAGCCTTGCTGCATCTCCCCTACTTTTCAGTCATTCTCGGTTGATGAGGCTAGAGGCTACGATTACCTCTTTAATAAATTTTTCACTTAGAATGCTCATTGTCCTCCAATAACAATGTACTTGTTAATTCCATGATCTCAGCGACCTAGAACTTAGCGACCTAAAAGGGATCAGCGACCCAGAAAGCTTTGCGACCTAATAGCAGGAAGCTCCGCGACCTAAGGACATAGAGGTTTGCGACCTAACAGCAGGAAGCTCCGCGACCTAAGGACATAGAGGTTTGCGACCTAACAGCAGGAAAAGGTTGCGACCTACGACCTAAGAACATAGCGACCTAAAGAATGTCGCGACCTAGCTGTTGAAGGAGGCTCTGCGACCTAAGGGAGTCTACGACCTAACTATCTCAAGAACTTCGCGACCTAGCAGTGTTGCGACCTAAAGGAGCTTGCGACCTAACTACTGAAGATGCTTGCGACCTAACTACTGAAGATGCTTGCGACCTAAAGCCTGAAGTGATCTAGCAACTTAACAGCCTAACGAGCTAAAAGCAGAGAAAGGAATGCGACCTACTATAGGTCGTTCACGACCTACTACTCGCTCAGATAGAAACAAAAGCAACTCAATCAGGCTGCCTTCCCTAAGTCGCATATGGACTGCGACCTATCTTAGGTCGCTCGCGACCTACGACCTAACTTAGGTCGTACGCGACCTAAGACCTTAGAAAATTTTCCAGAATCCAAATCAGCTCCTATAAATACCCCACCACTTCCAACATAACAGGGACTTTTGGCAAATCATTTCTTCAAGCGCCGTTACTCTGTCGAAGTCTCCATTCATCCAGCAATCAAAGATCCTCAAACATTCAAGACGCTACAACAATCTTCAAGAGATAATTCCTTACGTCCAACATGGATTCATTGAATTTCATCGACGAAGATTGAGCTAGTAGTCAAGATTGTTTCTTTTGATCAAGTTGTACTGTTTTGATAAGAGATTTGTATCGATTTGTAATCGAATTCAGTAATAAAGAGATTCAAAGTGGACGTAGGCTTAATCTCAAGCCGAACCACTATAAATTGCTGTCTTTTACTGCTTTTCTGCCAGTTTACTGCTTAAATTCTGTTCCCGTCACACGGGTGGTGCTTTCACGATTCTATTACACACACCGGGTGTTAGCGTTCACTTTTTAGCGTTAACATTTTGGTGCTTTCACTGAGAACCCAACTCAGGCTACTACTCACCATTGCTTCTCAGAAGTTTGCTGAAAAAATTTCCTACAAAACCAGAAGTTTATCAGACATAATGGCTCCTGGAAGGAAACGAAAGTCTGTCAGAACTGATGATGACCGTGATAATACTGCCACTTCTCTCTCTCCAAATCAGACAGCTCCAAGCGTCGGTGTGACGCGACAAGAGTTAGATGCTGCTGTATCCGGACTGTACCAGCAGATTGAAACTCAGAATAATCTGATGATGGAAAAGCTGAATGCTCTATTTGGTACGAATCAAAGACCAGTAAGTAATAAGGGAAACTTTGCTAATGTTGCTCCCAATTCCGAGGGGAAAAATATTCCTCACGGGGGATCAGGTGCTGCCGAAGGGGCACCCCTCCAGGCCGAAGGATCCAGGCCGTCACCAGTTCTTCATGAGCATTTACCTGGACAAACCCCCGAAAAGATGGCTGAGGTCTATTCTGCAAAATCTCTGAACAATGAGGAATATCTTTCTGGTATGATCAAGCAAATAATGAAAGAGAGCATGCAAAGAGATGAAGATGAGAGCGAATGGGGATTCACACCAAGTAGAACTCCGTTTACCGAGAAGATTCTAAAGGCTGAATTTCCTAGAAAGTTTGTTCCCCCCACCATTCCTGCTTATCGGGGAACAAGTGATCCAAATCAGTTCTTGTATAAATACGACTGGCACATGACCGGTGCAAGAGCAACCGACGAAATAAAGTGCCGATATTTCCCAGTTTATTTGGAAGGAGTGGCACTTCTCTGGTTTACCAAGCTTCCTGTCCGATCTGTAGATCAGTTTTATGATCTGACCCGAAAATTCAAAGAGCAATTCAGGTTATACGCTTCAAAGGCAAAAGATATAATGTCACTGTCCAGTCTTGAACAGAATCTGGGAGAGCCTATTAAGTCATTCTTGAACCGCTTCAACTCAGCTCTGGCAGAAGTCGATAACGCAGAGCCACGAATGATCTTGACCTATTTGATGCGCGCTATCGACAAATCGAGCGAATTTGGGAAATGGCTGAAGATGAAGGAGCCAAATTCGCTCGAGAAATTCTACAAAAAGGCTGATGAATTTATACGCCTAGAGAATCTCTCTGCACCAGCTAAAGTTGTGACAACAGTGGTGGAAAATAATGCTACCGTTCAAAGCAAGAAAGAACCTGCAGATCAGAAAAGGGAAAGTAATGGTGGGAAAAGGCAGAAAGACTTCAAAAAACCCCGTTTCCTTAAACCTTCAGACTTTACTCCTTTGACCGATACCCCGGAGAATATTTTCATCGCCACTAAGGATGTTGTTGAATTTCCAAAGCCACCGGCCGTGAAAGTTGGGAAGAATGCTGTTCAAAGCGGAAGATTTTGCAAGTTTCACAACCAACCAGGGAATGATACCAATGAGTGCCGCCATTTGAAAAGCCTGATTGAGGAATTGTTAAGAGAGAATAAGTTGCAGCAATATGTCAAGAGGAATAGAAAAGACCCATCTTCATCTAACCCGGGGCAACTACCCCCAGCTCATTCGTCTGGTTCAGGAGAAAGGCCTGCTGAAAAGGAAAGACCTGTTATCAATGTGATCACAGGAGGACCTCATCCAGCTGGTAGGAGTTGGGGTGAGATGGAAAGGTATGCTAGAGCTTTGAAGTATGCTCCGACTGAAGAAAGTGTCTTGATCTTGGAAGATGCTGCACCTCTAAAGCAGAAGAAGACTTTTCACGATGATATTATGTTCAGAACCAGGGATTCTATTGATGTGGAAGCTCCTACTGAGGACCCTTTAGTTGTTTCTGTCGGTATTGGGCCGGCTATTGTCAGGAGAGTTCTGGTTGATAGTGGTGCTTCGTGCAACATACTCTTTAAAAAGGACATTTGACCAAATGAAAATCCCCATGACAGATGTACAAGCCTCTTCACACAAAATTGCCGGATTCACAGGAGAACTGAAACAGCCAATTGGAACGGTGGACTTGTTTGTGGAAATGGGCGAAGGGCAGAAGAAGTTGGTTCGAAAGCAAACTTTTGTAATTGTTGATGGATTCTCCGCCTATAACGCTTTCTTGGGTCGGCCTACTCTTGATGCTTTCAGGGCCGTCCTTGCTCCTTGGTGTTTAACAATGAAATTTCCTACTGATAATGGGATTGCTGTTATCAAAGGAGATCAGAACGCAGGACGAGAATGTTATCTTGTAGAACTCCGAGAGGCCAGGAAAAGAGAAATGGGGAAAGATGCGGCAGCTCCACTCCGCATCAAGGAACCAACCCTGTAGCAACTACGGAGCGGCCCCTGTACTGGCGAACACAGCAATGCAAGAAAAGAAATGGATCCCAGAAAAGCCAGTACATGGGAGAATAGAGTAGTACCCATGGAGGTAACGGTACCAATATCTGTAGACTCGAAAGACCCAAACAAAGTGCTCAATGTGGGTTCACAGCTAAGCATAACAGTTCAAAACACACTGATATCATTCTTAAAAGCCAATCTAGATGTGTTCGCTTGGTGTCACTCTGATATGTGTGGGATCTCCCCGGAAATTGCTGTACATACTCTGAACATAGATCCGAAATTCACACCAGTGAAACAGAAAAGAAGAACTCAAGGCCCAGAAAGATCGACAGCGCTAAAGGAAGAAGTCGATCGACTCATGGAGAACGGCTTTATCAGAAACTCCACTTATCCGAATTGGGTTTCAAATCCAGTATTAGTCAAGAAGGCAAATGGAAAGTGGAGAGTATGCATAGATTTCTCAGATCTAAACAAAGCATGCCCCAAAGATTGCTTCCCGCTGCCCAGAATTGATCAATTGGTGGATGGAACAGCTGGGCATGAGTTGTTATTGTTTATGGATGCTTACTCCGGATACAATCAGATTATGATGCATGAGCCGGATCAGGAAGACACAAGCTTTATTACAGATGTGGGTCTCTACTGCTACAAAGTTATGCCTTTCGGATTGAAAAATGCTGGGGCAACCTACCAAAGACTTGTCAATGCAATGTTCAAGCCTCAGATTGGTAGAACCATGGAAGTTTATGTCGATGATATGTTGGTAAAATCAAAGAAAGCTGTAGATCACATGGGACACTTGGAGGAAATGTTCGCAATTCTTCGAAAGTACGGAATGAAGCTCAATCCATTGAAATGTTCATTCGGAGTAGAATCTGGGAAATTTTTGGGTTTCATTGTGAGCGCCAGGGGCATTGAAGCCAATCCTACTCAAATCACAGCTCTAAGGGAGTTCAAAGCCCCTAAAACAAAGAAAGAAATGCAAAGTCTCAATGGAAAAGTCGCTGCTCTGAGTCGCTTCATTTCCAAAGCCACAGACAAATGCATTCCCTTCTTTGACGCTCTAAAGAAGGGGAAGAAAATTTTTGAGTGGACTCCAGAATGCCAGAATGCTTTCGATGAACTAATTCATCACATGGAAACACCTCCGGTTCTTTCCAAGCCTACTGACGGTGAAGATCTTTTCATCTATTTAACAATTTCATCTCACGCCCTCAGCGCAGCACTTGTACGGGAAGATATGAAAATACAGCGTCCAGTCTATTACATCAGTAAACGGTTCACTGGGGCAGAGATGAATTATTCGAAGATAGAAAAGCTCGCCTATTGTTTGCTAATTGCTTCCAGGAAGTTGAGACCATATTTTCAAGCTCATCCTATCAAAGTTCTTACTGATCAACCTCTAAAGCAAGTCCTGTTTCATCCTGAAACTTCGGGTCGTCTTTTGAAATGGAACATTGAACTTAGCCAGTATGACATCACTTATCACCCCCGAAGAGCAATCAACGGACAAGCTTTAGCAGATTTCATCGCAGAATCTACTGACAAAGGCGATAGTGAAAACGAAACAACCGACGGCATTCCAATCCAGTGGAAGTTGTATGTTGACGGATCAAGAAATGATTACTGTTCTGGGGCAGGGGTTGTGCTTGAAACCCCCGAAGGACGATCATTGTGTTATGCATTGAGACTGGAATTTCCTTCAACAAACAATGAAGCAGAATATGAAGCACTTATCGCCGGTTTAAAAATCGTCAAGGAACTAAACATCAAAGTGTTACAGATTTTCAGCGATTCTCAGCTTATTGTTTGCCAAGTGAAGAAAGAATTTCAAGCCAGAGGAGGAAATTTGCCTGCATATTTGACAAAAACATCCGAACTCCTCAATGATTTCGATCACTACTTAATAAGCCACATACCCCGAGAGGAAAATATGAAGGCAGATTCTTTAGCAAAGTACTCAAGTTCCGGAGAAGCACAATTACTGGGATTAGTTCCTGTAGAAGTTCTGTCAGCTCCAAGCATCGATGAAATGGATGTTGATTGGATTATGGCTACGTCTCAAGAGCATGAATCATGGATGACTCCAATCAAAGAATACTTACTCAGTGGTTCAGTGCCAGAAAGTTCTAAGGAACGTCGAAAATTATTGAGAAAAGCGTCGAGATATATAATTCAAGATGGCCGATTATACAGACGGGTATTTTCAATGCCTCTGCTCCGATGTGTAACTAAGGAAGAAGCCAAGACAATTCTAGCCGAGGTACACGGAGGAGAGTGTGGGGATCATTCAGCTGGTCAAACTTTAGCTAAGAAGGTTCTTCGATATGGGTATTTCTGGCCTGACATTAATCGAGATGCTGCTATCTACTCTAGAAAGTGCGACAAGTGCCAGAGATTTGCAAAAATCCCAAGAGCACCTTCCACCGAACTCTCACAGATGGTCAGCCCATGGCCATTCGCCATTTGGGGGATAGATCTAATCGGACCATTACCAGTTGCCAAATCAGGAATCAAATATGCTATCGTAGCCGTTGATTACTTCACCAAGTGGGCTGAGGCTGAACCTTTGGCCACCATTACTTCTAAAAAGATGATAAATTTTGTAACGAAAAATATCATTTGGAGATATGGTGTGCCACAGAAAATAATCACAGACAACGGTACTCAGTTTGAAAGTGAAGAGTTCCAGGGTTTTTGCAAACGATTCAGAATTCGGAAAAGCTTCTCAGCAGTGGCTCATCCGCAGGCAAACGGGCAAGTGGAAGCAGTGAATAAAATCATCAAGTCAACCATCAAAAAGCAACTCGAAAGAGCAAAAGGTGGTTGGGTTGATAAACTTCCATTAGCACTATGGGCATACAGGACTACTCACAAAACTGCAACTGGGCACACTCCATTTTCACTGGCATACGGATCGGAGGCAATGATTCCAGTGGAAGTAGAAGTTCCTTCACATAGAAGAGTTCATTTCAACGAAGCTGAAAATGAAAAGCTGCAACTTGAAGCACTTGATTTTCTTGATGAGAAAAGAGAAGAAGCTAGGCTCAGAGTTTCAGCTTATCAGCAAAGGATAGCCAGGCACTTCAACTCTAAAGTTCGCCAACGCAGCTTTGAGGTCGGGGACTTAGTTTTGAAAAGGATCATGACGTCAACTGGTGTGTTTGGACCAAACTGGAAAGGACCATATGCCATTGGCAGTAAACTTCTTAATGGCACTTTCAAACTCATAACTGTCGAAGGAGATCCAATTCCAAGAGCCTGGAACAGCAACCACTTACGTCCTTATTTTACTTGCAAGAAAAAGCTTTGTTCAAAATTGTAAAATAATGGTGAATGTATCAGTTGTATTGTAAAATATTGTAAATCAGTGTGAATGAATGAAAGCTATAAAGTGGATGTAGGCCCGATTCTTGGCCGAACCACTATAAATCTTGTGTTCTTTACTATTTCATAACGCCTGTTTTATTTCGATATGTAAATACTTTAAATGTATTGCTAAAATGTCGATTCAAAATTGCAGGACATCAAAACAATGTTTGCTCGTCACAAAACCAAGCGACCTCTATAAATCACCTGTTATGCAAATACCGAGCGACAAGAAATTCCAAATACAAATCCTATACAAGGAGAACTTCACATAAAAAGTTGGCGACTCCACTGCGACAAACCTTTGTTAATTGGTTGAGATTGTCGATATAAACAAACATCCAACTAGATAACTTGCGTTTGCCCCGTGAAGTCGTTCAACAGTGAAGTCCACTTCTTCAAACATAGCAATGTAAGGAAAGAAGATGCGCTTGGAAACAATAATAAAAGATCGCTAATGAGCAGATGATGAGAGAACATTGCCAAGCAAACAAAGGAGCAGCCAAAAGGAGGTCTGCTTCTCAATAAAAGGGCCAGTAAGAACCACCGAAGGGACACCTTCCCAAGCAGAAGGAACAGGGCCCTTGCTGACGGATCGTGATGCATCCGATCAGGCAGCTTGCGTCCATCCCGTGGATCTACTTGCCCCTGAGACGCAACCTTCCTGGCACACCAACCACCCAACGCTCCTTCTCAAAGTTCAACAAAGCCCTCTTCGGAGGCACATGACCTCTTCGGAGGCAAAAGCCCTTTCCCAAGGCACCACAAGCCCTCTTCGGAGGCACATGACCTCTTCGGAGGCAAAAGCCCTTTCTCAAGGCACCACAAGCCCTCTTCGGAGGCACATGACCTCTTCGGAGGCAAAAAGCCCTTTCCCAAGGCACCGCAAGCCCTCTTTGGAGGCACAAGCCCTCTTCGGAGGCACAAGCCCTTTTCGGAGGCATAAGACCTCTTCGGAGGCACAACTCTTTAAGAGGAGCCCTCTCCGGAGGCATGTCCCAAAAATAAAATACTCGAACAAAAAGCATTCTTCAGAAGCACAGTTCAACTCTCAAAGGAAGGATTAACTTGTTCATCTCGAAAAGTTCCTCCTAAAAAAGTTGAAATACTACAAAATTCTTTCAGAAAAGTTCATTTCACTTCATAGGGAAATTCACTTCTTAATAAGTAAAAGTGATTATCCCCGAAAGTTGAAGCGTTCTTCAGAAAGAGAAAATAAAAATTCTTCTAAAGACTGGATATATTCTATTAAAAGCAGAATAATTCTCCCCTTAAAAGCGGAATAATTATCCTCTGAAATAAGAGTATTAGTCTTGAAAAAGCTAGGAATATTGCAATGCACTTACGGCATGGGGGCAATACTATACAATCCAATTATATTAATAAAAGCAACATGCCACAAGTTCGTTGCAATATCACGAAAAATAGATGTGGAATAAATGCATTCCCAAACACAGACAAAAAGTTTGTACAAGTAAAAGGAATCGTTTATCCTACACTAAAAAAGAGAAACAGATGCGTCCTCACATACACAAGAGTTTGTACAAGTAAAATAATTGTTTCATTTAGTACTATGAAAATTCTTTACATGTGCAGATATCTCAAAAAGCAAAAGTAGGGACCGGTACCCGCACAATCCTCGGTCGATACATTCAAAAAGCAAAAGTAAGGAGTAGAAAATCTAGCTTGTTATTCCTTCTTCTCGCCACCTTTGGAGCCTTTCCCCGGCCTAATGATTAGTTTTTGGAGCCGTTGTGGACGGGTCGGGGCAGAAGGAGAAAAAGGCGCGGCTGGATCAACTTCTGTTTCCTCCCCAGTGGAAGCACTTCTCTTCTTCTTCCTTATGCCACGCTTCCCCTTCCTCTTTGAAGAAGATTCGCTCCCCAGAGTAGTAAGCAGTGTTGAAAGCTTCGTGTCATCATCAAGGGACTGCTCCGGGGTCTTCTCGACGTCTTCAAGGTCCTCCGCCTTCTGTTCCTGCGAAGCAGCCGGATCATCCAGGCCTTGAAGAGCTTCGATTTTCTCTGCCTGTGATCCCGGTTGGGAAGCAGAAGGAGGTGTAACCTGTAAAGATGGAGGGACGGCAACTGAAGGAGTACGTGGAAACTTGTGCAGTGCTTGGTGCCTCCGCTGTAGAAGAAAAGAAGTTAAAATCAACATCTTCCGAAAATAGAGAAGGTATTGGTTCACCAAAGTTCAAGTAACAAGTAAGAAGGTCATCAAACTCGGTTAAATCAAATAACTGGTTCATTAGACCCGGAACTTCGCCAAAGTTACCTGGAGGAGTTGGCTTCGCAAGTTCAATTTCATATTTATCAGCCTCAGTTTCTTCCTGGCTCTTCTCCTCAATTTGGGAAAGAGGAGTCTCGGAAGTATCGAGTTTAGCTTCAGCATCTTTTGCAGCAAGTGGAGATTGAGAGCTAGAACCGATGATATCAACATCAGTCAAAGTTGAAGTATGGACAGGGGCAGGTAGTGATGTTGTCTTTTCTGGATGTTCCTCTACCACTGTCCCGGCTCTAGCTTCGGCAAGTTGCTCTTTGCCTCTAATAAGCGCATCACGTGCTTCATCATCCAGATAAAGCGCTACAAGGTCTGCTTCTGCATAGCCGGCAAATGTATCAAGTATGGTCTCCCAAACTTCAGCAAGTGTAATCTCATATTTGGGACCCAAGAATGAAAGGCTGCCGCGGCCCAGAACGCTGTGCATGTAGAAATCAAATAGAGTAGAATCGATGCTAGCTTTAGTGGCTTCGTGAGACTCTTCGGCCGCAACTTATCCAGCAACCGCGTCATCTCGCTCCTTCTCAACTTTAAGAAGCTTAGCCTTCAGTATTTCAATCTCCGCATTTTGGGACACAATTGTTTCCCGCAGTTCAGCATTCTCTGTGCGATATTCCCTGGTAATGTGCTGCTCGGCTGCAAGCTTCACTTCGGCGTCTCTCTGTGCAGCATGTGCATCCCGCACTTGCTTCTGAAAAACTTCTTCCTTTTGGGTATGCGATGCAGAAGACGAGGCGAGATCTTCCTTAAGTTGCTTGACTTCAGATGCAAGCTTTGCGTTGTCGTCTGCGATACTCGTCATCTCCGCATCATGCTGCTTACGCCATTTGTCCCATTCTGATTTATCATTTTCCATGGTCATCATCGCCTCAAGATTTATGTGGTTAACCCTTTGGAGTTCATCGACAAGTTTCTGCCATTGCGACATCCTCTCGATAGTAAGTCTGACCGCGTCAAGACTTTTAAGCATGTCTTGCTTATCAATCGGAACCAAATCCAAGTCAAAGCGCACTCCTTTTAGGCACCAATTTGGAAATCGGCTCTGAAGCGTTGGAGGGCCGTCTTTAACTTGATATTGTGGCCTGTTAATAATTGTTTGAATATCAGACTTCTTTAGAGGAGGAGAGCCGGCCGGAGTATCAGAAGGGATAGGAGCGCCAGTTTTTTCAGAAATTTCAGACGCGTCCTTCTCATCAAGTTTAACCCGTTTACTTGGGTCATCGGTAGCATGCTTCTTCCCTTTGTCATCATGATATTTTCTTTTATGAGAGTCATCGTCTCTCTTTCTTTGCTGCTCTTCGTAAGCACGCCTTTCTTGAGCTTTTCTAGCTGCACGCTCTTCGTCAGATTCTTTGCGGGAGGGAAGATAACGTCCATAATCGTAAGAATCACGCCCTCCGTAGCGCCGAAAGTTGTCGTAGTATGAGCCGGTACGCCCCATCGGAGAATCTAAAAAGCGGAAAAGAAGTAAAGTTTAGAAATTTCCAAAAAAAGAAGATAAATGCTTATAAGTGCTGGAAAATCCTAAGTGTGTGCGGCGTGCAAGCTACATGCGTCAAACTACAGACCACGCTTTAGTGTGGAAACAGAGACGACTGGCGTAGTAGGCGTCAGGATTTGTTTTAGGGTGGAAGTCGCTTCAACAACGGGAGAAGTCACTTTTGGATTATTATCCCCGAAAAGCTCTTGAGAAGTTATCATGATATCGCTCAAGCCATCAAAAGTGTCATCACCCTGGAGCTCAGCAGACTTCTCCTTTTCAACTTCCGTATCAATTGATTTCTCAGAAACTCGAGGATTCTCTTCCTCCTCAATAATTGGGGCAAGTGCCGACTTGCTGGATGACCCTACAACATCAATGGATGCGGAACATTTTATCAAAGCAGCCTCTACGACGGGTGCTTTTGATGCAATTTCTTCTACAGAAGTTGGGGCATTCGAGGCCTCTGCTTGAGAGCCCGAAGCAACTAACATTTCCGCATCAGAACTAGAAATTTCATGAATCTGAGTCGATCTAGAAGGATGTAAAAGACCAAACTGGTGCAGAAATTCATCTTTCAGCAAGAATTTGGCACTCCTCTCTTCAGTATCAACGGCACTCAAAGTATCTAAAATCGATTTGTGGTTGGTATCTCGAAGAAGAGAAGGAAGTGCTGCAAAAAGAAAGAATGGAATTAAGCATTTGACGGTTCGAATTCTGGAAAATCTAGAAAACGAATCGGTAAAGGGCAATCTTACTTCCGACTCTCCAGATGGCATAAAATCCCGGAGGACAACGAACGTAAAAGAATTGAGTCAAGAATCCATGGGCACTTTCGGGCAAGTCCAGAATTAGTTTACGGTTCCTGGCACTCCTCACAAGTATGATAGAGGGATGGTCTTTGTTCTTTGCAAATGTACACAAGAAGCGAATTTCGGCAAAAGTGGGAAAACGGTCCAACGTTCTCCTGAAAAGCACACACAATCCCAGCAGGATGGAGTATCCATTAGGGTGTAGTTGAAAGGGAGAAATAGATAGCCGAAGGAGAAGTTCTCGAAGACAGTCGTTAAATGGGGGAATGGCTCCACTCGAACACATCTGACGGTTCACAGCAACAAAGCCAAGAGGCGGCCTATCAGCAGTGTCGCTTGACCCAGGAAGTAAAGCATCTGCTTCGGCAATGCCAAATTGGATGCACAATTATCGGAAGACTTTATGACTCAGAGTGGTAGGAGTCCTTTCCGGAGGGTCGTTTAGTGGAGTAGCAATTGGAAAAGCTTCTCCGGCTATTTCCAAGTCTTCTTGTTGAGATGCCATTCTACACAAGGAACTGGACGATCAAATATTAAGGTGCACGTTTCCTAAAAAAGAGTGAAGTGTTGTGCAAAACTAATGCAATAACAAGCAAATGTAAATGAAACTAAACTAATTGATACTTGTCAGTTATAAAGTTTCAGGGCTTGATATCTTAAGTCCAAAAACAGTGTTGTGTTGATGCAAATAAATCAGCTTTAGTTGATCATTTCAATCTTGTTTTAATACTTCACTTAGATTTGTTAGTTCACAGCATTTCATTCACGAAGTTCATTTAAGCTTGATATTCTTTGTCAACTAATCTGTCGTTTGATGTGGGCAATCAATGGCAGTATATTCGTCCCATTTTTCTGTGAATGTTGCTTCTAAACAGGTTATCAGCATTAAAGTTGAGGCAATCTGAAAAGAAGTACAAAGTCCAAAGCAATTCAAATTCAGAAAATCAGTCAAATTCTGCTCAAAAATTCTAAGTGTTAGGTCGCTTACGACCTAACACAGGTTGCAGCGTTCTTATGCTGAGTTGTTTAGGTTAAAAGTTCAGGGCTATGAAAAATTGTCTAAGTATTAGGTCGTTCAGCGACCTATCATGGGTCAAGATTTCTGTAAGTCGCACGTTGCAGTTGAATGGATTAAGATGAGGCAATTTTCTTTAAGTCCTAGGTCGTGCAAAATTGTTTTTAAGTTGGAGATTCTCTAGGTCGCAAATGTTGTCAGATCGCAAAGGCTTAAGTCGCTAAGCATTCCCACGCGACCTAACTCTTAGGTCATTCAAATCTGATAGGTTGTTGACTTCCTCTCCAAGCAACATCATATTGGGTCCAATAACCCAATACCGCCAGTTCAAAAAGAGTTCATCTTCCCCTTCATCCTACCTCAACGTACCACCGATTAACTAGCAAATCAATGGCGAACCCTACAGATCCGTAGTAAAAGCTTTCGTATGATCGCAAATCACCACGGCACATCAAATGACAAACGAAAGTCAGTTGAGACTACCGTTCAGAAAGCATGATGCATGAAATTAGGCTTAGGACAAGTAACAACGATTCATGATCAAAGCAGTGACTATGGACGAATAAAGGTCGATCCACTTACGGATTATGATTGGTGAGAAAGAATCGTCAGTTGAATGAGTCGAATTTGTCTTTGGAAGCTCGAAAAATCGTTAATGGCGATGGAAGCTCAAAACAGTAAGGTGAGGAAGAAGGTGCGACCTAACCAATTTATATGAAACTGAGAATGGGAGGCGAACAGGCGTGAAGTTCTAGGTCGTTCGCGACTTAGCAAGGTTGAGTCGAAGCATACGACCTATGGCATAGTCATATGCCTCGAGGGGCAAATGTTAATTCCATGATCTCAGCGACCTAGAACTTAGCGACCTAAAAGGGATCAGCGACCCATAAAGCTTTGTGACCTAATAGCAGGAAGCTCCGCGACCTAAGGACATAGAGGTTTGCGACCTAACAGCAGGAAGCTCCGCGACCTAAGGACATAGAGGTTTGCGACCTAACAGCAGGAAAAGGTTGCGACCTACGACCTAAGAACATAGCGACCTAAAGAATGTCGCGACCTAGCTGTTGAAGGAGGCTCTGCGACCTAAGGGAGTCTACGACCTAACTATCTCAAGAACTTCGCGACCTAGCAGTGTTGCGACCTAAAGGAGCTTGCGACCTAACTACTGAAGATGCTTGCGACTTAACTACTAAAGATGCTTGCGACCTAAAGCCTGAAGTGATCTAGCAACTTAATAGCCTAACGAGCTAAAAGCAGAGAAAGGAATGCGACCTACTATAGGTCGTTCACGACCTACTACTCGCTCAGATAGAAACAAAAGCAACTCAATCAGGCTGCCTTCCCTAAGTCGCATATGGACTGCGACCTATCTTAGGTCGCTCGTGACCTACGACCTAACTTAGGTCGTACGCGACCTAAGACCTTAGAAAAATTTCCAGAATCCAAATCAGCTCCTATAAATACCCCACCACTTCCAACATAACAGGGACTTTTGGCAAATCATTTCTTCAAGCGCCGTTACTCTGTCGAAGTCTCCATTCATCCAGCAATCAAAGATCCTCAAACATTCAAGATGCTACAACAATCTTCAAGGGATAATTCCTTACATCCAACATGGATTCATTGAATTTCATCGACGAAGATTGAGCTAGTAGTCAAGATTGTTTCTTTTGATCAAGTTGTACTGTTTTGATAAGAGATTTGTATCGATTTGTAATCGAATTCAGTAATAAAGAGATTCAAAGTGGACGTAGGCTTAATCTCAAGCCGAACCACTATAAATTGCTGTCTTTTACTGCTTTTCTGCCAGTTTACTGCTTAAATTCTGTTCCCGTCACACGGGTGGTGCTTTCACGATTCTATTACACACACCGGGTGTTAGCGTTCACTTTTTAGCGTTAACAGTACTGATAGCATTCATCCATACAAGTCCATTCCGGGTCCGAACGGAACCGAAGGCACTATTCCTACTACATCCATCTAGGAATAATCCTCGGGATTAGTAGCGATTAGCCCTTGCACTTCACTTCTCCACCTTCGACTCCATGCTCTTGTTTTCACATCGAAAACGTACTCGTTGAATCGAAGTGGTTTTCGGATAACAAATCAGATCCCGGTCTCTTCGAAACAACGTTCGATATTTTCGGTAAACTCAACCTCGGTTCTTTAGGAAATAAATAGATGAAAATAAGATCAGAGATCACCTCCTAACCGTTAGTGGACGGATTTCCTTATCAACGTCCTAGAAGAACGAAACGAGTTTATACGTATAGTATAGCACCTCGAACGGTAATTGTACCATATAATTCCCGTATTTCACCTAGATATTCTCAAAGTTATATTTTGGGTCCAGATTTGATAGTCGGTTATTTAACTATCAAATAAACAACCAGTCAACCAATTATTCCATTTTCCACTGAATAACTCCAAATCTCTTTTTAATTTAAGTTTTAACAAATTAAATCTCTTTATCCAAAATATACGTACTTAACTTATCGAATTTAGTCAATTCACCAACTATCCCTTTCCAAAAGAATGTTTGAAACCCCTTTTTAAAAACAATATGGAAAGTACCACTGCGGTATCAAACCATGGATTCACAGCTCAATGGTCACGTCTCTATCCCAAAGAAATCCAAGACTTAACTACAGGCACTCGCTGCCTCCGATTTCGCCATGCGGTATACCATTACTTCCCGAAAACTTTATTAAATAAATTTTCAGAATAATACTTATGAAATTTCTATAATAATTTTCCAAGTAAATTTTAGGCAGTTACTCTTTAAAATAAAAGTTATTATAAAATAATATTAATATAGAATAATCTATCTCTTAAAATAATAATACTGATTAATCCTTAAATAATAATTAACTTAATATCAATCATTTATAAAACTACTTAATTAATACATAAATATACTTTAAACAATTTAAAACAACTAAATAATAAATTTTCTGAAATATTCTTTGAACACTTTTAATTTTTCTAGTTAATACTTAAAAATCCTCCTTTTTAAAATAAACTTAACTTTTCAGGAAAACTATATTTTCAACTCCAATATAGCCAGTCTAATATTAATAAATCCTTTTCGATTTATTTCCAATTTGATTTACGTTCCAATTCCGTAAATCCCTTTTTCACATTTCTAAAAATAAATCCACCATTTATTTTTAAACCGATTTACCCATCTCCTTATAAATCCTCATCGTGAATTTATAATTTCAATTTATCCACTGATAATTTACTTTACTTCCCTCTAAATTCATATTTTCCTTCCTTTTTATAATTTAAAATCTCTTTTTAAATTTGGAACATCAATTTCATATTTTATTTTCAAATTCCCTTTTTATTTTCCCAAATCTATTTTAAATCTCGATTCTAATAATAAATCCTCTTTATTCTTAAACAATATCGCTTAAGTTCTATTATTAAAATCCTTTTGTTTACACTATTCAAAAATCTCTATTTACAATATTCCAAGATCTCTATTTACAATATTCCGAAATTATTAAATATAAATTTTAATCAAACTATTTATTTTTTTCAAAATTCATTTCTTTTAAATTAATCCAAATTTTACTATAATTATTTTTACTTCAAAGTCTCCTTCAATTCCTTTTTAAATTTAATTTACATATTCATGGTATTTTAAAAATACCAAAATCTAAACCAGAAAAACCATAACACCAAATAAATTTAAATCACGCTATAATCTATCACAGATTATTCAACATATCATATCACTGCAAATGAAAATAATTTCAACATTTTTTAGGAATCCAGTTGGATCCCTCCAACCTGTTCCACTGCATCTACAGATGTTAATACAATATAAAAATATCAATCCCACTTCGAGCGGGATATCGCGGTTTATAGGGTCATCCACTATTATGCGGGGCACATAGGGTCTCATCCGCTATATATATATATATGCGGGAATATCAATCACTCCAATATATATATATACTACTATATATAATATCACATCCAACTCATAATAATTATCAAATTCAACAATCAACCAATAATTAATTTTAACTATTTAAAATTAATTACAATATTCCAAATTTGAGTGAGATTAACTCACTTTAATTTTATGTCGCTATCACATTCCGTTTCCGATTGAATCCAAGTGCATTTGAAATTATCTAAAATTTCAGAAGCTCCAAATTCGTCCAAACCATTTTCAATGCGTAGATGATGACATCACGATCATAACGAATCCTTGAATCATCCGAATTGGACCTCGTACGCATGAGATATAAAATTTTATAAGTTGATGAGAATTTAATTTAACTTAAACATTAATTTTAATTTAAAAATTAAAACCATACCCACGGAGACAAATCCCGGCCCAAAACTTTCAAACCCGCTCCATCCTTCTTCCTTCCTCCTCTTTCTTCAATTCCCTGAACCAATATGCACAGCAACACCCGTGCATGTCCACACTCAATATCCCATGAACCACCTCATGAAACAGCACGCCGATTACGCCAACAACTCTCCTATCGAAACCCGCACCTCCCCATCCTCTCGAACCTCGCCTCGAACCACCATGTTGAGTCGCGATCGTACCACCCTCCACCAAAGTACTATAGCGACACGAACCACCAGAGACCACCGAGCTTCATAAAAACTTGACTGGAGATGCGTGAATCCACACTCCAAAACCCACGATGATGCATGAAGTTGCCCAAACCCCAAACCCTAGGTCGTTGGCAAGCTCCGACATTAAATTCGAGCATCCCAAACTAACACCGCACCCAAATTTGAGCATACTAGGTCAAAGCACTCGGCAAAATAGGATATTACAAACAAGATTCATAATTTATTGTTGAGTAGTTTAGGAGTTATATTTTTTTCTTTCAATTTTTTTTTCTACTTTGAATGCTTTCGGCTGTGATGTTTTCTTTTTAAAAGAGTGAAAGGAGGGGGAAACGTGTTTGAATAGGTTAGCTACAGTGATTTGAAAGGGAGAAAAGTTGATGTGAAATATTTGTCAAGTCAATGAATATATATATATATATATATATATATGTGTGTGTGTGTGTGTGTGTGTGTGTGTGTTATTTAAATTTAAATCATCTCGATTTCATAGCTTAAAATCTTGACCTCCTATCGAGGCGTGCCGCTAGGCGTTTATAATGTTGTACCTCTATTCCGAATGCAATGGAAAAGGTTTCGAGTCCTAATTCGATCGTATGGAGAATATAGTTTTTTGGACCCAATTATTATATTGAATTTTCGATATAAACTTCAGCGCGTTTATATCCTGTACGGCTAACGATAACTCCAAACATTACGAAATTTGAAATCCGATAATAATACACTATTACGGATCCAATGGAACTTGTTTCATCGAATTCCGACACTGTGCCCCGGAAGGCTATTTTTAAATGTCAATTCAAACGATATATTTTTAAAACTGAACAAATCACTTTTAAATTCAATTTTAAAGCTTTTATTATCTTCAGTATTATCAATATAAATTTTATTAGCCTTTAAATTATTTTTAACAAGCTTAAAACTCAAGATTTAATAATTTAGCCAATTTCCAATTATTTAATTCAATCATTTAATTATCCAATAAATGGTTATATTTGAAGTTTAAGTTAAAAATTAACTTTTAAATATTTAAAATCAATTATATATTCCAATTTCAAATATCCAAAATTTTGGGTTGTTACATTCCTCCCCCTTATAAGAATTTCTCCTCGAAATTGCTACGTAAGAAGAATGGTCCAAAACCCATTCACTATTTTCACAAAAACCAATCAGTTTAAACAATTTTTCAACCCAATCTATTTAAACCACATTATCACTATCACTAACTTCCAATTTCATCCATGGATTCCAAATAATATCTTTTACTCAACCATTTCAAACTAAAATCCCAAATCAAATTTTAATTATTAAAATTTATTCAAAAATTTTCTAACTCCTTAAATTTCGAAACATTTCGCCAGCGTCTCCTTTGCGCGACTAGATCCGAAAAACAACAAAAGTGCCTCTACGGGCCCAAATCATCAAAGAAAAAAAAGCCAAGTGGCTCAATAAAAAAACCGTCAATTTCATACACAATTTAAACACATACCTTTTTGTCGGGCAATCAAATTTTATTTTCTGAAATCGAAGGCATCAGTTTAGCTTTTGCTTTTAAATACCCGTACCTTACTTACCAATAATATCCAATCATTCAATTCCCAAAAACATTATATTATTCCTTTTCAAAATTTTCAATACTTGCTTTATTTAAACCTGTACGATGTACATATATCATCCGTACGCAGTATCAAATCCGATTGCTCACTCGATCACACAATTTCTCTTCCGAACTAGTATCGTTCACACGACTCTGTAGTGCAGACTCAGATCTGGTTCCTTGATCAGAAACCGTCATTCTCCTTGCATAGCCATATACTATGATAGGGAATTTCAGGATCAATCAAAAATCCATATCCAGGGTTCGCCGTCGAAAATCGAGTCAAAAATCCTAATTCGGATCGATATAACTATCTCGAAATTCTGTGCTCGAATCTGGATCAAATTGTTATGAGAATAAAATAATATACATACGACTTACGTATTAACTTCCAATTTATTCTTAGTTATACCAATTCTTTTATTCTCACTCATTTCATTTCAATCAATTATTCATAAATATCATTCTCATCCTATTAGTATATTACCTCAATACCAACTTCACTTTAGAATTTCACCATCTATTTCTTAAGTCTATTAAAAACCTTATATACAAAGCTCTTATGTTTATTATAAATATTTATACAACTACTTATATTTATTTTCACTTCATCACTTAACTTTACATCCATTTTTATTCAAATTCAATTCCAATTTCTATTTGGACTCAATTTACCTTCAAATTTTTAAATATTGAATTTTATCAACCATATCCCAACCCATATTCGAATCACTAATTTATTTCATATCTAAATCAAATTTTATTTTCCAAACTTTATTTTATTTAGCCTAACCTGAACAAATTCTTCCACTTCACTTTATTTAACATAATTAAAATTAAATATCATCCCAATATTCAATTTAAATTTTTATTTACTTACAAGTAAATTAACTTGTTCATCCGCTAATTATTTCCAACTTAATAAATTCTATTTCAATTATTATTATTTAGTTTACTTAGGCTAGATTTCCAAAATTCGAGTTAGATTTCACTTCACAGAATCAAATTTCAAAATTTCTTAAGTTATCAAACTTACTACTATTCTATTCACCAATTTTCCTCCAATTCGCTTCATTTAATTGGTTTTCTTTACTAATTTATTCCATTATCACACTTACTCTCCATTTAACTCTTCTCAAGTTAATTCCATTCTAGACAAATTTCAAACTTTATAAGTTTTCAAAATTATTTATATTCCATAAACATTTTAGATCAAACTCCAGAGTTTAAAACAATTATTTATTATTTCAAAATCATTTTTGAAATCATATACACCCAAAAATTCTTGGTATATCAAATCATCCCTTTGAATTTCAAAACCAAAACCAGTTTTGCAAACAACTCCAATTCAAATCATTGAGGTAGCAACTCCTCGCTTGGAAACTCGAAAATAAAAGTCGATGATGCTGCAGTCATCACCGAAATTATTTTCCAGCGGCCGAAGTGAGTTCAATGCTTTTATTTCCCTTTAAAACCATTTTTAAATATTTTTAATTCACAAATCTCAATAGATTTTATAGCAACCAAAATCAATGGTTTGTTTAGTTCAGAAACTTTTAATCGTACAAGGATGACGAATAAACTATCAAGTGTATCCTACGATCAACAGCCTTTGGTAATTACTCAATAAACTATCCATACAACCTTAAACAATTAGAAATATCCTTTCCAAACATCTTATAAGCCAAAACAGCCAAGAATTTTCACACATTATTTAAGTTTATTTAATTGGTTTCTTTTCACATCATTATTTACCTTTTTATTTATTTTCATTCATTCATACAATGTCTTTTTCTTTCTTTCATGTACTTACATAAATTATTTCACAATATTAACTTACATTCATAACATTTCTCGTACATCAAAATTCTTATTTAGAAATAATTTCATTGAACACTTCCATTACTTAAGTTTTACTTGTATAATATTCCATTACATATTCTATTAACAATTCAACTTATTAAACATTTCTGGTAAGTTATATATATTTTAGGAATGTAATTGAATGTTACACAAGTTTTTGGTATTCGCCCTTGAAGAGAAAATAAATATTTCAATATATCTAAAAATTCAATTAAAACTTTAACCTCATTCACATAGTAAGAATATAAGATACATTTAAAACATCTTCATAGCATTATGCTAGAATTTTCCAAAAAGTTTAAACAATGTTAGAAGTTTATATCAAAACATTAGGATAAGCCCATTTTTTTAATAAAGTTCCTTAAATCCGATAATTTATTAGACTCGTTATTTTAAAATAAGTATAATCCTATATTATTAAACTGAAACTAATAGTATACTCAAATCTTACATTAAATATCCAAATCAAAGTATAAAATTTCATATCTTCATAATGAATTTTACACACTTGTTTAAAATGAATATTCAAATCATGGAAAAACATTTATTATGGTTTAATACGAAGTTCAAATAGTGAATAAACCTATAAATTTACTGTTAGTGCTTCGAAATCAAGTAAATATTTCAAACCATAGTTCCAAAATAGAGATTCAAATTTATTGGTCAAGTATATTACTATGAATAAAACTTTGCAAATCATTTTTTCCATTTATATAATACCTTTAAATTATACATTCAAAGAAACTTATATAAGTCTTACCTGAAATATTCATTTGAAAACTTCATATGCAAATCAATCATCTTTAATACTTTGCGGAAAAAATTTATTTGTAAAATTTCTTGCTTCATTTAAAAATACCACATAACAAATTTTTAAATAACATCTTTATAAATATATGCAAACTATTTGAGAAAAATTATTTACATCATTACTTATATTTAAAAAGAAGTTATTGAAAACCCTAAATCCATCATTAATAAATCTCAAAAGAAGTTATTAGTTTTAAATCTCAAAATACTTTTAAACATCATTAATAAATCAATAATCATTTACTTTAAATATGTTTTATTTAATTAATAACTTCTCACAATATTTACAACACTAATAATTTACTATTAAACCATGTTGTACATAAATAAACAATATTTTAAACATTTAAAAGTATTTAGAAATGAAAAATGACCAAAATACCTTTTATATATACTTTATCAAAATACTTCTATAACTCGATGTTTTAACAAGTTTAGCCTCGTTCTTGTAGACTCTGGTCTTACGTTGATCAGGCTTAAGACTAGAAATCTCCAAGTACTTAGTAGGCATGTTTCAACACCCAGTTCAAATACTTACAAACATGTATGAAAAGTACCACTCAAAATCTGATGTCAAATAATGATGTTACGATAGGAGTGGCCCGCTGCTGATCCAGTGTTTACGCAATGGACACAAAACTTTCCAAAAGATCCTTCCACCTTTCGGATTCTAGAAAAATATCATAGTCATTTCGTAAACAAGCGACCATCGACCCCTGCTGTAGTGGTAACTGCTGATTCAATGATTTACGCAATGGATGCGCTTCCTTCTCGGAAGATCCATAAACAACTGATCCCAAGATCGAAAGCACCTCCATTGGGTAAACTAAAGAACCATCTACCCTGAAAAGATAATCGAGGAACTCATGAGTTTAAGTCTGGACAACCATATCGGTTCGAATCTATTTCTGAATTCACCCAAGTATATTAGGGTTTATCGGTCGAATCCATTCCTGGATTCCCCTAGTCCATCTGGGTCGAAGCATATCATACTATACTTCTTCGCAGAGGGTACTTCCCTATACCTCTTACTTCAAAATATAACATACCATATATAGTACCCTTTCAAAATCATAGCTTCTAATATCGCACTTAAATAAATTCCATTATATATAAGATTTCATTTTCAGATAGAGTACTTTCCAAAATCAATAATCTCGAATATATCAAATCATTCTTATTTAAATTCCGTTATATATAAGATTTATCTCTTCAGATCGAATACCTTCCAAAATAAACAGTTTTCAAAATCACCTTATACTTATATAAAGTCCGTCTTATACAAGAATCAAAAAATTTCCAAAATCAATTTCGCTGTATGAAAAGCCATATGGGATTTAACATCTTTTCTTTATAAAATGTTTTGAATTTAGAATAGTTTTGTATATAAAATCGTTTTGTGAAATAGTTTTGTAAGTAAAATAGTTTTAAAAAATAGTTTGTAAATAAAATAGTTCGTAAAATAGTTTTGTAAATAAAATAGTGTGTAAAATAGTTTTGTAAATAAAATAGTTTTGTATATGAAATAGAATAAGATGTTTGTATAATAAAAATAAAAGAAAATAGTTTTGTAAAATGGTTTTAAATTAATAGTAGTTTTGCATACAAGAAAAATTCCAATTTAAATTACAAAGATATCCAACCTAGCAACTTTCAATTTCAGCGCCAAAGCATATCAATAATATTAGAACATAAGATGTACATATGTCATCATTTTGCATAATCACATTCGATCGCTCGCTCGATTACACAAGTTCACTTTCGAACTAGTATTTTTCATTCGACTTCCCTAATGCGAACTTCGATAAGGGTTCTTGACTAGAAACCATCATTCTTCATGCATAGCCATATACTATGATACAGAATTCTAGAATCAAACCGAAAATCCATATCAAATATTCGCCATCAAGAATCGAATGAAAAATCCTAACACGAAATGGTGTGATTCACATAGAACTTGTGTGCTCAAATCTGAATCAAATTAATTTTGCGAATAAAACAATATACATACAACTTACGTAATTATTCCAATTTGTTTCATCACAATTACATTTCAATTAAATTCATTATTAATCTCGTTGATTAATACAAGTATCACTTCATACCTTAATATTTGTTTCACAGAATTTCTCCATTTAATATAAAACATTAATATATTCATTCTCATAACATTGCTTGTATTTCTCTTCATTTTTAAATTACATTCAATTTCTCATGTAATATTTCTCATTTAATACTACATTTATTGCAACATCCATTTATTTCATAAACAATTTACAAGTCGTGACTTTATTTAAAATCATTTCACTTTTAGTTCAGATTCATTTATCCAATTAGTTTTCACTTACTTTTCAAATTTATTTATGCCACATTTCATAAATTTAATTAAGTTCATAACAGTTTTTTAAAAATCTCATTTACAGCTTTTCCTTAATCATAATTTCGATTTAAATATGCGAAGGATTAAAGTTCATACTTTTATATTATTACATTACATGCTGATAATGTATACAACAATTCTATTCATTTACTAAACATAGGTATAACAAATTTAACCTTGTTTCACCTGCTTTCAATTTAAGGTTACCAAATTAAACTGCATAATTCAATAAAATTTCTACATTTCAACTAATATATTAATTCAGAAGTTTCGACTATCCAAAATATCCAGATTTTCCATTTTATTTCAATAGTTGAAACTACCAATCAACAAACAACAATATTCACAACCAAACATTTCAATTTCATAACCAAATATC
The DNA here is from genome assembly GCA_030737815.1 of Allium fistulosum. NCBI lineage: Eukaryota > Viridiplantae > Streptophyta > Magnoliopsida > Asparagales > Amaryllidaceae > Allium > Allium fistulosum. Next base: position 913,530,477 of record CM060906.1, read on the forward strand.
ATAATTATCCACTTCATTCTCTTTAATTCACCATTATTAAACTAGTGTTTAGTCCATAAATTCAATCAATAATAATAGTGTAACGACCCAATTTTTCGACTTCCGGAAGTCGACATCAATACGCCCACTGTATCAAATGTCGAACCATCGAATGCCGGAAAACCGAATCATTAGGGTTAAAGAAGAAAGAGGTAGAAGAAGAAAGAAGAAGAAACAGAAACAATACCAGAATCTCACAATCGCAGCGGAACAATATATAATAGATAAATGAATAATCTTTAAAGCAAAGAACTATATCTGTTTATACATTACGTCATCAGAGTATTACAACAACAACAACACACAACATTGGCAGTTATAATAACTTGCCCATATGATTGAATACATAGTGGAATGATAATAGTATACGGAAGTACCACTACAAGAAAACTGATTTTTTGTAGCGCCCAAAAACCGCCACTACGTATTTTTAGTGGCGTTCCGATAATCGTTACGAGAAAACATGCCACTAAAAATCCTCGAGTATTAGTTGCACTTTTTAAAACGCCACCAAATTTGTTTTTTTGATAGCGTTTTTATAACGCCATAGAATTCCTTTTTTGTAGCGCCTATTTACCACCACCGAAAAGGTTTTCTCCTCCATGATACTTTTTATGGCGTTATCTAAATTTTTTTTAGCGCCTGTTTAACGCCACCGAAAGGGTTTTCTCCTCCACGTTACCTTTTCATGGTGTTATATACATTTTTGGTAGCGCTTAATAAACGCCAGCATAAGTGTACTTGATTTTTTAATCACTCTTTTGTAGCGACATTTTAACGCTACCAAAATAAATAATATCCAGTAGCGTTTGTTTCCCTCCACCTGCTACTCCAGATTTACCCCTGATCTAGCATCCAATTATATAATAACAGAATACGCAAGCACATACACTTTTGAACACAATATATTAAACAACTACAAAATACGTATACGCATTGAAGATCCATAAGATACATAGACATTCATACATCCACATACATATCCACAAGATACATAGACATTCATACATCCACATACATAGGTGTCGACAAAAAGCTACCCGTACACATACACAACCAAACTACCATAAGTGTTATAACCAAACTACCATAAGTGTCATAACCGTACATATACATCTGAAATAAACGTCTGAAATAACCAAAGTACCGAGCAAAACCTGAACCACCATAAAAACCTGAACCACCTTTCATTGCTGATGTCTTCAAAACCTGAACTACCTGTCAACAAAGAACAGAACAAAAGAGTGAGAAAACAAAACCTGAACTTAAAACTGCTTAAATAAGCAATGTACTGAAACAAAACATATGGACGACAATCGACCACTTCTCTGCACTGCCACACCACTCAACTACCTTGCCACTTCTTCCTACACTATCACTGTACTGCCTTAGCCTGAACTTCATCACCAAACAAAGCACCTGCACCGCCCCACCTTCTAATACACTCCTTCCAGAAACAAAATCCACCTCCACAAACGACCAGCTTGCCTGAAACAAAATCCACCTGAAAACATCCAACCACACAAACACGCTCACCCAAACTCTCATCAATCCCATATTGCATCTCCTACAAATTGCATCACTAACATTCCACCACAATCCATACATAACTCCTCACCATCAATTATTTTCCCTCCCCTGAACCTGAACCACCAATCACAATCATTCAATCACAATTCGAATATAACACCCCTACTTATGTACTTTTGTCATTTTACCAAAAATCTATCTGCACTTTAGCTGCTAGCATTCCTAATGTATATATAAAAAAAATTATATACCTTTCATTTTGACTTAATAATGATTTTTTCCATTGGCCAAGCTATGGGAACGCCAAAGCAATCATCCATGCACGTCAGACCCGATGTTGGTCTCCATATCTTTGCATCTGGAACTATCACCAATTCAATCCAAACTTTTACAGCATTACGTCCCAATGGACGACAATGGACCATCGTTATCGGATCAGTTGATGCAATATTTCCTTCAGCCACTACGTCTGCTCCACCCAAATCGATCAACTGGCATTTGGCATCCTTTTGCATGGTTGCAATCGGCTGAAAGAAAAGAGATTATTATGCACAATGTATACATGCACATTAAATAAACTTTCATACACAGTTAACTTCTTCAAATTTGAAAATTAATACTTACATTTTGCGATTTATTCATGACCATATGTGCGGATTTCATGGGAGAATTCACAATATTTTCAGTATCATCACGACTCTCATCTAGTTTTTCTTGATCAGCTTCTACTTTTGATCTTGGCCATGCTACTTTCCTACCAACTGCATCTCCAATGCACGACATATCAGATGTGGGTCGCCACAAATAAGCATCTTTATTTACTACTTTGTCCACCCAAATCACAACAGCAGACGGACCGAGTGGAATACCATTAACAGTATATTTTGGATTAGTGGCGTGGATTCTTCCTTCGGCAACTACACCTTCACCCTCAGTCCAACCGTAAATTTTGCAAGTGTCTTCGATGATGCTGGTACTCTAAAAATGAGAAGTGAAATTCAAGACTTTAGTATGCTATACAAAAACAAAGAATATGTGTTAAATTTTTATTCAGATGGGGGGTGTGCTCGCTGCATTTTAGACATCAATAAGCTCGCAGCATATTACACTAATATACTTAACGTGAAAAAAATTACCGTACTGGCTGCACTACAGTTCAACCGTTCGCAGCGGGACCTTGATGCAAACTGATGGCCAAGCAACTACCTTATTCTTAGCGTCTGCTAAGACTGCCATTTCAGGTGTAGGCCTCCATAAATAAGTATCTGCTTTATCCACTGAATCTGTAACAACGCTCCCAGCATTTGGTCCAAGACGAATGCCATTGACAACGTCATCTGGGTCCATGGACAACAGCCTCCCATGGGCAACAACTCTAGAGGTTCCATCCCAATTCAACAGCAAACATACTTCGTCGTCGATCTACAATTAATCAACCGAAAATTAAATCAATTACTGGATTAAAAAATTAAAATATAAATTTCATTTATTGAGTAATATAAATATTATTTTTACCGAATCAGGTGAGTTCCTTCTCGAACTTTCTTCACCCTGTAGCGAAGCACGAATATAAATTAATATTTTACGAATATAAATTAATTTCCAAAAGTTTACCTTCTGGTCCATCAGAGTCTGTATCATTCCCTTCAATTCTGCTATTTCCTCTCGACACCGAGACACTTGTTTATCTTTGGACTGGGCCAAAGCTAGCTTGGTTAAAGTGCAACCCCTACCCAATGCCCTTAACCGTCCCGGTTTATCTTGTCCCAGTACATGTACAAGAGCATCTTTTCCAATATCATTCTGTGTCGAGCCGGATTGGGATAGGCTACCATATTTTTTGATCTCCTCCTATATAAATAAATACACATAGATAATGTACAATGGTAAAAATATCATAGTTTCAAAAAAAATATACCAATAAAATTAAAAACAATTTTACAATAGTATTCGCAGCTTCCATGTTCACTGGTTCACCATTTTTTTTAATGTGAGATCTAATCCACACATCAGCTCTACTTATGGATGATGGATCTACACTTTCTTTTTTCTAAAAATAGAATAACATTAAATTAATAAACCGACAGGTATAAAATAATGTTAAATAATGCTATAGTTAATTAACTTACCATGTCTTCGGTCTTTCTAGCCATTCCCCTACGACCGGTTGTATGCGGAAGTTGTGTGTACCTAAGGGCTGAATATTTCTCACCTTTTTGCTGAAAATATTGAAAGATGCTAGAATTTAACAACCAAAATCATAAAAAGAAAAACTATCTAATATTTATAATGCAGGGTAAATATGTATGGTGAGGATTGCAATTTATTTGAAAATCAATTCATCATGGTCATATACTTATTTGGTATTATTAATGCTGGATAACTCAGTGACATATACAGCATTCCATATCTACTAATAATATTTATAGATTGAACTAACTTGCAAAGTGTTTTTTTTACTTCATTTAAAATGTTCATGTGCTTGTCATAATGCATTTGTATTTTGTACTGTCATAGGTTCCTTCAACTAATACCTAAACAGGAACCCTCAGCATCCACCAACACTTGGACTTCACTTCTAAAGAAATTTATCGGTTGCTAACTATGTAGAAGGATTTGCAGAAACATTGTAACAACCCGCATATTTATCGATTTTATATTTAAATATTTTATTCAAATATTTCATCGTTCGTCGGATTTTAGTCCGAAAACCTACTTTATGCAAACAGTCGAATTGAGACTCGAGACCACTTCCATTGAGTTCAAAATGCCATTTGCGACCTTTTTGAGTATAAAATTCGGTATGTTTGGAGTAAGTCGAATTTTGCTACTTTTCACTTAGGGCTTTGGGTTTGGGTTCAGCCCATTTGCCCAATTCTGGTTTTATCAACCCAACTCCACTCCAACTCTTCATTAATTCATTTCTAAATCCTAATACTCAAGCTTCAGCAACAATGGTGGGAGAGATGGGAAATGGAAATTCCTAAGCCCTAATTTCATTTGCAAATCCAAGTTTTATCTCCAAATTCTAGAAGAAGCTATTGGTAAGCATCTCCTTCTTCTTCTCCAACTCATTCTCCTTCCAATTTCAGAAATTCCTAAACCTAACTTTGGGAATGTTCTTCTTTTAAAGCTTGGATTCAAGCTTCTTGATTTGGGATTGAAGAGGAATTGGTCTATCCTTTGTTTCAAAGCTTCTCTCTTGTTTTTGGGTTCAAAGGTGAGATTTTAATCTCACATCTTAATCTATATTTATCTTCGATTGTTAGGTATGAATTCCTAACACTTATTCTTGTGCTATTGCTTTTGATTTGGAAAGAATTGGTATTCATTGATAGGGCAAGAAGTGCTAGAAATCAGGCTCCGGCCAACCGAATGCAGGGTCCGGTCGACCGACCTGCTACTTGAGCACTTCCCTGCCTCTGTTTTGGGAGTGCAGGAATTTTGGCTCCGGCTGACCGACCAGGAAGTCCGGTCGACCGACCTGCTACCCGAGAATTTCTGTCTCTGGTCCGGTCAACCGACCTCAGGGTCCGGTTGACCGACCTGCTCCTATTTGCCAATTATGCCTATATTGTCTATTTTGTTGAATTTCCAACTTTAATTGATTCGTGTTGTCTCCCTTTTGTTGTTATCATTTATTATCGACTTTGATGACTTATTCTCTTTGGGAATTATTGGAAATATCCATTTTGATGGATTTGATATCGATTTCTTTGGATTTTATTCACGTCTTCGAATGTGAATTTTTATGATTGATTGTTTCTACAATCACTTCTATGATTTGTCACTTCAAAATATAAAGGTTTTCTATACTAGTATTAAATATCAAAACTTCTTCATCAAAACGATTTCAACTCTATTTTCAATATCAAACTCGTTTATTAAACTGTTTTCCAATCTATTAGTATATACAAACCTTTACCTCATTCGTATGAGAAAATATAATTAAACGGCTTAGCAAAACAAGTGGTATGAAACGCTTGCGTTTACTTCGTCGATTAATTGATGGACTTGTTCGATTGAAACTCTTGTGACAATTTTCTAGTGGAGATCTACAATCTGTTCGTAAATATTTGAGTTAAGCAAGTGGTTATGGGACATGAAGCTAAACTCTTATATTTACAAGCTTAGTGTAATTGACACTTCTAGATGATCATGACGATCATTTTTGTGATTTAGACTAGCAATTGTGCGATGTCTCTTTGTCTGCGAGGGAGACTAGACCTCGTTTGTGTGATGTTTCTACTCACCATTCGTGGAGCATTCGGCTCATAGGTCTTCGGACCATTCGTGGAGCACTCGGCTCATAGGTCTTCGGACCATTCGTGGAGCATTCGGCTCATAGGTCTTCGGACCATTCGTGGAGCATTCGGCTCATAGGTCTTCGGACCGTTCGTGGAGCATTCGGCTCATAGGTCTTCGGACCGTTCGTGGAGCATTCGGCTCATAGGTCTTCGGACCATTCATGGAGCATTTGGCTCATTGGTCTTCGGACCGTTCGTGGAGCATTCGGCTCATAGGCCTTTCCCCCTTTTTTGTGATTTTTGGATTCCGTGTGTTGATTTCTGGATTTTGTGCTTCACCAATTTTCATGATTTTCATTGATATGATATCAGTTTTTTTTGTGCATTGGTGAATTTATGTGTTATTGACTTGTTATGAATACAAGTTTAGGGTATGATACCCTATTTTATCTTTGAGAAGATTTTTGCGATATTGATTAATCTCTTGTTGATTTTCATTTACATACTTATAGTAGTATGTCATTATGGTTATTATATGTTTATGCCATATCTCATATTCTATCTCATTTTATCTGATAATTATAGCTAGACTGATCCGTTTATTATTTTCTTCTTAAATAATACTCGGGTCAGACTGAGATCTTACAGGTGCTTCCTCATGACTTCCTATCTGGAACCATCATCTGACTTTTGACTAACTACTCGTGCTTAGTAGTTTTTGTTGTATACATTTGAGAATAGACTCCTTGACGTATACATATTCTATTGTCTTGTACTTGTATCTATTCTTTTGTGTTATTGTGGATCTTATTTGACCACTACTCTGATGTACACTTTCATGTGTTATATTCATATCTATTTCCGCCTTTGTGATATGAATTGTCTGCGACTGATTTGTGTTATGTTTATTTCTATATTTGTTTCTGAAGATTTTATATAGCCACCGTGTGATAGCTTTGGGTTTGTATCGGTATGACGGATTTCCTCTTTAAATGAAGTTCATGTTATACTATCTGACATATCGGTGCTCGCTCAAAGAAGTTACATGGATGGTCGCTCCTCAACAGCCTTATTCTCCGTGCTAGTTGACAGCATTACACCGTAGTGTTCTTGGCTAGCGTGGGTATAGAGGTGGGGCGTCACAGCTTGGTATCAGAGCCAAACTTCGGAATAATGTAGAATAATCTAGCAAGGATCATGTCCTAAGTCTTTCTTAGGAATTGTGCCTTAGGATTTAATTCGTGTCTTCGTACCGTTCTATCCTATTTCCCCTAGCGACACTTCTCTTGGTCAAGGTATCCATTCTATCCTTGATGACATTTATTTTGTGATTGTCTTATTCGAGTTCTTTTTTATATGGGTTTCATCTCATCATTTTTATATCAAAAGAACTTGTGATTCTTTTTCTTTAGACATTTCTGGGCTTGATTACTTCTTTGAGGATTGCGAATCCGGATTGGTGGATCCGCAACACTCAATTTGCTTTTTATTGATGTCGAAATTATTTTATGTGATTTATCTTTCCGAGCTGATTTTTACTTAGGCTTCGGAATTGATTTTTGTAAGGATTGACTTAATTTTTATATAGCCATATCCTTTGTCCCGTGTGGACTATTCATCTTCGACATTTTCAATCCGGTAAACAGATTTCTGTTTTTCCTTTGTGATTTTGATTCCAATTTGATGGCACCATTTTATTCTTTAAACTCACATGATGAGGAAAGTGTTATTTCTCTCATTCATGTAGTTTGAGAATTTTCCGGTATTTTTGAGTTTGTCTTAGGATTATCACCTAAGCAATCTTTTGAGTGGTGTTAAGGTCTTTTTAGCTCGACCTTGCCACCGATTTTCATTTGCTACGAGTTGCGGGAGGTTGCATTCCATTTACCGCATTCCGCACTCGTTATGATTCTTATGAATGACTTATTATGTCATTCAGTTTGTCCAGCTTATTTCATCCATTTTATGAATCGAGTATTCTACGATCTCGATGACTCCATTCTTGTATATATTGATTTTGGATGAAAATAGAAATTTAAAATTTTGCAAATCTTTTTCATAAGATTTATTTATAAGTACAATTGGATTTTTGTTTGTTAAGCAAACAAAGAATATTCTTAAAAGTTTTTAAGAAACATGTTTATTATCTGGAAGCTGATTTTGTGATTGTATTGCCCATTGAGTGTTTTAAGAATTTTGGTCGATGCGCTTGATCAACGTTATCGATAGGAATCTCCTAAACGCTTTGATGAGACAAACAGACACGGTAAATTGATTTGGAATAAGAATATTTTTCTAGAAAGATTATTACATAAATATAATTGTAATTTTGAAAGTCTTAGCTTTTCGGGAAAGAAGATTATTTTAAAAGAACTCTTCCTTTTCAATATTCATAATTCTTGTTATTCCCGTAGGGAATCAAGATTTTATCTTTTGTACCAATGCTATATCGTATTGGTTTGGATGCCGTTCTCTGGCCAAAGAGAACGTGCTATCATTTATTCTTCTAAATAGTTATAGCCTATCGAGACTAGGTATGCCACTCATGATCTAGTGCTTGCGGATATAGTTGTCGCTTTTAGAGTTTGGCATCATCATTTTTAGGGGAGAAATTTGTTCTTTGCCTCGGTCATAAATCTTTGGAATATTTATTTTTTCATAAGGAACTTCATGTTGACTCGAGTTCCTAGCAACTTATGATCTTGATATTCTTTTTATTCCCAGAAGGGAAATCGTGTTGCCAATGCGCTTAGTCATAAGCAACAAGTGGTTGATTCTTTGATGATGTCTGAATGGAATTATCTTTTTATCAAGTTCATCGGACGTTTTGATATACTTCGTTTTATTGAGCTTTATCTCATTTCTTTTATGGACTAGCGTCCGATGTTCTTTTATGGTGTTCGGTTCATTTGACGTACCGTTTGCACTACGTCGATGTTCTGAATTATTTGAGCTTTGGTTCATCTGGCGTACCGTTATTGTACTATGCCGTTGTTCCAAATTATTCGAGTTTCTCGTTTCTCTGGCGTACCGTTATTGTACTACGCCGTTGCCCGGCTCAATTTTCTGCTATTCGTGATGTTTTCCACGTCTTTTAACTATGGAAATGATTTTAGGTTTCTGATTTTTTTTAGCCTGATGTTATAGTAGGGATTGAAGTTTCACCAGATTTGACTTTTGAGCAACATTCTATTCGCATCATTTCTTCGGTGGTTGGGTGCCTTCGAAATAAAGATGTTCTTTTTTTTGTGAAAGTCCAATGGTTCTTAAATCCTAAGGATTTCTCTTGGGAATCCAGGGAATTCATCGAGCGAACACGTTCAGACTTACTCTTTCGTGCTCTTTATGGTGAACTTCTTATTTCAAATTTTCTTTAGTGTTGATACGCCTATATGGTTGTTACTTTCTATTTTCCTCTTAATTATTGCGAGGACACAATTTGTTTAAGGAGGGGAGTCTGTAACAACCCGCATATTTATCGATTTTATATTTAAATATTTTATTTAAATATTTCATCGTTCGTCGGATTTTAGTCCGAAAACCTACTTTTTGCAAACAGTCGAATTGAGACTCAAGACCACTTCCATTGAGTTCAAAATGCCGTTTGCGACCTTTTTGAGTATAAACTTCGGTATGTTTGGAGTAAGTCGAATTTTGCTACTTTTCACTTAGGGCTTTGGGTTTGGGTTCAGCCCATTTGCCCAATTCTGGTTTTATCAACCCAACTCCACTCCAACTCTTCATTACTTCATTTCTAAATCCTAATACTCAAGCTTCAGCAACAATGGTGGGAGAGATGGGAAATGGAAATTCCTAAGCCCTAATTTCATTTGCAAATCCAAGTTTTATCTCCAAATTCTAGAAGAAGCTATTGGTAAGCATCTCCTTCTTCTTCTCCAACTCATTCTCCTTCCAATTTCAGAAATTCCTAAACCTAACTTTGGGAATGTTCTTCTTTTAAAGCTTGGATTCAAGCTTCTTTATTTGGGGTTGAAGAGGAATTGGTCTATCCTTTGTTTCAAAGCTTCTCTCTTGTTTTTGGGTTCAAAGGTGAGATTTTAATCTCACATCTTAATCTATATTTATCTTCGATTGTTAGGTATGAATTCCTAACACTTATTCTTGTGCTATTGCTTTTGATTTGGAAAGAATTGGTATTCATTGATAGGGCAAGAAGTGCTGGAAATCAGGCTCCGGCCGACCGAATGCAGGGTCCGGTCGACCGCCTGCTACTTGAGCACTTCCCTGCCTCTGTTTTGGGAGTGCAGGAATTTTAGCTCCGGCTGACCGACCAGGAAGTCCGGTCGACCGACCTGCTACCCGAGAATTTCTGTCTCTGGTCCGGTCAACCGACCTCAGGGTCCGGTTGACCGACCTGCTCCTATTTGCCAATTATGCCTATATTGTCTATTTTGTTGAATTTCCAACTTTAATCGATTCGTGTTGTCTCCCTTTTGTTGTTATCATTTATTATCGACTTTGATGACTTCTTCTCTTTGGGAATTATTGGAAATATCCATTTTGATGGATTTGATATCGATTTCTTTGGATTTTATTCACGTCTTCGAATGTGAATTTTTATGATTGATTGTTTCTACAATCACTTCTATGATTTGTCACTTCAAAATATAAAGGTTTTCTATACTAGTATTAAATATCAAAACTTCTTCATCAAAACGATTCAACTCTATTTTCAATATCAAACTCGTTTATAAAACTGTTTTCCAATCTATTAGTATATACAAACCTTTACCTCATTCGTATGAGAAAATATAATTAAACGGCTTAGCAAAACAAGTGGTATGAAACGCTTGCGTTTACTTCGTCGATTAATTGATGGACTTGTTCGATTGAAACTCTTGTGACAATTTTCTAGTGAAGATCTACAATCTGTTCGTAAATATTTGAGTTAAGCAAGTGGTTATGGGACATGAAGCTAAACTCTTATATTTACTAGCTTAGTGTAATTGACACTTCTAGATGATCATGACGATCATTTTTGTGATTTAGACTAGCAATTGTGCGATGTCTCTTTGTCTGCGAGGGAGACTAGACCTCGTTTGTGTGATGTTTCTACTCACCATTCGTGGAGCATTCGGCTCATAGGTCTTCGGACCATTCGTGGAGCACTCGGCTCATAGGTCTCCGGACCGTTCGTGGAGCATTCGGCTCATAGGTCTTCGGACCGTTCGTGGAGCATTCGGCTCATAGGTCTTCGGACCGTTCGTGGAGCATTCGGCTCATAGGTCTTCGGACCGTTCGTGGAGCATTCGGCTCATAGGTCTTCGGACCGTTCGTGGAGCATTCGGCTCATAGGTCTTCGGACCGTTCGTGGAGCATTCGGCTCATTGGTCTTCGGACCGTTCGTGGAGCATTCGGCTCATTGGCCTTTCCCCCTTTTTTGTGATTTTTGGATTCCGTGTGTTGATTTATGGATTTTGTGCTTCACCAATTTTCATGATTTTCATTGATATGATATCAGTTTTTTTGTGCATTGGTGAATTTATGTGTTATTGACTTGTTATGAATATAGGGTATGATACCCTATTTTATCTTTGAGAAGATTCTTGCGATATTGATTAATCTCTTGTTGATTTTCATTTACATACTTATAGTAGTATGTCATTATGGTTATTATATGTTTATGCCATATCTCATATTCTATCTCATTTTATCTGATAATTATAGCTAGACTGATCCGTTTATTATTTTCTTCTTAAATAATACTCGGGTCAGACTGAGATCTTACAGGTGCTTCCTCATGACTTCCTATCTGGAACCATCATCTGACTTTTGACTAACTACTCGTGCTTAGTAGTTTTTGTTGTATACATTTGAGATTTGACTCCTTGACGTATACATATTCTATTATCTTGTACTTGTATCTATTCTTTTGTGTTATTGTGGATCTTATTTGACCACTACTCTGATGTACACTTTCATGTGTTATATTCATATCTATTTCCGCCTTTGTGATATGAATTGTCTGCGACTGATTTGTGTTATGTTTATTTCTATATTTGTTTCTGAAGATTTTATATAGCCACCGTGTGATAGCTTTGGGTTTGTATCGGTATGTCTGATTTCCTCTTTAAATGAAGTTCATGTTATACTATCTAACATATCGGTGCTCGCTCAAAGAAGTTACATGGATGGTCGCTCCTCAACAGCCTTATTCTCCGTGCTAGTTGACAGCATTACACCGTAGTGTTCTTGGCTAGCGTGGGTATAGAGGTGGGGCGTCACAGCTTGGTATCATAGCCAAACTTCGGAACAATGTAGAATAATCTAGCAAGGATCATGTCCTAAGTCTTTCTTAGGAATTGTGCCTTAGGATTTAATTCGTGTCTTCGTACCGTTCTATCCTATTTCCCCTAGTGACACTTCTCTTGGTCAAGGTATCCATTCTATCCTTGATGACATTTATTTTGTGATTGTCTTATTCGAGTTCTTTTTTATATGGGTTTCATCTCATCATTTTTATATCAAAAGAACTTGTGATTCTTTTTCTTTAGACATTTCTGGGCTTGATTACTTCTTTGAGGATTGCGAATCCGGATTGGTGGATCCGCAACACTCAATTTGCTTTTTATTGATGTCGAAATTATTTATGTGATTTATCTTTCCGAGCTGATTTTTACTTAGGCTTCGGAATTGATTTTTGTAAGGATTGACTTAATTTTTATATAGCCATATCCTTTGTCCCGTGTGGACTATTCATCTTCGACATTTTCAATCCGTTAAGTAGATTTCTGTTTTTCCTTTGTGATTTTGATTCCAATTTGATGGCACCATTTTATTCTTTAAACTCACATGATGAGGAAAGTGTTATTTCTCTCATTCATGTAGTTTGAGAATTTTTCGGTATTTTTGAGTTTGTCTTAAGATTATCACCTAAGCAATCTTTTGAGTGGTGTTAAGGTCTTTTTAGCTCGACCTTGCCACCGATTTTCATTTGCTACGAGTTGCGGGAGGTTGCATTCCATTTACCGCATTCCGCACTCGTTATGATTCTTATGAATGACTTATTATGTCATTCAGTTTGTCCAGCTTATTTCATCCATTTTATGAATCGAGTATTCTACGATCTCGATGACTCCATTCTTGTATATATTGATTTTGGATGAAAATAGAAATTTAAAATTTTGCAAATCTTTTTCATAAGATTTATTTATAAGTACAATTGGATTTTTGTTTGTTAAGCAAACAAAAAATATTCTTAAAAGTTTTTAAGAAACATGTTTATTATCTGGAAGATGATTTTGTGATTGTATTGCCCATTGAGTGCTTTAAGAATTTTGGTCGATGCGCTTGATCAACGTTATCGATAGGAATCTCCTAAACGCTTTGATGAGACAAACAGACACAGTAAATTGATTTGGAATAAGTAAATTTTTCTAGAAAGAATTATTACATAAAGATAATTGTAATTTTGAAAGTCTTAGCTTTTCGGGAAAGAAGATTATTTTAAAAGAACTCTTTCTTTTCAATATTCATAATTCTTGTTATTCCCATAGGGAACCAAGATTTTATCTTTTGTACCAATGATATATCGTATTGGTTTGGATGCCGTTCTCTGGCCAAAGAGAACGTGCTATCATTTATTCTTCTAAATAGTTATAGCTTATCGAGACTAGGTATGCCACTCATGATCTAGTGCTTGCGGATATAGTTGTCGCTTTTAGAGTTTGGCATCATCATTTTTGGGGGAGAAATTTGTTCTCCGCCTCGATCATAAATCTTTGGAATATTTATTTTCTCATAAGGAACTTCATGTTGACTCGAGTTCCTGGCATCTTATGATCTTGATATTCTTTTTGTTCCCAGAAGGGAAATCGTGTTGCCAATGCGCTTAGTCATAAGCAACAAGTGGTTGATTCTTTGATGATGTCTGAATGGAATTATATTTTTATCAAGTTCATCGGACGTTTTGATATACTTCGTTTTATTGAGCTTTATCTCATTTCTTTTATGGACTAGCGTCCGATGTTCTTTTATGGTGTTCGGTTCATTTGACGTACCGTTTGCACTATATCGATGTTCTGAATTATTTGAGCTTTGGTTCATCTGGCGTACCGTTATTGTACTATGCCGTTGTTCCAAATTATTCGAGTTTCTTGTTTCTCTGGCGTACCGTTATTGTACTACGCCGTTTCCCGGCTCAATTTTCTGCTATTCGTGACGTTTTCCACGTCTTTTAACTATGGAAATGATTTTAGGTTTCTGATTTTTTTTAGCCTGATGTTATAGTAGGGATTGAAGTTTCACCAAATTTGACTTTTGAGCAACATTCTATTCGCATCATTTCTTCGGGGGTTGGGTGCCTTCGAAATAAAGATGTTCTTTTTTTTGTGAAAGTCCAATGGTTCTTAAATCCTAAGGATTTCTCTTCGGAATCTAGGGAATTCATCGAGCGAACACGTTCGGACTTACTCTTTCGTGCTCTTTATGGTGAACTTCTTATTTCAAATTTTCTTTAGTGTTGATACGCCTATATGGTTGTTACTTTCTATTTTCCTCTTAATTATTGCGAGGACGCAATTTCTTTAAGGAGGGGAGTCTGTAACAACCCGCATATTTATCGATTTTATATTTAAATATTTCATCGTTCGTCGGATTTTAGTCCGAAAACCTACTTTTTGCAAACAGTCGAATTGAGACTCGAGACCACTTCCATTGAGTTCAAAATGCCGTTTGCGACCTTTTTGAGTATAAACTTTGGTATGTTTGGAGTAAGTCGAATTTTGCTACTTTTCACTTAGGGCTTTGGGTTTGGGTTCAGCCCATTTGCCCAATTCTGGTTTTATCAACCCAACTCCACTCCAACTCTTCATTACTTCATTTCTAAATCCTAATACTCAAGCTTCAGCAACAATGGTGGGAGAGATGGGAAATGGAAATTCCTAAGCCCTAATTTCATTTGCAAATCCAAGTTTTATCTCCAAATTCTAGAAGAAGCTATTGGTAAGCATCTCCTTCTTCTTCTCCAACTCATTCTCCTTCCAATTTCAGAAATTCCTAAACCTAACTTTGGGAATGTTCTTCTTTTAAAGCTTGGATTCAAGCTTCTTGATTTGGGATTGAAGAGGAATTGGTCTATCCTTTGTTTCAAAGCTTCTCTCTTGTTTTTGGGTTCAAAGGTGAGATTTTAATCTCACATCTTAATCTATATTTATCTTCGATTGTTAGGTATGAATTCCTAACACTTATTTTTGTGCTATTGCTTTTGATTTGGAAAGAATTGTTATTCATTGATAGGGCAAGAAGTGCTGGAAATCAGGCTCCGGCCGATCGAATGCAGGGTCCGGTCGACCGACCTGCTACTTGAGCACTTCCCTGCCTCTGTTTTGGGAGTGCAGGAATTTTGGCTCCGGCTGACCGACCAGGAAGTCCGGTCGACCGACCTGCTACCCAAGAATTTCTGTCTCTGGTCCGGTCAACCGACCTCAGGGTCCGGTTGACCGACCTGCTCCTATTTGCCAATTATGCCTATATTGTCTATTTTGTTGAATTTCCAACTTTAATTGATTCGTGTTTTCTCCCTTTTGTTGTTATCATTTATTATCGACTTTGATGACTTCTTCTCTTTGGGAATTATTGGAAATATCCATTTTGATGGATTTGATATCGATTTCTTTGGATTTTATTCACGTCTTCGAATGTGAATTTTTATGATTGATTGTTTCTACAATCACTTCTATGATTTGTCACTTCAAAATATAAAGGTTTTCTATACTAGTATTAAATATCAAAACTTCTTCATCAAAACGATTTCAACTCTATTTTCAATATCAAACTCGTTTATAAAACTGCTTTCCAATCTATTAGTATATACAAACCTTTACCTCATTCGTATGAGAAAATATAATTAAACGGCTTAGCAAAACAAGTGGTATGAAACGCTTGCGTTTACTTCGTCGATTAATTGATGGACTTGTTCGATTGAAACTCTTGTGACAATTTTCTAGTGGAGATCTACAACTGTTCGTAAATATTTGAGTTAAGCAAGTGGTTATGGGACATGAAGCTAAACTCTTATATTTACTAGCTTAGTGTAATTGACACTTCTAGATGATCATGACGATCATTTTTGTGATTTAGACTAGCAATTGTGCGATGTCTCTTTGTCTGCGAGGGAGACTAGACCTCGTTTGTGTGATGTTTCTACTCACCATTCGTGGAGCATTCGGCTCATAGGTCTTCGGACCATTCGTGGAGCACTCGGCTCATAGGTCTTCGGACCATTCGTGGAGCATTCGGCTCATAGGTCTTCGGACCATTCGTGGAGCATTCGGCTCATAGGTCTTCGGACCGTTCGTGGAGCATTCGGCTCATAGGTCTTCGGACCATTCGTGGAGCATTCGGCTCATAGGTCTTCGGACCGTTCGTGGAGCATTCGGCTCATAGGTCTTCGACCGTTCGTGGAGTATTCGGCTCATAGGCCTTTCTCCCTTTTTTGTGATTTTTGGATTCCGTGTGTTGATTTCTGGATTTTGTGCTTCACCAATTTTCATGATTTTCATTGATATGATATCAGTTTTTTTTGTGCATTGGTGAATTTATGTGTTATTGACTTGTTATGAATACAAGTTTAGGGTATGATACCCTATTTTATCTTTGAGAAGATTCTTGCGATATTGATTAATCTCTTGTTTATTTTCATTTACATACTTATAGTAGTATGTCATTATGGTTATTATATGTTTATGCCATATCTCATATTCTATCTCATTTTATCTAATAATTATAGCTAGACTGATCCGTTTATTATTTTCTTCTTAAATAATACTCTGGTCAGACTGAGATCTTACAGGTGCTTCCTCATGACTTCCTATCTGGAACCATCATCTGACTTTTGACTAACTACTCGTGCTTAGTAGTTTTTGTTATATACATTTGAGATTATACTCCTTGACATATACATATTCTATTGTCTTGTACTTGTATCTATTCTTTTGTGTTATTGTGGATCTTATTTGACCACTACTCTGATGTACACTTTCATGTGTTATATTCATATCTATTTCCGCCTTTGTGATATGAATTGTCTACGACTGATTTGTGTTATGTTTATTTCTATATTTGTTTCTGAAGATTTTATATAGCCACCGTGTGATAGCTTTGGGTTTGTATCGGTATGTCGGATTTCCTCTTTAAATGAAGTTCATGTTATACTATCTAACATATCGGTGCTCGCTCAAAGAAGTTACATGGATGGTCGCTCCTCAACAGCCTTATTCTCCGTGCTAGTTGACAGCATTACACCGTAGTGTTCTTGGCTAGCGTGGGTATAGAGGTGGGGCGTCACAGCTTGGTATCAGAGCCAAACTTCGGAACAATGTAGAATAATCTAGCAAGGATCATGTCCTAAGTCTTTCTTAGGAATTGTGCCTTAGGATTTAATTCGTGTCTTCGTACCGTTCTATCCTATTTCCCCTAGTGACACTTCTCTTGGTCAAGGTATCCATTCTATCCTTGATGACATTTATTTTGTGATTGTCTTATTCGAGTTCTTTTTTATATGGGTTTCATCTCATCATTTTTATATCAAAAGAACTTGTGATTCTTTTTCTTTAGACATTTCTGGGCTCGATTACTTCTTTGAGGATTGCGAATCCGGATTGGTGGATCCGCAACACTCAATTTGCTTTTTATTGATGTCGAAATTATTTATGTGATTTATCTTTCCAAGCTGATTTTTACTTAGGCTTCGGAATTGATTTTTGTAAGGATTGACTTAATTTTTATATAGCCATATCCTTTGTCCCGTGTGGACTATTCATCTTCGACATTTTCAATCCGTTAAGCAGATTTCTGTTTTTCCTTTGTGATTTTGATTCCAATTTGATGGCACCATTTTATTCTTTAAACTCACATGATGAGGAAAGTGTTATTTCTCTCATTCATGTAGTTTGAGAATTTTCCGGTATTTTTGAGTTTGTCTTAGGATTATCACCTAAGCAATCTTTTGAGTGGTGTTAAGGTCTTTTTAGCTCGACCTTGCCACCGATTTTCATTTGCTACGAGTTGCGGGAGGTTGCATTCCATTTACCGCATTCCGCACTCGTTATGATTCTTATGAATGACTTATTATGTCATTCAGTTTGTCCAGCTTATTTCATCCATTTTATGAATCGAGTATTCTACGATCTCGATGACTCCATTCTTGTATATATTGATTTTGGATGAAAATAGAAATTTAAAATTTTGCAAATCTTTTTCATAAGATTTATTTATAAGTACAATTGGATTTTTGTTTGTTAAGCAAACAAAAAATATTCTTAAAAGTTTTTAAGAAACATGTTTATTATCTGGAAGATGATTTTGTGATTGTATTGTCCATTGAGTGCTTTAAGAATTTTGGTCGATGCGCTTGATCAACGTTATCGATAAGAATCTCCTAAACGCTTTGATGAGACAAACAGACACAGTAAATTGATTTGGAATAAGTAAATTTTTCTAGAAAGAATTATTACATAAATATAATTGTAATTTTGAAAGTCTTAGCTTTTCGGGAAAGAAGATTATTTTAAAAGAACTCTTTCTTTTTAATATTCATAATTCTTGTTATTCCTGTAGGGAACCAAGATTTTATCTTTTGTACCAATGTTATATCGTATTGGTTTGGATGCCGTTCTCTGGCCAAAGAGAACGTGCTATCATTTATTCTTCTAAATAGTTATAGCCTATCGAGACTAGGTATGCCACTCATGATCTAGTGCTTGCGGATATAGTTGTCGTTTTAGAGTTTGGCATCATCATTTTTGGGGGAGAAATTTGTTCTCCGCCTCGATCATAAATCTTTGGAATATTTATTTTCTCATAAGGAACTTCATGTTGACTCGAGTTCCTGGCATCTTATGATCTTGATATTCTTTTTGTTCCCAGAAGGGAAATCGTGTTGCCAATGCGCTTAGTCATAAGCAACAAGTGGTTGATTCTTTGATGATGTCTGAATGGAATTATCTTTTTATCAAGTTCATCGGACGTTTTGATATACTTCGTTTTATTGAGCTTTATCTCATTTCTTTTATGGACTAGCGTCCGATGTTCTTTTATGGTGTTCGGTTCATTTGACGTACCGTTTGCACTACGTCGATGTTCTGAATTATTTGAGCTTTGGTTCATCTGGCGTACCGTTATTGTACTATGCCGTTGTTCCAAATTATTCGAGTTTCTCGTTTCTCTGGCGTACCGTTATTGTACTACGCCGTTGCCCGGCTCAATTTTCTGCTATTCGTGACGTTTTCCACGTCTTTTAACTATGGAAATGATTTTAGGTTTCTGATTTTTTTAGCTTGATGTTATAGTAGGGATTGAAGTTTCACCAGATTTGAGTTTTGAGCAACATTCTATTCGCATCATTTCTTCGGGGGTTGGGTGCCTTCGAAATAAAGATGTTCTTTTTTTTTGTGAAAGTCCAATTGTTCTTAAATCCTAAGGATTTCTCTTGGGAATCCAGGGAATTCATCGAGCGAACATGTTCGGACTTACTCTTTCGTGCTCTTTATGGTTAACTTCTTATTTCAAATTTACTTTAGTGTTGATATGCCTATATGGTTGTTACTTTGTATTTTCCTCTTAATTATTGCGAGGACGCAATTTCTTTAAGGAGGGGAGTCTGTAACAACCCGCATATTTATCGATTTTATATTTAAATATTTTATTTAAATATTTCATCGTTCGTCGGATTTTAGTCTGAAAACCTACTTTTTGCAAACAGTCGAATTGAGACTCGAGACCACTTCCATTGAGTTCAAAATGCCGTTTGCGACCTTTTTGAGTATAAACTTCGGTATGTTTGGAGTAAGTCGAATTTTGCTACTTTTCACTTAGGGCTTTGGGTTTGGGTTCAGCCCAATTCTGGTTTTATCAACCCAGCTCCACTCCAACTCTTCATTACTTCATTTCTAAATCCTAATACTCAAGCTTCAGCAACAATGGTGGGAGAGATGGGAAATGGAAATTCCTAAGCCCTAATTTCATTTGCAAATCCAAGTTTTATCTCCAAATTCTAGAAGAAGCTATTGGTAAGCATCTCCTTCTTCTTCTCCAACTCATTCTCCTTCCAATTTCAGAAATTCCTAAACCAAACTTTGGGAATGTTCTTCTTTTAAAGCTTGGATTCAAGCTTCTTGATTTGGGATTGAAGAGGAATTGGTCTATCCTTTGTTTCAAAGCTTCTCTCTTGTTTTTGGGTTCAAAGGTGAGATTTTAATCTCACATCTTAATCTATATTTATCTTCGATTTTTAGGTTTGAATTCCTAACACTTATTCTTGTGCTATTGCTTTTGATTTGGAAAGAATTGGTATTCATTGATAGGGCAAGAAGTGCTGGAAATCAGGCTCCGGCCGACCGAATGCAGGGTCCGGTCGACCGACCTGCTACTTGAGCACTTCCTTGCCTCTGTTTTGGGAGTGCAGGAATTTTGGCTCTGGCTGACCGACCAGGAAGTCCGGTCGACCGACCTGGTACCCGAGAATTTCTGTCTCTGGTCCGGTCAACCGACCTCAGGGTCCGGTTGACCGACCTGCTCCTATTTGCCAATTATGCCTATATTGTCTATTTTGTTGAATTTCCAACTTTAATCGATTCGTGTTGTCTCCCTTTTGTTGTTATCATTTATTATCGACTTTGATGACTTCTTCTCTTTGGGAATTATTGGAAATGTCCATTTTGATGGATTTGATATCGATTTCTTTGGATTTTATTCACGTCTTCGAATGTGAATTTTTATGATTGATTGTTTCTACAATCACTTCTATGATTTGTCACTTCAAAATATAAAGGTTTTC
Organism: Allium fistulosum; assembly: GCA_030737815.1. Classification (NCBI taxonomy): domain Eukaryota; kingdom Viridiplantae; phylum Streptophyta; class Magnoliopsida; order Asparagales; family Amaryllidaceae; genus Allium; species Allium fistulosum. The sequence continues at coordinate 913,551,090 of CM060906.1, forward strand.
TATACTAGTATTAAATATCAAAACTTCTTCATCAAAACGATTTCAACTCTATTTTCAATATCAAACTCGTTTATAAAACTGTTTTCCAATCTATTAGTATATACAAACCTTTACCTCATTCGTATGAGAAAATATAATTAAACGGCTTAGCAAAACAAGTGGTATGAAACGCTTGCGTTTACTTCGTCGATTAATTGATGGACTTATTCGATTGAAACTCTTGTGATAATTTTCTAGTGGAGATCTACAATCTGTTCGTAAATATTTGAGTTAAGCAAGTGGTTATGGGACATGAAGCTAAACTCTTATATTTACTAGCTTAGTGTAATTGACACTTCTAGATGATCATGACGATCATTTTTGTGATTTAGACTAGCAATTGTGCGATGTCTCTTTGTCTGCGAGGGAGACTAGACCTCGTTTGTGTGATGTTTCTACTCACCATTCGTGGAGCATTCGGCTCATAGGTCTTCGGACCATTCGTGGAGCACTCGGCTCATAGGTCTTCGGACCATTCGTGGAACATTCGGCTCATAGGTCTTCGGACCATTTGTGGAGCATTCGGCTCATAGGTCTTCGGACCGTTCGTGGAGCATTCGGCTCATAGGTCTTCGGACCATTCGTGGAGCATTCGGCTCATAGGTCTTCGGACCGTTCGTGGAGCATTCGGCTCATAGGTCTTCGGACCATTCGTGGAGCATTCGGCTCATTGGTCTTCGACCGTTCGTGGAGCATTCAGCTCATAGGCCTTTCCCCCCTTTTTTGTGATTTTTGGATTCCGTGTGTTGATTTCTGGATTTTGTGCTTCACCAATTTTCATGATTTTCATTGATATGATATCAGTTTTTTTGTGCATTGGTGAATTTATGTGTTATTGACTTGTTATGAATACAAGTTTAGGGTATGATACCCTATTTTATCTTTGAGAAGATTCTTGCGATATTGATTAATCTCTTGTTGATTTTCATTTACATACTTATAGTAGTATGTCATTATGGTTATTATATGTTTATGCCATATCTCATATTCTATCTCATTTTATCTGATAATTATAGCTAGACTGATCCGTTTATTATTTTCTTCTTAAATAATACTCGGGTCAGACTGAGATCTTACAGGTGCTTCCTCATGACTTCCTATCTGGAACCATCATCTGACTTTTGACTAACTACTCGTGCTTAGTAGTTTTTGTTGTATACATTTGAGATTAGACTCCTTGACGTATACATATTCTATTGTCTTGTACTTGTATCTATTCTTTTGTGTTATTGTGGATCTTATTTGACCACTACTCTGATGTACACTTTCATGTGTTATATTCATATCTATTACCGCCTTTGTGATATGAATTGTCTGCGACTGATTTGTGTTATGTTTATTTCTATATTTGTTTCTGAAGATTTTATATAGCCACCGTGTGATAGCTTTGGGTTTGTATCGGTATGTCGGATTTCCTCTTTAAATGAAGTTCATGTTATACTATCTGACATATCGGTGCTCGCTCAAAGAAGTTACATGGATGGTCGCTCCTCAACTGCCTTATTCTCCGTGCTAGTTGACAGCATTACACCGTAGTGTTCTTGGCTAGCGTGGGTATAGAGGTGGGGCGTCACAAACATGCCAGACGAGTTCAGTAGGAATGATTTACCTTAAACTCCGGACTTGTTTTTGCCTTCACAAACTTCCTCCAATCGGTTATGCTTTTTATGTTCGTAGGTTTCAGTTTAAGTCTTTCCTCATCGTTCTCCGCTTTTTGCAAATTTCGAACCAATTTGCTTTTTAACGATCTCCAAAGTACTCCCATTTGTTGAAATATAGCTTTTCTTTGCCATTCCTCTTCCAATTTAAATCTAATCTACAACAATACATCAAAACATGATATTAGTAAAATTTATTTAATTTAAATACGACAGATTTAATTAAATCTGAAAGGTTTTCTGAAGTTATTAGAGGGCAATTTCAATTTATAATTGGCAAGAACTATTTTTCAATTTATCCAGAAGTTATTAGATGGCAATTTCAATTTATAATTGGCAAGACCATGCAATATTAGAAGTCATTTTCAAAACATATTAGAGTCAGGATGTTAAATAATAGATGCCTGCTTCATACCAGAACCGACTGCCACAAAACTTCTTTTAAGTCATCACTAATATTCCTCCAATCATCAATGGTGTATGGAACCTGCTCCCGCTCAAGCGGTCTAAGAAAAGAGGATAAATATACCGACCCTTGCCCTACTGGTATACCTAGATCATTGAACTCAACTTCAATTCGATCCTGACTGCATGACGGGAGTCTTTTTGCTTTTGCTGGACCTCTACCGCCTCTTTTCCGAGATGTACTTCCAAATTCAGCTTCACTTTGTTTCCCAATTTCCAGCTCGGCATCAGCAGTTTGTTCAGGACGGGTTTCATTTTCTGAGCGGAGTCCTGCATTTGGGTCAAAGGGGATATCATCTAGTGGTTGTTCGTCTTCTTCATTGTGAACAGTGACTTGCTTCTTAGCATTGTCTGGTTGTTCTTCTATTTCATTTATACTAGCTGGAACTTTACGTTTTCGCTTTGATTGTTTGTTCTTAGCTTTGACTGTTTGTTCTTCAGCCTTTCTCTGCAAGCGGGTACGTACAGATGTTGTAGACATATTTTTCTGCAAGTGACAGAAAACACAGTATAAACCAATAAGCACATGTAAACAATAAGCAGCGATAAATATTAACAAACAACACTTAAATATCATCAACATGTAGCTGAAAAGAGATGTGGCAGTTTGCAAACCAAACAAGCAGGCCTAAAAGCCTTGAGATGATGAACAGATTTGTAATTTTATGAGAAAATGTACATGTAATGCAAATAGAATTGATAAGAACACTACTCATTATCAAGCAATATATGCAAACAGAATTGATAAGAACATATAATGCTTAGTCTATGAAAGTATACAAAGATCAAAACATAATGAACAAAAATTGAATGGTACATGCATTTGCAATGGATTAGAAAATTAAATGGTGCAAACTAACAGCCATTCGCAACATTAAAAAAACAAAGCATTAGTGTAGCAAATGAACAACAATCACTAAAGAAAATCAATACAAGTTCAATGAAATTTCCAAATAGCCCGGATTTAATATATAAGTTCAACCATCACTAAAGCAAATGAACAACTATGCTCAAGTAGAACATATAATCTACTCAATTATGCCCTCGCAATCCTCTCTAACATAGCAAACATCTTCATCATCCGCTTCAGTTATTTCATCTTCCACCACTTGAATATCTTCCTCGATGCAATCGTGCTCCTCTATATCATTAAAACTTCTTGATGGTGCTTTCATTACAACGTACCAATTAGAAACATCGTTCTCTCTTGAATAAAATACTTGTTTTGCTTGAGATGCAAGTATGTATGGGTCTCGTGAAAATGATGCTTGATGTAAATTAACAAGAGTGAACCCATCATCATCAACTTTTACTCCATTTCCTTTATACGTCCAACGACACTTGAAAACTGGAATATAAAACAAATGATAATCTAATAAAATTATATCTGTCAATATTCCATAATAAGTGACCACATCAACCACTTGGGACATATCTTTAGCACTTGCTCTACACATAGTAGTTGCATCAAAAGTCACCCCACAATTCTGAGTTTCTCTCCCTAAATCTTTTACATGAAAACGTTGCTCGTTGATGATATATCCTTTGAAAGACATGGCATCATCCTTCGGACCATAAGCAATCCATTTTAACATGTCATTATGATCCTTGGAGGTAATAGGTATCTACAACAAATTTCATTTAGCATGTAAATTTATATAGTAATATTGATAGTTGAATGAGAATATATTTGAAATCTAACTAACCTTCCTTTTAATCCAATCGACAAAACTTTTTGTATGTGTTTCCCAAAGTAAGGTCGCATTTTTTGTCATGCATTGGTCTGAATTTTCTAATTCCTCCAAATGCAAACTAGTATTGAACAATTGATTATAAGTTATATATATCATTGCGAACACATCAAAATATTTAAAACAATATAACATAAACTTACTCTATAAACGGTTCCACCACGGCCATATTCATTAACACAGCTAAATGAGCACTTTCTTTCTCATTAACTGGTAATTTAATTGTCTTCGATACTGAAATTGGACGTCCCTCTAATATTCTACTACTTTCATAATCTTCATTTCGAGCTCCTTTCTCCTCTATATGTCCTGATTTCTTCAAAAATTCATTGAAAAACAACATGCATTCTGTTGCAAGATACGATTCTGCAATACATCCCTCTGGTCGTGCATAGTTTCTGACATAATCTTTGAGTGTCTTCGTATATCTTTCGAATGGGTACATCCATCGAAAATGAATAGGTCCACACATTTGTGCTTCTTTTCCAAGATGAATGGATAAATGTATCATTATATCAAAGAAAGATGGTGGAAAAAAAATTTCAAGCTCACATAAAACGTCAATAATTTCAACATTGATTTGTTCTACCTTCTCTCTATCAAGAACACGTTGACATAATTTGTTGAAAAAAGAACATAAGCGAATTATCGCTTTTCTTGCCTTCTTTGCCATGAACCCTCTCGATGCTACTGGCAATAAATGTTGCATTAATACATGGTAATCATGTGACTTCAATCCACTAATTTTGCAATCCGACAACGAAATCCGATTTTTTAAATTTGAACAGTAGCCATCCGGTCCTTTGAAATCATACAGTCTTTTGCAAAATATTTTTCTCTCGGATTTTGACAACATATATGGAGCCGGGGGAAGATATGTTTTATTCCCATGAGGTTGTGTATGAAGCTCACTTCGAATTCCCCAATCCTCTAAATCCTTTCTACAGTTGGTTCCATCTTTGGATTTATTTCCATGCAACATTGTGCCCAATAGGCTTTCACCAATGTTCTTCTCCACATGCATCACATCTAAATTGTGACGTAATGGAAGTTCCTATGAAAACCAAAACAATAATGCATTATTGGGTTTTTCTTGTATTAAAACAATGAAAAATAAATAAATTAACCACTAACCTCCCAATAAGGCAAATCAAAGAAAATTGATCGTTTTTTCCACCTTGATAGCTCTACTTCTGTAGAACTGTTAGTATCATCATATTCATCTTCTTTATCATAGACATGCTTTCTCTTCTTACTTTTCTCCTGTTTTTCTATTCCTTTTCCAAAATCATTTGGATAATCCTTCAATAATGCATAGATGTTTCTCCCAGAAAGCATTCTAGGAGCACCATCTGTCTCTATGGTATTATCAAACAATGCCTTTTGTTTCCTCCGTGAATCTGAAGGAGGTAGAAATCTTCTATGACCTATGTAGGCGAACTTTCGACTATGTTTCAACCAACGAGAATGGGTATTGACACCACATAATGGGCAAGCTTTTTTCCCTTTCACACGACATCCAGCAAGATTTCCATAAACCGGAAAATCATTAATCGTCCATACCAAAATTGCATTCAGTTTAAATAAAGTTTTACTAAATGCATCATAAGCAGTAACTCCATTAGACCACAAGTGATGCAAGTCTTCCACCAAAGGCGCCAAATATACATCAATATCATTCCCGGGTTGCTTCGGGCCTGGAATAAGTAAAGTTAACACAATATTTTCTTTCTTCATACACAACATAGGCGAGAGATTGTATGTCACAAAAATTACCGGCCAGCAACTATATTTCGAACTCAACATGGAAAATGGATTGAATCCATCTTTAGCAAGACCAAGCCTAAGATTGCGTGGATCAGATGAAAAAGATTTATACTTTTCATCCACCATTTTCCATGTCATAGAATCCACGGGATGACGCATTTTTCCATCGTTACTTTTATTATTAAAATGCCATCTTAATTCTATACTAGTTCTATGAAAAAAGTAAAAAAAAAGTGAGCTTTAGTATTAGATTATATGTTCTAATTCTCAAAATACATATTAAGTTAATCATGGTTTTATCACCTGTTTAAAAAAACCCAGCCTTTTTCCATTATCGACATTTGAAGGCAAATAAGTTTCCAATCTTTGACGTATAAATTGGTTATCTGTTGTAATCAAAAAAATAACTAGACGTTGAAGTACAAATACTTGTAGCACTACTGCATATAACCATGGTGGTTTAGTAGACAAAGGCAAAGAATACTTTTCCAAAAATATAAATTTTACACTTATATTTTGCATTTAACCTCAGATTTACATGTATTTATAATTAATCCATGCATGAATTCAAAGCCTAAGTCTAGCAAATTATAGAATTACTGCATATAAATTCAAAGCCTCAGAATGTACAAACCAACAGTTTCCTCTTACCAAACCAACAGTCAACTTCACCGCCTCCTCTTCACTACCTCACATCCACACAACTAATTTAATCAAAATTCAACAATTATACTTATTTAGAAATGTATGTTCACCAATAATTTATTATAATATGAAATAATAGTTAGAAGTTAATAAGTCATAAGAATCACATACTCATTTATAATATATTTTTATTGTATTAAACAGTTCATCTTAAATGGACCTTTAAAAAGTATTTTTTGAGAGAAAATATCCCTATTCCTTGTCCATGGTTACACCACAGTAAGATTCTTAGGCCTAAGAGAGAGTAGGATTAGGAACCCACAACAATTGAGAGTCCTGAATGCTTGGTCCAATTGTTTTGTAACTATAGAAAGAGATCTTAATAAGAAATGCGAAAACTCAAATTAATATTACAACACCAGCCATTGAATCAGTTGACAAACAAAGACCAACATTAAAATGTATGATCTAATATACCCATTTCTTTTAAGAAAACAAATACCAAACATATCAATGCACCATATAAAATCAGTCGAACAAAGATAGCAGTTCACAAAAATATAATCCTAACAAAAACTATGAAAACTGGAATTAAGATTTCCTTATTTGGAAGAATTATTAATAAGTGATTTATTGATATCATGATACTTTACCAATAGCAACGATTCAATTAATCAGAGTACAGAGCTCTTTATTTCCATGGATTCCAAGCTACAAATGATATAGAGTGATCATTTCCACCTTTAAATCAACCATTTCAGTAATAGTTTAGGAAAAAATACGAAAATAAGATGCATTCAAATTCATATAAAATCCAAATAGAATCACAAAGTCGATTTAAAAGATTCATACCTAAATATACCTAATCGATTTAAAAGATTCATACCTAAATATACCTAGATCTGTTGGCTGCCGCGACTCGATGTTGAGTAAGGGGGAAACGATGGAGTTGACGATGATACTTGAGTGCGATGAAAATTTAACACGATTAAAAGGGGAAAAAAATTTTCTGAAGAAGAAAGCAAATTAGGGACGAGAATTTTGTTAAGTACGAGAGTAAAATGATAGGTTACGTTTATTTAGTTCGCGCGGACTCTTTTTTTTAGAAGCGGGAAACGTGAATTATTTTTTGCCACGTTTATATTATTTGGTAATCTATTTTTTGTTGCATTTACAATAAAACGCCACCGATTTTTGCAACTATAAATGGTTTTTCTTGTAGTGTACGTCCCGCCATCCAGCTCTCCTCCTGATCTCCACAGCATACTTTTTTGACTTTGCTCCAGAACAACTGATAACCTAACTCTAGGCCGCCCGTGTGGAAAATTATGGGCACCCAGAGTTTAGAAAGGGAACAATAAACTCCAGGTCAGTCATGGGACTGGTGTGAGATCTTAAAACAGTTATTTGTACAAAGGAGATAAAAAGAAATCCACTATGCTTTTGGAAAATGAAACTACCATAAGGCCTTCCACCACACACACAATGCAAACGTAGAATTGGAGGAGATTTCTCCTTATGATAGTCAAACATGCTTGATACGCAAAATCTTTTTAATATTGTCATTAAAGCATAGTGTGGAAAACATTTCGAAAGTATAATATTAATCTTAGCCTGCATACACATTTCGTAGTATGACTACTATAGCTACCATGTTCAATAGCAGGTTACCACCACATTCCATGGTAGGTCATACAACTAAAACCGTACAGGGCGCGTATTTTTCTTTGGATTTCCAACAAATGGTCAGGCTAAGGAACTTCCTATGCCACCTGGGTACGCCTCTGGAGGGATGCCCCGAGAACCTAACCGGATCTCTACCAACACAAAGTCGGATTACCTCATGCTGTAATACAGCTGTAACTAGATAACCCTACTAGCTATGCCATCCCCGGTCGTTACCGACCTTTATCCAAGGATCCTCAACACCAACAACCACAAAGTAACAAATTTGCAGCAACCACATAGGTTAAATATCTGGGCTCCATACCATGATACCACCTTTTTCCAGAAGGAAATGGACATACCCTGAGGGCGCTACCCCCAAACAACCTTACCGCATCCTTCCTGTTTCGACCATTTCCGGGGTGTGAGGTTCGATGAAGTCTCGTCTCACAAAGCTACGCTTTTCACAAAAGCCATGCTTCGATCAACCAATGATCAGCACTCAGCATGCCACACTACCAAGTTGGGAGTATATCACTAATAACCATCAACTACATAACCTCTGAGCTCGTACGTCTCAAAGAAGGGTGTTAAGCTAAGAGAATAAATTCTCTGCCACCAAACAGAAATGTATTTGATAGAAATCAGCTTTATATCTCAAAGTGTAATGTCAGACATACATCCATACAAGTCCGTTCCGGGTTCGAACGGAACCGAAGGCATTTCAAAGAAGCCCTTGCAATCCGGATATTCACTAATCACGTCCGGACTCCCCATCACAAAGGGTGATAAAATCTCTATACCGGAGCAACTCAGTGCATAGACATTCGACAGGTAATCCTTTTGCTTTCGAAAATACCCGGTCTTCAACACCATCTTCAAATGCGATCCCATTTCTTCGTATCATTATTCGGAATGGGTTTTATGACATAAAGTCCTCTCCCGGCTTAACCGAATAATGAGCGCTTGTTTTGAAAACAAATTCAAGTGCCGTTTCAAAGGCCAATATTGATAGTCGGTTATTTAACTATCAAACAACATTCACAACAATCACCAAGCCTCAATAATTTCCTAAATTGTTTATACTGATAGTTGGTTATTTAACTATCAAACAATATTCACAACAATCATCAGATTTTAAATAAATTCTCCAACTTTTAGACAATATCACTCGAAATCCATTTATTAAAATCTTTTTCCCATATTTTGGAATTGATTTGATAAGATTACAAAAATCAACTTTTATACTTTTAAATTCCTTCCTTTAAATTTATCCAATTTTCTAAAATTAATTTTACTCCAATTTTTCTACTTTAATTTCCAAAAATCCAATTTTATTTATTTCTGGTATCCTACGATACCAAAAATATATTCGGCTAAACTATAGCCATCAAATAAATTCCATTTATCAATATAATCATTCACACCAATATAATCATTCACAGATTATCACATCACAACATATACAAATAAATTCAACAATGTGAGGAATCCAGTTGGATCCCTCCAACCTGTTTCCCTACATCCACAGATGTTAGCACAACAATTAAATACCAATTCCACTTCGAGGTGGAATATCGCAGTATATGGGATTATATAATATCATCCGTTATTATGCGGCGCATAGGGTCTCATCTGCTATATAATGCGGGAAATCAATCACTCCAAATATATATATATATATATATATGTATATATATACTATCATATATACTATCACAACCAAACAATCAATCAATAATTTAATTTCTATCAATTTCAATTGAGTGAGAAGGTCTCACCTTTGCTTATGCATGCAATCCATTTTCCATTTCGGCTTGATTCCATTCAGATATTGACCTTGTATAAATAATTATATCATTTATTAATATTCGAATAAATCGAACAATTAATTTTCCATTTACTAAATTTAATTACTAATGATTCAATTTAACTCAATAACTAAATTTTAAACTAATATTTTTTTCTTTAATTTATAAATTAAAAATACTATTATACCTCACTGCCTCGACCACGATACCCTAGCACCATCGAACGACGAACTGCCAAGATAAACTACTGGAGAAGAACAGAGTTGCCCATGTCGTCTTCACTGCCTCAGAACTCATCCCCTCAGCATGCTCGAACACCCACGCTAAATTCCCAAATCGAACCACCGTATGCTCACTTCTACCCTACTCGCGACAATCTCGAGTTCGCCGAGCACTACGTCGCGGCCGAGCTTCGAACCTATCTACACCGCACTCCCCTAAACCCATGTGTGCGCGCCTCCTGCCAGTGTCGCCATGCCTTCGAGCTCCCACACTCAGTTGCCTCGCAACCTCAATGCCCTAACCACCATGAACGCAAACCCAAAACTCGACACATGCCAACGCCTCACCTCCCACGCACGGTGCAAGCGCCCCTCCTACTCGATCGAATGCGAACTCGAATAGGGTTTAAGATTGGTCTCGAATTAGATCTGCCCTAACTCAATTTTGAACGATTCGAACTGGAATTCGATTTTGAATTCACAGAGAAACTGCGACCATTGTTTTGATTTTGAAGAGGATCGGTTTTTGGTTTTATTTGTTTTGAACTCGTGAATATTAGGAGATGAAGTATGTGATTTCTTTGGCATTTCTTTATGTTCGTTCATCTTGAATTTAAAACGCGTCGTGAAGTTAAATAGGAAACGAAGAGCACGTGTCTCAAAGTGGACAAGTGGCTAGTGTGCAGAGTTCTGAAGTTTAAAATAAATTGACCAGCCAAATTATTTAAATTTTGAATTCAAATCGTCACAATTACACAACTCACAATCTCGACCTCCTATCGAGGCGTGCTGCCATGCGTTTAAAATGTTATACCCTTATTCCGAACGCAATGGAAAAGGTTCCGAGTTCTAATTCGATCGTATGGAGAAGATAACTTTTTTGACCTTATTATTATACTGAATTTTCAATATAGATTTTAGCGCGTTTATCTATCGTACGATCACACGATAACTCCAAACTCTACGAAAATTGAAATCCGATAATAAAACACTATTACGAATCCAATGGAACTGGTTTCGGCGAATTCCAAGACTGTGCCTCGGAAGGTTATTTTTAATATCGATTTAAACAATAAAATTTCAAAACTGAACAAAACACTTTCAAATTAAATTTAAAAATTCTATTACCTTCAGTATTATCAATATGAATTTTCTAAACCTTAAAAAATATTTCTAACAAGCTTAGAATTCTAGATTCAACATTTTACCCAATATCCAATAATTAAATTTAATAATTTAATTGCCAAATAAATAGTGATATTTGAAATTCAAGTTAAACTTTCTTTCAAATATTTAAAATCGATTAAATATTCCAATTTCAAATATCCAGAAATTCCGGGTCGTCACAAATGGCCAATGTTTACAATTTGACTAAATACAACAAGTTAACAATAAATGATAATAATTAGATATTACCATTTCATAAAACAAACACATTACAAATAACTATATTAGTTATAAAATTTTCCTTTATATATAACATATAATATTAGGAAAATTATTTCATTTCAAAACTTATATAAAACATTTTTATAACACTAACAAATACGCGCTCTCGTATATATATACACTTAGACAAAGTCATTCTAGGATATTACTACACTAAAAGATCTTATGTAAGTCAGATCAAAATAAGTAAAATAGAAATATAAGTGCAATGGTTTCATAGATGTTACAGGATTTTCATCTCCTATCAAGTGTACAACGTGAATATAATTATTTAAAGGGTTTCAAATAATCCGAAATATCAATCTTAATCGTCTAATTAAAACAAATTCGAAGTTTGAATCAACTTAAACCCTTCAAATAATTCAATTCCAAATAGAAATCCAAATTCAAGAAATTATATGGGTATATGTCATTTCAACCAGTATCAAAAATCAACATTCTAAATCAATGAAAACCGCTTGGGTTTAACATTTCAACCCATAACGATTTTCCCCTAATCTATAAGATCGTTCGGGTATGTATCATTTCAACCCATAGGGATAACAGAGATATAGATATAAATAACATCCAATCATCTAAAATGTCAACCAATAACATCCATCCAATCACCCAAATATCAACAATTGAACATACAACACAATCATCATTGAAATCAACCAATAACTACCAACAATTTACTGGTTATCATTAACAGGTATTTAACTGGCAATTTAAATTTCAATATAAAATTAAATGTCAATTAAATTCAATAAAAGTCAGATTTAACTGGAATGACAATCTAAAATATACTAAACAGCAACCAATCAATTTATAATCACATTATATATTCAATTTAACTAACATAAGAAAATCTAGTAATTGTGAGTGTTTGCTCACCTTTCGTGGCTACGAAGGTGATGATAAAAAATGGAGCAATATGGAGATTCCTAGCAAAGATCCAAATGCAAAGCAAATCCAACAAAGCTTAGACACGAACACGAATCAATAAACAAGTTTCAACTACTTCCAACTTCCAAACAACCCAAGATCCAAACTACGGACAAAAACTGAAACTAGGTAAGTTTTAGAAAAATATTTGGACCAGAATATTACTAAATCTGTAAAAGTGACTAACTAAAAAGTTGTTACAAATTCTTTTCTCTCCACTATCAGAAAAAGTATCACTCAAAAAGTTTCTGTCTTGGGGGAGTTATGGTTAAAACAAACAGAGGTGTTTTCTGAGTTGAAAATCTGAGTTCAAAACTACTTTGAAAAGATTTGAGCTTTTGGCATAGAAAATTAAGGAATTTGAAGAACCAATCTAAAAGAAAGTTGAAGCCACTAGAAAAATAAATTGTTTGAGAAAAAGAATCACATAATTTGTTTCATTCCTGAAGGAGATATGATTGATACAATAAGGGGTATTTTCGGCCAAAACTAGACTCGAGAAAGGACTTGAAAAATGGAGTTTTTGATATATAAATATTTGGAATGGGAAGAAGGGTTAAACAAATAAGTTGTTTCCATTCAAATTATACACGGTTTCAAAAAGAAAATTATTTGATTTGGAGTAGTCTAGTGGAATATTGAATCCACGGAAATAAGGGGAAGAAAGAGGCAACATAAGGAAGGGAAAAAGAAGGGAAAAAGAAGTGAAAAAGAAGGGAAAAAGGAGAAAGAAGAGGAGAGGGAAGGTGGAAGGAGATGGCCTTGGGGATGGTGGAGAGGGCGGCGGCTATAGGGGAGGAAGGAAGGGTTGAAGGAGAGGAGGAAAGGAATTTTGATTTGTGAGGTTTTTGGAGTTTTAGATCTAGAGTTCTATGTAGATTTTGAGGAGGAAAAAGAAGTGTGAAGAGAAAGTTTATTAGGAGAAAAATTATGTACGTAGATGTTATCAAATAAGAAACATATGGTCATAGGCAAAGGAATGGTCACATGACTGACTAGAGTCTCTTGGTTAACCAAGGCCTATTAGATCAAACAAACCCAATATGCCTTAGCCAAATAAAACACAACTAAACACTACTAATTCATGTTAATTTTTCACAGCAATTCAAATTTTTAGAGCAATAAGAATTTAATTTTGATGAAACGAAAAGTGGAGTGATGATTAGAATTCAGTCTAGTATCATACAAAAAGAATAAAATTTTAAAATTCAAATTTAATTTTTTCAACCAAAAGTCAATCTTTGACTAAGTTTGACCAAATTTTGAAATTTCACAAAAATTTTATTCTATTAAATTTGGTCAAATAAAACACTCAAAATCACAAATTCAATTTTTTTTATTTAAATTCAAAGCACTGCGATTTTAAAGTTGTTAAAAGTTACGGATCGTTACACTTTATCTTAATTAAAAGACATAATATCAATTAATGCAATATTAATTTGTTTCTCCTTATCATATTTAAAAGGTTAGATGCCAGTAACTATGCATCCAATTCTCATCCAATTACATTCAAACCTATGTTACCATCCTTATTATTCAATCAACAATACCCTATGAATTATATTAACATAAGTTTACATTTTATTACATTCATTATTTTACCGTTAACATTTTTTACCATATTAACTGCAATAATTAATTACATAAATTTTCATTAATTTCCAAATTTATTTCAAACATATTAAATAATGAGATGATAAATGAACAATTGTTACCTATAAGTAATTTAATCATATTTATAAGTTTATTATCTACAACAAATGTTATGACTACTTACACATCACTGATTATATTCAATTTCAATTAGCAACATATAATTCCAACATTCAATTGCCTTAATTACATTAATTACCCATTTAATATTCAAACAGACAAATTAATGAGAAGATAATTACAACCATCGTTTATAATAATAGTTCATATCCATTATCTTATCATTTACAACCAAGGGTTATAACAAAATGATTTTATATTCTATATTAACCTATTCCAATCAATTGCATACAATCTCATAATTAAATGCATCATTTAATTTATTTCATTATTTACAATTATAACCAAATAACCTTACAATCTATTTCAATTGATTGAAATTACATTAAATAGTTATCAATAACATTCAAACAACATCACTAATTTCATATTCAATATTATCCAATTCTAATTGATTACATATAATTTCAACATTCAATTTATTTCCTTGTTTACAGTTTATAACCAATTATAACTTTACAATCATTTCAATTAATTGGAATTACATTAAAATAGTTAGCAATTACCTTAAATTAACATTACTAACATTACATTCTACTTATTACTCTCATTATAAAATCACAAATTTAGTTTTCTTTCAATATTAAATTCTAAAATCTTATTTAATTAATATTTTATTTATCTGAAAAATATGGGTCGTTACAATTTCAGCTTAGTTTTTTAATACTTGACATTTGATTTGAAAATGATGTCTTTCATAATCAGTAAAGGATATTGGGAGTGTCCCAAAACAATACACACATGCACTATATTAAACTATTTAATATCGAGCATGTAAGATGGATTCCTTATACACATGCACTATAAGTTAAACTATATTTTACCAAAAGATGTGTAAGCTATAAATTTAGCCCAAATATCATACCACTAGCTAAGGTTACGTGTGAATGTTAATATTTGAATTATTAAATATTAATTATTTACTGAATTTACACATTTGAGTCACATTACCCAAATGATGAATATTATGAATGAACCACACGATCTAATTAATTTTTTATTATTGAAAATTAATTAAAATAATTAATATTTATGGAATATTAATTATTGAATACTGTTCAATTTGTTTGAATGCTGTTATTATTTAATAAAGTGCGTATATATAAAAGTTATAAACGTATGTACTGATGTTAGTATGATGTTAAAATTGGATTTTAATAAAAAATACTAAGTGGGCTTTAAATAAATTAAATGAATTAATATTTATAAAACATTAATTATTAAATTTTTTATTTGATTTGAATACTATTAGTATTTAATAAAGTGCGTATATAAAAGTTATAAACGCGTGCAGCGATTTGCGATATCAATAGAACATTTAAATTGGATTTAAGGGAATTAATACTAATGGGATTATGGAAACTTTGAGAGACCATATGGCAACATTTAGGTCTGGCCATGCATGTAGAGGAGAGAGATAATTAATTGAGTTTTAATAGAGAATTAAAGTACAAAAGTCTTAAGGAAGGAATATGAAAGGTTTATATTACTTGTTTAAGACAAATTCTCGCTTCATTTCTGTTATTTTATTCATTTTTCTTTCCTTACAATATTTCTCTTCTCCACCATCTTATATGGCCGAATTCTCATGGAGGTTAGGGTTCCTAAAACTCCAAAACAAAAATTCGAAAAAATAAATAAATAAAAAGGTAGTTATCTCTCTCGATTGTTGCATGATTTAAAGAGCGATTAAATGGATTCAGGAATCTTTACGTCTTCAAGGTGTTTCTGCTGGCTGCATCTAAAAGTTTCTTCTATTTTGTTTACATATAATTTCATCATGTTCGTATGTTTCTATACTTCACATATTCTATTTATTCATTTGTATGTATTTGGATAATGTTTTGGATATTTGGTTTATTCCCTTGAACCAGCTTTACCATAATCATGTTAATATGATTAAAATCAACTTGTTTATATTATTTATTATTCACATGTCACCTGTTGAAACTAGACGAGCCTGCAGTGGAATAATGGGTGAACTTCAATTTTTTTGCCCATTTTGATTTTTATTAGGCCCATGAAGTCTAATTTATTTAGAACATTTCTTAATTTCTTTTAAATAAAATCATTATTTTATTTAAATTTATAAAATGATTTTATATTATGTAATAATGTTATATTATATATGTATATTTGTGGGTGTGTGTATCACATACACATATGTTTGTATGCGCATGTGTAACATAGCAATCCGTGCAAGGTATAACATGCATGTATATAAGTGTTGGGATTTACACTGCAACGGACAAGTTATCTCATCTAATATACAAATATATTGTCCAAATGTATATTTGTAAACTTTGATCTATGTAAAAAATATATTGTAATATATATATATATATATATATATATATATATATATATATATATCTGTGTGCGTGTGTATGGAGGGAGGGATACATATATACTATATTTTATTTTAAATGATTATATATATATATGTATATGTATATGTATATGTATATATGTGCATGGAATTTTAACATTGAATATACTTACATATATATATAATTATATAAATATGTTTAAAAAATTTATAAAATAATTTTTTTATTGCAAACCAATAGCAATTCATGCATGCATGCATACATACATACATACATAAATACATACATACATACATACATACATACATACATACATACATACATATATATATATATTAAATAGATATATTCAAACATATATATAATATGATAATATATACATATTAATATCTTTAAAATATACAAATATATATATATAATACATATATGTGACGCCCAACCTCTATACCCACGCTAGCCAAGAACACTACGGTGTAATGCTGTCAACTAGCACGGAGGATAAGGCTGTTGAGGAGCGACCATCCATGTAACTTCTTTGTGCGAGCACCGATATGTCAGATAGTATAGCATGTATTTCATATGAGGAGGAAATCCGACATACCGATACAAACTCAAAGCTATCACACAGTGGCTATATATAATCTTCGGAAACAAATATAGAAATAAACATAACACAAATCAGTCACAGACATCCATATCACAAAGGCAGAAAAAGATATGAATATATAACACATGAAAGTGTACATCAGAGTAGTGGTCTGGAAGATCCATGATAATACAAAAGAATAGCAACATGTGCTACACAAAAGAATACATCTATGAGTCGATATCTCAAATGTATACAACAAAAACTACTAATCTAAGTAGTTTGCCAAAAGTTAGAGTAATAGTTCCCTGGAGGGAAGTCAAGCAGAAGCACCTGTAACATCTCGGTCTGACCCGAGTATTATTTCATAAGAAAATAATAAACGGATCAGACTAGCTATAAATATCAGATGACATGATATAGAATAAGAGATATGGCATAAACATATAATAACCATAATGGCATACTACTATAAGTATGTAAATGATAATCAACAAGAGGTTAATCAATATCACAAGAATCTTCTCAAAGATCCAAATCCACAAAAAGGTAATGACACACGAATTCACCAATGCACAAAAATTGATAAAACATATCAATGAAAATCACGAAAATTGGTGAAGCACAAATTCCAGAAATCAACACACGAAATCCAAAAATCACAAAAAAGGGGGGAAAGGCCTATCACACGTACGGGAGCATGAAAGCTCACCAACATATGTAACACACGAACGAGAAGCTATCTCATGGAAGCTAACCATTTAATTTTTCGAACACGCGAATGGCCCGAAGACCTTTGAACACACGAACGGCCCGGAAACCATCGAACACACGAATGGCCCGGAGACCATGGGGCGCTACCCCACATATGTGAGTAGAAACATCACACAAACGGGGTCTAGTCTCCCTCGCAGACAAAGAGACATCGCTCAATCGCTAGTCTAAAACACAAAAATGATCGTCATGATCATCAAGAAGTGTCAATTACACTAAGCTAGTAAATATATGAGTTTAGCTTCATGTCCCATAACCACTAGCTTAACTTAAATATTTACGAACAAACTGTAGATCTTCACTAGGAAATTGTCACAAAAGGTTCAGTCGAACAAATCCAAGAATTTACCGACGAAGTAAACGCAAGTGTTTCATACCACTTGTTTTGCTAAGCCGTTTAATTAGATTTCTCATTCGAGTGAAGTAAAGGCTTGTATATACTAATAGATTGGAAAACGGTTTAGGAAAAAGAGCTTTGTAATAAAATAGAGTTGAAATCGTTTTGATGAAAGAGTTTTGATATTTACTACTAGTATTGAAACCTTTAAATTTTTAAAGTGACAAGGCACAAGACGATTGTTGAAACAAATCGAATCACAAAAATTCACATTCAAAGACGTGAGAAAAATCCAAGGAATTCAATTCCAAATCCATCAAAGTAGAAATGCAGACTAAACTCCACGGCCTACGACCTAGGGAATCAGCGACCTAAGGAGCTACGGCCAAGGAGTAGCACGCGACCTAAAAGATGGCGCGACCTATGGAGCAAACAGGTCGAGCGACCTAAAGTGATGGGACGACCAAAGCATGGTGCGACTTAACGTGGTCGAGCTAAAGTGCAACGACCTAAGGATGGCATGGTCAAGCGACTTAATGTATTACGCGACCTAATGGGGTGAGTGACCTAACACGGTCGAGCTAAGCGAATGATGCAACTAAGTCTGGGCGAACGACCTAGTGGGTTTCGAATTAAAGTAGGATAGGTCGAACGACCTAAGTATAGCATGCTGAGCGACCTAGGTGAGCGAACTAAGCATATGGCGCGACCTATAATATCCAAACGACCTAACTAGGCGAGCGACCTAAAGGGAACACAGGTCGAATGACCTAACTCATGGCCGAGGTAAGGAAAGGCGCGACCTAACTGGTTGAATGGCCGAGCGACCTAAAGGTTTGGTCAAAATCTTTGCCAAACGACATAGTGTAACCGACCTAACTTATCGCGACCTAGCGACCTAAGGACGATCGACCAAGTGGGGCGAGCCGAGCAGCTTTAGGGGTCATGCGACCTAAAGGAAATAAGGTCTAACGACCTAATAGTAATGGGGTCATGCGACCTAAAGGAATTGAGGTCAAGCGACCTAACGACCTAATGGTCGAGCGACTTAGGGGTGAACGACCTAATAAGGCAACAGGGTCGAGCGACCCAAGTGGTACGCGACTTAAGGGATACGCGACCTATAGGGATACGTAAGGCCGAGCGACCTAACAACTAAATGCCGAGCGACCTAAGGGTTTGAACGACCTAACGTAGCCGTGCTATTTGTAGGCAGAACGACCTAGCGCTGGAACGACCTATGCCCGAAACGACCTATGGCATAATCGGGCTAGGGACGAACGACCTAAGTACAGATCGAGCTACTTGCAGGTAGAGACTTTTCTACGCGCGCGAGCTAGCAATGCTGAACGACCTAGCGCCCAGATTTTTCTAAAACACACTAAAAATTGGGATTTTCACCAATTCAATCCAAACCAAATGCAAATGTTCATGCTAAAGTGATAGGGAGTCATTCCCAACAATCCAAGATAGTTATAGACAAGAATGTGAGATAAAAATCTCACCTTTTCATGGAATTTGATGGAAACCGAGCTTGAAAGCAAAGTGAGAAGCAACCACAAGCTTGAATCAATGCTTCACTTTGAATTTGGAGTTGAATGATGGATTGCAATTGAATTTTGAGCTTGGAGTTTTAATTTCCCATTCCCTCCACCATTTTTGATGAAGCTTTAGGGTTAGGAAATTATAAAGAAGGAAGTGATGAAGAGGAGATGGGTTGGAACTGAGTTAGTAAGTGGTTCAGCCCAAACCAAAGCCCAAAGCGAAAAAGTGGCGAAAATTCCACTATCTCCAAACATATCAAAGTTTACACTTAAAAAGATCGCAAACGTCATTTTGAACTCAATGGAGGTGGTCTCGAGTCATAATTTGACCGTATGCAAAAAGTAGATTTTCGGACTAAAATCCGATTAACGATAAAATATTTAAATATAAAATCGTTAAATATGCGGGTTGTTACAATATATATGTACCTATTATTGTGCCCAACAAAAATGTTATTATTATTTTTTAAATAAATTTTAAAATTAATATCCCTATGACACTATTTAAAAATTAATATAAATATTATTTTCGAACATAATTTAAAATTTTAGTAAAAAAATATGAGCAATATTTTATTATTTGAACATTTAAAACCTAATTTTACAATTTTAAATCTATTTTTATTTTCGGCTAGGATTTAAAATTTAAATTAAATACAAAAATAAGTTTATTTATTTTGGTCAAAAGTAAATTTAATAAAAAATGTAATTTTTAAAATATAAAACATGTTTGATAATATATATATTGTGATAATTAATTTACCTAATTAGTTAATTTAAATAATATTTAATAAAAAATATATATGTACAAAAAATATTTTTATTTGTATCGAGATTATTTTAGATATGAAAATATTTATATAAAATTTTAAAACTATAATTGAATAGAATAAGATATAAAATTTGAATTACAAAGCTTATAATTAAATGTTGTATATTAAATAATTAAAAAACAAAATTGGTTTTTTTATTTGTGCCATGTATATCATAGGTCCATATATGTCATAAAAAATATTTTTTATAAATTTATTGGAGTATATAAATATACAACCAATCTAATTATGACAATATATTTATATAACAAAATCGTCACCTAACTAACAATAAAATATACATGAAATAAATAATATACATACATTAATATTTATAGATACATTATAAATTTAACTTATATCCTATGCCTTTAACTACATCATGAAATGATGAGATCTACTCCTTGAAATGTTTTCCAATCCAATAGAGTGCTAGTCCCTGAATCAATGACTCCAACTATTGAATAGGATCTGATTTACTTTGATTTAACTTTGGAAATGGAAAGATGGGAAGGTGGAGAATTTGGCCAGAAATAGATGAAGGTGGAGGCTCCAAAAGTGTAAAATGAGAGTGGGTTGAGATGTTTATATAGAGGAGGAATGGAGAGAGAAGTTAAGATCAAAATCCATGTTTTTCTCTTCCTCCTTTCCCTCTTATCTACTCAACCCTAGCCCATCTTAGCCAATCATATGGCCACCTCCATGCCCTATTTGAGTGGAACCAACCAGCCCCCTATATGGGCTTTAAACCCATTTAAAGCTTGAACAAAATATTTTGCATTTAAATCCAATTTAAACGGGTATGAATATCGTATATCGATTAATATATTTATAACTACTATTATAAATATATTTAATAATATTTGTTTATCAAATCAAAATAAAATTTTATAATTAATATTTTAGAAATATTAATTAATTTGATTAACTTATAACAATATAAATTAATTAAATTATTTGACCAAAGGAGTATTCATCGTTTCGGTTGTGTGACCCGTTAGGTGTAAATTTGGTCACGATTAATATCGAACTATTCAAATATTAACGTTCACATATCACTTAGCAGATTGTGTGACATTTTGGTCAAATTTATCGCTTACTTGGTTTCGGTAAAATCCAATTTTACTTTGTTAAGCATTACCTGATTGTGAATATTATTTATACCAATTCCCTTCGTCAAAACCATATCACTTTTGAATTAAGGAATTTGGTAACGGTAAAAATTCCAATATCATCCATATTCAACTCTATAGTCAAAACGCAAAGCCTTTGGTTCATTAATAATAATTATTATTAATCGAAATGCTCTAGTCGGAGACTTTGACTTTTAGTTGACCGTGATA
This sequence comes from Allium fistulosum, assembly GCA_030737815.1. NCBI lineage: Eukaryota > Viridiplantae > Streptophyta > Magnoliopsida > Asparagales > Amaryllidaceae > Allium > Allium fistulosum. Next base: position 913,572,987 of record CM060906.1, read on the forward strand.
CTAGCCTCATATGACTAAGGAGACGAATCCTCTCTTGAATAATATTTCACTTCCAAAGCTTCCACTCGACCCAACTACAGTCATTCGATGGACGCCTCACCATGATTTAACTATAATCAAAGCGGAATTTCCACATTCAAGCTCGACAGTATTCTCAAGTCGAGGGAATTGTGTAAGATTATCACATCGATATTTTCTGTTTGACCTTAGTTATATTAACCAACAGAAAACTATCGAGTGAGTCATTCCATTTCAAACTCTCATCAAATTAGATCTTGTTTTAAGTTTTGATTTCAAAGTGTATTTAATAGTAAATCTTAATTTTAATATATATATATATAGATGAGTGTGTATATATAATTATTATATATATATATTTCCTTCAAATATATATATATATATATTAATATTAGTCAAAAACTTAGACAACAAAGGCATGTGTAAATGTAGTTATAAGTACCATTTAATATGTCAATTAATCTAATTAAAGAGAGAGAAAAATGAATGGTTTCTCTTTCTACATATATAGCCCATCATCCTTTAATTATATATATGTTAAGTGAAAGAAACAAAAGGTTTCTTTCTCTAAATTTTTACATGATTATTTACACACACATATATACTGCTTATATGTTGGATTTATACTTTACACATATGAATGTATTTGATACAATCATTATAATACATATAAATTCAAATTAAATTTAAACTTTCTTTTATCCAAGTGAAATAAAATATGATTTTATTTAAAACTTCATTATATTGGATCTAATAATTTTTTAGAGTTTATAGGCTTAATAGATCCAAAATATAATTTTTTTTTGAAGTCTACCTACTTCACTCGCTTTCGATTGACCCGGTTTTAGCAATATATATATATATATATATATATATATATATGTATGTATGTATGTATGTATGTATGATATTTTGGGATAATACCATGCGCATCAGGCTTATGTCTAACATGTAATCTCTGTTTATTTCGTTTTATGATATTTCTATGATACTCTCATGAGTTGTGATGACCGCCCTATACCTCCAATGCTAATATAACCGAATAGTGCATTGTTGGAGCATCTGATCGATGTAGAACGATTGTCAAGGGAGAGAAAGAAGTAAAGAAGAGGAACAAAAGAGAAGAGAAGAGAAAGGAAAAAAAAGAAAGAAAGGAAACATTAAACAATCACATAATAACCTATCGTATATACCACAGCGCGTCAGATAAAATATAATAGTCATCATAGATATAAAATAGTCGAGACGGTACTAACTACATGAACCATATTTCAAAGTACACAGGTTCATACAATTATACAAAACAACAATAGAGTTTATACAACTAATAAATAAACTAAATTGATAAACTGTCTCTAATAATAGTAAGTCAAACACTGTCAAGGCTCCATAGTGTCATACGGCGAAATAAACAATAATAAGTCCAAAAATATAAGTATGAGAAAGCGTCCTCTCTTGCTAGCCCCTCTACAGAACTCCATGTACCATTTACACCTGCTATCTAGTCTACACATTTAAGAGTATCCAAGATAACAAGAAGGAAAAAATAACATCTCGAGTCAGACAACAGTTTGGTGTGAGCAATAAATAATCTCAAAACACTCTAAAAGTCGGTATAATATATGGATAAGAGGGTATGGAGAATCATACCTGACATGTCCGTGCATCGAAAGAGTTAGCACATAACGAACATAATATGCTACTCTACCAATATCATAAGGGGTGCTCCATACTAAGTACAATGTCGGGGTGCTTAGGTATCCTTATCCATAATACCTACATCATGTAACATCCCTATAGTGATAGGTGGCTAGTGAAGCAACCATAACAAACATAGCATCCATCAAACAATACTAATTGTTACTCAGTGTGCTTTGGATATATGATAACTCATATGACCTTTCAACTCCCAGGGATTAATAGGTAAATCCCGGTTTTTAGTTGTACTCATGTATCTCGTAGCCCGAAGCTAGATACGTGTCTCGTAGTCCAAAGTTGGACAGTAGACCCAAGTCAACCGGTCCACGGTATACGGATCCAATCAACCGATCTGGGGCAACCGAACAAAGTACCTATAGGCGTCCCATAATACCCCTACTTTAAGTAAAATGGAAAACACTGAGTATCAATGATCCCTTAGCATGCGTATCCAAGCTCTTCAGTGCTTCACCCATTTCCACGATAGAATCATTCTACATTCTATCCACGGGTCACCCTAAAAGAACCCACCCATGAGGAAAACCATTACGACTCCTTTCGACATTAAGCCTCCAACCTCGAAACCTAACTCCATGCACCAATAAGTTACCATTTGAAGTCCTAAAAGTGTAAACCTCGGAAGCTAACTCCATGCACCAAGAGCTACCATCTGAAGTACTAAAACTGCCATGTTGAAACTTCACATCATCACGATCATCTAAAATCACTCGTCGTAGAGCAATAACATCAAGACTCAGAGTCGCCTACATGAACAAACCATCATAGCATGCTCCTCAAAGCCTCCTCACCGTCCATGCCAAAGATCGGCCAAATTTGCCATTATCAATAGTGATGGGAACCGACCACTCTATAGTGGTCAATACCCACCACTCTGGTCCTGTACTTAACTAAAGATGGATAAGTAGAAACCAAATGAAAACATCCAACGTCCATCTTAAAGTCCAAAGTCCGTCCAAGTACATCGTCTTCCACCTTTAGATCGATCGGCTTGCATTTCAGTACTCTCCTACAACTTATCCCGTTCGTTTGGGTTTTCGACCAATAGGCACGAAACCCTAACATGCAGAATATTCCTTAACGCTGGACCGCCAATAAATCGGTGTTTTCAACCAAAACAAGCGAACAAGTATACATGCAACCAACAAGCATACATACATCCAATATAGTATACGTACAACATGTATAATGTATCTATATCACCCAATGGGGGGTTTATATAAAAAAAATGGCCTAAAACTAGCAAATTCCTAAAATAGCCTATCAATGGGAAAGATGTGATATTCGATATAAAAACATTTTAAAATACTTTTAATCTCTTTTATAAAAGTCAAGTAGGTGCTTATATATATATATATATATTAAAATCACATTTTTAAAGTTAGAAATCATTTCAAAATACCATTTTTATACTAAACAAACAATCATAATATCATGAGAGACAATATCACTCACCTCAACGAAAGCCGACTAAACCAATGTCAAGTCGTAGAGCTCTCCATCACGAGCACAATGCAAGAAACTGCATTCAAAACAGACATCGTATGCAAAAGATACACATAGTATAAGAATAATAATTATAAATATAAATTAATTAACTTATTCACTAATTAACTTAGTTAACTAACAATTATCTTAATCCTTCTTCTCCAAATCACCTCCCTGTACACGCCATGCATATCCAACCCAAACACGCATGCTTCAACCTTCGATTTCTCCTTCACCTCTTAACGAAATGTCATGCCATCTTCGCCAACACGCCACGCTACGAGAACTCTTCGCCCTGGAATTGAAATGGTGAAGCTCAATCGCCTGATGTAGAATGCGACCTGGTGTCGTGGCCTCACCCAGGACATTAACGCAAATCACCTCCCCATGCCAGACTCCAACCATTGGCGCAACAAGATGCATCTCAACACATGAAACGCAATGGTATTCACCATTTGTCCAACTATGATGACCCGCAAATCTGTACCCTTTGAATCGGCAATAATCCACACATGTTAGATACAAAAAGTACAGAATGACGGAAGGTCATGGAAAAGAAGAGAGAGGGTGAGAAGGAAGAAAGAAGAAGAAATAGAAACAACAATACAGAATCTCACAATCCCAGTGGAACAATATATAATAGATAAATACAGATCTTTATACAAAAAGAAACTGTAACTTTTAATATACATACAATTATATGAGTACACAGTCAACAATCAATCTGGACAATTATAATAACTTGTCCTCACATGTACTGAATATACAGCATAACACACACAGTGGAAATAACCAAGTACGTGTAATACGCCCGAAATCCACCAGCTCGTCTCCTGAGCTCCATAGCATCCTAACCTGGATCTGCAATACTCGGTCTGATCCGAGCAATATAATAAAATAACACACGGGTCAGTTTGGAAAACCAGCGTGAGAAAACACACTCAATTTGAATTTAATTATTTCAAAAATCTTTTTTGAAAGACAAAGGTATCTCGTAAGATCGCGCCACACATAAATATGACGGGTTTTTTACCTTACGATAACCAAAATATTTTATATCAAATCATCTGATATTATAATAGTGTCTATAGAAAATAAACTATAAAATAGCTAAAATGCTTGCATCTCACGTTTAAGCATATTTGGTATACAACTAAAACCGTACAACGCTTATTGGAGAATGGATTCCATACAATGACTAGGCACTGGGGTACCACCCATCACAGTACACCTCTAGAAAAATGTACCGAGATCATACCTAACGATCCCTGCCAACACATGACCGGCCTACCCCTTGATGGATAGTACCGAATATGTTATCACCTCGGGTGTTTCTACCCTATTGAGCGCTCTCTTTTCCATGCACAATCATATCCATAATTATAATATATCCAAGGGTATCTAGAAAAGTGATAACATACCCTACTTGGGTGCGACCCACTTAGCCCTGCTGCATCTCCCCTGATTTTCAGTCATTCCTGGTTGATAAGGCTTGAGGCTACGTATTACCTTAGATTTGGCATTCATATACTTGGAATGCTTACACTGCCTTCCAGGCAATAATGCAATGATAGCATTCATCCATACAAGTTGTTTTGGGTCTGAACAAACTGAATCTCCTTTAAGATCACTATCTCCATTATCTTCGAGATATCACAATTCGTAACGCACAAATCAGATCGAAGTGGTTTTCGGATAATTAACTAAACCTGGTCTCTTCGAAACGATTAACGAAATTGGCTAGTGTAACGACCCGGAATTTTGAATATTTGAAATTGGAATATTTAATTGATTTTAAATATTTAAAAGTTAATTTTTAGCTTGAATTTCAAATAAAACCATATATTGGATGATTTAATTATTGAATTAATAATTGAATATTGGGTAAATTAGTAAATATGGAGTTTCAAGCTTGTTAAAAATAATCTAAAGGCTTATAAAATTTATATAATAATACTGAAGATAATATAACTTTTAAAAGTTGAATTTAAAAGTGTTTTGTTCAATTTGAAAATATATCGTTAAATTGACATTTAAAAATAGCCTTCCGGGGCACAGTTTCGGAATTCGACGAAACTAGTTTCATTGGATCCGTAATAGTGTATTATTATCAGATTTCAAATTTCGTAGCATTTAGAGTTATCGTTTGATCGTACGAAGTATAAACGCCCTGAAATTTATATCGAAAATTCAATATAATAACTGGGTCCAAAAAGCTATCTTCTTCATACGATCGAATTAGGACTCGGAACCTTTTCCATTGCGTTTGAAATATGGGTATAACATTATGAACGCCTAGCGGGTCGCCTCGATAGGATGCCGAAATTTTAAGCTACGGATTCGAGACGATTTAAATTTATATATATATATATATATATATATATATATTCATTGATTGACATATATATTCACATCCACTTTTTCCCCTTTCTTTTCAATCACTGTAGAAAGACAATTTCTTCATGCAAGAAGTTTAAACACGTTTCCCTCTTTTCACTCCTTTTTAAAACCTCATAGCCGAGCAATTCATTACTAAAAAGAAAATTCGAAATTCAAAAATTCGAAACTCAAGATATACACACTTAAAAATGTTGAAAACAAATTTCAAAATTCCTATATTTTCTAGTTCTTTGATCTAATGTGTATTTTGTGGGGTGCGGCATGGGGTAAGGGAGATCGACAGTGAAGTCGAGTGAGTTGGGAAAACTAGGGTATGGGAAATTTGAGAATTTAGAGATTGATTCGAGTTTTGGACATCGTTTCTGGATTCCTCATAGGAAATAACATATTGGGCGTGAATCTTGTGGTGACCGATTGCCTATGGGCAGGGGCAACTCATCGCTACAGTGCAGTCAAGATCGAGCCTGTCGTGATCTTCTAGGTGAGTTCGAGCTCATATAAATTGGTATGGGGTGATCGAGATTGTCGAGAGGGATATGCTAGCAAGGTCGGAGTTTGGTTTTGGCAAGGCGGTTGTGGTATCTGTGATACGCGTGCATGGTAATGGGGAGGGGTTTTGTAACGACCCAGTATTTTGGACCATTCAAATCGACAATAAATCCACACATGCCGGACTTGAATAATTCAAAACAATGGATTGTAAATAAAATTTGGCAAAACTCAGCATATACAGTAAATTAAATAATCACAGATCACAAACACAGAGTAATATAACAATAATGCAGCGGAAACAAAAGAATAGTAGTTCATGAAGCTACTATAAATATATAACAGAGTTAAACAAGATACAACAGAAGTCACGAATATATAGATGTCTCAATACAATAATCAAATACAAGATCTGAATACATCACTGGAATTAACTGAACAACTGAAGCAGGATAGATAGCTGGATCCCCAAGAGAAGCTCCAACTTCAAAGGTGAGTCTCAAATGTTGTATCACTCAGTCTGACCCGAGCGTAAAGAAAAACACAAAACACTCGAGTCAGGATTAACATTCTTATATCAATAAATCCAACTCAAGTGAAATATCAACTGAAATACAGTAACTTAAAGGATGTTTGGGATAACCATCCTCTAAGGATCCGTTAAACTATCTACTATGTAGTAATATTCGCTATTATAGTAATGTCTAATAATAAAATAAACTTACTTTTATATAGCGTTAAGGGGTTACCCATATAGCCCTTAACACAAAATAGTGCCAATAGTCTATACAGTACTTGCATACCTCGGGAGGCTACGAGAAGATACTCCATAGGTACGACACAAATAGAAACTCGTAGTAAAGCTCGATATGATAGGTGACACGGCACAACTAGGCAATGCCAGAGTAGATATACCAATTACGCATCCGGACTGGTGGTGACGCATATCAGCCACTACCGCCCACCTCGAACAACACTCCCAAATCAAGGGTGAGCACCAAATCAATCACAAGTAATAGAATGGTATCGAAGAAGTGTGTCCGATCAGAGGTGCTACCTCATTGGTCCGTCAATCGCTCCTATTTTAGCCACCTTATGCCAACTCACGGGAGTTGGGTCCACGTATATACCTTAGGATCGTCGCCACCATCCTACTTCATTCTGGAAACTCCACCGCGTACACAGTTGTTAAAGTGGTTTTCGGTATCGACTGAGAGTATATCCATATCCGATCCCGGTCTCTTTAACAACGAATCGTTATTATAACACCGTGGTCATTTCAAAATAGTTTATACATCAAAACCAAAATATCATTTTCATTTCAAAACCCAAATTTATACGATATCACTTTCACTTCAAATATATCCATTTTCAAAATCATATCACTTTTCAAAGTTATAACGCTTTCGAAATCATAGTCTTTTAAAAAAAATCAAAACACATTGGAAATCACAGCTTTGAAATCATAGCATTTTGGAAATCATAACACTTTGAAATTATATCATTTTGGAAATGATAACACTTTGAAATTATAGCATTTTGGAAATCATAACACTTTGAAATTATAGCATTTTGGAAATCATAACACTTCCTTTTAAACAGTTTAGATATTAAAATTAGTATATACAATAAAATAGTTTATATAAATAGTTATAAGTTAAAATAGTTTAAAATAAAATAATTTATAATAAAAATGATTTATATTAAAATAATTTATATTAAAATAATTTATAAAGTAAAATATCAATAGTTTTAAATATAATTTAAAATTACTTTATAAAATAAAATAGTTTCCTCAAATTTCACAAATCGATTCAAATCAACTCGAATTCCAAAATTTTAATTTAATCAAATCTCAAATCATCAATTTCAACTCGATTCAGCTTCTCAATAAACCATTTCAAATTATCGATTTCAAATACATATCTGAACCATAAAATAAGCCATTTCAATTTCAATATATTTCAAAGCTTTAAATATTCAACATTTCAAAACTAAATTAGATAATCTTATATATATATATATATATATATATATATATCAATTCACTTTTCTATTATTTAGTTTTGAAATATTTACCTAATTATTTCAATATCATTTGAATACAACTTCAATTTACAAATTTAAATAAACAAAATATCCCATTTAAATATATATAAGTTTGAAATATCCATTTAAGTCACCTTTAATCAAATTTCAAGTTGTAAAACACTTTTTTTATTTCAAATTCAATACATTTCAAATCAAACTTATTTAAGTAAAATTCTTAAATAAATATAATTTCAAATCAATTTCAAATCATTATAAACTCTATATTTGAAAAAATATATATTAAGTAAATACTTAGACATATTATTTATCAACTTTATTAAATCAACTTTAATGAATCTTTAAAATCAATATTTATCAAAACCATATATTTCTTTTCAAACCATAGAAATCATTTACAAAATATTTATATATAGACCAACGGTGTCTGTATAAAATTTTCTATCCTGTGGTCAAGTGATACAGATATTTATCATTTCAATCCGCAATTTAAATATATACGGGTATATATCTTTTCAACCCGCAATCCCAAATTCAATTAATTGAAAATCGCTTGGGTTTATCATTTCAACCCATAACGATTTTCTCCTATTCTACAAGATCGTTTGGGTGTGTATCATTTCAACCCATAGTGATTCTATACTAACGGAGAACTTGCAGAGTGATAAAAGATATGATAATAAAATAACAATAGTAACTGGCATATATCATCAATATAAATAACATATAATGGTGTCAGATGTCACAGGTGAATAGATATAGATAATGGCATATATATAACAATGTAAATAACTAACAGCAGCATATTTCAATAGACGTTTCAATTGAAATCAAATTTAATAAATATAAGAAATTTAATCTTGAGTGATTGCTCACCTTTCGAGGCTAGAGATATTTGACAAAGAGATGAACTACGAATTCCAAAGCAAAGCAATATTGGCACGAATTTGATGGGCAAGCTGATAAATAGGAATTGATGGAAACGAATCAGAATCATCTTGATATAACCAAAACAGAAATAAATATTATATCCATACATATCTTCTCTAATGATTAATATAAAACTTTAAACTCAATTTAAAATAACATATATATATATATTCCTAAAGAAAATTCAAATATCAACATTTATTATAAAATCAATATAAACAATTTATATTAATATATATATATATATATAACTTATAAAATATATAAACAAATGTTTTATATCTATATCAAAACAACGTACTACATAACTTTTTATGTAAACCACTTGAAACTATATATATGCAGACTGCCAACAACATACTTCATACGAAAATATATTTTTTTCTTCTGAAATCTGAACTATGTGAAATATACTTGTACAAACAATATTCATACTATAACAGACGCACACTAATATATATTATATACCGTAACCTTTATAACTAATATAAGCCTAAATATTGTATGCTGGCACTTCCACAAATAAAGTAACCTTACATTGTATAACTATATATATGAACATATGTACAAAATGACCTATTCAGAATCTTATGTGAACTTTATATTTATAACCAACATATAATATATTACCAATATATTTTAGCTATAAGTATAAACTGACGTAACTATAAACATAGGAAAATAAACTCAAGTATTAAGGATACAATATTTTATATTTTAACATCAAGATTTTTTTTTACTAAGGGGAAGAGGGTCCAACGTAAAAATTGAAACAAAATATTTTTGAACACGTCTTCCATTCAAATCTATTCATACTTAAAACGTAAACTGAAATAAACTGTCTATATATTGATATCTTTCATATTCATATACCTTAATCAAGACTAGAAATGTAACTCACAACTATGCTTATAGAATATAACACATATTATAACTACAAACAGCTTCACAATAGCCAACATACAACTATATATATAAACCAATATATACGTAAACAAATAAAACTGCAAACTATTGTTCTACAACCATATATAATCTCTTTTCTAGTATAGTATACTGCAACCTATATACTACCCAGAACATATATATACTTTCAAATCAATATGCAACAAAAATCAATATAATTCACTTTATTATAATGTATATACTTTTATAACAAACAGGTCAGCACTTAAAGTATAATATGAAAACAAAATATATCTTAATATATCTACAATATAATAAACAACCTGTATAACTTTTATATATATAATAGAATCATATGTAAATACCTCAGCAATATGAGATGTCATGAGAGAGAGAGGAGAATAGTGGATAATGCTCGGGTCAGGGAAGGAGTAGCGAGGCTGCAGGCTGCGGCAGATGGTGGTGGGAGAGGGGAGGAAGGCCATGGAGGTTTGGGTTGTGTAGCCAGAGCAGCCAATGGAAGGAAGATGTGGCGGTATGTGAAGGTAGAGTGGCCGAAGATGTATGGCCATGGAGAGAGGAAAGGAGGCACGGGCTGTCGCTGGATCTCGGCCTCGACAAGTCGAAGGCTGCGATGGTGCACGGGAAGGAGATAGGTGGTGATGCTGTCTTGAGTTTGATGGCGGTTGTTTGATGTTGGATCGGTACTGACGTGTGGGGAAAGGAGAAAGAGTGAAAGAGGAGAGAAAAGTCTCGGCGAGGAAGAAGGTTGTAAATACATACAGAGCCTCTACTTTATTTTACTTAGAACGGAGATGTAGAAGAAAAGACCACACAGAGAAATAACGATCCAAAATTTGTAAATCAACCGATGGGAATCGCAATGGTCAGAGAAAATTCAGTAAATAATAAATGCAAATGACCGTTTGTTTCACGGTGAACAATGAAGGGACAGAAAATCAAAAAGACTCAAAATGGATACCACTACGGATTAACTATTACGCGGTTTCCGCAACGTATCAGGCACCGAAATATACGAATAAATGTATTACAGAGATCGGCACGACGAGACGATCAAAATGGTATACAGATACCAGTGGTACGATCATCCGATCAAAAGTCGATAATCGGTACCGAAAATGCTGCTATTTCGTCGAAAAATAAGATCGATGGAGCAATAACAGCCCAAATTTGACAAAATGAAATATGACGTCTCAGTCATAAGATAGTTTACAAATTTATTGTGTAAAAATATTCAGTTTTGAAAAACAATTTATTATCATCAATTTTTAACTGATTTAAATTGAAATAGAATTACACGATAAAATAAACTTCAATATTATTTGATGAAAATTTACCAGTTGCTATGTTAAAATAGACGCATCTCAAACAATAAATTTTTATTTCAAAATTTTATTGTTTAAAATTTCACAAAAATTCAATTAATTAAATAAATAAAACCACTGAAGTTTACGGGTCGTTACAGGTTTGTTCGTGCGCAGGAGGATTGGGTTTGGGGAAAAACATCTGTGGGGTTTTGGGCTGGGTTGTTTTCGAACAGGTTTGGGCTTGTTTATAAAAAATAAAAATAAAATAGGAAAAGTAAAATTTATATTTAAAATTGTTTGCAAAACTTATAAAAATTTATATCCCATGCATACGAGGTCCGTTTTGGACGATTCAAGTTGCGTTGGGACCGTATTGTCGTCATCTATGCATTGAAGCTGATTTGGGTGAAATTTGAGCTTCTAAAAATTTTAGATAATTTCAAACGCGACCGGATTCAATTGAAAATGGAACGCGAAAGAGATAAAAATTAAGGTGAGTTAAATCTCACTCAACTTTGGATTTACCACAATTAATTTTGATAGTTAAAATTAATTATTGATTGATTGTTGGATTGATAAATATTTATCAGTTGAATGTGATGTTATGTATAGTAGAGTGTATATATATATATATATATATATTGGAGTGATATTCCCGCATTATATAGCGGATGAGACCCTATGCGCCCGCATAATAGCGGATGACCCTATATACCATGATATCCCCCTCGAAGTGGGATGGATATTTTTATATTATGCTAACATATGTGGATGTAGGGAAACAGGTTGGAGGGTTCCAACTGGATTCCTCAAAAATATCGAAATTATTTTCATATTCAGTGATATGATTTATTTGGATAATCTATGATAGATTATATTGAAAATTGAAACTATTGAATGCTATGGTATTGCTGGATATATTTTTGGCATTTTAAAATATCAAAATATAAATATTGAATTTTTAAAGGAAAATAAAAAGGGAATTTTAAAGTAAAATATTTATAGTGAAGTTGGATAAATTTAAATACTGAATTTTGGGAAAAAAATAAATAGTTTGATATTAAAATCCTATTTAATAAATTCTGGAATATGGAAAAAATGGAGATTTTTGGATAAATGTGAAATAAAGAGTTTTAAAAATAAGAACTTAAGCGATATTGTTTAAGTATAAAGAATGTGTTTTTAAATTTAAGTTTCAAATAATTTGGGAAAATAAAAGGGAAATATTGGAAATAAAATAGGAAATTGATGTTCCGGTTTTAAATAAGAATTTAAATCATAAAAGGAGGTGAATCCGGAATTAGTGGATTTTTGGAATAAGTTTGGGTTAACTAAGAAATAAATTTTAAAAATGGAATTTAACTTAGAAAATCGATTTAAAATCGACTTAAGTATTTTAAAATAAAAAGGAAAATGAGACTATGGAATTTATAAACGAAGTTGTATAATATAAAGTGAAGCAAATTATCAGTGGATAATTTGAAAATTATAAATTCACGGTGGTGATTTATAAGGGAATGGGTAAATCGTTTAAAAAAATAGTAGTTTTATTTTTAGAAATGCGAGAAAGGAAAATTTACGGGATTGGAGCGTAAATTAAACTGGAGATAAATCGAGAAGGATTTATAAATGATTAGATTGGCTATATTGAAGTGAAAAATGTGTTTTTCTAAGAAGTTGAGTTAATTCAAAAAGGAAAGATTTGAAAGTAATAATTAGAAAATTTAAAAGTGGTTATAAGAATGTTTTCAGAAAATTTATTTTTAGTTGTTCAAAAATTGTTTAAGTATTTATAAATTAAGTTAGTTATAGTAGTAAATTATTATTAAAGGTTTAATTAGTATTATTATTTTAAAGAATAATTATTAAATATTAATATTTTATATAATAGTTTTGATTTAAAAGTAGTTTTTGTCTAAAGTTTTACTTGGAGAATTATTATAGAAATTTCGTAAATATTATTTGAAAATTTTTAAGTAAATTTTTTGGAGAGTATTGTTATACTCGCATGGCGTAAATCAAAGGTAGTGAGTGCCTGCAGTTAAGACTTGGATTGCTCTCGGATAGAAACGTAACCATTGAACTGTGATCCATGGTTTGATACCGCTGTGGTACTTTCCATATTATTTAAAAAGTTTTTTTTAAATATTTGAAAGAAAAAGATAGTTTGTTAATATGCTGGATTCAGTAAGATAAGTATGTATAAATTGGATAAATAAATTTATGTATTTAAAATAAAATTTAAAGGAGATTTAATCTTTTCAGTAGAAAATGGATATTTGGTTGAATTGATTGTTTATTTGATAGTTAAATAATCGACTATCAAATCTGGACCCAAATATAACTTTGGAAATATCTGGAGGAAGTACGGGAATTATATGGTACAGTTACCGTACGAGGTGCTATACTGTACGTGTAAACCCGTTCGTTCTTCTAGGACGTTTATAAGGAAATCCGTCTACAAAACGGTTAGGAGGTGAATTCCGATCTTATTTTCATCTGTTTATTTCCTAGAGAACCGGGGTTGAGTTTACCGGGAATGGCGAACGTTGTTTCGAGGAGACCGGGATCAGATTTGTGATCCGAAAACCACTTCGATCCAACGAGTACGTTTTCGTAATGAAGACAAGAGCATGGTGTCGAAGATGGAGCAGTGAAGTGCAATGGCTAATCACTACTAATCCTGAGAGTGATTCCAAAATAGATGTAGTAGGAATAGTGCCTTCGGTTCCGTTCGGACCAGGAACAGACTTGTATGGATGAATGCTATCAGAATATTGACATTGGAGGACAATGGGCATTCTAAGTGAATGTTCTAAAAGGTAATCGTAGCCTCTAAGCCTCATCAACCGGGAATGACTGAAAATCAAGGGGGATGCAGCAAGGCTAAGTGGGTCGCACCCAAGTAGGGTATGTCTATCACCTTTCTAGATAACCCCTGATATTATTTTATTACTACGATGTATGGAAGGAGCTCGAAAGAGGGTGGGAACACCCGGGGTGATAGCATATTCGGTCTATCCAGGTTAGGGATAGTCCGGTACTCTGTAGAAGGGGATCCCAGCATGGTCCTCGGTACGGTGTTTCTAGACAGGTACCGTGATAGGTGGTACCCCAGTGCCTAGTCATTCAGTTGGAATCCATTCTCCAATAAGCGCCGTACGGTTTTGATTGTGCCCAACTATGTTGGAACGTGAGATGCAAGCATTTCAGCTATATGAATAAGTATTTGTACTTAGACACTATTATAATATCAGAGGATTTGGATATGAAATGTTTTGGTTATCGTAAAGTAAAAACCCATCGTGTTTATTTGTGGTGTGGTCTTACAAGATACCTTTGATTTTTAAAGGATTTTGAACTTTAATAATTCAAATTGAGTGTGTTTTCTCACGCTGGTTTTCCAGACTGACTCGGGTGTTATTTTATTATAATGCTCGGGTCAGACCGAGTATTACAGATACATGATAGGATGCTATGGAGCTCAGGAGACGAGCGGGATGGCGAAGACGTATTTCACGTATCTGATTTATATTCTGTTGTGTATGGTGTGCTGTATATTCAGCATTTGTAAGGACAAGTTATTATAACTATCCATTATTGTGTTATTGATTTGTGTTGTACTCTGATGTATAAAACAGTTATAGTTCTTTTGTATAATAACCAGTTGTTATCTATTATATATTATTCCGCTGCGATTGTGAGATTTTGTGTTGTTATTTCCTTTTTCTTCTTCTCCTCTTTTTTCTTTTCCCTAACAATCAGGTATTTCCGGCATTCGATTGGTCGGCATGTAATACAGTGGGCGTATTGATGTTGAGTTTCGAAGGTCGAAAAATCCGGATTGTTACAGCCAGATTTGACAGTTGGTTATTTAACTATCAAACTACACACATAAGCAGTCACTAGGCCCATTTATAAATCTTCAAACATTTATTTCAAAAATATCTTTACAAAGATATATATATATATATTGTTTGCACCAAAAATGGTCACAAACCCCGAGTATTGTGAAAGCACCAGTGTATGAATATAGATCAGCAATATTCAGACACAAATCACAGATCTAAGCTAGCAATAAACAGCAATCCAGAAATGATGAACAGTGACGCACAATTTATAGTGGTTCGGCTATCTCCGGCCTACGTCCACTTCAAGATTTTTATCTTTTATTGATGTTCTTTGCTGGTTACAAATGAGTGCAGCAGATACAATGAATAAATTCGAGTATAACAGCAATGGAAAGAAGTAGAATTGAATCCGGCAGAGTCTGGACGTTGAGTCGCCAAAAAGATCCCCTTTTCTGAAGGCTTCAGGGGGCTATTTATAGGTGTAGGAGGCCCAGATCTCGCCCAAACTTCAGGAGACTTTTTCTGGCACGTGAGTGGGCCCACGCGACCGGTCCCACCAAGTTTCGACTCGATCTGTGATCGATATGAAGTGATTTCGTATCCATCAAGGATTAGTCCAATCGAGCTGAAACTTGGCAGGAACATTCTTTACCTTGTATGGAAGCTACTGTGAAAATTTCATAGCATTTGGCCTTGTGGCTTGGGAGATATGATCGATACGAGTTGAAGTTTCTCGGTTGGCTGTTCGCTTCGGGTCCCTCACTTCGAATCCATGCCTTCGAATCGATGGTTGCACGTGATAACGCGGCAACGTGGCGCGCACTCCTCGCATCGATCCGCCCTTTGCTCCGAGATGACCGTGTCGACTCCATGAATTTCGCCTTGCTCGTATCGAAGAATAACACATCACCCAGGCTCGTTGACCTGATGGATACGAACAAGTCTCTGCTCATGGATTCAAGCATGGTCCCATGATGGATACGAAGCAGCGACTCTCTGATGGATGCGAAGTTGACGTTAGGTGATTGTTACGAAGCGGACTACTTACTGATGGATTCGAACAAGGAGCCATGCCGATGGACTCGAATAAGTCTCTCTGGCCAAAGGTTGATCGACACGATGTCCATCGATACGAAGTGCGGCCTACTGATGGATACGAACGGATGGATTCGAATGAGAGGCTGCTTTGATCGTTAAGATATTGATGGATACGAAATGAGGCCCATTGATGGATTCGAGCTTCATGACCGCGGACTGACTTGTACCTGATCGATTCGAAGACTCTCTGATGGATACGAATCTGATGGATTCGAACAGGTCGTCACTTTGGTTTTCTGATGGATACGAACAACACCTTGTATCCAACTTGTATCGATCATATCTCATTCATACGAACTCCGATTAACCTGAAATCTGAAACGCTGGCTTCCATGGCTTTGCTTGTCATGTCTTGTCAATTGCGGACCGATCCGGACTCGGACAAAATTCATCGATATCCATGGTTACCCTGCAACGCATAGCTGAATATTCATGACTAGTTATTATCGGTTTTTAGTCAGTTTTGGATATCTCAGCTTTGCCAAAAAGTGGGATAACATTTGCCCCTCAAAACATGCCTTTTGGTAAAAGGTGTGTTTTGATTAGTCTCAAATTGAATGCAGTGAGTTCATGTTTTATTCAGAGCTTATAGCATTTTCAATCAAGTCCATGGCTGTTCGAAGCTGAATCGTTATCAATTTCTGCCAGTGGAAGTTTAAGAATGAAATTCCACAGTCTCTCCGGACTGTTGATGATCGCTCCGGACCCTTGCGAAGCCCATTCCAGACTTAGCGGTCGAATAGAAAGATCCTATTGCACTCCGGCGTTGCTTTCTATCCCTTGCACTCTGGCCCCAGTTATGGCATGAAGCGATGTCTTGGCCGTTCTGGACCGATCGTAGCCTCTCCGGGCTCCTGCTGGATCCCATCCTGTCACTCTACGATGAAGGGGAAACAACGTTAAGTGGGTCGATCCTGTCGCTCTCCGGCGAAGCGACCCACTTCTTGCACTCCAGTTCAGTGTATCTGAACATTAAGCGATGTCTTGACCTGAATCGTCGGCCGATCACAGCCTCTCCGGGCTCTTATCGAATCCCGATCCAATCACTCTCCGGTGAATAGGAAACGATGCTTAAGTGAGTCGATCCTGTCGCTCTCCGGCGAAGCAACTCACTTCTTGCACTCCGGACCCCGCCTCTCCGGGTAGGATCATAAAGCAATTATGTTTATACTGATATTTAATGTTCATCCTTTAACTCTCCGGTCAAAGGTTTGTTTCAATAAATGTTTCTTTATTAAATTCAAATCCTAAATGTTCAATCTCAAACACCAGGAAAAACAAGACAATGCCTCTCCGGGCGGAGCGGTCTATTTCCATCTTAGAGCATGCCTAGGGATCTCTCCGGTTCCTGTACATGAGTAAGTGGGATAGCCGTTTTATTTTGGAAATCAAATCTAAGAAAACTAATCGACCAGAGTCCAAATCTTGAACTTGGCCCTTGCCATCACAATCAGTTGATGACGAGTCGTGATCCCGCTCCAGGATCATTCCTGTTAGGTGGAGGCGGTAGTTGTTCGGGCCTTACTGCCGCTGCCCGTTCTCTGACATATTGTGGCAATCTACCACTCCTGGCATGTTCTTCCACCTCATCCCTTAGGTGGCGGCATTCATCGGTAGTGTGCCCATCCAGCTCATGGAATAGGCAGTATTTTCCAGTCCTGCGTTCCCGCTCCGTGGGATCTCTCCTGGGTGGTTTTCGATAGGGGAGTTGCCCCCGAGTTTCAGTGTAAATCCTTTCTAGGCTTTCCGTCAAATCTGTGTATTGCCTGAATCTAGGCTCTCTGAATTTCTTCCGTTTATCAGGACCATCATGTACGTCATCCTGCTTTCTCTTTCCTTTGTCTGCCCTGGACTGTTCCCTGGCGGTTCCTTCGCCTTGTGCAGCATTTACTTCCTGCCTCTCGGCTCGTGATTCTTCTAGTCGAATGAATTTTTCAGCTTCATGGTAAAATTCTCCGAGATCTTGTGGTGGATCTCTTGTCAATGAATCTTTGAATTCGGTGCCTTCTCCAACTCCTGCCACCGCCGCCATCAAAATCATCGATGGATCCGGGCGATCTACAAAAGCCACCGTTGCATTGAATCGCAGCAGAAAACCTTTTATGGACTCTCCGGTCCTTTGCTTTATCGAAGCTAAAGTCATCACACTCTTGGGTCTTATCACATGGACCCTAAATTGTTCCATGAAGCAATCTACAAGCTCGCCCCATGTCTTGATCGATCCAGTCTTTAATTGCCTGAACCAAAGTGCAGCCAAGTCTGACAAAAATAAAGGGAAACATCGCGCCATCACTTCCTCAGATGCTCCCAGTACTTCCATGTGTCTAATGTATCTGGTAATGTGCATGGTCGGATCCGACTTCCCGTCATACGGATTCAGCGTCGGTAGTTTGAACTTTGGAGGGTTCCTTGCATTCCTGATATTCGGAGTGAACGGACTCCGACTGACTTCCTCCAATCCTCCGCTAGACAATCCTCCTCTCATGAGTCGTCGCACTAATCCAGCCATCTTTTCATCTCCATCCTGGGGTTGCCCTCTTGGTCTTGAAGGGTATTCTGGTACGTATTCTTCGTATGGCCCGTTAGCATCAGCGTTGGCCCCAGCTTGTTGAGCTCCATCTCTGGGCCTTCCAGCATCAGATCCCGAGGGTCTGCCCCCGAGTCCTTGTTGATTGTCCTCTGGATCTACATTCTGTCCTTCATTAGGTTCCGCAATCCTAGCTCCTTGTTCCACATTCATAGCCGCTGTAGCTGGTCCTAGGCTCTGCATCCCTGCAGCTCTCATCTATTCAAAGAAATTATGCAGCATCTCTTGTTGACTTTTCATCATTCTTTCGTGCATCAGATTGGTCATGGTCTTTATTTCGTCTCTAGTGATGTAGATTGAAGCTGGTTCTTCTCCAGCACCAGAGAATGCCTCTTGACTTCCTCCTTGATGGGTTCTCTCAGCTCTTTGTCTTCTACTTGTTTGTCGAGTCATTGTCTTCAAATCTTCGAGTTTTCAAATCTGAAATTCGAATCTGGTGTAGCGGGTGCTAGTCCTTCTCAGTGAAAGCACCAAAGTGTTTGCACCAAAAATGGTCACAAACCCCGAGTATTGTGAAAGCACCAGTGTATGAATACAGATCAGCAATATTCAGACATAAATCACAGATCTAAGCTAGCAATAAACAGCAATCCAGAAATGATGAACAGTGACGCACAATTTATAGTGGTTCGGCTATCTCCGGCCTACGTCCACTTCAAGATTTTTATCTTTTATTGATGTTCTTTGTTGGTTACAAATGAGTGCAGCAGATACAATGAATAAATTCGAGTATAACAGCAATGGAAAGAAGTAGAATTGAATCCGGCAGAGTCTGGACGTTGAGTCGCCAAAAAGATCCCCTTTTCTGAAGGCTTCAGGGGGCTATTTATAGGTGTAGGAGGCCCAGATCTCGCCCAAACTTCAGGAGACTTTTTCTGGCACGTGAGTGGGCCCACGCGACCGGTCCCACCAAGTTTCGACTCGATCTGTGATCGATATGAAGTGATTTCGTATCCATCAAGGATTAGTCCAATCGAGCTGAAACTTGGCAGGAACATTCTTTACCTTGTATGGAAGCTACTGTGAAAATTTCATAGCATTTGGCCTTGTGGCTTGGGAGATATGATCGATACGAGTTGAAGTTTCTCGGTTGGCTGTTCGCTTCGGGTCCCTCACTTCGAATCCATGCCTTCGAATCGATGGTTGCACGTGATAACGCGGCAACGTGGCGCGCACTCCTCGCATCGATCCGCCCTTTGCTCCGAGATGACCGTGTCGACTCCATGAATTTCGCCTTGCTCGTATCGAAGAATAACACATCACCCAGGCTCGTTGACCTGATGGATACGAACAAGTCTCTGCTCATGGATTCAAGCATGGTCCCATGATGGATACGAAGCAGCGACTCTCTGATGGATGCGAAGTTGACGTTAGGTGATTGTTACGAAGCGGACTACTTACTGATGGATTCGAACAAGGAGCCATGCTGATGGACTCGAATAAGTCTCTCTGGCCAAAGGTTGATCGACACGAAGTCCATCGATACGAAGTGCGGCCTACTGATGGATACGAACGGATGGATTCGAATGAGAGGCTGCTCTGATCGTTAAGATATTGATGGATACGAAATGAGGCTCATTGATGGATTCGAGCTTCATGACCGCGGACTGACTCGTACCTGATCGATTCGAAGACTCTCTGATGGATACGAATCTGATGGATTCGAACAGGTCGTCACTTTGGTTTTCTGATGGATACGAACAACACCTTGTATCCAACTTGTATCGATCATATCTCATTCATACGAACTCCGATTAACCTGAAATCTAAAACGTTGGCTTCCATGGCTTTGCTTGTCATGTCTTGTCAATTGCGGTCCGATCCGGACTCGGACAAAATTCATCGATATCCATGGTTACCCTGCAACGCATAGCTGAATATTCATGACTAGTTATTATCGGTTTTTAGTCAGTTTTGGGTATCTCAGCTTTGCCAAAAAGTGGGATAACATATATATATATATATATATATATATATATATATATTCAACTCTCTTCCAGCATTCCAACATTTTGAAAGCAATTTCAAATACTTATCCATAACAGGGTATTAAACCATTTCAACACTCAGAAATATTTTCGAATTCAATTTATAACACTTAGAAATATTTTTGAATTCAATTTATAACACTTAGAAAAATATTTCTATATAATTCATTTCACACTTAAAATATTTTCCAAAACCCTCTTTCAATACTTAGGAGAATACTTATAGGCAGATTCTCCAAAATCATTTTACTATCAAACTTTGGAAATATTTCATAACTTATCTCATAAATCTCCCGAATTATTAATAAATTCCTTTTTACATTTTTCCAAAAACTAATTATACTTATTTATAATTCTAACTAACCATTTATAACTTCTTCTATGAATTCAGATTCATTTTCGAAGTTCCCGTATCTAAACATTTTGGAAATTTCTTAAGTTTCCATAATTCCATTATAAAATTTCTCTTACAAAACCACCTCCATTAAATAACTTGGTTTACAAATCTCGAGAGTATTTATAAACACATCCCAATCACTTGCCTTTAAATTCCATACATAAAATAATAAGTATTTTTAAAGACTAATAGTTTATTTTCAAAACACGTTTAAGCAATCATTTAAAATATCCAAAATACTTTTAAAATAAACAACGATACCAATTTCCAATTCCTTTATAAATAATACTAATCGATTTACCAAGCTTATTATAAAAATTATAATTCATTTCAAAAAATATTAAATATTCGAATAATCTACTTTCCAAAATATTTCAATACTAAACAGCTTTAACTATATAGTTTAATAAATAAAAATCTCATTTTTAAAACAAACTTAATTTCTCGACAAAAATCTAATTTTAAATCCAATATTACCAATTCCAATTTATGAACCCCTCTCGATTCATATCACATCGATTGCATTTCAATTTCATAACCATTCTCACATTTAAAAATAGAATCCATTATTTTTCCAAAAACCGATTTCCATATCTCGATATAAATTCACACTGTTAATTTATTATTTCCAATTTATCAAATGAAAATCATTTCACTTTATTTATAAACATCGTTTATAAATTTATAGACTCATTCAGGTTTCACTTGTTTATAAAATATCTCATTTATAAACTTTATTTTTAAATCTATCACTTTATAAATCCCATTTATCTTTCAAATCTATTTTAAATATTGATTTCAACTCCTTATCCATATTTTCAGCAATATCATATAAAAATCGATTATTAAAAATCCTTTATATAAATTATTTTAAAATCTCTAGTTAAAACATTTTACGAATAGTTAAGTACAAACCCAAAATCAAATAATGGCTTTATCCAAATCACTTTTCTTTAAAATAATCCAAAATTTGATATAAATATTTCCATTTCTAGAATGTCCTTTTATTTTCCTTTTATAATTCAAAAATATTATTTACCGTTTTTGTAATGCCAAAATTAAGGCCAGTGCTACTATAGTATCCAATAAATTAACATATCACAATCCATAGCAGGATATTCACACACATCATATATCAATATATATGAAATCAAAATCAACATTTTTGAGTAATCCAGTTGGATCCCTCCAACCGGTTTCCCTACAACCACGGTTGTTGTGTAACATAAAATAATAATCCCACTTCGAGGCAGGATATCGCAATATATATGATCATCCGCTATTATGCAGGGCGCATAGTGTCTCATCCGCTCCAATCGGTGGGAATATACCCAACTGCTAATATATATACTACTATATATAATATAACATCCAACTGATAATACTAATTTATCAATTCATCCAATCAACCAATAAATAATTTTTAACACTTTAAAATAAAACTAGTTATTCAAATGAGTGAGATTTACTCACCTTGATTTAGATTCGCCAAACGTTCCATTCTGAATTAAAATCAAACAAGCGTTTAATTTTAATCCAAATTCCTGCTAGCTCCAATTTACTCCGATCTAACTCCTATGCATAGTATTCGCTGACACGAACCCAATGCAACTTGTTTCGTTCGATTTCGACCTCGTATGAACAAGTTATGAATTTTATAAGATTACCCGATTTATTGTAAAATAATTCACAATTTTTTTTATTATAACCTGTGATAATCAGGGCCGTTCGTTCTTGCATCATCAAATCCTAGTCGTGCTTCTTTTCTTCCTCCTCCCAGTTTTTCACGCACGCAACGAACCCATCGCCACCATTTAACTTCCGATCGCCGCTCCTCCCCTGCTCGTTTATTTGACGATCAACTACCATCCACGCATGCGCCACTCTCGCCTCCACCTACGGCTGCGATCTGGTTGAACTCGAGCCTACAGGCACCGAGAAAAACGACTTCGGACGGCCTACGAACGCGGGCAAATTCAAGGCGATCCACCACGTCATTTCCGATCATAGCCGTTGAGATTATAAAGTTCGACGTGCTCTTCGATTTTGTAGTTGAGAGTTTTCGATGAAAGTGGATGGATTTGGAGATATCGGGGGAAAAAGCTTACAAAATTTTGGCCATGGAAATATAAGCGGCGGCTGGCCCTAGTTAATTAGGGTTTTGTGAATTTTAGGGTTATTATATAGCATCGTTTTAAAACACTATTCACGCGAAATATTTTCGAACTCCAATCGAGATGTGCCGCCTGACGTTCATAATATTTTACCCCTATTCCAAACATAATGGAATATATATCGAAGGTCAATTCCATCATATTTGAAAGATAGGTTTTCAAATTGAATTATTTTAATTAAAATTACTTAAATAAATTTCTATGCGTTTCAGCTTCACACGACCAAATGGTAACTCCAAACGCTACGAAATTTGAAATCCAATAATAATATACTATTATGGATCCAATGAAACTGGTTTCGTCGAATTCTGAGACTATGGCCCGGATTGCTATTTTAACGCGTCGATTAAATCGACGATTTTCAAAACCGATGAAATTACTTGGAATTTCGGTTTTAAAAACTTACCATCTAATTTCTAATTCAAATATAACTTATATTCACTTTAAAAATTCATTTCAATTTATATTCAGCTCAAATTCCAATTATTTGCATTATTTGTATTGCGATAATCGCTATATTTGAAATTGAAATCTTATTCCACTTATTCGATCAATAAACTTCATATTAGAAATTCATTTACTTTGCAAATTCAAATTTAAAATACATTAAATGTTCAAAATCAAACGACTGAAAATCCGAGTCGTTACACCAACTCTCCCTCAACCTCCATCTACGTCTAACCCTAGTTCGGCAAGAAAAAATCGATCTCGGCCAAGCGTCACCACACATGCCAAACCCTATATGGATTCGAAGCCCATCTCACCCCGAGTCCAACGGATATGGTCTCATGATTTTTATTGAGGCGGATCTCTCAATTTTAATTTTTAAATGAAAAGGGGACAGGCGACCATGATTTTGATGGAACATTAAACGGGTATGAATGAGAGAGAGTTTTGTTTATATTAATATAATATTATTTGTTTATTTGATTTATCAAATAAACGGTCGTACGTTTCGAGCTCATACGATCATACGATGCGTCCGATCGCAACCAAACTCATCTGTATACATCATCTTATTTTTTAGGTCACAATGATATAAATTTCATTGATATTCGAGACAGTGCTCTACGATGATAATTTCGCGCTTTTCGGGATCATTTTGGCCATTAGATCGTTCGATCTCAAAATACAGCGATGCTTATACTTATTTTAATTCGTAACGTTGATCCAGACTCAATTGAAGTGGTCTCGAGTCCCGATTCAACCGTATGCGAAAAATATAATTTTGGGACCTTCTACTTATTAACGGTTCAATATTTAAATCAATCATTTAAATATCCTGTTTAAAAAATACAGGTCATTGCATGAGTAGACTAAGGTTTAATTGTTATACGAACATGCTGGAAGAATTGTTGGATTTTTGGAGGCATGAGACAATTGCTTTATATATTAGCTGTTCAACTTTATGCACAGCAAATATTGATACTTAAGGTCATAGTCCGTTCTCTACGGTGTTCGGCATCAGATAACCACTGTTGTTGCCATAGTGATGATCATCAAACGTGAGACCAAGAATTCAGTAGCAAAGTTCGTTAGAGAAAAGGTTTTTACGATGATAGTTAACCACTCCTAAAAATACAATATCATAACATCCAAAGCCAGGGGAAAATCAACAGCAAATATTGATGATACCATTTCAGAAAAAACAAAGAAAAAGTAAAAACTTTGGAACGGTAATGTCCAACCAAAAGCCATAACATGGAAAGCACGTTGAAGTCGGAAGAGAATCACTTACTTATGACATGATAAGCTTGAGGGAGAAGACCAAGTTTGCCGGTGGAAAATGAACAGATTCGATGGTTGTTAATGACGAAAATTCTCAAAAGCTCAAGTATAGATTGAAATGGAGAAGGATGAGAGATTATATAGGCAGTGAAACGATGTGACTATTAGACCTGCCATGTATGGAGTAATCTGAGCTGTCTAGTTACCATCGATGCATTAGTCAAGTCAACGTTTGGCCTTTGCCGCGCATGAGAAAACTGACCCTTTCCACCAATTACTCGACGACATGTGTTACAACATTTAATGCAGCAATAAATGCATGAGTGACAAGCCCACTCCATACATGGACTTGTGCTTAGTGGGTAAAATGTTGCTTGTGTTTCTCGCAATAGCGAATCAAAATGACTCGCCCGGGCAGTTATACTCTTCCTGGCCCACGTACCACAATGGACCGCACTTTACTCAGCCCAGCTCGGTTGGCAGTGACCGACCTTTGCATTATCCTCGTCTTGAGCATGCCTCGCCCGCATCACTTTCTTGCCGACTGACTTGGACCATCAAGGTTTTTTCATGGAGCACCCGGTCTCCCTTGGTATAGGTGTCGGGCCATCGAGGGATTCGAACGACGAGGCCTAGCAAGTTGCCCTCTAAGGGGGCACCAACGGCCGATCCGCCCAATCAGTTGATCACTAGACAGCTAGCTCGCTCGCTTATCCTCCTCCTAGTCACCCTCGTTTGCAAGTTCCTCCAATAGCATTTAGCCATGCCTGCAAGCATAAAACTACCTCTGCCTAAGAGGATCCCCACATGTACTGTTCCTTTGAAAAGAATGACATCAACGTGCACTATTCACTTAATAAAAGTGCCACTGTACAATAGCCCTTCCCTTCCACGTACTTTACTGCTATGTAAGTACATGTACTGCAACCACTTCCTGCTCCCATGCCGTCTGCCTTGCTTCAGGCATGCCTATTGTATGGCCTGCCAACTGTCTTCACCCGTGCTATGCAGGCCATCTGGCATCCTAGTTGATATGCACATCAACCGTACACCTTCTATTAGCGGTCTAAGGTAGCTACCGGGCTCGTTCATCGTAATCTCAACCATCCAAGCTCCGGCTTCGACACCTATAAATAGAAGGCATGTGCTCTTATAAGGGTTGAAGAACACTAGCTTTAAAGTACCTTTGTATATTAGCCATTATCTATAATAATCTAGGCAGCTGTAATAGAAGTAAAATAATAAGAAATTTGTTATATGAACGTAGATCACTTTTGATTGAACCACACTAAACTCTTCTCTCTTTACTTTGTTCTTTATTATTGTCTCCTCATTTTTCATTTTTAACTAAGATATTAGTAAACAATCTTTTGCTAATATTGCCTCTAGATCACACTTTCGAGGTTGATCAAATTTCTAATCAACAACTTCTTGCTTGAAGACCCGCCATCCGCTCCTATCGCTCCTAATATATTAGGAAAACCTATTTCTACAGTAAGCTCCATCAAGACTTGTGCAAGAGAAATTCTATATTTATTCAAGGTAGGTTCGTCCAATTTGATTGAATGACCCAATAGACACACCAACACACTTATAGCACGAGACCCCTATATCCTGAAACTCAACCCTAGAAGATGTATCCATACAAGCAGAGTAGTTGGCAAATCCTGCATTTTGGGACTTAATTTCTTCATAATGATGAGGTTTTATCGAAAAACGAATGTCCTCCTTCAATTAGTTTACAACAGTCTCTCGCTACAAGAAACTCATTCTCTCTCGATTGAATCACCCCCTTGGTCTTCCACATTCTTTTTGCATACGATTCCAACGTCCTGAAATATGGTCTAGGACCTACCATATATATCATCACATAATTGGCTCATCCCTCACTAGCCTCCTTGATAGCATCCAACGATATTTTATCTTTTCGTGTTCCATTGAAGCCATTAGGTTCTACATACTCCAGATCTGGAACAATACTCCTCCTCTCACCAGATCCTCTTATTGTATCACACTAGCTAACCTTTTTTTTTTTTGCATTTTTAGGGATCTAGAATTTGTTTTTCCCCAACATCCTGATTCGTCCATTACAACTTGTTTGATTCGCTCTGATATCTCTACATCTAATAGAGAAATATAATGAAGAATGAGAAAAGAAACCCCTAATGACGACCGCCATTAATTCCTCGAAACACACGTTGGGTACTTGTTACACATGATCCTATATTTTCGATATTTGAACTCACGATTTTGATCAGATGAGTCGACTCAGTCGAGACCGCCAACTAACTGCGCCAGCCCTATCAGTTGAGATCCATATTTTTAATTGAAACAATGAAAACACACGAGGGGCATGTTTATTTCTTTGTGTTTTACTAACCAGCTACAAATTTTTACAGATGGTGGTAGTAGATCAACTGGAAATGGAAAATACAGAATATATGTATTACGGTCGCACAATCAAACGCTGGACATAGTAGTTAAAAGGTTATTCTGGATCATATATACGGTCGCATAATCGAAGCTAGTTGTACTTTTGGATTATACATTGTTGTTGCTAGGTGCTATATCATCGAACTGGCTCTTATTAAAGGAATTCAAAGGGATCCGCTACACGTGACCTACCAAATTCGTTCAAAAGAAAAGTTCCAATAGAAGAAAAGTGTTTCTTCAGACTTTAAAAACAAGTGAGACCAAAATTTAATTCCTGTTTTTACTTCAATAAATTAATTTTTTGAGAAGATCAAATAATTAATAATAAAAGAATAATGAAATTAAATCATTATATCATTAACAGCAATGACATGGATCACATCATTACATAACATGCTACCCAAAAAATAGATTAAAAGAAGAAGCCACAATAATCTTAAACTCTAACCCACCCTAATTTAACTCACCTAAACAAGCAACAATCCCAACACAACCAAAACCCCATACAAACAACTCCGACCGACCACCATCCTCAAACCTGCAGCACCAGCACTGGGGCCCAAAGCAGGCCCTTCAACCACCATAGAAGGCGCAGGAGCAATTCCATGTCTATACTTCCTAGGAGCCATCACTACCACTATCAACTTCTCTCCATTTTCACATGCCCGCTTTGCTCCGCTGACGAAGTAGTACGGGCCGGATCGGTGCAGCTTTATCATCGTCTGCCCGTCTTTGTACTCTTTCAAAGGACTTGCTGTGTTGCAGCTCAAGTAGTCCTTCCTTGTCACCTGAAGCACCGAGTCTTTCTTTGCATCGTACTTCCACACTGTAAAATGTTAAAGCAAACTGTTACTAATGTTGTGAAAGTAGCAGCTTTATTGTAGAAAAAAAAGGTGAAAAAATGTACCGAGGGAGTCGTTGATTTGGAAACGGGACGATTCGGCCCATTTGTTGAGAGAATCTTCGGGAGATGCAGGGATTTTCCAGGCATGAATGGAGCCACCCACTAAGAAGTTTTTTGCGTTCGATGTGTATATAAGTGTCGTCATGAAAACTGCAAAGATGATGTATGAGTATGAAGAAGAAGAAGGAGCAGCAGCAGCCATGGAATGTTAACTACGAATTGAGCTTAAATATTGTATAATAATGGGATTATGGATGAGTTTTGAGGTGAAGAATATTGAAAGTGAGGATGTTGAGCTGGGAGTGGGTGGGTATTTAAGTGAAGAGGATTTTGTAAGGAAAAGAAAGTAGCCGTTTGAAAGAAAGTGATGCAACGGCAAAACTACGGCAGCTTTAATTATTTTATTGGAGAGAGATGGAACACGAGGCAGAGGTTACTGTTTGTTGACAGTGGACACAACTTTCAAAGCAGTCCAGAATGATCTTTGGTTCAAACCAAGTATTAAAATAATGTGTTTTTAAGTTTGGGAAATGAGATTGCAAACAGCAGGAAAAAAATTGGTTATTATTCTAAAGAGAGCACCGTAATACAGTTTTACACACGGTGACCAGTTGTCAAATAGGAGAAAACAACTCACTGCCCCCTGGCCTAACTTATACAACTTATGTGATACAATTTAAGTAGAGATTCGTTAGGAAGTATTGCGTAATGTAAATTATTTATTTTTTGTTTACAATAATTATTAGTTATTAATCAGTAACTAATAAATATTTTATATTTAATATTCAACGAACAGTAATAGATATTAAAATCAAAATTCAGATTTAAATACAAAAACAACTATTACAAATTCAAATTAAAGATACAAAATACGTAAAATTAAAATATAGTAAAACTACCAAGGGTTATAAGCAATAAGGACATAGGCAAAATCAAGAAACATCTTAGGACCGTCAAGTTCCAACGTCGACGTAGGAGATCTAATTTTCTAGATCCGACGAGACTAGCAGTAGCGTATTCCTTTTTATATAATTGTTTCCTATAATGTATTTCTTTCATAACTTCCCTCCACCGATCGAAGGTTGCACGAGCATGAGTAGAGGAAGGTGCAATAATATCACGACGCTTGGCTTTTCGACTAGGCCGTTGGTGTACATGAGTAGTTTGGGTCGGTAACATATCATCTGGAGTGAAAGATACATTGTCAAACTGATTAAAGCCAATCTAATCAAATCCCATCATTATTTCTTCAGTATTCTCATTACTCCTCACCGACATGACCATACACAAAGCTTCATTGTATGATAAAAATGGAGGGGCAATAAAATCAAACTGATCGCCGAATTGACACGTACGCTTAACCAAATTCCCTCCAACAAATAATTCATCATCTCCCAACAGTATGGAGAACGTCGATTTGAAAACCGTTAGAAACTGTAAGCCACATCTGCTTTTGCTCGATCCTAGAAGTCATCATCATGTGTAATAATTTTGCTTTCAACATCACATGTAACACCATGTAATTTTACGTAATTAAATAATTAAACTAAAAGGATAAAATAATAATTTTACATAAAAGGAAAATTAATTAATTTTTGCAAGAGCCAGAATTAGTCTTCGAAACCTATTACATTGTCTCCTGAATGCTGTTTACAGTTAGTAAACATATATAACTTGTTGAATTTGGTTTAACAAGTATAAATTAGAAAAAGTCAAACCCAATCGCATTTCCATAATATTGCTTTCAAGAATTTTGGCAAACATTGTGTTAGTTCTAGCCTAAAGATAGAAATGTAAATCATATTGCTTAATCCTATTTGAACCTAAACACTTTCCGACTAGTCTCCATAATCTTCTTTATCAATCCTACAAACCAATTCCGAGTTAAACAAATCAGTATAGAAAATCAATCGGTCACCGCGAAAAGAGCTAAGAAACTAAGTTAAAATTATCGTGAAATTTGAAGTTTTGAAAACCCGAAATTCTGAAGGGTGAAAAGGAGGAGGATCCACATCAAATCGGGGAGTTTGCACGGCTAATCGGTGATTGGGACTCTTCATATTTGCATATTATTAATAAGGCATAATAATTCACCCCTTTACGATTTTAAACCAAATTATAAATGATGTAATTTGAAATTAAAAAGTTGTTTTTTTATACATGATTAAAATGTAGTATGTCATGGCTAAGTGATATAAAAAATTGATTTTTACCAATTGTAACTAGCCAAAGTCAAACTCCCTCTAATTAAGAAGTGTGAAACACAAAATTGTTTCAAACTAGGCATATTATATATCAAAATTGTATTTCTCGATGATGCGGGTCCACCGGTGGTATTCGTTCGTTGTTTGGGGGTACATAACAATCAGAAAACGTATCGAAAATTTGATGAACATGGACCGTTCGTTTCAATCTAATGGCGGAAAGGATGACGAAACGATGATTAGGGACTACAGATATGAAGAGGATGACGAGAAAATGGCTACGATAGCATTGGATTGGTCGATTATAGCCGAGATTCGCCGGAATTAGTGAAGGAAGGAAGAGATGATGAATTCAATCGGTAGTGTCGAAACTCTAGGCGGCGGTTGTGAATCGCATAGCGTGGCGCAGTGAGTGCTTGGGTGTTGTCGAATGGTCAGAACTCGACCTGTGGTGCATACAGGGGCGATGGTAGTCAATGGCCGAATTTGAGAGATACAATGTTGAGGGTTTTGTTCTAGTGTAGCTGCATGGAAAAGAAAAAATAAACAAATAATAGTAATGATAACCGATTAGATAATTATAAATTTTTCGCTTATTTGTAAAATCTTGTACCACTTGCATACGACATCTGTTTCACGTGCAGATCGAGACATCAAGATCGTGGTAAGACAAGGAACATTTCAGTATGTTATTTGTTATATTTTGAGACATCTCAAAAGCATGTCTTATTTTAGTCGGTTCGTTATATGGGGGTTATACTAGGATGTTTCGGTATCCATATAGGGACATTGGTCCCCCATTGTACTAATGGCATATGATGATGACAGGCTAGGGCTTGATCCAGTAGCTTCATAACGGTAGGGCGATGACGAGTTTTTGGCTTGATCCCAATAGTGTCGTAGACCGTTAGGCAAATGACTAACATGAACTTGACCTCAATAGTCATGTACGTTTTCGGTGATTGCGAGCTGAGACTTTGGGGTTAAGCATATTGTAATGGTCTTCAACATACGAGCTGAGACTTTGGGCTTGGATTGTTAGTCCTTGAGATGATGGTTTTGATGACAACAACCTTAGAATAAGATTATAAAATATAAATACTAACATTATAGTTTAAATATATATGTATATGCAGGATTTAACCATGCAGGTACCAAGAATGAAAACTGTACAGTATAGAGATTCAAGATATCAAGATTGAAGACTCATGAGTATCAAGATTATCAAGAATTCAAGATTTCAAGATAAGTATTGAGTCTAGAATTTTGTTAAAACTTCGTAATAGCACTGAAATCTTCACTCCAATTTTCTTTTGGGATGGAACCCATTTCTACCTTTTTAGTGGCTTACAAACCCACGACAAGTAGTTTACAAACCAACGACAAGTGGCTTACAAACCCACGAACATCCTGGTTTTGTACAAGTTCTTGAGTCCTGATATGATGAGATATTCTGCAGGAAGAAGCTTGCAAAACTACTTCAAAATAATTTTCAAAACTACTTCAAAATGATTTTCAAAACTGCTTTTCAAAATGTTTTAGCCTTAAAAATTATCTTTTCAAATGATTTTCAAAAAGATGTTTTAGCCTTAAAATATTCTTTGTTTTTGTTTTTTAATAAACTCGTGTTTTTAAACTTCGTTTGTTTTAAACTATCTTTATACTTAGATTTAAATATAAAATTATAGTAAAATTTAATATATATTATTCTCTATATTTATCTATGTATTTTATCTATAGTCAAGTATATTTATAAAGTTTAAAATAGTTTTAATATAAAATAAAGGATATTTTCAAAGAAAATCAAATCTTTAAAAATTGCTTTGGGATGTCGACATGCCCTAGTACCTCATGTCGACATAGTGACAGTTAGTTTCAAAAATTTGAATTTCAAAAGAAGTGTCTATTCGTCATAACCTTTCACGAATGGACATGACTGTTGTTCTTCTATAAATAGGGGTTAGTTCAACGAATTTTATATCAGATTTTCTGGTTTTTCACTTCTCTTCTTCTTCCACATTTTCTTATTCAAAATCCTATCATCACTCTGCCAAAATCAACATTGAATTTAACTAGATTATCTCTGGTTTGATTCTCTATCACTATCTCAACAAGATCCAAGTGCTATTCAGAGTTATAGGCTTCTTTGTAATCTATATAGCGAGAAAAGGTGTGATTGTAGCCTTGGAAATCAATCAAGCGAGAAAAGGTGTGATTGTAGCCTTGGAAATCAATTGGGTGAATTTGTCGCCCGGAAATCAAGTATCTCTACCCAGAGGATTGTGATTCTGGAGGGTGTACCTCGTAGCCTTGAAACCGAGGGTTGTAATTGTTGAATTGCTTTTGAAAGGAAATCCGTACTTAGTTGTGCGGGACTGGATGTAGGGTAACTCCGAACCAGTATAAAATCCAGTGTGTTCTTTCATTTACTGCATTTACTTTATTTCTGCATCTGTGTTTGTTTCTGTGATTATATCTGTGTCTGAATATTACATACATTTGTGTTCAAATTAACATAAACTCAAAAAGATTTAGTAATTTCTTATAAACACTATTCACCCCCCTCTAGTGTTATTCCTAGCCTTAAGATTCATATTCCGCATTCCTCACATTTGGTATCAGAGCGAGGTTTTCAAAAGTTTCATAATCTGAATTTTGAAAAGTTTTCAAAATGGCTACCAACACTGGTACTGTTATTAACACTAGTATCCCTGTCACTAGTTCTTTTGTAGAAGGTCAGTCTACTGCCGGACCACCACTTTTTAATGGCAGTAACTATGCATATTGGGCATGTAGGATGAAAATATATTTACAATTTGTAGGATTAGATACTTGGAATATCACACAAACTGAATATTCTGAACCCACAACTAATTTTGCACAGTGGACCACTGAGCAAAAGACTGTTGCACAAAATAATTCTAAAGCAATGAATATTCTGTTTTGTTCACTTGATAGAAATGAATTTAATAGAGTGTCAGTTTGTAAGTCTGCATATGAAATCTGGAAAACTTTGCAAGTGACTCACGAAGGAATAAGAAAAGTTAAACATACCAAAATTTCCATGCTCACAAATCAGTTTCAGTTATTTAAAATGAATACTAATGAGTCTATTTCAGATATGTATAGTCGATTTCAAGATATTGTGCATTCTTTAATATCCTTAGGAAAGGAATTTTCGGAAGAAGATCAAGTTAGAAATTTTTTAAATTCTCTCACTCCAGAATGGGATCAAAAGACTCTTGCAATTGAAGAGGCAAATGACATCAGTACCTTAAAGATAGAAGAATTGATTGGAAATCTAATGTCGTTTGAAGTCCAAATGATCAGGAGAAGAGAAAGCAAAGCGTCTGAAAAGACATCAATGGCATTCAATGCATTAACCGACGGATCAGACTCAAACAGTGATAATGATGAAGAGATAGCATTTATGACCAGGAATTTTTGGAAATTCCTGAAATACAGAAAGATGAATAATCTCAAGAGAAACAACTATAAGAATTCTGGAAATCAGAATGTTGTGCCAAACAATGTCAAATGTTTCAACTGTGATGAACCAGGCCATATCAAAAGAGACTGTCTGTATCCAAAAAGGCAAAATCCTCCTATAAACAATGATTCAGTAAAGAAACGGAAGCATGCATTTACTGCTACTCTAGATGACTCAGACTCATCCTCAAGCGATGATGATCAGAAGACAGATAACTCAAATTTGTGTTTCACGGCAGTTCACGACTTCAACAAACTCAAGGAAACAGACTCAGAAAAAGATACACATTTACAATACAATTGATTGAAATTGCATGCTTAGAATTAGATGATTGATTGCTTGATTGATTGATTTTGAATTGCTGTGTTGATTGAATTTTAAATTTATTTTTTATTTTATTATTATTATTATTTTATTTTTAATAATATAATAATATTTTCTGGAATATACTATAATAATACTCCAGATATATATATATATATACATTAAAATAAAAATTATATATATATATATTAGAATACTTAGGAAAAATAAATCATAGAAATTCATAGGCATATGTAGACATGGTTCCTACCCTGATGTCGACATAGGTACCAGAATTTGAAATTCAAAATTTGAATTCAAATGGTTGAATTTCCCTCCACCACTTCATTCAATACTCTGAAAAGGCATCTTTTGACCAGAGAACATGTCTTTCAAAAATCTATTTATTCACTATCTTTTATCACAACTTTTCACTTTCATTTTCAAATTCAAACTCTCTCTTCAAAACTTCAAGCTCTCTACTCTCTACTTTAATGGCTTCTTCAAGCAACCCCTCCACCATGAGACTTTCCAGAAATTTGAAAGAGCAACTCCTCAATTATCCGGAGGCAATAAAAGCATACATCAGTTATGCTAATTATGGAAAAGTCCATCCCGGAAAGTTTGCTATTTTTCAAGATTTTGCTTCTTATGAAATTGATACTCTTTTTGCAAACAATCAAATTCTTAGTCTTGTTGATTCATCTCAAAATGATTTTGTTTGTAACCCAAATCTTGTTAAAATTTTCTATGCAAATCTCAATCGAGAATTTTATGAAGGGAATGATAATGAAATTTGGAGTAGTGTCAAAGGCACTAAAATTGTTTTGAATTGTGATCTTTTGGGTACCATTCTCAATTGCAAAAGCACGGGAATGGATCTTTCTAGTTTTCAAATCGATGAACATGATCGTGAGACATTTCATCATATTTTTGAAGGAGATGAAAACTTTGAATTTAAAAACCGAAAGTTTCGTCCTAAAGCAAGAATTGTCAATCTTCTTTTACAACATACTTTGACCCCAAGATCAGAAAATTTTAACAATCCTACTTCAAAAGTGTGCAAAGCACTTTTTGCTATTTTCGGAAATTATGATATCAATTGGGCGCAAGTTATTTTGGATGAACTTCGTCCTAAAACTTTTGAAATGGGAGAAAACACTTTATATCATGGAATTTACCTTACTCGGATTTTCAACTATTTTGGAGTAAATTTCAAAGGATAAGAATTTATTTCAAGAAATTTTTTTAATATCTCAAATATTTCTCTCATGAAAATCCCATATGTTTTTCAACCTTATGAAACTCTTGCCGAAAAGGAAGAGCGTTTGGCTCATGAAGAAATGGAAGAGGAAGAAGAAGAAGGGGATGAAATGGAAATAGAAGAAGAAGAAGAAGGTGAAACATCCCTAGAAAGTATTGAATATCCCTCCAATCCTACCAACAAAACCCTTCTCAAAAATCAAAAGATTATTGTTGAGAATCAACGGGTTCTTAAAAGATCCGTTAGTAAGAAGTTGGACAAAATATCATCCAAGATGAACAAGTTTTTCTCCAAAGTCAGCAAGAAACTTGGATTATCTTCATCTTCATCATCCTCTAACTAGTTCTATATTTTCATATCATGTCGAATTAGTTTAAGTTTGTTTTAATTTGAGTGTTTATGTAGTTCTTTATGATTAATCATTGTATCACTCTTCTATGCAATGAAATTGAATTTCCTTTCTGTTATCTAGCTTATCTTATCTCTTGAATAAATGTTAGTATATTATATAAATATATATATACACACAATTATTCACAAAATCAAAATTACCATCAAATTTCACTACCTTATGTCGACATACCCTCTATGACCATGTCGACATGTACTGGTCAGAAATGACACTTCATTTTGAATTTGAAATTTGAATAACTACCATATGTCTATTCATTTCGAATGAATTTCTACACCTATATATACCCATTTCTTCCATAATTCATTACTGAATATTATTTCTTATCTATTCTATCTCTCATTCTTCTCACAATTTCAAAAATGGCTAATCCAATTCATAACTTATCCGAGAATATTGAAGAAACTCTTAATTCATTCAAGAATATTCTCTCGTTCGTTCTTCGTAACCAGCGACACTTAGAATTGAGTCAAATGCAGATGATCAAGGAGCAAGAAAGGCATTTCGAGGCAATTCGATGGATGATTTCTTCCTGCACAAGGATGATAACGAAGCACATCCTCATGTCTCTCTCACAAATGACAATGAAAATTGGGATGCCATCAAAGCAGACCCTATTTTCGGAGAAGAAGGATGGGTGGAAGTTCCTCGTAACATTTAATTTGATTGCTTTATTTAATTACTTTGTTTGAATTGATTGCTTTGATTGAAATTGGTTGTTTTGATTGATTTGATTAACACTTGGTTTGATGATTGTATAAATATGCATTGATATGTTTATAATCGTTGATTGAATATCATGTCTATAATTATAGTTATTTCTTAATATACTCTATTATATAGTTTATTAATGCAGGTACTTGAGTACAAGAATGAGGGGGAGTTATATAGTTTAGAATTTGTTTTTGTTGATGACAAAGGGCGAGAAATATAAAATATGGTAGTTAGGCATAGATTAAGGGGGAGTTATTAGATTTAGGGGGAGTCAATAGGATAGAAGTAATATTTTATAAACAAAGGTTGTCATCATAAAAAAGGGGGAGATTGTTAGTCCTTGAGATGATGGTTTTGATGACAACAACCTTAGAATAAGATTAGAAAATATAAATACTAACATTATAGTTTAGATATATATGTATATGCAGGATTTAACCATGCAGGTACCAAGAATGAAGACTGTACAGTATAGAGATTCAAGATATCAAGATTGAAGACTCATGAGTATCAAGATTATCAAGAATTCAAGATTTCAAGATAAGTATTGAGTCTAGAATTTTGTTAAAACTTCACAATAGCACTGAAATCTTCACTCCATTTTTCTTTTGGGATGGAACCCATTTCTACCTTTTAGTGGCTCACAAACCCACGACAAGTAGCTTACAAACCTACGACAAGTGGCTTACAAACCACGAACATCCAGGTTTTGTTCAAGTTCTTAAGTCCTGATATGATGAGATATTCTACAGGAAGAAGCTTGCAAAACTACTTCAAAATGATTTTCAAAACTACTTCAGAATGATTTTCAAAACTGCTTTTCAAAATGTTTTAGCCTTAAAAATTATCTTTTCAAATGATTTTCAAAAAGATGTTTTAGCCTTAAAATATTCTTTATTTTTGTTTTTTAATAAACTCGTGTTTTTAAACTTCGTTTGTTTTAAACTATCTTTATACTTAGATTTAAATATAAAATTATAGTAAAATTTAATATATATTATTCTCTATATTTATCTATGTATTTTATCTATAGTCAAGTATATTTATAAAGTTTAAAATAGTTTTAATATAAAATAAAGGATATTTTCAAAGAAAATCAAATCTTCAAAAATTGCTTTGGGATGTCGACATGCCCTAGTACCCCATGTCGACATAGTGACAGTTAGTTTCAAAATTTTGAATTTTTAAAAGAAGTGCCTATTCGTCATAACCTTTCACGAATGGACATGACTGTTGTTCTTCTATAAATAGGGGTTAGTTTCAACGAATTTTATATCAGATTTTCTGGTTTTTCACTTCTCTTCTTCTTCCACATTTTCTTATTCAAAATCCTATCATCACTCTGCCGAAATCAACATTGAATCTAACTAGATTATCTCTGGTTTGATTCTCTATCACTATCTCAACAAGATCCAAGTGCTATTCAGAGTTATAGTCTTCTTTGTAATCTATCTAGCGAGAAAAGGTGTGATTGTAGCCTTGGAAATCAATTGGGTGAACTTGTCGCCCGGAAATCAAGTATCTCTACCCAGAGGATTGTGATTCTGGAGGGTGTACCTCATAGCCTTGAAACCGAGGGTTGTAATTGTTGAATTGCTTTTGAAAGGAAATCCGTACTTAGTTGTGCGGGACTGGATGTAGGGTAACTCCGAACCAGTATAAAATCCGGTGTGTTCTTTCCTTTACTGCATTTACTTTATTTCTACATCTGTGTTTGTTTCTGTGATTATATTCGTGTCTGAATATTACATACATTTGTGTTCAAATTAACATAAACTCAAAAAGATTTTGTAATTTCTTATAAACACTATTCACCCCCCCTCTAGTGTTATTCCTAGCCTTAAGATCCATATTCCGCATTCCTCACATGGTTGTGTGCATATATTTCGGTAATGGCAAGTTAGGGCTTTGGGATTATTTATATCGTAGTTGTTTTTGGCGTACGAGCTGAGAATTTTGGATCGGTCATGTGCATACATTTGTAGCGATGGAAAGTTGAGACTTTAGGCTCAATCGTATTGCAATCAGTTTTGGCATGTGGGTTGGGACTTATAGCTCAATCATGTGCATACGTTTAGGCAATGATCAGTTGGGACTTTGGGCACAGTCGTGTCATAGTTGTTTCATCATACGAGTTGAGACCTTGAACTCAATAACATGCATATGATTAGACCAAGTAAAGATTTTAGTGGGACCTTAGCATATGATGTCACTATAGTATCGTATCGTGCTTAACTACCTTATTGGGTGTAGGTGACATAGGTTAGGGTATGGTTTTCGAGCATAAGTGTTATTTTACTAAATTATCAGTATTATACACTTATATGATGTGTTTTGCTCATAAGATGTATGTTTGACCCGTTTACCACTTTCTTCTTTTTAGTTATACTCTGATAGGTTGATAGAAAGGACCAGTATGGCTTGGAGGCACGATGGTGCGATGGAAACATGCATTTATTTATCTATTAGTTATCTACTATTCATGTGATATTTTCTAGATGTTAAGACACTTTATTTATTTTCAATATTCAGAAATATTTTTTAACCGAAGACTATTAGTTACGACATATTTTATTCACATAGGATTATAGTATTATTCAGTATTATAGTATCATAGATGGTGGGTTGTTGTTTGCACAAAAAATGGACAAACACCTCAAAGTCGTATGACTTAGTATATCTTACGTTGTTCTT
Organism: Allium fistulosum; assembly: GCA_030737815.1. NCBI lineage: Eukaryota > Viridiplantae > Streptophyta > Magnoliopsida > Asparagales > Amaryllidaceae > Allium > Allium fistulosum. Next base: position 913,612,552 of record CM060906.1, read on the forward strand.
AGTGATTTGGGTGATTTATGCAAATATATGAAAAGCAGGGTCTAAACTGTAAAAAGACACGCAGATTTATAGTGGTTTAGCCAGAATATGCCTACGTCCACTTTATATGTTATTTCTCTTCTCTTGTTTAGATTACAAGTACAAAGCTTTGATACAAGTAAAAGAAAGTTGTTTGAAAGTTCTCTCCGTGCTTGAGCTCTCAAACTTGTCCCCCATTGTTGTACCCATGCCCCTCTATTTATAGAGTGAGGCTGGGGGTAGGGGTCTTGGAGGTATATGGCAGCTGGCGGGCCTGGGCTGACGTAATCTGGCCTGGTGGAGGCTAGGGGTAGGGGTCTTGGAGGTATATGGCAGCTGGCGGGCCTAGGCTGACGTAATCTGGCCTGGTGGAGCTGGTCCGGTTTACTTTGGTTCGGTGGTAGGAGTATGGTGGACCGGTGAAGCTTGGTTCGGTGGTAGGAGTATGGTGGACCGGTGAAGCTTGGTTCGGTGGAAGGAGGTGAGTGGTCCGGTGAGGCTTGGTTCGGTATTTGAAATGTTGGACCGGTAGTGGTAGAGTAGGCTGGTCCGGCTGTGAGATGGATGCTGAGTGGAGCTTAGGCAAGCCTGGATGAATCAAGCTTCTTGGTCTTGAGATCTTCTGGGTGAGAACACGCCCAACATTTGCCTCCCAAAGTGGGGCATATGCCGGTATATGCCGCGCTTTGTTTTAAAACCAATGATGTTAGCTTGGATGCTTTCGCCGAATCAGCCGGTCCGGTCGTCTATGTTTGCCTATAAGTAAGGGCCTAGGGCCTCCGTTACCATCCTTATCCGCCTGCTTGCCCAGGAAGCAAGGCCCCGATGCCATCGCCACCGTCACCACCTTCCCGGTCATCTCTACCCTCACCTCTCTCCTCCTCCACATCTTCCTTCCCCGGAGTAAGTGGACAAGTGCTGGGGGAAGGACCATCCGACTTCTTAAGCTTCTTACCTCCGACCACTGGAGATTTTGAGAAAGGTTTCCTCTTGCCACTCTCTACTGTGACACCTCCCTTAGCTTGAGCAGCCGCCCTCTCCTCCGCCGTTTCCCTCTGCTTGACTACTGACTGCTGTGGAAGGATCAAATTATACTCCAGAAGGGTCGCATTTCTGATCAGGTAAGCAGCCGATCTATCTCTCCCGGGGATAGCTTCTATCTCAGCCGCAGTCTGAACCAGGCGGTCATTCTCCACAACCGCAAAACCACCTGTCGCTAGCAAGAAATAAAAGCACGTAAGATATAGCACTGCAGTTGTAATGGAAATTATAAGTAAAGCTTCACACTTACAGTCGGAGGTGAAGCGACGAATGGAAACAGAGTCACCCCTGATGAAGAACCATTCTTTCTTGAACATACTGAACTTCGAGTATAAGTCCAGGACAGGCTTAAAGGATACGGCATATTCCAAGCTGATATAGGGAGACCCCTTCTTGTAGCCTCTCAAGTTGTACAAATACCGGATCTCCCGGTTGGAAGGAGGACGCCCATATCTCCTCTGGAAGATGACGAAGAGACTCACCAGAATGGCATAAGAGTTGGGTTGAAGCTGGAATGGGGCCACCTTTAGATATGTAAGAAAGCTGACTACCCAAGCATTAAGAGGCGGGATGGCACCACACATGCAGTGGTATCTGCTGTAGGCAAAGTACCCTTCAGGAGGGTCATATGGCATAACTTCTCTCCTTGGCAACAGCATGCGCGCTCTATCGATTCCGAAAGAACGGGAGATGACATCAAGCTGCTCTTCCCTGAGGGAGCTGGGAAAGCAATCGGGCGGGGAGTTCAGAAGCTCCTGAGGGCCATACCCGTCCACCAGTGATCTCGGGGCAGGTCCGTGACGTTCCGGTCCTGGCTGAGCAGGGGGCACTGCGGAAGGTTCTCTTTCACCCTGGGACTTCTTTTTATCTGATCGAGTTTCCGCTTTTCGAGACATTTATCTACAACGCAAGAAAAGCACATTATTAGAACAAGGAGAGGTAAAGATACGGACAAGCGAGTGCGTACAATCCGGGGTTTTCGTTTGCGATTTAAAAGCACGAAAGGCCTGAGAATTCATTCAAGCCCAAGGTTCATTCGGTACTCCCAATACCAGAGTTTCATTCGGCATTCAAACCCAAGGTTCACTCGGTACTCCCAATACCAGAGTTCCATTCGGCATTCAAGCCCAAGGTTCATTCGGTACTCCCAATACCAGAGTTTCATTCGGCATTCAAGCCCAAGGGTCATTCGGCATTCAGGCCAAGTTTCGTTCGTCAATTAAGACCCAAGTTCCATTCGGTAAAACTGAGGAAAACTCGTTCGGCAGTCCAAGGACAAAAAGCCATTCGGCGAAGGGAAGTTAAGTACCTGATTCGGCGAGCTAAAATGGTTCGGCCGTAGGTTAAAATCTGATTCGGCTATGTGACTGACTTGGCTCGACTGTCTCGTTCGGTAGAAGGTAACGGAGGCCCTAGGCCCTTACTTATAGGCAAACATAGACAACCGGACCGACTGATTCGGCGAAAGCATCCAAGCTAACATCATTGGTTTTAAAACAAAGCACGGCATATACCGGCATATGCCCCACTTTGGGGGGCAAATGTTGGGCGTGTTCTCACCCAGAAGATCTCAAGACCAAGAAGCTTGATTCATCCAGGCTTGCCTAAGCTCCACTCGGCATCCATCTCACAGCCGGACCAGCCTACTCTACCACTACCGGTCCAACATTTCAAATACCGAACCAAGCCTCACCGGACCACTCACCTCCTTCCACCGAACCAAGTACCACCGGACCAACATGCATCCCACCTCAATGCCGAACCAAGCTTCACCGGTCCACCATACTCCTACCACCAAACCAAGCTTCACCGGTCCACCATACTCCTACCACAAGCTTCACCGGTCCACCATACTCCTACCACCGAACCAAGCTTCACCGGTCCACCATACTCCTACCACCGAACCAAAGTAAACCGGACTAGCTCCACCAGGCCAGATTACGTCAGCCCAGGCCCGCCAGCTGTCATATACCTCCAAGACCCCTACCCCCAGCCTCACTCTATAAATAGAGGGACAGGGGTACAACAATGGGGGACATGTTTGAGAGCTCAAACACGGAGAGAACTTTCAAACAACTTTCTTTTACTTGTATCAAAGCTTTGTACTTGTAATCTAAACAAGAGAAGAGAAATAACATATAAAGTGGAAGTAGGCATATTCTGGCTGAACCACTATAAATCTGCGTGTCTTTTTACAGTTTAGACCCTGCTTTTCATATATTTGCATAAATCACCCAAATCACTAAGAACAACATAAGATATACTAAATCATACGACTTTGAGGTGTTTGTCCATTTTTTGTGCAAACATTTTAGCCGAACCCAGAAGATCTCAAGACCAAGAAGCTTGATTCATCCAGGCTTGCCTAAGCTCCACTCGGCATCCATCTCACAACCGGACCAGCCTACTCTACCACTACCGGTCCAACATTTCAAATACCGAACCAAGCCTCACCGGACCACTCACCTCCTTCCACCGAACCAAGTACCACCGGACCAACATGCATCCCACCTCAATGCCGAACCAAGCTTCACCGGTCCACCATACTCCTACCACCGAACCAAGCTTCACCGGTCCACCATACTCCTACCACCGAACCAAGGTAAACCGGACCAGCTCCACCAGGCCAGATTACGTCAGCCCAGGCCCGCCAGCTGCCATATACCTCCAAGACCTCTACCTCCAGCCTCACTCTATAAATAGAGGGGCAGGGATACAACAATGGGGGACAAGTTTGAGAGCTCAAGCACGGAGAGAACTTTCAAACAACTTTCTTTTACTTGTATCAAAGCTTTGTACTTGTAATCTAAACAAGAGAAGAGAAATAACATATAAAGTGGACGTAGGCATATTCTGGCTGAACCACTATAAATCTACGTGTCTTTTTACAGTTTAGACCCTGCTTTTCATATATTTGCATAAATCACCCAAATCACTAAGAACAACGTAAGATATACTAAGTCATACGACTTTGAGGTGTTTGTCCATTTTTTGTGCAAACATTTTTGGTGCTTTCATTGAGACAAAATGTTTGCACAAAAAATGGACAAACACCTCAAAGTCGTATGACTTAGTATATCTTACGTTGTTCTTAGTGATTTGGGTGATTTATGCAAATATATGAAAAGCAGGGTCTAAACTGTAAAAAGATACGCAGATTTATAGTGGTTCAACCAGAATATGCCTACGTCCACTTTATATGTTATTTCTCTTCTCTTGTTTAGATTACAAGTACAAAGCTTTGATACAAGTAAAAGAAAGTTGTTTGAAAGTTCTCTCCGTGCTTGAGCTCTCAAACTTGTCCCCCATTGTTGTACCCCTGCCCCTCTATTTATAGAGTGAGGCTGGGGGTAGGGGTCTTGGAGGTATATGGCAGCTGGCGGGCCTGGGCTGACGTAATCTGGCCTGGTGGAACTGGTCCGGTTTACTTTGGTTCGGTGGTAGGAGTATGGTGGACCGGTGAAGCTTGGTTCGGTGGTAGGAGTATGGTGGACCGGTGAAGCTTGGTTCGGTGGTAGGAGTATGGTGGACCGGTGAAGCTTGGTTCGGTGGTAGGAGTATGGTGGACCGGTGAAGCTTGGTTCGGCATTGAGGTGGGATGCATGTTGGTCCGGTGGTACTTGGTTCGGTGGAAGGAGGTGAGTGGTCCGGTGAGGCTTGGTTCGGTATTTGAAATGTTGGACCGGTAGTGGTAGAGTAGGCTGGTCCGGCTGTGAGATGGATGCCGAGTGGAGCTTAGGCAAGCCTGGATGAATCAAGCTTCTTGGTCTTGAGATCTTCTGGGTGAGAACACGCCCAACATTTGCCCCCCAAAGTGGGGCATATGCCGGTATATGCCGCGCTTTGTTTTAAAACCAATGATGTTAGCTTGGATGCTTTCGCCGAATCAGCCGGTCCGGTCGTCTATGTTTGCCTATAAGTAAGGGCCTAGGGCCTCCGTTACCTTCTACCGAACGAGACAGCCAAGCCAAGTCAGTCACATAGCCGAATCAGATTTTAACCTATGGCCGAACCACTTTAGCTCGCCGAATCAGGTACTTAACTTCCCTTCGTCGAATGGCTTTTTGTCCTTGGACTGCCGAACGAGGTTTCCTCAGTTTTACCGAATGGAACTTGGGTCTTAATTGACGAACGAAACTTGGCCTGAATGCCGAATGACCCTTGGGCTTGAATGCCGAATGAAACTCTGGTATTGGGAGTACCGAATGAACCTTGGGCTTGAATGCCGAATGGAACTCTGGTATTGGGAGTATCGAGTGAACCTTGGGTTTGAATGCCGAATGAAACTCTGGTATTGGGAGTACTGAATGAACCTTGGGCTTGAATGAATTCTCAGGCCTTTCGTGCTTTTAAATCGCAAACGAAAACCCCGGATTGTACGCACTCGCTTGTCCGTATCTTTACCTCTCCTTGTTCTAATAATGTGCTTTTCTGTGCTCGTAGATAAATGTCTCACAAAGTGGAAACCCGATTAGAGAAGAAGAGATCTACGGACAGAAGAGAATCTCCCGTCGTGCCCCCAATTCAGCCGAACCCAGAACGACATGGTCCCACCCCGAGATCGCTAGTGGACGGGTACGGTCCTCAGGAGCTTCTGAACTCACCTCCTGATTGCTTCCCTAGCTCCCCCAAAGACGAGCAGCTTGATGTCATTTCTTATTCTTTCGGGATTGACATAACGCGTATGCTGTTTCCAACCAGGCTAAACAACTTGCCGACCAAGCCATCCAAATCTCCCAGCATGAGGCCGCATCCCGACAATTGAGGAAGACTATTGAAGAGGCCAGTAGGGCGGAGTTGCGGAGGATGGAGGCCGTCTGTAAGGAGCGGATTGACATGGCCATTGTCACGGTGGATGAGGTTCGGCAAGCGGACCTCGAGCGGGTAGAGGAACTATCGGGGAGACTTGAGGTTGTGGAGCTTGCTCAGGCCAAGTCGAAGGAGGAGATGGAGGCGATGAGGAGGTCCCTTCAGGCCGACCGTTTACGGTATCGATCGGAGAGGGATGCTGTTGTTGCAAAGCTGCGGGCTTCTGAGGTCCGAATGAGGGAGTTTGAAGAGAATGAGGGGATGATGGATGGGATGCTCCAGGATATGTACCTCCGTACTTGGAGGCAGGGTAACTTGTCCTGGATGGATGACTACCCCCGGGTTATGGCTAGGATCTATCTCAGGGCTCTAGAGGAGGCCAAGGCTGAGGCGGATAAGGAGGGTGGTGTGGTCTTCAGGATGGATGTGGTTACCGCCCAGTTTACCAAGGAGGAGAAGGTGGCGGTGAAGGAGGGCATGCGGTTGCTTGCAGCTGAGGAGGCAGGTGTGGAAGTGGAGGATGATGATCAAGATGATCAAGGAGCAGATGCTGGTAAGTCTTCCCCTTTAGTCTTTCCGTTAACCTGGTCGCTTATCACTAATGAATTCTTTCTTTGACCGGACAGGTGGGCAACGGGGCAAGGATAAAACTCCGACGCGGCCGGCTCCTTGATTGGACCTGGATATCTTTTGGTGGGCTTGACATTGTTGTATACGTTAGTCTCAAAACAGTAACGTAACTCTTAGGTTGTAATTATGCTACTTGTAATAAACAACACTATTCTTGACGTGTAATTTTTTAACTTAAGCTGATTCCGTCGTTTTTTGAATGCTTTTGTTATTTTCACATGTTGTATGAGAAATATAGCTATGCATATGCTTGTAATTCAGTTGTGTTTAATGCCAAGTTCTTGCTTAAAGCATAATTTCATGCCTTATAATGCTAGTGTGATGTATGAATAAATTATAGTCAGGAATTTGTATAAAAGAAGAAAATACCGCCTTTCATGTTCTAATTGTAGATGGCAGTTTTGAATATTTTTGTACGACCGAGGATGGAGCTCAGTTGAATGTCCTGCTATCCAACCGTGAATTCCCATTCCCGCTGGTGAGTATCTTCTACTCTGTGTCCTGTACTTCAGGGATTGTTATAGAGGATAGGAGAAAAGTTCTTTAAATAGAATTGAAATATGTGAAATAGTAAAACTTCCAATCACGGAAGGCCTTCGATGTGCTTAAGTTCATGGCAAACGGGCTTTGTAGTCACTTTCCCTAGCTGTGGGTCTTGGAGACATTTGTCACCCATCTTACGCCTCCGCGGGGAGTTAATTCTTTTTTACCACAGCTGCACTTAAGACACATCGGAGCTGAGATCGCGCACAGTAACTACCCAGGCCATTATGGCCCGTAATCGTGGGTATTATTCGATTTACTGTGGCCGGCTAGCGTGGGTGCCGATCGTCAACCGTGAACTACCACTGGCTGGCCACACCTTATGTTGGGGTTTATGATCGGTTCACAGTTGCCGGCGAGCCGAACGCCATAAAGAGCTGCCTCGGCTATAGTCGGCCTTCTCGGTGGCATATAATCGGCTCATTACAGTTGGCTTTGAGGGCCGTCGCGAGCAATGAGTTAACCCGCAGCAGAGGGATGCCGGAGCAAAAGTGTCTCATTGGCGAGGGCATAGATTCGTATAGTACCTGTTAGGTCTTGTCCAGGAGAAGTCACGCTGTGGAGCGCCTTGAATGAAAATGCTATTTGCACAGGATTTTGTTCAACAGAAAAGGATAAAGTTAACAAGCAGCCAAGATATGAAGGAACAAGTTAAAAAGAGACAAGTTTTTTTAAAGTGGTTTGGCACGAAAATGCCTACGTCCACTGATTCTCTTTGTTAATTCACTTCATAGGGGCAGTACAAGTTAAGAAAAGTATCGACGAAGGTGTTTGATGTTCCATGCCCTCTAGAACACCTCCCTGTCCACTGTTGACAAAATATAAGCTCCATTGTGGGGATCTTTATGAATTACACCATCCCAGATTGGATCTAGTGCTCCGGGGCGAGGGAAGATTCGCTTGAGGACAAGATCCCCTTCTCGTAAGGTACGATGCTTGACTTTGGAATTGCATTGTGCTGCCACTTTTTGCTTGTGGGCTGCTGCTTTGAGGGCTGCATCATTTCTTCTCTCCTTAATTAGATCTAAAGACATGTAAAGGAGTTCTTCGTTCTCTTCTGGGTTATAGTGGATCCTACGGTGGGAAGGCACGATGGTTTCAACTGGGAGCATAGCCTCCGATCCGTATGCCAAAGAGAAAGGAGTATGCCCTATTGATGTTCTGAAAGATGTGCGATAGGCCCATAGTGCCGTAGGAAGTTCATCCACCCAAGCGCCTTTTGACTTTTCGAGTTTCTTTTTTATTAGAGTTTTGAGAACTTTGTTGACGGCTTCGACTTGTCCGTTTGCCTGGGGATAAGCTACGGATGAGAAGCTTTTGTGAATTCCGTGCCCTTGGCACCAGTTGGCGAACTCCTCGCTGTCAAACTGAAGTCCATTGTCCGATATGATTTTGAATGGGACTCCGTACCTGCATAGAACATTTTTGATCAAGAAGTTAATAACTTTTGCTGAAGATACCTTATTTAGGGGTTCTGCTTCCACCCATTTGGTGAAATAGTCGACTGCTACTATAGCATATTTGGCCCCGCCTCGGCCCATTGGCAGTTCGCCAATCAAGTCAATTTCCCGTACTACAAAGGGCCAAGGGATGTTCATTTGAGTAATCTCAGTTGTTTGTAACCGTGGAATCTTAGCAAACTTCTGACATCTGTCACATTTTCTGACGAAATCTAAGGCGTCCTTGCTTAAGGTGGGCCAGAAATATCCGTATCGGAGTATCTTTTTTGCCAAAGTCTGCCCTCCAGTGTGATCTCCGCAGCTTCCTTGATGGATGTTGGATAAGATTTCCTTGGCTTCCCTTCCAGCGACACACCTTAATAAGGGGTTAGAGAAGCCGCGCCGATAGAGGGTGCCCTCTTGTATTGTGTAGCTGGAAGCTTTCCTCAAGACTTTCTTGACTCCGTTACGCCCGTCGGGCAGTGTGCCACTTTGTATGTATTCTTGGATGGGAGTCATCCAAGTTTCTTCTTCGGTTGCAGCTATCAGATTCACTTGCTCAAAACTCGGGGTTAGTTGCCTTGAGACAGTTACTGTTCCTGAAATGGCGCCGTCTTTCATGCTAGCTTGTTTTGCCAGTTCGTCGGCCTCTTGGTTTTCTTCTCGAGGAACGTGTTTGATTAAGTAGTGGTCCAATCGGCTGAGAAGTAACTTGGTCTTCTTTAAATATGCTATGAGTCATTCTTCTCGAGCTTGGAATTCTCCTAGTATTTGATTAATAATAAGTTGAGAATCGCTGTGAAGACACAAAGAATTGGCTCAGACTTCTATGGCAAGTTCTAGTCCGGCTATTACTGCTTCATATTCTGCATCGTTGTTGGTGGCAGCGAACTCCAACCTTATAGCATAGTGCAGCTTGTTTCCCCTGGGAGTGATTATTACCACACCTGCCTCCGAGCCTTGTTCGTTCGATGCACCATCCAATAAGAGATTCCACTTGATATCTTCTGCTATTTCCAATTGCTCCTTATCTTCGTTGGTAGTGAATTCTGCAATGAAATCAGCCATAGCTCGTCCCTTGATGGCGGTGCGAGGGTGATAGGTGATATCATACTGACTTAGTTCAATGCACCATTTAAGTAGTCGCCCAGAAGTGTCGGGACGATGGAGTACCTGCCTCAGTGGTTGATCGGTCAGAACTTTGATGGAATGGGACTGGAAGTAGTGACGCAGTTTCCGTGATGTGATTAGTAAACAATATGCTAGCTTCTCAAGTTTAGGATATCTGACTTCTGCCCCCGTAAACCTCTTGCTGACGAAGTAAACTGGCCGCTGTGGGCGGTTGTCTTCCCTTACCAAGGCAGCGCTTAGGGCGTGAGATGACACAGCAAGGTATAGGTATAATTCTTCGCCTTCGCTTGGAGTCGAGAGTACCGGTGGTTTCTGGAGGTGTTCGATTAAGTTAAGGAAAGCGGTTAAGCATTCGTCAGTCCATTCGAACTTTCCTTTGTCTTTCTTTAGAGCTTCGAAAAAGGGGACGCACTTGTCCGTCGCCTTGGAGATGAATCGGCTTAGGGCGGCTACTTTTCCATTTAGGCTTTGCATTTCCTTTCGAGTGGAAGGTACCTTGATATCCCTTAGCGCTCGGACTTGTTCAGGGTTTGCTTCAATCCCTCTGGCATGGACGATGAATCCTAAGAACTTTCCTGATGACACCCCGAAGGAGCATTTTAGAGGATTCAACTTCATTCCATACTGGCGGAGTACTTGAAACATCTTGCCTAGGTGGCTTACGTGATCTTTGGCTTTCCTTGACTTTACCAGCATGTCATCCACATATACTTCCACAGTTTGTCCTATTAGCCCTGCAAACATCTTGTTGATGAGGCGCTGGTAGGTGGCTCCTGCATTTTTAAGTCCGAAAGGCATTACCTTATAGCAGTATAAACCCCGGTCGGTGATGAAACTAGTGTGGTCTTGGTCGGGAGCATGCATAGGAATTTGGTTATATCCTAAGTATGCGTCCATAAAAGATAGGAGCTCGTGCCCGGCTGTGCTGTCTACAAGTTGGTTGATTCGGGGAAATGGGAAGCAATCCTTTGGGCAGGCGTCGTTTAGGTTGGAAAAGTCAATGCAGGTTCGCCACTTCCCATTAGCCTTCTTTATCAGCACCGGGTTAGCGATCCATTCCGGGTAGATAGCTTCTCGTATGAAGTCATTGGCGAGTAGATTCTTTACTTCTTCATCGAGGGCTGCTGATCACTCTGCCCCCATACTTCTCTTTCTTTGTTTTACGGGCGCCTTGGTAGGATCAATGTTTAATACGTGGCATGCTATGTCGGGGGAGATTCCGGTCATGTCAGCGTGTGACCATGCGAATACATCCAAGTTGTGGCGGAGAAAATCGATGAGTTGTTCCTTCAATTCTGCTTTTAGTTGGGACCCAATTTTCAATAGTCTACTTGAGTCGTACTTGTCTACAGATATAAACTCCATAGCTTCTGCAGGCTCGGCGGTGGCCTCCTCCTCTTTGTCCCTAGGGTCTAATTCATTGAAAGGGTTGCTGGTATATCGAAGTGGAGGGGCTTTCTTTAGTTGCTATGCTTCTAGACTTTTTGTGCAGAGGGCAATCTCTACACCCTTCCCTTTATCCTTCCTGTGGTTGTTGCGAAGTTCAATCATATAGCAGTCTCGAGCAACGTCATGATCTCCTTCTACTTCCCCTATTCCATTGTCCGTTGGAAACTTCATCTTTAGGCACCATGGGGCTAGGACAATTTGGAAGTCAGACAAGGCTGGTCTTCCTAAGAAGGCGTTGTAGGCCGAATGGTTTTCTATTAGCACAAACGTCTGCTTCCGTACAACGGAGCGGGGATGGCTTCCAATCTCAACAAAGAGGTCCAGTTGCCCGAGGGGCATCTTTGCATCCCCAGTGAAACCGTGTAGTGGTTTATTGCAGGGAGATACATCCTTCATTGATAGCTTCATTTTGTCGAATGCATGCTTGAACATGATGTTTACTGAGCTTCCAGTGTCTACTAGGATTCGGTAAACTTCGGCGGGACCGAGCCGGGCAGAGATAACCATGGGATCCATGTGAGGGTATTGCCTCCCTTCTAGGTCACGCTTACCGAATGTGATGTCATCACTTTCTTTTCGTTTCGGGTGTCGTTCTTCTATAACCGTATTGACACAGTCTTTACTGTCTCTAAGCGACTTTCCATATCTTTCCATCTCTTTCCACCTTTTGCCTGCGATGTGCGGTCCTCCTGAGATGGTATGGACCACTATCTTCTCTTGACTAGAGCCGCTAGTGTTGCGGTTTCCTCTGCCGGTGTCCGGTGAGGGTAGCCTTGGGTTTTCATTGGCAGGAGCTGGAGTCCTGTCCTGACCTTTTACATAGCGTTCCAGTTTCTTCCTTCTGATGTGTTCCTCAATCAAATTCCGGAGATGATGGCATTCATTGGTATCATGCCCGTGAGATTCGTGGAAGCGGCAGAACTTTCCAGACTTCTGCGCGTTATTTGATTCCTTCTTGTATGGTGGGTGTTTGTATCTAACTTCACCTTGGGTGGCAAGGAAGATATTTTTGACGGTCTCGTTCAAAGGAGTGTAAGTGTCAAATCTCGGTCCAGGCCGATATAGGCGCTTTTCTCTCTTCTTGCCCCCAGCATTGTCTCTGGAATCATTTCTTCGAACGTCCCTTGCTACAGCAGGGGTGTTGCTGTGAGTTGCCTTATTTTGTTGTCCTGACTGCCCCTCAATGGCAGCATCCTCAAGCCTCATATATTTCCCGGCTTCATGGAAGAAATCGGGTAAAGTAGCCGGTTTTTCTTTTGTCAACCTTCTAGCAAATTTAGTGTCCGGATGCACACCACTATAGAGGGCCATTAGGATAAGCTTCTCATCGGCATCTTGGACCGCGGCTGCTGCGGCATTGAATCGGGTTAGGTATTGTTGCAGTTTCTCTCCAAGTTTCTGTTTGACGCTGGATAAGGAATAAGCGTCCTTAGGTTGTTCCACATGGATGCAGAACTGACTGATAAACTTTTCTTTCAACATTTCCTACGAGCTGATGGATCCCTGGGGTAGATGACAGAACCAGGAGGTAGCGAGATCTGCTAAGAAGAGCGGAAAGCATTTGCACAGTACTCCCTATGTCGCTCCACTCATGAGCATATGTTGTGTGTACCTCTGTAAGTGTACAACGGGGTCGGAGGTTCCTTTGTAAGGTTCCATTGTTGGCATCTTCCATTCTCGGGGGGTGATAGCGATTTCGATGTTGCGGGCGAAAGGGCTGGTTACCCTAGCGCCTATCCCTCGATCTCTTTGCTCCCGTTGGACGCACTCTCTGAATAAGCGTGCCATCCTTTCATCAGAATTTGGAGCAGATAGAAACGAGTTTGGTTCTGTTCTGTGGGATTGATTCCGTCCAGATGACCTGTAGGGATGGTATCGTCTATCATTCCTCATATTTTCTAGTGGCTGCCTTTGGTCTTCTGGGACCATGCTAGGGTCAGCTACAGTTGGCCCTTGCCTTGATCTTCCCCTGCTGGTTTCTGATCTAAGCACTTCCTCGGGTCCAACTTCGGGCTGGACTCTAGCTCAGCCCCGTTCACTGGCATTTCCATGGTTAGGCAGTATGACAGGCTCAACTACAGTTGATCTTCGCCTGGTACCTCCCCCGTTGGGTTTGGTTCCAAGTGTTTCCTCAAGCCTAACTTCGGGTTGTGCTCGATCTCGGCTCCTACCATGGTTACTTCTGCCGTTAGCTCCTTCGAAGAAGGAAGATCTTTGTTGTCTCTGAGATCCTCCAGACTGGGACTCGCCCCATGATTCGGTGTTGCGATTGGACTCTTCAGCATCCCTTAAGCGTGACATGAGATGGTCCACCAAGGCTTCCTGCTGGGACGTGAAGCGGTTAGTTACTTCAACTACAACCCTGTCTAAATCTGCCCTAGTAATTGCTGCGGGCTGTTCTGTGGCAGGAGTGGTCGGATTAGCCTGTCCTTCATTTGTTACTGCTGCTGGAGGAGAACGATTTACTTGATTCGTGACAGCTGGATCTGGAAGACTGCTGGATGCGATGTTTTTTCCTTTGTTAACATCTTTTCTCTGTTTGGGAGGCATGTTTTCCAAGTGGCGAACGATGCTGTTAGGAAAACTATTAAGTGGATGAAGCTGAAGCTTCGAGCTTCTAGTTCTCAGTGAAAGCACCAAAATGTTTGCACAAAAAATGGACAAACACTTCAAAGTCGTATGACTTAGTATATCTTACGTTGTTCTTAGTGATTTGGGTGATTTATGCAAATATATGAAAAGCAGGGTCTAAACTGTAAAAAGACACGCAGATTTATAGTGGTTCAGCCAGAATATGCCTACGTCCACTTTATATGTTATTTCTCTTCTCTTGTTTAGATTACAAGTACAAAGCTTTGATACAAGTAAAAGAAAGTTGTTTGAAAGTTCTCTCCGTGCTTGAGCTCTCAAACTTGTCCCCCATTGTTGTACCCCTACCCCTCTATTTATAGAGTGAGGCTGGGGGTAGGGGTCTTGGAGGTATATGGCAGCTGGCGGGCCTGGGCTGACGTAATCTGGCCTGGTGGAGCTGGTCCGATTTACTTTGGTTCGGTGGTAGGAGTATGGTGGACCGGTGAAGCTTGGTTCGGTGGTAGGAGTATGGTGGACCGGTGAAGCTTGGTTCGGTGGTAGGAGTATGGTGGACCGGTGAAGCTTGGTTCGGTGGTAGGTGTATGGTGGACCGGTGAAGCTTGGTTTGGCATTGAGGTGGGATGCATGTTGGTCCGGTGGTACTTGGTTCGGTGGAAGGAGGTGAGTGGTCCGGTGAGGCTTGGTTCGATATTTGAAATGTTGGACCGATAGTGGTAGAGTAGGCTGGTCCGGCTGTGAGATGGATGCCGAGTGGAGCTTAGGCAAGCCTGGATGAATCAAGCTTCTTGGTCTTGAGATCTTCTGGGTGAGAACACGCCCAACAATTGTTATATTTGGTATAAGAGCTTAGGTTAGTTGATTCCTACTAAATTAGGGTCTATGAGAAAGCATATTTATAATTTTCTATTATGTATATTATATATATATGTATGTGTGTGTGTATATATATATATGTATGTATGTACATATGTATGTGTGTGTGTCTATATATATGTACGTACGTATGTATACATATATATGGCGGGTTGTTACATTTGATATCAGAGCTTAGGTTAGGCGATTCCTACTAAATTAGGGTCTATGAGAGAGCATATTTATAATTTCCTATTGTTTATATTATATATATATATGTATATGTATATGTATGTATGTACGTATGTGTGTGTGTGTATATATGTATGTATGTGTACGTATGTATACATATATATGGCGGGTTGTTACATTTGGTATCAGAGCTTAGGTTAGGTGATTCCTACTAAATTAGGGTCTATGATAGAGCATATTTATAATTTTCTATTATTTATATTATACACACATGCACGCACGCACGCACATATATATATAAGTGTTTGTGTATGTGGCGGGTTGTTACATAAGATGACCGCCCTACACCGCCAACACCCAAAAGACTAGGATGGTACGCTGCACGGTGCTCGACCGATGTAAGCGGTCATCTAAAGGTAAAATAAACAACTTAACATAGAACCTGTCATATATCTCATAATGCATCGAATAAAATATAATAGCAACATCACAGATATAAAACATGTGAGACATTTAATGACTGAATAGATCACAACATCGGAGTAATAGATCCATATAGTATAGTGGTAGAAATATAGTCATATATCCCAAATAACTCCTAAATAACTATCTCATAAAATAAGAGTACTAATAAGCTCCATAGTACAGAACAACGGAAAGCACTAGAGTAAATATAATAATATAAGAAATAGCCTCCTGCTCGCCACCTGAACAGCTACTCGTGCTCACCAAACCTGTCTCTAATCTACTCATTTAAGAGTACCTAGAGTAATAAGAAGCAATGCATAAAACCTCAGGTCAGACAACAGTCTAGTGTGTGCGATAAAAATCTCAAATACTATAAAAGGGTAGAATAGGACAATCCTTACATGAAATCATACCTGATCTGTCCCTGCATCCACAAAGTAAGCACATAAATAATATAAGCTACTCTATGATCATCATCATGGGTGTAATGTGGGTGCCAAGGTACCAAGGGTGTTTAGATTTCTATATCGGCAGTATCTACATCATATGATATCCCTAAGGTGATAGAAACAAATAAATAAAACATCCATAATTCATCTTCACATTCACTCGCTCGGTGCATTAGGTACACGACAACTCACAAACTCAGGGACTAGGCATATCACCACACCAATCAATCCCAATCATCACGAGACTAGATGCATCATCACATCAATCCATCCCAGAGACTAGACACATCACCGCTTCAATTCATCTTAACACTCGAGACTAGATACGTCTCCATATCAATCGATCTCAACCCCATGAGTATCATCGATCCCCTCCCCTTGCACACGCCATCCATAGTAGAGCTTGTCTTGAAACTGTCCACCCCTATCCAGTCAGAAGTCGTCATGGTTAGGAACTACTCTAGACAGTCATCCTATGTCATAGAGTGTCATCGTGCATCACATAACCCGCCTCCAACAGTTCCCAAAATCCTACACATCATAGCCTTCTCTGCCTCCCGAAGTAAAGTTAGCCATTGCTGAAGTCGTTCCTCGAGAAGTAGGGTCACCATTTGATGCAGCGCGATCTACTAGCTCGTCTGATTTGAATTGTTCAAAGCCTTTAGGTCGTTCATGACCTAGTGATGTCTTAGGTCGCTCACCTAGTGATGTCTTAGGTCGCTCACGACCTAGTGAAGGTCGCTCACGAGTTACTGGATTCAACGTAAAGGCATGCAAACGACCTAAGGAGATAAACAACTAAAGCGCATTTTATTAGGTCGCTCGACCTTATGTTGCAGGAAGAAAGACGAGTTACGACCTAAGTTAGGTCGCGGGAAGTTAGGTCGTTGGAAGATAGGTTGCGTGAAGATAGGTCGCGTGAAGATTGGTCGCGAGAAGAAGAGTCCGTTGCTGAAGATCTTAGGTCGCTCAAACCTAACGAGCTACGACCTTAATCAGCTACGACCTATCTTAGGTCGCTCAAAGGCTAGGTCGCTCAATCCTATAATTCGCATGTGATGAAGACTCTATGCCGCTCAACTTTAGGTCGCTCGAAGATTTCCTGAAGCCGCTTCTTTAGGTCGTTCAAGATAGGTCGCTGCCGTGTATTTTTAGGTCGCTCGACCTTGTGTGTTGTTGTACTTTGTTGTGTTGTAATGTGTTAGGTCGTTTACTTGTTGTAACTTGTATCTGTTAAGTCGCTATTTGTTAGGTCGCATTTTGTTAGGTCGTTCACGACCTAAGTGTTGTCAAATGTTGAGTCGTGTGTGTTGTAAAACTCTATAAATAGCGGGGTTGAGTCATTTGTAAGAGGTTGTTGAATTTGAAATAAAAACTTGTTTGTGTGCTTTGTGCCACTTCTCCAATTGGTAGTTAAGTGTGATCTCCTATCTCCACTTTCGGTATTCGAGTGCGCTCGAATCAACGATCGCTAAAGCCGATTCACGGAATCTAGTGCGCTAGATCAACGTATGAAGACTCGTAGATCTTTAAACACGGTATCATGCGCGATCAACGTGTTTGGGATAGCTAGAATCCGTTATATTTGGATCAACGGATTTGGGCCATTTGGTATCTTCAATTCCCCGATCGCTACTTTCACCGTTTCATCATTTTTGTTATCCGCCGCTGCATCATTTGGTATCAGAGCTAGACTTAGCCAATCATAGCTAAGCCGAACCTTGGAGCCAATTCTTATTCAAGAGTTAAAGTCGTGTATCATTTTGTTGTTCGAGGCCGAGAGTTTGAAGTGTAAATCCGAGCAAGTGAAGGCCGTGCATCATCTTTAAAGTTCAAGCCGAGAGTTAACATTTGTTTGAAGAGTAATCATGCCGCCAAGAAGAGCTAATCGCCATCTGAATGTTGAAGCTTTGTATAGAAGAGAAGAAGCCGATGAGATGGGGCAAAGAATTAATGAAAACTTTAGTGAGAAGCTTAATGAAGGGATTGGTCGATTAGAGAAGATGATGTTGGAGATGAATCAAAATCAGAGAATGGTTTCACCTGAATCTAACCATGGGGGAAGTAGAGTTTCACCACATTCCAATCGAGAGAGAAGTGTTGATAGTGATCATAGAAGTATGAGTCGAGATTGTCATAGAAATGTTAATGAACGAAGTCATGATAGGAATGTGAATGATCGTGATTGGAGGAATGTAGATCAAAGGGATGTTGGTGGAAGAAATGATGGTAGTCGAGATGTTGGTGATCAGGATCGACATCGATATACATCAGATTTTGAAGAGGAGTTTGATGGTGGTAGTGTTCATGGACGAGGACGGGGTCAAAGAAGCAATCATTCGGAGTATGATCAAAAGTGGGATTCTGGGATGAAAACTGAAATACCGGAATTCAAGGGAGGTATGCAGGCCGAGGAATTTCTTGTTTGGCTAGCTTATGTTGAGGAAAATTTTGACTTCAAGGAGGTTCCGGAGGATCGTAAAGTGAAGTTGGTTGCCACTAGGTTGAGGGGGAGAGCTATGGCATGGTGGCAGCAAACCAAACTTACTAGAGAGCGGATGGGGAAGTCGAAGATTGTTGCTTGGGAAAAGATGAAGAAATTGATGAAGGCTACTTTCTTACCCTACAATTACCAATCACTAATGTATCAGAGATTACAAAACCTAAGGCAAAGGACGAAGACTGTTACTGATTATGCAGATGAGTTTTACTAGTTGATTGCTCGAAATGACATTATGGAAACAGAAGAACAATTGACCGCTAGGTTTATGGGTGGACTTAGAACACAGATCCAGGATATGGTGAACATGTTCGACCCTAGATCTGTGGCAGAAGCACATCAAAAGGCGTTGGCTTGGGAGAAACAAGGAAGACGTGGGGGAGGTGTGTTTCCAAGTTTTATAGGGCAGAACAAAGGAGCGGGTAGTAGTTCTAATGTTCCTAAAGCATCGAATAAGCAGGTTGTTCATGAAGTGGCTAAACCAAAAGTCAACCCCAATTTCAAATGCTATAATTGCCAGGAAGTGGGACACAAGAGTAACGAATGTCCGAAACCGAAGAAGAGAACTATGATTGTTGAAGTGGAAGATGAGGATGTAGAGGCTGAATGTTCTAATTCACTACATGAGGAGGAGGAAGAAAATGTGTCGGGAGATGAAGGGTATTCATTGATGATAAGGAGAAATTGCTTAACACCAAAGCAGGAAGAGGAAACTAGCTGGTTGAGGAGTAACATTTTTCAGTCAACGTGCACTATCTTGGGAAGGGTTTGTAAATTTGTCATTGACACTGGGAGTTGTGATAACATTATCTCTACAGAGGCTGTGAAGAAGTTGGCATTGAAGATTGAGAAGCATCTGAAACCTTACAAGTTAGCTTGGTTGAGGAAAGGTGGGGAAGTGAAGGTTGGACGAAGGGCTTGTGTTAATTTTTCAATTGGGAAGAAATACAAGGATGAAATTTGGTGTGATGTGGTTGACATGGATGTATGCCATCTGTTGTTGGGAAGACCATGGCAATACGATAGAGCGGTGCAACATGATGGTCGTACTAACAGTTATAGTTTCATGTTTGAAGGTACAAAAATCACTTTAATTCCTAAGAAGCGACAACACGAAGAAAGCAAGTCGGAAGAGATTGAAGAACTTAAAACTTTGCAATCTTTGAAGGAGTTTGTTAAGGAAGTAGAAGAGGAGCCCGAAGTGTTTTTGTTGATTGGACGTGAGAGTAATGAAGTGGTCGAGATTCCTGAAGAAGTAAAGCCAGTGCTGGGAGAGTTTGACGATGTATTTCCTGAGGAGCTACCAACGGAGTTACCGCCGTTGAGAGACATTCAACATCAAATTGACCTTGTTCCAGGAGCTGTGTTACCACATAGACCACATTACAGAATGAGTCTAAAGGAACATGAGGAGTTGAGAAGGCAAGTGGAAGAGTTGCTTGAACAGGGGCGTGTGTAGGAAAGTTTAAGTCCTTGTGCGGTGCCAGCTTTGTTAGTGCTAAAGAAGGATGGAACGTGGAGGATGTGTACTGATAGTAGGGCACTCAACAAAATAACTGTCAGATACAGATTTCCGATGCCGAGGCTTGATGATTTGTTAGACCAGTTGAGCGGGGCTACTATCTTTTCGAAAATTGATTTGAAGAGTGGTTATCATCAAATTCGAATTAGACCAGGAGACGAATGGAAGACAGCATTCAAGACAAGAGAGGGGTTGTACGAATGGCTGGTTATGCCGTTTGGTCTTTCGAATGCACCTAGTACATTTATGCGGGTGATGAATCAGATCTTTAGACCATTTATTGGGAAATTCGTGGTGGTGTATTTTGATGATATACTGATATATAGTAGAAGCACCGAAGAACACTTGCATCATCTGAGAGAGGTGTTGATGATACTGCGACAGGAACAGTTTTATGCTGCAACGAAGAAATGCGTGTTCATGACGCATAGTGTTTTATTTTTGGGGTATGTTATATCGGAAGGAGGTATACAGGTGGATCAGAATAAAGTTGAAGCAATCAGAAATTGGCCACAACCCAGGACGATAACAGAAGTTAAAAGCTTTCATGGATTAGCATCATTCTATAGAATATTTATTCCACACTTCAGTAGCGTAATGGCACCAGTTACTGATTGTATGAAGGGGAAGCAATTTTCATGGTCGGAGGAAGCAGGGTTTGCTTTTGAAAGAATCAAGGAACTTTTGACGACAGCACCAATTCTAGTATTACCAGATTTTCAGTTGTTGTTTGAGTTACATACTGATGCATCTAAAGTTGGAATAGGAGGAGTGTTAAGTCAGAAGGGACGTCCTATTGCATATTTCAGTGAAAAGCTATCGGGAGCAAAGATGAGATATAATACATATGATGTCGAGTTTTATGCTATCGTGCAAGCTGTGAAACATTGGAGACATTATTTGTTTCATAAAGAATTTGTTTTATATACTGATCATGAAGCGTTGAAGCATATGCAGGGACAGGACAAGATCGCAGCTAGGCATGCTTCGTGGATTGCATACTTACAACAATTTACATTTGTGGTGAAGCATAAGTCGGGAATTACAAACCGAGTGGCAGATGCATTGAGTCGAAGGAATCATTTATTGACTACAATAAAGGTTTAAGTGACGGGGTTTGATGTGTTGCCAGAATTATTTGTTGATGATCCTTACTTTGCGAAGTTTGTAGATGAAGTCAAGGAGGAAAAGACTGATGAGTTTGTATTAGTGGATGGTTTTCTATTCGAGGGAAACAGATTATGTATACCTGAGTGCAGCTTACGAATGAAGATTGTGAAGGAGTTGCATGAGGAAGGTCATGTGGGGAGAGACCGTACATTACAGTTGATTTCGCAATCATACTTTTGGCCAACTATAAGAAAAGAAGTTGAGAGGTTTGTGGAGCGATGTCATATTTGTCAAGTATCTAAAGGAACAACGACGAATGCAAGATTGTATATGCCATTACCTGTGCCTATTAGACCATGGGTGGATATCAGCATGGATTTTGTTTTGGGTTTGCCTAGAACTCAAAGGGGAAATGATTCTATATTCGTTGTGGTAGATAGATTTTCCAAAATGGCACATTTTATCGCTTGTAAGAAGACAGCTGATGTCGTCCGTGTTGCTCAATTATTCTTTAAAGAGGTGTATCGATTACATGGGCTACCTGAATCTATTGTTTCTGATCGGGATACTAGATTTCTAAGCCATTTTTGGTTAAGTTTGTGGAAGATGGTCGGAACAAAGTTGAATTTTAGTAGCGCCTATAATCCGCAAACAGATGGGCAAACAGAAGTGATTAATAGATCGTTGGGAAATTTGTTGAGATGTCTTCTGAAAGACAATTTGAAGAGCTGGGATATGAAATTATGTCAGGCAGAGTTTGCACATAATCACGCTGTTAACCGTAGTACGGGTTTCAGTCCGTTTCAAGTTGTATACTCAGCAAGTCCGAAAGGTCCATTGGATTTGACGACAGTGCCATATCAGAAAGGAGTTGTTAAGTGGGCTTGTGATTTTGTAACTGAGTTGCAGGAGTGCCACAGAACTGTTCATGAACGATTGCTTGCATCAAACGAAAAGTATAAACAACTGGCGGATAAGAGGCGAAGGAGTGTGAACTTCAAAGAAGGCGATTTGGTTTATGCTGTGTTGACAAAAGATCGTTTTTCAGTGGGAACGTACAATAAGTTGAAAGCTCGAAAAATCGGTCCAGTGAAAATTTTGAAGAAAATCAATGAGAATGCATATCAGTTTAGATTGCCGGATGATGTTCATACTTTTGATGTTTTCAATGTCAAATATTTGATTCCGTATCATGGGGATGAGATTGTTGTGGAAGAAGAAGGTGCAAATTCGAGGACGAATTCTTGTCAACAGGGGGAGGATGATGCAGCGCGATCTACTATCTCGTCTGATTTGAATTGTTCAAAACCTTTAGGTCGCTCACGACCTAGTGATGTCTTAGGTCGCTCACCTAGTGATGTCTTAGGTCGCTCACGACCTAGTGAAGGTCGCTCACGAGTTACTGGATTCAGCGTAAAGGCATGCAAATGACCTAAGGAGATAGACAAACTAAAGCGCATTTTATTAGGTCGCTCGACCTTATGTTGCGGGAAGAAAGACGAGTTACGACCTAAGTTAGGTCGCGGGAAGTTAGGTCGTTGGAAGATAGGTCGCGTGAAGATAGGTCGCGTGAAGATTGGTCGCGAGAAGAAGAGTCTGTTGCTGAAGATCTTAGGTCGCTCAAACCTAACGTGCTACGACCTTAATCAGCTACGACCTATCTTAGGTTGCTCAAACCTAACGAGCTACAACCTTAATCAGCTACGACCTATCTTAGGTCGCTCAAAGGCTAGGTCGCTCAATCCTATAATTCGCATGTGATGAAGACTCTATGCCGCTCAACTTTAGGTCGCTCGAAGATTTCCTGAAGCCGCTTCTTTAGGTCGCTCAAGATAGGTCGCTGTCGTGTATTTTTAGGTCGCTCAACCTTGTGTGTTGTTGTACTTTGTTGTGTTGTAATGTGTTAGGTCGTTTACTTGTTATAACTTGTATCTGTTAAGTCGCTATTTGTTAGGTCGCATGGCTTTATTTTAGGTCGCATTTTGTTAGGTCGTTCACGACCTAAGTGTTGTCAAATGTTGAGTCGTGTGTGTTGTAAAACTCTATAAATAGCGGGGTTGAGTCATTTGTAAGAGGTTGTTGAATTTGAAATAAAAACTTGTTTGTGTGCTTTGTGCCACTTCTCCAATTGGTAGTTGAGTGTGATCTCCTATCTCCACTTTCGGTATTCGAGTGCGCTCGAATCAACGATCGCTGAAGCCGATTCACGGAATCTAGTGCGCTAGATCAACGTACGAAGAGTCGTAGATCTTTAAACACGGTATCGTGCGCGATCAACGTGTTTGGGATAGCTAGAATCCGGTATCTTTGGATCAACGGATTTGGGCCATTTGGTATCTTCAATTCCCCGATCGCTACTTTCACCGTTTCATCATTTTTATTATCCGTTGTTGCATCACCATTGAACCAAACCATCAAACGAGCAACTATGCCACCATTGACAAACCAAACTCCACCAAAGGACTTCTCCCAAACCTCTTGACCTACCCTAGGAGTCACACCCCTATAGGGTGAAACCTTAGGGGTTGGGTTTGACCCCTATATAGGACCAAGCCCTCCCCTGCCGATCCCTATCCCTTAACTCCCTCCCCCCATATTTCACGCCACACACTAACTCCATCCGATCCCAAACTTCACACACTAACTCCAACACATCTCATTACCTCCCATTATCGATCGCACCCCCTTACAATCCATCTATAGGGGTCATAGCAGACCCCTCCAAACGAGCCGATCCCTATAATGGTCCATCTTCAATCGATAGTAACTTGAGCATACGAACTCCAAATAACTTGAAATTTGACATGCTGCTTCCTGGGACTTCCCTTGTTGTCTCCTACCGGGCACCCTCATACAATCTATTCTTAGGGATCATAGCCAACCCCTATAGAGTGACCCCTCATGGACAACTCCTTTCTAACTTTCTACGGCTATTTTCGCCATTTAATCGGCGTTTTCATCCATTCAAGCATGTTTACAACAAGAATATGACATGTAAAACACATAATAGCAAGCAAATGGTCGAAACATAGTAAATCATATCATAGATCTAAAGGGATAGCCATATATTCATAGGGTACAACCATGGAGCCCTAAAATCACAATTCCATAAACTTAACCCAAATTCACATTTATGTCATAATATGATTTAAGATGATTTATAAAGATTTTTAGGGGATTTTAGAAGGTGTTTATAACCTAATACATACTAATTAGTAAGAGAGACTACTAATCACTCACCTTAACCCAAGCTAAGCTCTAGATCTTCTTATGAACAACAGATGCATGGATTCCAATGTGTTTGCAGCAGCAAACACTACAAGAAAAATACCTTTTTATAGCATTTAAAAAACGCTGTAAAAGGATACGATGGCGTTTTTATAAACGCTGTATATCAACAAGTTGTAATATGTCAGGGATCTATAATAGCTGCCTCAAAATCGCTATAAAAAACATGCTATAAATGACGTTACTTATAGCGTTTCTGAATTGCTATTAAATGGACGATTCATGACATACAAGTACCTTTCTATAGCGTTTTGATGCTTGCTATAGAACTTTTATGCAGAGTTATGGTTTATGATGCTAATATTTATGACGTCATTTATTTGCTATTTATAGCAATTATAAACGCTGTAGATATATCATTACCTGATTATTATAGAAATTATAAATGCTATAGAAATATCATTGCCTGATTATTATAGCAACTATAAATGCTGTAAAAACATTATAGAATGCATACTTCGGTCTTTCATAGCATTATTTACTTGCCATGAAAACTGTTTAATCGTTGCAGAATATTTTTATTGCACTAGCATAATGCTATAATATGTATAGCCATGATAATTTTTTTTCCAAGCATTAATATAAAAAGGATGTAATATACGGCATTTCACACAGTATTAACAATTAAGCATAAAAAATATATATGAATAAAAGCATTTCATGCACAATATTAAGCATATAAATATTAGTAACAATTCATACAATCGTAGCTAACCAAAACAATACATAATAAAAGTAGCAATCCATACAACCATAGCTAACCAAACCGATACATAGTAAAAGTAAAGATGTAAGAACATCGACACAAAATACATTTGAAGGAGAATGAGTGCGACAACATATTTTTTCATGCCTTCCACCATAGCGTAAACCCAGAGCATCATACACCACCTGTCAAAAAGCACATACGTCTATTAGTCATAAAAAGTAAACATAAATTATCATGAATACCGAAATATGGAAGAAAATATGTGCGGCAAACAAAGAAAATACTCAAAATAGTAAAGTATTTATGGTGCTTTAATGCGGTCAATTCCTTGAATTTTATCAAAGTTTGTATTCTGTACAATTCCCAAATCAATACATTCAAAAGGTGAATCAAAACCCCAGGATTTTAATATCTTCACCCAAAACACTGTGTTGCACTGCCATCCATAACTACCATATTCACAAACTTCTAAACATCACCCACAAACAACCACTGAACACCATACTTCACTGCTGAAACATCCTTGCCCCTTGCCCCTTGGTCATCAAATATCAACAGAAATACCCCTGCCTCATATCCCCAATACATTTGCATATCGCTAGAAGCAAATACAAGTTCAACTGCTACCATCTCATTTCTGCAAACAAAAAATATCATCTGCCTTCACACCCCTGTCTTCCTCTGTCATCCCTTCTATAAAGCTGTCACTACATTCACCTCACCCAATCGACTACATCCTCTGATTCTCACCACAGCAGTATACTTCATTCTCCAAACTTACCACATTCACAGTCCTACAATCACCACTACTGTTGACCTCTATCATTAACTCTGCTTACAACTGTGTCAACTCAAAAAACTCCAGACCAACGTCTGCTTCACCCTTCCTAAACCATTCATCTGCTATCCACAGTGCTACACACAACCATCATCTGTTATCCTGCCATTCACCATTACACCATTCACCACATAACCAGTGCCTCATTGCCTCACTGCCATTCACCTTCAACTAACAGTTGCTACCACATCATCATCATCAGTTCATCCATCTTCATCAACACTCAACCACAACCATAGTCAATTGCCACCATCTCCATTTCACTAATATTGCCTGCAACCCCTAAATCTACTCCCTGCCTAGCTGCAACTGTCACTGCCTTGCAAACTATCTTGCAACCTCCTGCTTACTATAACAGTTCAACATCACAGACAAGTTCCACCAAACTGTCATCCAAAAGTTCCCCTCTACCAAATCTTCCACCTCCTTGCGTATTCTTACTTGCCTGCAACACCTCTGGTACCATACATAAACATCACACTGCCCTGTCTTCCCACTTCCCCATCTGCCATCAATCTCTGTACATCAACAGTTTACCATCCCAAACCATACATTCCAACAACTATAACTCCAACAAACTTCCATCACTGCAGCCTATACATCACCACCACATCAATGCAATCCTCCAAATATCCAGACTACCATATAAGTCAGTGAAGTATAACTTTATCTTATAAGTCAGTGAAGTATAACTTTTGATGTACAGATATCATCTTATAAATCAAGATTTTTCACAATTGATTATTAGATGTATATAGGTCATATAGATATCTTGGATTCCAGATATCATCTTTTATTTTTCTTTCTCAAAGAAACTTATCAATTGTTAATGATGATTTATTATATAAACTATTATAAAATAATTACCCTATTTACAATGCAAACATGTAAAAGTTGAAAATGTTATACTTGACAAATAAATTCAAACAAAGTCTGCCAACCTATTAATGCAACAAATGTTAATGCATCGATTAAACATTGGAATCTCGATTGTGATAAATATCAAACAAGATTATATTTTAAGTTTTGTCCCATAAAACTCTCAAAAGAAGATTTTGGGAAGGATATCTTAAAATTAAAACTTTATTGTTACTGACCCATGTGTAAATGTGGAAGGGTACAAGTTACAAGTAATATTGGAGAATTCCATATTTATATAAGAAATGTATAGTGTACAATTGTTTTGTGCTATGTCTGAATGAGGATTTCATTATTATTTACGATCTTACATAAATAATCCAAGCAATGTAACTATAAGTTACAGATAATCAATGAATTTATTTCTTTATTACCAGAGCATGTTTACATCATTTCCTTAACTTTAATGTTTATTTGGAACTGACACATCATGTATCCGTTCTCATACACATTCTAGTTCTAAAGTCTAAATGCCAAAAAAAATAAAAATTAACTAGTAATAATACAGTTTTAATTCTAACCGAGCCTAATAATGACAAAAGATATAATATTCTTTTTTCAACTTGATTCATAGTTTCCTCCAGGATATCACAGCTAGAATTTGAATGGCTTGGCAACACAATCCAAAAATTTAGTTTCCTTAGTCAAGCGTGACAAGAAAGATAAAACCTTTTATGTATTGCAAACAACTTTGAAATATATAAACATGTGACAATTTTTAACTACAGGAACGTAAATTTGAAAAATACCTTCATTATTCATTCTCATTTTGATGTGAAGGCACCTTAAAGTATATATGCACATTTGTCATTTCTAACTTACATATTTACTCAGCCTTTTTTTATATTGTAACTATCCTCCATGGGGAAACATGAATTTTATTGTATTGTCATTCTTCCCAATAGTAGATAAATAAATTGAAGATTGAATGTGTTGGTCACGGCCGTTTTATCTTAATTTAGATTAAAGCAATCCAACTGACAGTAATTAGTAGATAAGTTATTCATAGGATATTGATATCTTTCGCATGCATATTTCAAACAACAAGAGTGCACATATATGGAAAATGAAACTTACACAAATAATGACATAACAATATGGAGAAGAAAAAAGTGGTACTATGTATCCTTAGAAAGTTAGAAAACACACCGGACCAATAACCATTCAAAAATAAAACTGATATTTTTTAAAATATCAAGGAACAAATTTGAAAAAGAAAACAGTCCCATTTAAAGGCGGCTCAGGTTGTTTTTCCCGGAACAGGTAAAATCCCTCATATGTTACTGGGACTAAGGCTGTTAGCTATTATTGACTTGAACCAATCTGTTAAATACCAATCTATTAAATACTCCAGTTGAATCAATCTGTTAAGATTCCAGTGCACTTTCTAATTGTAGCCTTATGAAGAACACAACAAAGATGCCAAGAAAAAGAAAAAATAGTGTCATATCTAAACAAAAATTGAATTATACTTACTAGAAGTTGATTCCATTATAACATTAGCAGCAGGCCAAGCTATCGTAGTACCAAGAGCATCTTCAATGACTTCTAAATCAGATGTTGTTCTCCATCGACGGGATTTTGGAATTTTTACAAGATCTACCCAAACTTTAATTGCATTTCTTCCCAAAGGAACACAATGAACCATTGCAGTTGGATCGGTCGAAGACATGCGTCCTAATGCAACTATTTCTCTCTTTCCCGACCAATCGATCAGCTTGCATTTATCATTTGCCATATAATTTGAACTCTATCAATTAAAAAAATAGGTTATATTATTATGTGCATCAACAATTTGTACGATGAAAAAAAAATACAGTGTTAATTATAAATAAGTTTACCTTTTCGACAACTCCGACATTACTCGTATGATTATCCGATAATGCAGTGTTAACCGTTTCAATAACTACTTTTGATTCAGGCCATGCGACTTTGATGCCAATGGCATCTCCAACTCGTGTCAAACCTTTAGTGGGCCTCCATAGAAAAGCATCTTCAACTTTTGGCTTATCTATCCAAACTGCAACGGCACCCGGTCCAAGAGGGAGATCATTAACAAGTTGTTTTGGATCACTCGAATGTAGTCGTCCTTCTGCAACTAATTCTTCACTCCCACTCCAATCAATTAATTTGCACTTATGATCCATGCTACTACTTTTACTCTATACAAAAAGAACATGTTGATTTTTATTTTTAAACATTCAAAATGACAAATTAATAAGTATAAAGATCAAAGATTACCGCATTATCTTCTTTTTCAAAGTTATCGAAGTTGTGCAAAACAACTCTACTAGCTGGCCACGCTACTATCTCACCTTCAACTTGTCCAATGCGTGTCAAATAAAGTGAAGGTCTCCACAAGAAAGCATCTGGTTTCCTCACGGTGTCTATTATAATTTTTATGGCATCGGACCCTAAAGGGATTTGTTGGACAAGCTCCTTTGGATCACTTGACACAACTCTTCCTTCCGCAAAAATTTCGTCTGTCTCACTCCAATCCAATATATCATATGTGTCATATTTTTTTACCATGTTTGTTCTACAATTAACCAAAAACAAATTATATTAATAATTAAATTAAATATCAAATACAATGATATCACTCTAGTACTATAAATAACTTTTACCACTTGAGATACATTTGCCACTTGAGATACATTCGCTTCATCCAAGTTTTCTTTTCTCTGTCAAACAAATAATAAAAGCAAATTTTAGGCAAGGTGCTTGTACCACTTTCATAACATTGGAGTAATAATTTACTTAGTAGTATCACTGCATCCTGTTTTATGACATTTAAAAGAAGCAATTTAGTTATATTCATTTTTGTGCTATTTTATCTTCAATAGTCAAGTCATTCATGAGCAAACTAAAATAAGATTGTATTTTCTTGTGTCTCAACTTCGTAGCTTGATTCTACCAGCATTTTCTACCATAGATCAATTTGGCTTTCAATCTCCTCCTTCCAATCACAACTCATGGTACTAAAGTTAATTTTACCACTAAGTATTAAAAGGTGTTGTGAACTTTGATTTTTAAATGTTTGGTTATTGCACAAATATATCAGCTGCATCAATGTAAGACCAATTCTACCACCATTGGAATAGCATTTTTAAATGTGAACTTTGATACTCATATGTGTTGCTTC
The DNA here is from genome assembly GCA_030737815.1 of Allium fistulosum. Lineage (NCBI taxonomy): Eukaryota > Viridiplantae > Streptophyta > Magnoliopsida > Asparagales > Amaryllidaceae > Allium > Allium fistulosum. Next base: position 913,642,195 of record CM060906.1, read on the forward strand.
CTCAAGTTCTTGCTTCATTAATCTACTTACCGTGTGGCTATGATTTTGTATTTCTTTAATCAAATTTCAACAGTCAATCTACTAACATATAGTTTATTTAAGCATTGAATCTGATAAGTAACAATCAAACTCAACATAAAGAAGTTAAGATAACTCAGTTACACACTACATATATTTAAACAGTGGATGCCCAAGAAAAATGCTATTCATGTTTTATTGCAGTGATGAGAGTTGCAGATAATGCTATTCTCATTCACTAGTGTCTACATGATATTCAGATAATGCTATTCATTTTAAGTACAATATTTCAATATTACTCAAATCATGTTAGTGTAGCATTATCTGAGTGCTACATGTAAATAGCATTATCTGTAATAAAACATGTTTGCAGATAATGCTATTTACAGATAATGCTACATGTTTGTAGATAATGCTACATGTTTGCAGATAAAACAAAATTAAAATACTAAAGATAATTTTACCACTAAGTATTAAAAGGTGCTGTGAACTTTGATTTTTAAATGTTTGGTTATTGCACAAATATATCAACTACATCAATGTAAGACCAAGTTTTATATGTTTTCCAATAAAAACAGGTTCCTTCACGGTTTTTCTCGCCACAAAGCAAAACAAGTGAAGCCTATTTTGATCTTTCAAAAATGTTCCTATACAAACTGTAGTTATATTATTTGTTGCTGTGCATTTTAATCACTGTGCCTTCTGATACTCATATGTGTTGCTTCCTCAAGTTCTTGCTTCATTAATCTACTTACCGTGTGGCTATAATTTTGTATTTCTTTAATCAAATTTCAACAGTCAATCTACTAACATCTATTCTTTTTACTACACAGGCAAAGCCCAACATATTTCGAGTCTGTCTCCTTAACCACTCAGACATATCGACTTCGACTTCGTTGTTTAATAGCAAATCTGATTTACATGTAGCATTATCTGATTGATTTGTTAATAGCAAATCATGATAATAGCAAATCAGGTACGAGCTATTATCATGTAGACACTAACATGATTTACATGTAGCACTATCTGATTGATTTGTTAATAGCAAATCATGATAATAGCAAATCAGGTACGAGCTATTACCTATTAGCAACTAGTGAATCAGGTACGAGTTATTTGACTGTGTGATCAAATAGCATTATCTGGTTGTGAGCTACATGTAAATCAGGTACGAGCTACATGATCAAATATATATACATGTGTGATCAACCAGAGAATAGCATTTTTCATACCTGATTTTTCAGAAGCATGCGGACCATCACATCTAATTCTGAAATTTTGTTATGCATGTCTGCCGTCTGTTTATCCTTTATGTGTGACCATACTGCCTTTGTGTAAGTTATATCCCTTCCCATGCCTCTTAATCGTCCGGGTCTGTCTTGTCCCAAAACTTTTGCAAGCGCATCTTCTTTGTAATTAGATGTTGAGCTAGGATTTGATTCCTTCTCGATTTGTTTAATTTTTTCCTATACATGTTGTCATATATGCATATTATACACAATTGAAATATCACAATAGCAAACAAATTGTTATATAATAAAATATTAAAGTACTTACGATAGCATCTGCAGCAGTCGCATTTACCGGTTCACCATTTTTTCGAGTATGGGGTTTGATCCAAACGTGAGTTTGTGAGACGGAAGATGGATGAGGACTCGTATTTTTCTATGTCTGAAGAATATTTATTACAACACAACATATTAACTAACTAGTTAATAAATATTACGGTAAATAAATTGGCAATTCTTACCAAATCATCAGCTACTCGAGCCATTCCTTTACGGCTACATGTGTGTGGTATCTGATTCTCTCTAATAGCTTTGAATTTCTGACTCAATTCCTAAGAATAAAAAATATATTATTTATGCTCGTTCACTAATTCAAACTTCACAACTTTCAACAATACTGAAATACCTTAAACTCTGGCGTTGTTTTGGACTTGACAAACTTCTTCCACTCATTCATACTTAGGTTATCGGGTTTCAACCGAATTCTTTCTTCTTCGTTCTTTGCGTCTGCTATTTTGCGAACTAATCTAGCTTTTGAACCTCTAAAAATGCACCCCATTTGCTGAAATATGGACGCCTTTTGCCATTCCTCATCCAATTTAAATCTAGCCTGCAGTATCAGGGTTAGCTAAGAAGAAAACTTTTATAAACCAACACTAATACCAATTAATTAACAGTTGTTTACATTCTGTTTTATAGTCAAATGGTAGCAAAACTAAAAATAAATGACCAAAAATGTCCACAAAAGCATCAAACGTACTCTATGTCCACAAAACCACAGGACACAAATAATATTAACATCATCTACAAATAATATTAACATCATCAACTATGTTCCCACTGAGAAAATTAACTCACACTACCCAAAATTAATTCACACTACCCTTACACATGATAATATGTCGTGCTATCATATATAAATACTAAATCAGTTCGCACAACTGACCATTACAAGTTTTAACTCTGGATTCTCTAATCAAATCATTGTCATAATGCACAAAATCATACTACTGAAGAATGGAATTTGCTAGTTACAAACGAAACGTTGGACTGAAGAGAATGTTGTCAATGGAGGTGAAGAAACGTTGGACTGAAGAGAAAAGTCAGAGAAAAAGGACCGAGAGAAGTGAGAAATATAATGGAGGCTGAGATCAAACGTACTCTAACTTTCTAATTCAGCTCAACTCTAACTATGTCAATGACAGAGCTCAACTCTCAACTCTAAATAAAACTATGATTCCAAATTAACTTAAATTCAAATCAAATCAAGACTTGAAGCAAGGAGAACAAATAGAATTTACTTCATATAGTTTTGTGTAACAGTTATTGTAACAGACAACAAAGCAACTTGTTTCAGGAGCGATTGAGACATTGTTAAAACTGGTAATATAAAATGCATCATTTTCATATATATTTTAGCTAAATTTAGAAAAATAAATAAGACATATATGACATAAAAATGGTATATACCTGAATGCATCCCCACAAAGCAACTTGTAATCTGTCACTTAGTTCCTTCCACTTATCTAGTGTAACAGGAACATGTTCCGTTACTAGCGGGCCTAAATATGAAGATAGTTTGACAGACCCATCTCCTATTGGTTTGCCATCCGCATTAAATTTGACTTCAATGCGACTCAATGGATTTACTGGAAGTCTTTTCACTTTAGTTGGACCTCTACGTTTGCACTTCACTACCGGATTTGCGGTGGCATCTCGAGTGGTTCTCTCATTCATGTCAGCTTCAAAATCTTCTTCAACTTGCATTGTATCTTCGTCAACTGCTTCAGCGATGTCTTGAATTCGAGCATCATTGTTCTCAAAATTTCCAATTTCTTGCGAGTTGTCTTCAATACCAACGTCGCTATCGACCCTATTGTCCTTGTGTTTTGCATTAGTCGTGGATGTAGTGGATTTATCCATTGTTTTTAGCCATTTTAAAGCAGCCGCCTTCTTTTTACCCATTTACTGCATGTAAAAGAAAAAACTGGATGTTAAAATGCATTCAAGGTTGAGAACTGCATTTAAGAACTGCATATATTGTTTCTAAAAGTAAGTGTAAAGTGTGTAGGATTCTTGCAAATATATATAAGCAGAAATTTGAAGTGATATTGTTTCATACATTCAGAAATTTGAAGTGATATTGTTTCATATATAAGCAGAAATTCAATGCCAAATAAACTGCATATATTGTTTCATACATTCAGAAAGCTGATGCATATATTGTTTCAGAAAGCTGATGTACATATATTTGAAGTGAAACCTGGAAGTATATATGAAATATATGTTAGTGTAGTGATGAGAGTTACAGTAGGAAACAACTTTTTTTTAAAGCTGCTGTTCTAACCGGAAAAACCACAACATTCCGAAACACCGGAAAACAGAACGAACGATAGATATCCAGGGACTATTCCTATTTCAGGGCTGAGATTTTCCCCGCATGTTCCTTTTTGGAGTAGAAGTTTCCTTTTTCTCTTCTTCCTTTCTTTGTTTTTTTACCCTTTTTTGGTTTCATGTAACCAGAAGCATATTACTTAAATTACACATTTAAACCAATAAAAAAGGCATGACAAACTAATAATACAACCCTTTACTTTGCATCTTTAAAGTTGTCCAACTATAAGTAAAATACTACATGATTACATAGATATAAACTATAGTTTTAAAAGCATAATGGCAAAACTTCTTCCAACATATAGTTTATTTAAGCATTGAATCTGATAAGTAACAATCAAACTCAGCATAAAGAAGTTAAGATAACTCAGTTACACACTACATATATTTAAACAGTGGATGCCCAAGAAAAATTCTATTCATGTTTTATTGCAGTGATGAGAGTTGCAGATAATGCTATTCTCATTCACTAATGTCTACATGATATTAAGATAATGCTATTCATTTTAAGTACAATATTACTCCAATCATGTTAGTGTAGCATTATCTGAGTGCTACATGTAAATAGCATTATTTGTAATAAAACATGTTTGTAGATAATGCTATTTACAGATAATGCTACATGTTTGCAGATAAAACATGTAGCATGATTTACTTATTGTACTGCAAAAGCACATGTTTGCAGATAATGCTATTTACATGTAGCATTATCTGAGTACTGAGATCCAAACATGTTTTATTGCAGATAGTTTTTTCTGGCTACTCGTGATTGTAGGCCTCAAAGTTGAAATATTGTACTTAAAGAAATTAGAACTACAAAAATGAATCGTATATTTTAACTTTTGCAGTGATGAGAGTTGCTTTATTATTATTATTTTCCTCCAAAAATTATATTTGTTTTGTTCAAAATATTTTCAAAATAAATTTCTTACTAAAACAAAAAACTTGCATTTTATTGGGTTTTTTTCACAAAACCATTTACATATATTTTAAAATACCGATATGTCAAATCACCTTATTCAAGTATTTTAAACTTTTCTCAAATATGCTTTCACAATCTTCCCTAACATAGCTAGCATCCTCCACATAATCCACATCCATCATGTTTTCTTCGCAATCTTGAATAACATGGCTTGTGTCCTCAATATAATCATCTGTCTCTAATTCATGATAACCTCTTGGTGGTGCCTTCATTACAATATACCAATTAGAAGAATCATTCTCTCTTGAATAAAAAATTTGTTTCGCTTGAGATGCAAGAATATATGGATCCCTCGAAAATGAAGCTTGATTTTGATGTAAATTAACAAGAGTAAATCCATCTTCAACCTTCACCCCATTTCCAATGTTTGCCCAATGACACTTAAAAATTGGAACATAAAATTTATGATAGTCTAATAAGATTATGTCAGTCAAAATCCCATAGTACGTGACCACATCAACTACTTGAGAGACATCTTTTGCACTTGCTCTACACATGGTAGTAGCATCATAAGTCACTCCAGAATTCTGAGTTTCTCTCTCAACATCTTTTGTATGAAAACGTAACCCATTAATTATATATCCTTTGCAGGACGAAGCATTACTACTTGGACCATAGGCAATCCATTTTAATAATTCATCGTGTTCGCTTGAGTTAATAGGTATCTGAAAAAACCATATTTTCAAATATAGATTCAATATAGATTCAAAAACAATATTTTCAAACTTATACACAAAATTTAAAAGAGTTGATTAACCTTCTTTTTAATCCAATCAGCAAAGTATTTTGTGTGAATTTTCCATAGCAATGTAGCATTTCTTTCCATGCGCTTGTCCGAACTTTGTAACTCTTCCAAATGCATACTACCATAATATAAAAGATATTAAGTTACATTTATAATTACACATATTACGACAATAAAAAAGAAAACAATATGTGCTTACTCTAAAAATGGCTCGGTTATAGCCATATTCATTAGCACAACAAGGTGAGCAGCTTCCTTCTCATGAGTTGTCAATGTAATTGTCTTGTATGTTGATATTGGACGTCCTTCGAGTATTGCATCATCATTCTCATAATCTCTGTTTCTACCCTCTTTCTCCTCAAATTGTGATGATTTCTTTAGAAATTCACCAAAAAATCTTACGGATTCTTCTGCAAGATAGTTTTCTTCAATTCATCCTTCAGGATGTGCATAGTTCCTAACATAATCTTTAAGCGTTTTCATATACCTTTCGAAGGGGTACATCCAACGAAAATGAACTGGTCCACACAATCGAGCTTCTTTTCCAAGATGAATTGTTAGATGTATCATTATGTCGAAAAATGAAGGTGGAAACTATCTTTCGAGATCACATAAAATTGTAGCGATCTCATCATCGATTTGTTGCAGCTTCTCTCTGTCAAGAACACGCTGACATAGTTTATTAAAAAATAAACACAAACGAGTTATTACTTTCCTTGGCTTTTTTGGAAGCAATCCTCTCATTACAACCGATAACATTTGTTGAATTAAAACATGGTTATCATGCGACTTCAATCCACTAACTTTGCAATCCTCCAACGACACACATCTTTTGAAATTTGAGCAATAACCATTAGGTCCGTTGAAGTCATACAATCTTTTGCAAAATATTCTTTTTTTAGAACTAGACATAGTATATGGAGCCGGTGGAAGATATGTTTTCTTCCCACAAGGTTGTGCATATAGAGCAGGTCGGATTCCCCAATCCTCTAAATCCTTTCTAGAATTAATACCATCTTTCGATTTGCTATCATGCAATATTGTGCTGAGTAAACTTTCGCCCATGTTTTTCTCAACATGCATCACGTCTAAATTATGGTGTAGTGGAAGTTCCTATAAACATCAACAATATGACCGCTTTAACATTATATAATTTTATAATTAGATTATTGAGAATAAAATATAATTTGAACACTAACCTCCCAATATGGTAAGTCAAAGAAAATCGATTTTTTTTCCACCTTGATAGCTCTATTTTTCCAGGACTGTTTTCATCTTCTTTGTTGTCAGTACACTTCCTCTTCCTACACGTAATCTTTATAATTTGCTTCTTATTTAACTTCTTCTTATTCTTTCTCTTCTTGTCTGTTTCTATTTCTTTATTTTTAGCTTTTCCAAAATCATTTGGAAAATCTTTCAAAATAACAGAAATATCTCTACCTGTAAGAATCCTGGGTTTGCTACCTTCCTCCACGGTGTTATCAAACCAAGCCTTTTGTTTTCTTTGTGGATCTGACAGAGGTAAGAATCTTCTATGTCCCATATAGACATTTTTCCGACTATGATTTAGCCATCGATGATGAGTATTCATGCCACATAATGAACAACCTTTTTTTCCTTTTACACAACATCCAGCAAGATTTCCATAAGCTGGAAAATCGTTTATAGTCCATAACAAGATTGCTTTTAAGTTAAAAAGTGTCTTGCTAAATGCATCATAAATCTCCACCCCGTTACTCCATAAATGCTGCAAATCTTCTACCAAAAGAGCTAAATATACATCAATATCATTCCCAGGTTGCTTTGGACCAGGAATCAATAATGTTAACATAATATTTTCCTTTTTCATACACAATATAGGCGAAAAATTATATGTCACAGGCATCACTGGCCAGCAACTATACTTGGTACCCTTAATGTCAAATGGGGTAAAACCATCGGTAGCAAGACCAAGTCGAAGGTTACGTGGATCACTTGAAAATGATTCCCATTTATCATCCACCATGGTCCATGTCAAAGAATCCACAGGATGATGCATTTTATCATCATTACTTTTATTACTAAAATGCCATCTTAAATCTTCTGTCGTCTGTGGGGACCTAAACATTCTTCTGAATCTTGGAATAATTGGAAAATATCTCAATACTTTGACCGGAATACCTTGCATTATCTCTTTCGTCCGCTCATTTATCTTCCATCTCGAAGAACCGCATTTCGGACAGTTATTCAAATCATTGTACTCTTTTCTTAAAAAGACAACAATCATTCTTGCATGCATGAATCTTCTCGAATCCCATGTCAAATACTTTGAGGAACTTCTTTAGTTCATATAAAGTTTTTGGAAGGACGGTATTTTTGGGTAATAACATTTGTTGCACATTTAGAAGCTTATCAAGACCAGTATTAGATAATCCAGTTTCGCATTTAAGATTGTACAATGTAGTGATAGCAGATAATTTTGTTTGATCTACGCAACCAGGGTACAGTGGAGTTTTTGCATCTTCCAAATTTTTAAGAAAATCATCCATTCGCTTTTGTGCATCATAATTATTTTTATCATCGGAGAAAAAAGTTTGGTTGACAAACGCTTCATCTTCAAAGTGAACGACTTGAAGTAATTCATACGTGTCATCCACCTCCACATTTTCAGTTATATTCATTTGCTCACCATGACTGTACCACTTACTGCACTTGTATAAAGGATCCATTCCTCTTATAATCAAATGCTCGACAATAATATCACCATTTTGATGAGTGAGATTTCGACAATCTAAGCAAGGACATAAAATTTTTTCCAGGTTTCCTAAGTTTCTCTTTGTGGCATGTACAAAATTCCATGCTCCTTGCTCGTACTCGCTACTAGTTCTAGGGTAAATTAAAAACAAAGTTATCGACATAAAAAATCGAGTTATTATTTTAATTTCCAGGTTAAATTTTAAGCTAAATATTGTATTATTACCTGTGTAAATGCACCCAATCTTTTTCCATCGCAAATTATCTACAAATTATGTATAGGCTCCCTACAATCCAGATTTGATATTATTACCTGTTTGCTTTTACTGCATTGCATATATGGATGGGTGATTTATGGTAGGCTATTGAAAATAGAGAAGAGTTGCCTACATTGCTTGGTATTCATGTGTAGACAAATTTGATTCTCATCAAGTTATAAATACATCCTACTATCCTAGATTCACAATTATACAAACCTACTGTATAGCTTATGTACAATCGATAACAATATCATATAATACTGTAAAATTCATACCAGATTTGATATAAAAAGAATACCACCTTACATAATATTACCATTAATAAATTTAATAACTTAAAATCCATGATTAAGTCAAAATTAGCACTTCATTCTCAATGTTTATCAGCTTGCAGACCACATTAATATTACCATTTCTTTTCTGTGTCAAACAAATAATAAAAGCAAATTTTAGGCAAGGTGCTTATAACAAGTGAAGCCTATTTTGATCTTTCAAAAATGTTCCTATACAAACTGTAGTTGCACCATATATCAATTACAATGTGGCTTATATCAAGTTGCACCATATATTCAATCGTTTTCACCTTTGCTGATAACAATTTTGTCTACAATAGGATCATAGTCAGATCCAAAAAAAACCTATATCAAGCTTTATGTACAATATATATAAGCTAATCACTTAAAAGGAGTTGCCATGGTTCATACAAAAAAAATTCTTCCAGCCTTTTGAGGGATAAACTCGGTCTATCTTTGGACATAGTAGAACAAACACATGGTAATAGTGGAGAATGTGTTTGAATTTATTGTGGAGATGATAACTGATCTGCTGAAAACAAAACTAAAATTACATTGCATTTTATATACTTTCTATTGCCTATTTCACCTGATAATCAAGGGGCTGTAAATTATACACAATGAATAGACCGTAAATTATACACAATGACAGAAAAATATACCTAATCCTCGCGCTTGAAGAATTGAACTTCGAACCAAATCGCGCTTCTGGTGGCCTTCAGGTCGTTGAACTTCGGATCGAATGAGTTTGAGGAATTGCGTCTGGACCAAATCGCGCTTCAGGTCGTTGAACTTCGGATCGAATTGAGCTTGAAGAATTGAACAATGGCCACCAATATGAAGTGGAATTCCTGTAGTTTGAATGATCGAATTGGGCTTGAAGTTTGAATGATCGGAGAACTTCGGGTCGTTGAATGATCGGCAGAACTTCGGGTCGTTGAATGATCAAATTGGGCTTGAACTTCAGATCGTTGAACGAGCGGCAGAAGAGGACCGATGTTAAAAAGAGTGTGAAGAGGGTGAAGATGAGAAGCCTAAGGGGAGAAAACGAAAATAAAATTTTGGCGGCCAAAAAATAAGTTGGAGGGAAACGAGAGTGGAACGCAAATTTATCGTGAATAGCGTTAATATAATTGCATACATTTTAATATAATTGCACTTGAAGTTGTTGTCTTTTTGAGTTGAATAAAGAATAGCCACTTAACTATAGCAAGTCAAGTTTTTGTGCAATCCACGCTTGCTATTGATATAATAATTTCTTGTAGTGAAATCTTCAAGCTTTAGGATGGATTTCACTAATCACCTACTAATGATGAGATTTGGCTAATTAAAGTAAAGTTTTGGTGAGTTTTTCGGTGAAAAGATGATTAATGAAGGTAAGGAGCTATTTTGGGGGTTGTGGAAATGAGGAAGGAGAGGTCCCATCAGCTCCTACAGCCCCCACTTACCCCAAACCTGAAATGGGTCATGGACCCATCAACTAATGACCCTAATTACCATTTAAGCTGTCTAAAACCAATAAAAACTTCACATTGCGATATCTCTCAAACTGTAAGCCCTTTTTCTTAATGTGACCACTCTACGAAAAGGAAAAGCGATCCAATGGATGTAGTTTCAGGACCTAATTCCACTCATATCAAAAGTTATGGGCCAAACAAGATTTTCCAAGGGAAAAACATTCACAGAAAAATTCAACAAAAATTCTAAGAAAATAAAATGACCCTAGTGGCCATTTTCCAAAATTATAGAATCATACGACCTCATATGAAAATAATATTAATACTCTATGATCCTCCGATACGTAGAATATGAGTCATTACATTCTCCCCTCATTTAGGAATTTCACCCCCGAAATCCCACAATCAAGTCAATAGGGTCTTCCTGCATGCCTAACGATCATATACAAGCATAGGCAACCATCATGCATCAACTATACACACATAGCAAATAAAGAAAAGGAACTATCTAAGCCTATCCTAGCATGCATGATACTATACTAAGGCACATACTCAATGATATCATAAGTGAAAGTAAAAGCAATAAATAAGAAATCTTACCAAATAAAGAGCTCTGGATACGACGTTGTAACGATTTGGAATTTCAAACACTTCGTATTTAAATATATGAATTATTTAAATATTTAATGTGATTAAATATAATTTTATAACCTTATTAAATAATTTTTAATTAATAACTAATGATATAAAATTTATTTTTAAATGTGTTTATAAAAATATACACATTGGATAAATGCTGAAAATGTGACTGGAAAACGTTTTGTTAAAAATCAACTTTTTATTCAATACAAGTTGTGTAAATATTTTGCAACTTGAATAGTTTTCATATGAACACAGTAATAAGAATTAAATATCTCTCTTATATTAGCAAAAGGTTAATTAAACTAAGTATTTAATTACGGGATCATTTGGTACAAAAAGGACGCCTAAATCAAGGCACAAATCAAGGAAAGCATGCTTGTGTAAGGGTATGGCCTTACATGCTTGAGTCCTCTTTGCTTTATGGTTGAGGAGGAGGTTTTCTAATCTTTTCCACAGATTTCCTAAGGCTCTAAAAAAGAGGAGAGCTCTCTTCATTTCTCACAAATTCATAAACCAAAAATCAATGCTCTACACTTCTTTCTCCTCTATAACTTTCTAGAAATCTATTCAAACCAACTCCTTTCTCCACCAAACTTTTCCAAAGTCCTTATATCATATAGGAAATATGGTTTAGCACCTATGAAGTGAAGAAATGATGGATCAAAAGAGGAATAAGGCCTTAGGCCATGAGTTTTAGGGGGTGGCCTTTCTAGGCTTGGCCATGAGCCAATGGAGGAAAGGGGAGGTCTTGGCCGTGAGCTAGGAGCAAGTGGAAGTGATTGGAGGAGTGTTTAATTGTTTGAATGTTGGTAGGAATTGTTTGGGTTGAATAAAAATGAGTTATTCTCACTTTGAATGAAGTTAATTACTTGATATTAATGCTCTTTGAAAATGCTTGCTATTATATATAATAATAGACACTAACTACTTAAAGTTATAACCTTTTATTATATGCTTCCAAAAGCATATGATTTGTTAAATTAGTTTCCTTAAAGAGTTTAGAATTATGTTATTTAAATTAAACACATTTAAACATCTAAAATGGACATAATTATTAGTACATATGTTAATACATATTTAGTAGCGATATGGTTTGAGTTTAGAATCATATATGTATATAAAATTGAATGATACTAAATATTGAATTGAATACGGAATTGTCCATATAGCAATAGTCGTTATAAACGCACTTTGAAATCCCTTAACTTTAATTTGTGAAAAGTGGTGATTTAAGAACATATTTTGATAAAACTTATTTTGGTTGATTTAAACACTTATATAAGTGTTTGGAAAAGTAAAGTATATGTTTTGAAAAGTTATAGAAAATATAAATAAAGCTAAGAAAGTTTGAAGTATAAAGGTCATTATATCAACACTTTTAAATAACTTGTTTTTGGAAAATAACGTTTATTTTTGTAGAAACTTTCTTAGGGGTTTTGTAAAGACCCAGAATTTTAGTAAATTGATATTTAGAATATTTAATTGATTTAAATATTGAAAAGTTATTTTTATAAGTTAAATAACTTAAATTTCAAAATATAGCGATTTATTTGATAATTAAATTGTTGAATTTATTTCAAATGGTTTAAATAATTGAATCTTGGATTTTAATTTGGGATAAAAATGATTTTAAAGCTTATTCAAGTTCTGTTGGATAAGAATGGTAATAATAAACTTTTTATTTGAATTTAAAGGTGATTAATTTGGGTTTTTATAATAATTCATTTTAATTAACGTATAAAAATAGCCTTCTGGACCACTGTCTCGGATTTTAACGAAACCAGTTTCCTTGGATCCGTATTAGTAAGTTATTGTACGCCGTCGAATTTCATGGCGGTTGAACATATCGTTTGGGTCGTGCGAGATCGAAACGCATATAAATTAATTTCAAAAAAATTATATAATATAATTGGGTTTAAAAAAGCTATCTTCTACATATGATCGAATTAGGTCTCGAAACAAGTTCCATTGCATTTGAAATAGGGGTATAACATATAGAACGCCAGGCGGCACGCCTTGTTTGGAGTTCGAGATTTTTGGACGTATTATAGCTTGATAATTTAAAATTTAAATAATATATATATAATATGCTTACACCATAACTTTGCCATACCCTACCCTACCTTCAGCCCATACCCCCTCATGACTTAACCATACCATCCTTCCTTTATTTATATCAAGTTCAAACCAGAGAAGGCTTTTCTCTTTCAAAATTCAAGTAGCCGAATCCAACTACCATTATTCATTGATGCCATTTTCGATGATATCAGGCTAAGTCATCAACTAAAGTAATGTTGCCGACATCGAGATGAAGCAAATGGATGGTTGGATGGAGGTAGATCGATGTGTGGTGGCCGCGGTTGGAGATGAACGGCGAATTTGGATTTCGACGTTTTGCGGCCACTCGAGAGGTTTTGGGGCGACGCCTTCGACTAGTGAAGTGTGGGGAAGGAGGAGAGCTAGCTTTGGCTGAAGTTTGGTGGCCAACGGCGACCTCTGGCAGAGGCAATTAGAGGTTGGACGAAAAATAAGTTTTGGGTTTTCCTTGGGCTAGGGGACCGGAGAGGGCAAGATTTGTGGCATGGGGCAGCTGGGGGAGAGGGAGGCGTCGTGGGTGAAAATGTGGAGGTCTCTGGTGGGCTGTGGTGGCAGCGGTAGTGCTTTGAAATATGCCCTTGGTGGTTTGTGTGCGTGAACGAGAAATTGGGGAGGGAAGGAGAAGGGGATTTAAATGTAATTAGTTAAAATTTAAGTAATTAGTGGATTTAGAATTATATTTCAAATTTGGAAACCTATATATTTAATAACTTTTGCATGCGAGATCCAATTGAGACACAAATTTTTGCGTTATGCTCGTAATGACGAAAGCTTCGCAATGGAGCTGGTTTGGATGAACTTGGAGACAGTTAAAATTTAGGCTAAAATCGGACGTCGTTCGATTTTAGTTCCAATCCAAAACACCTCGGCGACAACTGAAAATTTCGGTGAGCTAAACTTACCATTTTGGTTGACTAGTATGATATATAGTTAATAAAAATTATTGAATGGATTGTTTGGATGAATTACTATATTTATTAGTTGGTTTGGATATATTCCCGTCTTTGGAGCGGATGATACCCTATTACGTTCCCGTGTAAGAGCGGATGACCCTCTGTATACGAATCCAGCCTTAAAGCCGTTGATTTATATATTATTATTATATAACGTTTGTGATGCAGGGGAAAACATGTCGGAGGGATCTAATAGGATTCCTCGCCAATGTGATTTTATTTATATATATATATATGTGTGTGTGTGTGTGTGTGTGCTGATATATATGAGTTGTGATGTAGGGGGACAGGTTGGAGGGATCCAATGGGATTTCTCTTTATTGTTGAATTGGTTTCAATAATATTCCAGTCATATGAATTATTGGATAATAAACCTGATTTTGGAAATATTGGTTATGGTATCGTTATATCTTAAGAACTGAAATATAGTAGTGATAGAAAATCAATATCGATATTGGTTGAGCGTTTGGCAGCTATTGGCCTCAAATAAATATTTTAAAAATACTATAAATTGCCATTTGAGTTGGAATTGGTTTTTGAAATAGGAAATGATTTTTAAATCTGAAATCGGGTTTCAGAAATATATTGTATTAAAGATTATCTATTTATATCAATATATTGTTTTAAAGGTTATCTATTTATATTAATATATTATTTTAAAGTTATTCAATTATATTAATTTTGTTTTTATGTTATTTAATTTTATTAATATTGTTTTAAAGTATTTAATTATATTAATATTGTTTTAAAGTTATTTAATTATACTAGTATTGTTTTAAAAGTTATTTGCTTATAGTTAATATTGTTTAAAAGTATTTATCAGAATGTTATCTTGAAAAAGTAATTATTTAAGAATAATTATGGTTTGAAATTAATAATAAGGATTTATTAATAAGGTTTTGAAAATAAATTATTTATAATAAGGGTAAAGACTAATTATTGCTTTTGAAATGATTAATTATTATTTTAAGATGTTTTAAGATTTATAATTATTATTTATTTATTCATAATGTTTAATTTTAATAATTATTTTTATATAATTCTGTTTAGAAGTAAATGATCTTTATTTGTTTATAAATGGTTAGATATTTATAAACGAACTTAAGAAACAAGTTTATAGATTTATAAAAGAAGTTTTATAAATGGTTTTAGAGATTTATAAGGGATTTATAAATGAGTTTTAAAAATGTACAAAGAGGAATTATAAGTGATTTAAATTTATGGTAAGGATTATATATGATTCTCAAAGATTATAAAATGGTTTATAAATGGTTTTAGAGAATTATAAGGAGTTTTATAAATGATTTTTGAATCGAATAAAAAGAAAATCTTTCTCAATTTTGTGGATATACTTATACCGTTGAGATAAGTAAATGGATATTTTCTATGTATTGAAGATATAGGGATTTGTGGATATACCTTTGTAAAAGTATTTTTATACAAGTGATTTACAAAGTGATTTTAATGAATGAAAGATTTATTAAAAGAAGTTAATGGTTTCTTATGTGCTTAACCAATGTTGGTTTTACTTATGGAATAAATCCTTGATTTGAATGTTTGTTATTCGATAGTTAAATAACTGACTATCAAAATTGGACCCAAACGCAACTTTGGAAATATCTAGGAGAAACACGTGAGTTATATGACATAGTCATCTCTAATGATGTTGTAATGTGCGTATAAATCTCATTTCGTTCTCCTAGAACAATGATAAGGAAATCCGTCTACTAATAGTTAGGAGGTGATCTCTGCTCTTGTCTTTGACTGTTTATTTCCTAAAGAACCGGGGTAGAGTTTACCGGGAATTATCGAAAAGTTTTTTCGAAGAGACTGGGATCGGGTATGTTATATGAAAACCACTTCGATCCAACAAATGCATTTCGAAGTGAAGACATCTTGAAGATGATGGAATTTGGAGATGGAGCTCTCAAGTGTTTTGTTCAGTCCCAGAATGGACTTGTATGGATAAATGCTGGCATTGCATTATTGCATGGAAGGCAGTGTTAGCATTCCAAGTGGGAAATGCTATATAAAAGGTAAAACGTAGCCTCAAGCCTCATCAACCGGGAATGACTAAAATAAGGGAGATGCAGTAGGGCTAAATGGGCCGCTCCCAAGTAGGTTATGATCATCCCTATCTAGAGTCACTATTTTCTCCCATTTGTATGCTTCGGGGCCCAATAATGGAGGGGTGATCATATTTGGTACTATCCAGTAAGGGGTAGCCCGGCTCTGTGTTGGCAGGGGATCCAGGCGAGGTCCTCAGTGTTATTTCATCTAGAGATGCAACGTGACGGGTGGTACCTCAGTAGCCCAATCATTGTATGGAATCCATTTTCCAATACGAGCCTTTACGGTTTTAGTTGTATACCTATTATGCTGGAATTTAATTAATGTAACAATTTGAGCTAAGGTTAATAAGTATTTGTATATTAGACACTATTATAATATAATAGAATTTCCTAAAAATGGTTTGGTTATCGTGAGGTAAAAACCTGTCTGTGTTTATGTACGGCGCGGTCTTTTGAGATACTCTTGATTTTCAAAGGTTTTTCTATAACTTTAAAATCCAATTGAGTGTATTTTCTCACGCTGTTTTTCCAGACTAACTCGGGTGTTATTTTATTATAATGCTCGGGTCAGACCGAACATATTACAGATTTAGTTTGGATGCTTTGGAGCTTTAGGAGATGAGCTGGAGGCTGGAGACGTATTCACGTATAATGTTTATTTTCCGCAGTGTTCATTGTTGTATTTATCAGCAATTATGAGGATAGGTTGTTATAAATATCCAGGCTGAATGGGTTATTATACTTTGATTGATGTCTGTATATACATATATTATAGTTTGTTGTGTAAAGATTTTGTTGTATACTATACATTATTCGTTCCGTTGTGAGATTCTTTGTTATTTGTTTTTTCTTTCTTTCTTCCATCCCTTTTCTTTTCCCCTAACATTCAGGTTTTCTGGCATTTGATTGCATGGCATGCAATACAGTGGACGTATTATTGTCGATTTTCGAGGGTCAAAAATCCCGATCGTTACATTTGTTATCAAAGCTGAAGGGTGGGTGAGAATCTTGGCTTTGGTGGGGTATCTCATTAAGAGATAAGGTAATGGAATGCCTTATTATGAGTTTGACTGTGTGTGTGTATGAGCGCATATTTGTTAGTGATATAAAAATTGTTTTATATTGTGTTGATTGGTCAGTTAAGTGGCTTATGGATTCTGGTCAATACGAGTAATTAAAGTTATTGATAAGGGTCTCTAAACACTTGAACAGAGCAATTCGACATGATATTGTTTTGAAATTTGGTAAATGGATAATTTTACCTTTATTATATTTTATATATAAAGGAATAATTTTTCAGAAATTATTATAGTATATCTGGGATGCTTGGTTGTTAGAGAATGATAATATTTGATTATTATCATTTGTTGTCGTTGTGTTCTAATAAAAGTTATTGATATTATAATCTAAACAAGATAACAGTTAAGAAATGGATTTATATAACCATAGTGAAATTATGAAAATATGATTTATAAAAACGGTTTATAAATTAAAGGGGTTTAAAAGCGGGGAAATTTCGGAATTTAAAACCCGTTGGTTTTAGAAATGGTTTTTTAAAGGTTTTGGAAAAACAATAATAGTATTATTCTAAAAAAATATTTTGATTGGAAATATTTTAAAAGGATTTAAAAGAGACAGAAAGCAATGAACTCACTTCGGTCGCTAGAAAATAATTTCAATGATGACTACAGCATCATCGACGTTCATTTTCAGGTTTCCAAGAGAGGAGTTGCTACCATTGGAGATTTGTTTTGATAAAACTAGTTTTGATTTAAAATTCAAAGGTATGATCTGGAATACCAAGGAATTATTTATAGTATTGCTTTGAAATAGTTTGAAATAAGAACAAGGTGTTTTGTGACGCCCCACCTCTATGCTCACGCTAGCCAAGGACACTACGGAGTAATGCCGTCAACTTGCGCGAAGAATAAGGCTGTTGAGGAGCGACCATCCGTGTAATTGCTTTGTGCGAGCACTGATATGTCAGATAGTATAACATGCATTTCGTTTCAAGAGGAAATCCGACATACCGATGCAAACTCAAAGCTACCACACAGTGGCTAAGTGAACCTCAGAAACGAATATAGAAATAAACATAACATAAATCAGTCACAGATGTTCATATCTCAAAGGCGGAAAAAGATATGAATATAACACATAAAAGTGTACATCAGAGTAGTGGTCAGATAAGATCCACAATATCACAAAAGAATAGTTACAAGTGCTAGACAAAAGAATAAGTATACATCAAGGAGTCTATATCTCGAATGTATAACAACATAAACTACAAATGTAATGTAGTTAGACAAAAGTCAGAAGAGAATCCCAGATGTGGAGTCAAGTAGAAGCACCTGTAATATCTTGGTCTGACCCGAGTATTATTTAATAAGAAAATAATAAACGGATCAGTCTAGCTATAAATATCAGATAAAATGAGATAGGAAGGGAGATATGACTAAAATCGTATGTAACAAAAATGACGTACGATGACAAGTGTACTTTAAACATCAACAAAATCATACAATATCTCTAAAATCTAAAAGCATCAAAAAAGAACATCACATTCTTTATTTTTATTCACCAAACACCAAATATTGACAAACTTATAATTGCCAATCACAAAAGGAGGTGAAACACAAATTCCAGAAATCACAACAAGAAATCCAGAAATCACAAAGGGGGAGGCCTATCACAAACGGGAGCATGAAAACTCACCAACACGTGTATCACAAACGGAATGCTATTCCATGGTCGCTAACCATAAATATTGAGCCGAAGCTCCACAAACGGTCCGAAGACCACGGGTCGCTACCCCGCCAAATTGAACCAAAGTTCTACAAAACGGGGTTTAGTCTCCCTCGCAGACAAATAGACATCGCACATCGCTAGTCTAAATCACAAAATGATCATCATCGATTAATAAAAAGTGTGAATTACACTAAGCCAGTAAATATAAGAGTTTAGCTTCATGTCCCATAACCACTAGCTTAACTTAAATATTTACGAACAAATTGTAGATTTCCACTCAAAAATTGTTACAAGATTTTCAATCGAACAAGACCATAAATTAACCGACGAAGTAAACGCAAGCATTTCATACCACTTGTTTTGCTAAGCCGTTTAATTAGATTTTCTCATACGAATGAGGTAAAGGTTTGTATATACTAATATATTGGAAAACGGTTTTGAAGACGAGCTTGTATTAAAAATAGAGTTGAAATCATTTTATTAAAAGAGTTTGAATATTTACTACTAGTATAAAAACCTTTGTACTTTAAAGTGACAAGTCACGGAAATGATTGTAGAAACAATCAACCATCAAAAATTCACATACGAAGACGTGAATCAAATCCAGGTAAATCGATGCCGAATCCATCAAAATGGATATCCACAAAAATCCCAAAAAAGAAGTCTTCAAAATCATAATAAATGATAACAACAAATAGGATCATCACGAATCGATTTAAATTGGAAATTCAATCCCAAAAAGGCAAATTGGGCAGAAACAACAAATTCAGTCGACTGACTCAGAGATTTCAGTCGACTGACTCAGGTCTTGGAAACTTTCTGTTTCCAGGTTCAGTCGACTGACTCAAAGATTTCAGTCGACTGAATCATGCCTGGGAACTTTCGGGTTCCAGGTTCAGTCGACTGAACAGAGATTTCAGTCGACTGATACTGGCCCAGGAAATTTCCTGGCTTCAGCTCAGTCGACTGAACGCTCTGAGTCAATCGACTGAACTGGGATTTCCAGTATTTTCAGCCTAAAAATGAAGAGGCAATCTCTTCGCAAATGCAACTGGACGAGCAATGGGCGCTAGGGGTTTATGCCAATCGACGACCCGACCCTATAAGCTCTTCGATGCATTACCAAACCATGATCAAACATCCATAAAAGGATTTACACACAAATTTGACTTCAAAAACCAAAGATTGAAATATTCACAAAACCAATCCAAATCAAGAGCAAATGCACATGAAGAAGTGTTAGGAATTCATACCTAACAACCAAAGATAATTATAAACATAGATGTGAGATAAAAATCTCACCTTTTTACACAAAAACAAGGAAGGAGAAGTTGAAAACAAAGGAGGATCAACCACTCTTCAATCCCAACTCAAGAAGCTTGAATCTAATTAGCTCAAAAGAAGAACATTTCCAAATTAGGTTTAGGAAATTTCTGAAACTAAAGAGAGAATGAGTTGGAGAAGAAGAAGGAGATACTTACCAAAGCTTCTTCTTGAATTTGGAGCTAGAACTTGATTTGCAAATTGGAAACTAGGGCTTAGGAATTCTAATTCTTTTTCTCTTCCCCCATTTTTATCTAAAGCTTGAGTTGTATTAGGAAAATAAAATGAATGAAGAGAAGAGAGGGTGAAGCTTGGGTCTAATGGGCTGAAACTAAACCAAAGCCCTAAGTGAAAAAGTATCAAAATTTCACTAACTCCAAATATATCGATGTTTATACTTAAAAAAGTTGCAAACACCATTTTGGACTCAATGGAAGTGGTCTCGAGTCCCAATTCGACTATTTGCAAAAAGTAGTTTTTCGGACCTTAATCCGATTAACGATTCTATATTTAAATATTAAATTCGTAAAATATGCGGGTTGTTACATGTTTGAACTTTGGAAAATTTTCATTAAGTGTTTTACGGAAAATATGAGAAAATAAGTTCAATGACTTATAAATTTAAGAATTAGAAAGTTAAAATAATGTTTTAAATTGTGAATATGAATGTTAAGAAAAATAAATTTGAAATTGAACTATGGAATTAAACTTAACTTAAGTTAAATAAAATGAATTTTGAAAAGAAATTTTGCCTAAGTTAGATTAAATGAAATAATTTTCGAAATAAAATTGATTGAGATATGAAATGGATTAATAAAATGAGCTAGTTAAATAAATTAGTGAAATGGATATGGACTTAAGTTGTGAAGTGGTAGTAAACATGAGAAGAGTTGTATAAAATGTTTATAAACTTAAGTAAAATTTGGATGGAATGGTTCTTAAGTGATATTAGTATTGGAAGAATATACCAAGTAATAAATGGATATGGATAAAGCAACGTGGATAATTGAATGTAGTCAATTAAATGTGAATAATTGAAAGTAAATAAAATAAATGAGGATACAATGAATAAGAATGAAGTGAATGTAAATAAAAAAAGAATTTGGTATAACTAAGAAATCAGTTGAAGTAAATACGTAAGTTGTACGTGTATTATTTTAATTCGCATAACAGTTTGATCTAGATTTGAGTACATGATTTCGAGATGATTTACATCGGTCCGAGTTGGAATTTTCCACTCGATTCTCGACGGTGAACACTGGATATGGATTTTCGATTGATTCTGAAATTCTCTTTTATAGTATATGGCTATGCAAGGAGGATGATGGTTTCTAATCAAGGAACCGGATTTGAGTCCGCACTAGAGTGGTCGTGTGAACGATACTAGTTCGGAAGTGAAATTGTGTGATCGAGTGAGCGATCGGATGTGATATTATGTATGGATTATATATGTACATCGTGCGTGCTTTGGTAAAGCAAATGTTGACAATTGGAAATGTGAATTAATATGATTATGAACTATATGATTGGATATCGTTGGTAAATAAGATGCAGGTATATAAAAGCAAGAGCTAATTTGATGCTTTTTGTTTCATAAGAAAAATTTTGGGTTGCGACTAAAAGGTACATGTTAATATTGTTGTTTGAATTTGATGGTTTTATGATTAGGCCGCTTTGCTTTTGTTTTCTTGTTGTTTTAGGCCCGGAGTGGCGAGTTATAGTCGTTTCAATCTAGCCGTGCAAAAGAGACGCTGGCGAAATTTTTCGTAAATTTAAGGCGTTAGAAAATTTTTGAGAAATTTTGAAGAAATTTTTTATAATTAAAATTTGATTTTGAGTTATAACCTGAAATGATTAAATGGGATGATATTAATTGAAATCTATGAATGAATTTGAAAACTTAGTAAAAGTAATAACAAAGTTTCAACGAGTTGGTTTTTGGAAAAAGTTAAAGGCTTAAAAGGATTTGGTAATCTATTTCAAATAAGTGGTTTTGAAAAGCTAATGGGTTTGGGCATTTTTCTTACCTCGGAAATTTCGAGGACGAAATTCTTTTAAGGGGGAAAAATGTAACGATCCAGAATTTTAGTAAATTAATATTTGGAATATTTAATTGATTTAAATATTGAAAAGTTATTTTTATAAATTAAATAAATTGAATTTCAAAATATAGCGATTTATTTGATAATCAAGTTGTTGAATTTAATATTTCAAATGGTTTAAATAATTGAATCTTGGATTTTAATTTGGGATAAAAATGATTTCAAAGCTTATTCAAGTTTTGTTGGATAAGAATGGTAATAATAAACTTTTTATTTAAATTTAAAGGTGATTAATTTGGGTTTTTATAATAATTCGTTTTAACTAACGTATAAAAATAGCTTTTCGGGCCACTGTGTCTGATTTCGAAGAAACCAGTTTCATTGGATCCGTATTAGTAAGTTGTTGTACGCCGTCGAATTTCATGGCGATTGAATGTATCGTTTGGGTCGTGCGAGATTGAAACGCGTATAAATTAATTTCAAAAAATTATATAATGTAATTGGGTTTGAAAAAGTTATCTTCTGCATATGATCGAACTAGGTCTCGAAACAAGTTCAATTGCATTCGAAATAGGGGTATAACATATAGAACGTCAGGCGGCACATTTTGCTTGGAGTTCGAGATTTTTGGACGTTTTATAGCTTGATAATTTAAAATTTAAATTATATATATATATATAATATGTGTATACCATAACTTTGCCATACTGTACCCCACCTTCAGCCCATACCCCCCATGACTTAACCATACCATCCTTCCCTTATGTATACCAAGTTCAAACAAAAGAATGCTTTTCTCTTTCAAAATTCAAATAGCCGAATCCAATGATCATTGTTCATCGGCGCCATTTTCGATGATATCAGGCTAAGTCGTCAACTAAAGTAATTAATGTTCCCGACGTCGAAACGAAGCAAATGGACGATTGGATGGAGGTAGATCGGCGTGTGGTGGCCGTAGTTGGATGAACAATGAATTTGAGTTTCAACGTTTTGCGGCCACTCGAGGGGTTTTGGGGCGATGCCTTCAACTTGTGAAGTGTGGGTAAGGGGTGAGCTAGCTTTGGCCGAAGTTTGGTAGCCAACGACGACCTCTGGCGGTGGCAATTGGAGGTTGGACGGAAAACAAGTTTTGGGTTTTCCTTGGGCTAAGGGCGACCGGAGTGGGCAAGATTTATGGCGTAGGGCAGCTGCGGGGGGGGGGGGGGGGGGAGGGAGGGGGGTGGGGGGTGGGGGAGGGGTGAAGGGCTTTGTGGGTGATGATGTGGCCATCTTTGGTGGGCTGTGTGCCAGCGGCGACATTTTGAAATTGGTACCTGGTGGTTCGTGTGCATGAACGAGAAATTAGGGAGTGAAAGAGAAGGGATTTAGATGTAATTAGTTAAAATTTAAGTAATTAGTGGATTTAGTATTATATTTAAAATTTGAAAACTTATATATTTAATAACTTTTGCATGTGATATCCAATTGAGACGTGAATTTTTGCGTTGCGCTCGTAATGTCGAAAACTTCGCAATGGAGTTGGTTTGGACGAATTTAAAGACAGTTGAAGGATAAAATCGGACGTTGTTCGATTTTAGTCCAAACCAAAAAGCATCGGCGACAACGGAAAATTTTGGTGAGTTAAACTCACCTTTTTGGTTAACTAGTATGATATATATTTGCTAAAATTTGTTAAATAGATTATTTGGATGAATTACTATATTTATTAGTTGGTTGAGATATATTCCCGTCCCTGGAGTGGATGAGACCCTATTACGTTCCCGTGTAAGAGCATATGACCATTTGTATACGAGTCCAGCCTCGAAGCGATTGATTTATATTTTATTGTCATATAACGTTTGTGATGCAGGGTAAAAAAGGTAAGAGGGATCCAACAGGATTCCTCGCCAATGTGATATTATTTATATATATGTGCTGATATATATGAGCTATGATGCAGGGGGACAGGTTGGAGGGATCCAATGAGATTCCTCGTTATTGTTGAATTGATTTCAATAATATTCCAATCATATGAATTATTGGATAATAAACTTTATTTTTTTAAATATTGGTTATGACATCGTTATATGTTAAAAACTGAATCCAGTAGTGATAGAAAATCAATATCGATATTGGTTGAGATAGGAAATGATTTTTAAATTGAAATCGGGTTTCAGAAATATATTGTTTTAAAGATTATCTATTTATACTAAAATATTGTTCTAAAGTTATTTAATTATATTAATTTTGTTTTAAAGTTGTTTAATTTTATTAATATTGTTTTAAAGTATTTAATTATATTAATAATGTTTTAAAGTTATTAATTATACTAGTATTGTATTAAAAGTTATTTGCTTATAGTTAATATTGTTTAAAAGTATTTATCAGAATGTTAATATCTTGAAATGATTAATTATTATTTTATGACGTTTTAAGATTTATAATTATTATATATTTATTCATAATGTTGAATGTTAATAATTATTTTTATATAATACTGTTTAGAAGTAAATGATCTTTATTTGTTTATAAATGGATAGATATTTATAAACGAACTTAAGAAACGGGTTTATAGATTTATAAAAGAAGTTTTATAAATGGTTTTGGAGATTTATAAGGGATTTATAAACGAGTTTTAAAAATGTACAAAGAGGAATTATAAGTGATTGAAATTTATGGTAAGGATTATATATGATTCTCAGAGATTATAAAATGGTTTATAAATGGTTTTAGAGAGTTATAAGGAGTTTTATAAATGATTTTTGAATCGAATAAAAAGAAAATCTTTCTCAATTTTGTGGATATACTTATACCGTTGAGATAAGTATATGGATATTTTCTAAGTATTGAAGATATAGGGATTTGCAGATATATCTTTGTAAAAGTATTTTTATACAAATTTACAAAGTGATTTTAATGAATGAAAGATTTATTAAAAGAGGCTAGTGGTTTCTTATGTGCTTAACCAATGTTGGTTTTCCTTATGGAATAAATCCTTGATTTGAATGTTTGTTATTCAATAGTTAAATAACCGACTATCGAAATTGGACCCAAATGTAACTTTGGAAATATCTAGGAGAAACACGTTAGTTATATGACACAGTCATCTCCGATGATGCCATACCATGCGTATAAATCTTGTTTCGTTCTCCTAGGAAAGGATAATGAAATCCGTCCACTAACGGTTAGGAGGTGATTTCCGCTCTTGTCTTTGACTGTTTATTTCCTAAAGAACCGGGGTTGAGTTTACTGGGAATTATCGAAAAGTTGTTTCGAAGAGACCGGGATTGGGTATGTTATCCAAAAACCACTTCGATCCAACAAATGCGTTTCGAAGTGAAGACATCTTAAAGATGATGGAATTTGGAGACGGAGCTCTCAAGTGTTTCGTTCAGTCCCAGAACGGACTTGTATGGATGAATGCTGGCATTGCATTGCATTGTTGCTTGGAAGGCAGTGTTAGCATTCCAAGTGTGAAGTGCTATATAAAAGGTAAAACGTAGCCTCAAGCCTCATCAACCGGGAATAACTAAAACATGGGAGATGTAGTAGGGCTAAGTGGGTCGCTCCCAAGTAGGGTATGATCATCCCTATCTAGAGTCACTATTTTCTCTCATTTGTATGCTTTGGGGCACATTAACGGAGGGGTGATCATATTCGGTACTATCCAGTAAGGGGTAGGCCAGTTCTGTGTTGGCAGGGGATGCAGGCGAGGTCCTTCGGTGTTATTTTATCTTGAGATGCACCATGACGGGCGATACCCTAGTAGCCCGATCATTGTATGGAACCCATTCTCCAATACGAGTCTTTACGGTTTTAGTTGTATACCTATTATGCTGGTATAACGACCCGTAAATTTTAAATGATTTTATTGTATTAATAATATATTTAACTGAATTTTTGTGAAATTTTAGATATTTGAATTTGAAATAAAAATTTATTATTTGGAATACGTCTAAGTAAACATAGCAAATGATAAATTTTCATCAGATAATATGAAAGTTTATTTTCTTGTGTAATTTTATTTCAATTTAAATCAGTTAATATTTGATGATAATTTATTGTTTTCCAAACCTGAATTTTTTTCCTGTAGAAAATTTGTAAATCATCTTCTGAGCGAGACGTCATATTTCGTATTATCAAATTTGGGCTTCTATTGCCCCGTTTATCTTAATTCCGGCATTTTAGCAGCATTTTCGGTACCGATTATCGACTTTTGACAGGACAATTGTACCACTGATATCTGTATACCATTTTGATCGTCTCGTCATGCTGATCCCTGCGGTATATTCAATTCTGTGTTTTGAAGTCCGGTTCGCTACGAAATCGATAAAACGATTTTGTATCGATTCCGATTTTGTAATCTTTTGGTTTCCATCTACCTACCTACCGATCCAAGATTGAACAGCCATATATTTTGAAATTCCTAGAATTTAACAGTTTGATCTTTACTGTTCCAATATTCAATATTATTTTATGCCATTTTTGCAATTCCACTTATTCAAAATAACTTCTGCCATATTATTCAAAGGGAAAAGAAATGTAAAATGAGTTGCACCCATTCCACCATCATTTCCCATTCCACCTGCTCGTCAATCTTCCTTCGAAGGGTCGCCTACGGCCTCAAAAACCATCGCCTGCCACCCTCTCCTGTTCCACCGACAAACAATCAGCCTCCACTTCTTCTTCCTCCCCTCTCTCTCGTGCAGCTCGACCTCTCCGGCCTCATCCAGGCGGTAGCCTCCAACCCGACATCTCCTCTCTCTCTTCCACAACTCGCAAGCATAATCTGCCGCCTTCTCCGCAACCCGACTGCAACAACCATCTTGGCTGACTGCACAACCCCCTCAACCCAGACCGCTCGTCCCTCTGCCCTCTCACTTGACCGAGCAGCAGTTCTTTTGAACGAAATCGATAGATTATTAAAATATTTTCTATTTATAATATATATATATATATATATAATTGTATATATTGTAAATAGATGAGCTTTAGTGTGAATTTAACAAATGAAATTATGTTTTCAAATTCTAATATATTTTGGTAATTTGGAAATCATGATTAATTTAGTATTAAGCTTTTCAAAGCTATTTAATAAATAACTATATGGTTTTAAATACTTAAAATAAATAATTTATTGTTTAAACGTTATTTTAGCTTAAGTTTAAATTTAAATAAAAGGTTTGTTTTATTTCTTTTTTTAAATATTGCTTAATAAATATGATTTGAAATTAGATAGGAAAGTTTAAAATACAATATAGCATATGATATATTAATTCATTCAAGATAAGTAATTTATATATGTAATATGATAATATCTTTTATAAATTATTTAAATTTGACAAAATGTTATTTCCAAACAATATTAATAAATTCAAAAGATAGATATTTTGAAATAATTGGTTTTATTTTATTTTCTTTTAAAGTAAATTCATATGTATGTATTTAGATAAGCATTTATAAAATTATAAATTAGTATAAAAGCTTTTATTAACATTTTAAAATAAATAAAAATAAGTATTAATTACTTAAAGGACAAGTGTAATAAAATTAAGACACATATATAACAAGTGTTAATTTATAAACAATGCTAATGACAAATGTCATCTTTAATTTTTATTTTTATTTTATTTTGATAAATCACATTTTTCACTTATATAAACATTGTTCATTTCCTTCATTTTTTTTTCTATTCTTTTTCAAAACTTAAGAGATTTCAGCTATACAAAATTCTCTAACAAAATCTGTAATCAACTCCTCACAAACCAGAAATCAAATTCAATAACCTGTAATCCACTTTCAAAATAAAGAGCAAAATCAAAGCTTGAACTAAATTCTTTCAAAACTGAGAACAACAAGCCTACATTTTTCTTTAAATCTGGAATTTGTTTGAAGCAAGTTCAAGATCCAGTAACATCAAAGCAAGCATGCAGTTTTAAATCAAAACAAAGAAGCAACTCAAGTTTTCATAAGCAAAAGACATTTTCCAGCAACTCAATCTTTAAAGGTGTAAGTGCTGTTTTCAAAATCAAAGGCTCTATTCTTAAAATTGGTGAGTAACTTTTAAAATTTAAAATATAATTTGGTTGCATGCTAGTATGGTTGAATATAAATGTGTATTGCATGTATATATAAGTGAATGTCTGATGTGAATATTTATTTGTGTGCATGCTGTTTATAATTGCTCTGTTCTGCATTGTTTTTCTCAGGCTCAAAATTTTTATTTAAAGTCCTTACCACATGATCTAGTTCTTGATAGGATCTGATTATCAAACAAATATTGTTTGATTTAACCTGGATTAATGTTTAAAAATTTAAGTTAGTCAAAATAAAGCCTGTTTGTCTCTGGAATTTAAAAACATCAGTGCATGCTCAATATAAATCAAAATTCAAACCGTGTAATTTATAAATTCAGTATTATAAATTGAATACATAAACCAAATCATGATTTTTAACACTAAAATCAAGATTTTTATAAATAAGATGAAGGTGCAATTTGGGTTTGAACTGGAATGGAACTTTTGGGGTTTTCTGGTGGTCTATGTGTTTGAATGGGTTGGGGTTCTTCCTAATGATGGAGGAGTGATCGTAGTATCTTGGAAAAATACTGGATGGCGATGCATTTCATCGAGGAGGCAGCGGTGGCGAGATTCTTTCTGGAACCCTAGTTTTAACTAGGTATAATGAATCGATCACCACGACCGTTTGGGTTGATCGAGTGTAGTGGGATTTTGGGAGATGGAAGGTTGGTCGTAGGCGAAGTCGTGGCCGGAGTAGCAGATTTTCTGGTGATTGGCGTTTCGTGATTTAGGCGTTGCCAGGTTTTGGGTCTGTGTAGTGGTTTCTGTTTCCAGGTTTGGATGAGTCATCTCGAATTCGATTTTGAGGTTAAGAGTTCGATCTGATGATCGAGTTGGGGTGATTGAGTGATTTTGGATGTGGGAAGATCATCCCTGATGATCGGAGATGAACAGTGGCAGCGTGCATGTGCACAGTGCACTGTTGTCTGATGAGTTGCTTTGGTTCTGATTTGTATTCAATTTAATGGTGTTGACTCGAAGTAGGTAGATGGGTTGCTCGGAGTAAAGTGTGTTTGGGCTCGAAGTAATAAGGATGGTGCCTCGGGTTAAAAATTTCGTTACAGGTTTTAAAAGAAACCTGTTTTGTTTTAAAATTTAAACCTGAAGTTTAAATTGTAAAGCAAAGTTTTAGACAAGTTTTAAATCTAAGTTTTAAATCTAATTTAAGTTTAGTTCGAATCTCAGTTTTAAAAATAAAATAAAGTTTTTAAAACATTAAATTGTTTTAACAACCTTAAATGTTTAATGTATATTTTTAAATGGTTTGAATTTAAAACAGATTAGGTTTTTAAATTCTTTTAAGCTTCTTTATAAGATAAATATTTCTTTAACTTGTGAAATAAAAAGGTTTTTGAATAGGCTTTTAAACTTTGTTAAGTTAATTTGTATTTATTTTAAATCTTAAACTTAAAATGAAGTTTGAAAATAAATTTGAAGTAAATTGTTATTAAATGATTTATTAATGAAAATTTGATCATTAATAAGAAAAATGTTTTACCTTTAAATAAATAAAGATTTAATGGTTTGAATTATTAAGATAATTAAAATGGATAATTAATTTATTTATTTAATTAATGATTTGGATTAATTAAATTAGTAATTAAAGGTTTAAATTAATTAATTAAGGTCTAAGATTAATTAATTAGGAATAATTAATTTGTAATCAAGGATTATTAATTAGATTTTAATTAATGATTAAAGATTAATTAATCAAGTAATTAAGGATTAATTAAGTTATAGTTAACACTTAATTAATTAAATAATTAAAGGTTAATTAATTGGTTATTAAGATTTATTAATTTGAAATTAATAATGGTTAATCTAAGTTAATTACTTAAGAAAAGTAATTAAATAATTATTAATGAAGGTCATTAACTTAAGATTATTTAATAATTAATTAATGTGATTAATTTTAATAATTAATTAGATTAATTAATTTAAAGATAATCATTTATGAAATGAGATAAGAATAATTACTTAATGGAAGAAATTAAGGAATTAATTACTTAATGTAATTAATTGAGTTTAATGTGATTAGTTTAAATTAATTAATTAAGTTTAATTAATTTAATCACTGAATGATTTGATGATAATTACTTAATGTAATTAATGGAGTGTAATTACTTAATGAAGTAATTAATTGATAATTACTGGATCTAATTAATGGAAGATGATTTAATAAAAGAAGTAATTTGGATTTAATTACTTGGAAATTATTCAAGGGATTAATTAAGAAATTAATTAAGGAGTAATTAATTTATTTAAAGAAGTAATTAAGGGTAGTTAATTACTGAATGAGATTAATCAAGAGTGATTAATAAATGTGGTTTAATTAAAGGTTAATTACTTAATGTAATTAATTTAATTAGAGTAAATAATAATAAAAATGTAATTAAGGATCATTAATTAATATAATTAATGATGTAATTAAAAATTGATTAATTAAGAAATAATTAATAAATGAAGTGATTAATTAATGTAATTAGTTAAGGAGTAATGTAATTAATTATAGTTAATTAATTAATGAAGTAATTAAAGGTTAATTACTATAAGTGGTTAAGAATAATTAATTTGTGAAATTAATTTAATGCTAATTACTTAAATGTAATTAAATGTTAATTAATCAAGGATGATTAATTAAAATGAATAATTAGATGATGATTGATTAATTGATTGATAATTAATTAATAGTGATTTAAGCAAGATTGATAATGATGGAAGTAATTAATTTAATTTACTTTAAATTAATTAAAGATGAATTAATTATTTTAATTCATTTTAAATTAATTATAGATGGTGATTAATAAATCATTGCTTAGGAATATTGAATGATATTGATTTACCTTGAATGGTTTGAGATCTCAGATATGAGATAAGTAATGTTGTGTGATATGGATGCTTTGGATGAAGTATGATGATAATGTGAATTATCTATTTGTAGATTATCTATTGTGATATTGTGAATTATCTATCTGTGTGTATATAGATAATTGAATTGAATTGTTTTAACTTTAAAACAACTTGGCCTTAAAAGATACGTTTTGGATTTCGATGAGACCGGGATCGGGTTTCCAGATTTGAATATCCGAATACCACATCGATCCAAATTAACGATAGGTCGTGAATCTCAAGTGAAGATGAAGATTCAGAGTGCAAGGGTTATTGTCATTAACTCTGAGGGTGATTCCAAAATGAGTGTAACGAGATAATGCCTTCGGTTTCATTCGAACCCGGAACGAACTTGTATGGATTGAATGCTTTCAACACATCGTCAGGTGGACGATGGGCATTCTAAGAGATATGTTCTCTAAAGGTAATCGTAGCCTCAAGCCTCATCAACCGAGAATGGCTAAAACAGGGGAGGTGCAGCAAGGTTAGTGGATAGCACCCAAGTAGGACAAGATTTCCCCTGTCTAGAGGTCCCTTCTTATTATTCGGTTGTGTGGGCAGTTGATTGCAACAATTGTTGGGGTGTCTTATGTGGGAATTATCCAGTAAGGGATGGTTCCGGCCTTGTGTTGCAGGGGATTGGGTGTGATCCTCGGTACGGTGATCTAGGCCACGTACTGTGACGGGCGGTACCCCAGTAGCACTGCCATTGTATGGAAATCCAACTTCCAATAAGTGCCATCGGACTTGATTGTATACCTATGTATGCTGGAATTTAATGAATGTAACAATTTCGGCTATGTGAATATTTATTTGAAAAGCCTAGACCCTATTATAATATAACCGAATTTCCTATCAAAGTTTTGGTTAGCGTAAGGTTAAAACTTACCCATGTTTATGTGTGGGAAGTCTTACGTGATACCTTTTGTTTCAAAGGCTTTACAAAGTTAAGCAACTTTAACCTGTTACTCACACCAGACCCATGTCTGACCCAAGTGTTTATTTTCTGTTTTATAAACTCTTGGGTACTCAAATTTTTACGAGTAGCCAAGGGATTCAGGTTAGCTTTGACGAATTATGGAGGAGCAATGGAGCAGGAGGCTTCAGCGTTGTAGATATATATAGTAGTTTCGCTGTGTTGATCTCTGTATTGATCTCTGTGTTGTATTGAGTTGTAATAACTAGACAGGTGTTTATAACTGTCTAGTATGTGATGTATAATCTGTGTAACTCTGATAGTCATTGTATATTATGTAATACTTATGTTATTAATATAATTTATTCGTTCCGCTATTGAGATTCTAATGTGTTTTCTTTCTTTTTTCTCTTCTTTTCTCTTTTCTACCCCTTTCTTTCTTCAAGATGATATGACTTTCTGGTCGATGAAAGTCGGGTCGTCACGTAAGGCAATCTATATATGTACATACACACGTTTTCAAATTTCTTGCATACCGGTTTTATATCATTTTGTTTTGTAGTTTGTTCTTATATATTTAAGTATACATAGTTAGTGGTTGTTATATCTAGTATAAGTTATATATGATGTTTATATAATCCTGTACCTATTTTTGATCTCTGGTTTAGTCCACATTTTATCTGGAAAGTGTTTACAAAATATATGTTACTATATATTATATGATAAAAGGAACTTTGAACAGGTTGTATAGATATATTTTTCTATGATGCACATAAAAGCTATAAACTATATTATCTGATGTTGCTTCAAATATATAAATATAGAGTATAAAGTTATATTTTCCTATTCACTGTTTTTAATTCTTATGGATATGCGCACCTAAGTTTATGACCTGTGGATGCTATATAGTATATGATTATCAAATCTCTGTATTTATACAGATTATATATATATATATTATATTAGTTTTAGATAGAATAACTTTAGCTATAGGTTGGGTTTATATATTTTATATATATACTGCGGTTACAGTATTGTATATTGTTTAAAAACAGTTTGATATATATTAATATATAGTGTTTTGTATATAAATATTCGTATGTATATAATAATGTTTTGTATACAATGTTTTGCATATGATAATGTATACAATGTTTGTATAAATTGGTATGTATATAAGTTCTGGTTTAAAGTTGCATATATATAAATGATAATCTTATTTCTCTTGCTGTGTTGAAAACTGGAATATATAAATATATATATCTATGAAAACTGCGGTTACATAAGTTTACATTACTCATTTAAAATGAATTTGGTAGTGTGGTTACAGTGTTATATGTATACTGTATATATATAATATATATGAGTCAGATATATATTTTTTAACCTGGTATTTTTCAAGTTATATATATATATATTGTTTAGTATGTCATCGGTTGTTATAATATATGAGCCCATGTTGGTTTTATAAATTATCTGTTGACTGTTATAGATATATATTTTACATTAGTTCAAGTATTTATATATAGAAATTTATTATATGTGTTCGAACAAAATATGGATTTAAAATATATGTTTTGAAAGTATTTTTGAAAACAAATAATATATATAATATAGCAATAATGTATATATTTTCAGTTTATATCAAAACTGATTCAGTTTGTTTCATCGATTCTATCTACCAGCTTTGATCGTCAAATTCATGCCCATCTCACCTTGCCTTGGATTCGTAACTCATCGTATTTTCGTTCATCTCTAGCCTCAAAAGGTGAGCGATCACTCACGATTAACGTTCTTTTATTTATTAAATTTGATTTCAATTGAAACGTCAATTGAAATATGCTGCTGTTAGTTGTTTACATTGCTATATATATATTATTATCTGTATCTGTTCACCTGTGACATCTGACACCATTATCTGTTATTTATCACTGATGATATATGCATGTTACTGTTGTTATATTTTATCATATCTGTTATCTCTGCAAGTTCCCTGTTAGTATAGAATTCACTATGGGTTGAAATGATACATACCCGAACGATCTGTAGAATAGGAGGAAATCGTTATGGGTTGAAATGATAAACCTAAGCGATTTCCAATTGAATTGAATTTGGGATTACGGGTTGAAAAGATATATACCCGTATATATTTAAATTGCGGATATAAATGATAAATATCTGTATCACTTGACCATAGGATAGAAAATTATATACAGACACCGTTGGTCTATATATATATTTTGAAAATGATTTCTATGGTTTTGAAAAGAAATATATGGTTTTAATAAATATTGATTTTTAGAGATTTATTAAGGTTGATTTAATAAGGTTGATATATAATATGTTTATGTATTTATTTAAAATATATATTTGTAAATATAGAGTTTATAATGATTCAGGTTGGAAAGATAGATTTGAAATTGATTTGAAATAATATTTATTTAACAATTTTACTTAAATAAGTTTGATTTGAAATTTATTAAATTTGAAATTTTAAAGATATGTTTTATAACTTGAATTTGATTAAAAGTGACTTAAATGAATGTTTCAAACTTATATAAATTTAAATGGGATATTTTGTTTATTTAAATTTGTAAATTGAAGTTGTATTTAGATGTTATTGAAATGATTAAGTAAATATTTCAAAACTATACAGTTGAAAAGTAAATTTGATATATATATATATATATAGCTGCATTATATATATATATATAATTATCGAATTTAGTTTTGAAATGTTGAATATATAAAGCCTTGAAATATATTGGAATTGAAATGGTTTATTTGTGGTTCAAATCTGTATTTGAAATCGATATAATTTAAATGTTTAATTGAATTGAATTTGATGATTTATGATTGGGTAAATTTGAATTTGGAAGTCGAGTTGATCTGAATCGATTTGTGAATTTGTGGAAACTATCTTTATTATATAAAGTATTTAAATTATTTTTAAACTATTTTTATATCATTTTATATTTTAATATAATTATTTTTAATATAAACTATTTTAATATAAACTATTTTAATTATACTAATTATTTTAATATATTTTGTTTTAACTTATAACTATTTTATATAAATTATTTCATTTTATAAACTATTTTATTATAAATACTATTATTGATATCTAAAAGGTTTAAGGGAAATGCTATCATTTCAAAGTGTTATGATTTCCAAAATTCTAAAATTTCAAGATGTTATGATTTCCGAAGTGCTACGATTTCAAAATGTTGTGATTTCCAAAGTATTATCATTTTAAGTGTTCTGATTTCAAAAGTGTTATAACTTTGAAAGTACTATGATTTTGGAAGTGAATATATTTGAAATGGAAATGAGATCGTATTGATTTGGTTTTGAAATGAAAATGATATTTTGGGTTTGAAGTATAAACTATTTTGAAATGACCGCGGTGTTATAATAACGTTTGGTTGTTAAAGAGACCGGGATTGGATATGGGCATACTCTCTATCGATACCGAAAACCACTTTAACAACTATGTACGCGGTGGAGATTCCAGAATGAAGTAGAATGGTGGCGACGATCCTATATGAGGTATATACGTGGACCCAACTCCCGTGAGTTGGCATAAGGTGGCTAAAATAGAAGCAATTGACGGGCTAATGAGGTAGCTCCTCTAATCGGAAATATTCCATCGTATGCCATTCTATTACTTTATGATTGATTTGGTGCGCACCCTTGATTCGAGAGTGTGGCTCGTGGTGGGCGATTGCTGCGGCTCTGCGTTACCACCGGCCCGGAAGTGTAATTGGTATATCTACCCTGGCATTGCCTAGTTGTGCCGTGTCACCTACCATAACGTGCTTTACTACGAGTTTGTTTTGTACCATACCTATGGAGTGCCCTCTGACGACGCCCATTACGGGGGAGATTATGGTACGGTATAGACTATGGGAATATATAAAATGTGTTAAGGTGAAAAATGTAAAGCCTTAACGCTATTTTAATAGTTTACTTTACTATAGACATATTATAATAGCGTATTACTACATAGTAGATAGTTTAACGGATCCTTGGAGGATGGTTATCCCAAACATCCTTTTAAGTTACTGTATTTCAGTTGATATTTCACTTGAGTTCGATTTATTGATATAAGAATGTTAATCCTGACTCGAGTGTTTTTGTGTTTTGCTTTACGCTCGGGTCAGACTGAGTGATACAACATTTGAGACTCACCTTTGGAGTTGGAGCTTCGTTTGGAGATCCAGCTATCTATCCAGCTTTCAGTTATACAGTTGATTCTTGTGATGTATTCTGATCTTGTATTTGACTATTGTATTGAGACATCTATTTATTCGAGACTTCTGTTGTATCTTGTTTAACTCTATTATATATATAGTAGCTTCATGAACTACTATTCTTTTGTTTCCGCTGCATTATTGTTATATTACTCTATGTCTGTGATTCTGTGATTATTTATTTACTGTATATGCTAAGTTTTGCCAAATATAAATTAACAATCTGATATTTTGAGCAATTCAAATCCGACATGTATGGATGCGAATGGTCGAAAATTTCAGGCTGTTACAGCTGGAATTTAATTAATGTAACAATTCAGGCTAAGATTAATAAGTATTTGTATATTAGACACTATTATAATATAAGAGAATTTCATAAAAATGGTTGGGTTATCGTAACCCATACGTGTTTATGTGCGGCGAGGTCTTATGAGATACTCTTGATTTTCAAAGGTTTTCTATAACTTAAAAATCCAATTGGGTGTGTTTTCTCACGCTGGTTTTCAAGGCTGACTCGGGTGTTATTTTATTATAATGCTCAGGTCAGACCGAGCATATTACAGAATTAGTTTGGATGCTTTGGAGTTTCAGGAGACGAGTTGGAGGCCGAAGACGTATTCATGTATAATGTTTATTTTCCGCTACGTTCATTGTTGTATTTATCAACAATTGTCATGATAGGTTGTTATAACTGTCCAGGCTGGAATAGGTTAGTATACTTTGATTGATGTCTATATATACATATATTATAGTTTGTTGTGTAAAGATTTGTTGTATATTATAAATTATTTGTTCCACTGTGAGATTCTTTGTTGTTTTGTTTTTTTTTCTTTTTTCCTTCCATTTTCTTTTCCCCTAACAGTCGGGTTTTCCGGCATTCGATTGCCCGGCATGCAATACAGTGGACGTATTAGTGTCAAATTTCGAGGGTCGAAAATCCCGATCGTTACAGTTTTCTTTACCTGTTTAACAAGTTGATAATATATTATTCTTACTATAAAATTTTTGAAGCTTAATTCATTTGATAGCTAGTTGAATGAAAAGGCAAAATTTATAGCGAAATCGTGGCTCAATGAGCACTTCCGTAAAATACATTGTTTTCGTAAATTTCTATAAATTAAATGAAAGATATTATTTGGGATTTTTCTTCGTGGTTTTCAGGTAACCAAAGTGAACTAATTATTGTAAAAAGAATGGAACTAAAATCGATTGTTAAGGCATTGAAAACTAGGCGCAAAGTTATAGCAAAAATGTTTTAAAACTTGTAACAGAACTTTAGAGCACTTATGGAAATGCTATCTTTGCTATTTGAAACTATATATTGTTTAAACATGATATTTAAATTATGTATTTTTCTCTAATCCTTTTAGTGTTGTTTTCTAACTTACAATAGAGTGTTTTAAAATTGGTTTCTATTTTAAATATATTTTTAACAATTAACTTTGAATTTTTAAACTAAGTGGCTTTTAAAATAAAACTTGTTTTTCTATTTATTTCAAAATTCCTTATTTTTACATAATATTCTGTATAAATAGTTATCATATATTTTAAGTAGTTTTAAAAGTGTTTAAACATATTAATAAGTATTATAAAGATATATATATATATATATATATATAAGTTTTAAATATTAAATTAAGTATTTTATAAATGTAATAACGGAGATTTAGGTTTGGACACTTAAGTTAAAATAAACGGTTTTGTGCAACTTGTTAAAAGTGTATTATTTTAATTAATAAGTGTGGACATAATTTAATCCTTTAAAATAAATGTTTAAAGTTAATAATAGATATAAGTAAAATGTTTTGGGGTGTAGTAAGCGTTGTTTTAGTAACAATTGTTTTTAACCCTTGTTATTGGTTATACTTGGAAATATAATTAGATATTACTAATGAATATTTAGTAGATAACTATAAGTAGATGGTTTTGAGTTTGTTGTGACAATGTTTTAAACAACACTTGCTTACGACCCTTAAATATAATTGAATCTTTAAAAAAGGGTTTTAAAGAGAAATGATTTTAAAGTATGAAATATTTTGGGTTTGTAGTAAACAATGTTTTAACAATACTTGTTTTTAAACCCTTCAATTATATTTTAAAGTGGAATAATTTAACAAGCATAATTATATTTTAATAATGGAGTTTTAAAAATAATAACAAGTATTGAAATCTTTTATAAAAAGATTGAAAGGTTATATGTTTAATTTATATAAGAAATTGAGGTTTGGATTTCCCTTAACTGAACTTCTTAACTATGATGGTGTAGAACTTTTGTTTCATGCTTAACACCGAAGTAACAGTGTTTTGGGTTATTCTTATCTCTAACTTAAATAACATTTGTTTTAACCTCTTTGATTATATTTTAAAATAAGAAAAACTTGTTAAGTGATTTGTGAATATACTTATACTGTTGAGATAAGTATATGAATACTTTTAAAGTATTGAAAAGTGTTAAGTTTATAGCAAACACAAGTATATATCTTTTATAAAGAGAAAGTGTATACATATAGTTTAAAAGGGAAGTTTATTTAATAATGGATATTAATTTATAAATGAAGTTTTCATTAATGAAAGAAGCTTCATTTGGTAAAAAGGGGTTTTTTAATAAAAGATGAATTAATTAAAAGGGGATTAAAAGTCGTTTATGTGACTGAATGATCGGTCTTGGAAGGTAGTTTCTGATCCTTGCCATAGGTGATCGGTCTTAGTTTACCGAGGAGGTCTCCATGGAGAACCATTTATATGAACGTTCCTTAGCGGTTTTGTTTGTATACCTAAATATGTTGTTAAACGTAACCAATGTAACCATTTCAGCTAATATTGAACACCCTAGACATTATTATTATATCACTGAAGTTTCTAATAGAAATGGTTTGGTTATCATAAGGTAAAAACCCATCCGTATTTATTTGGGGCGTGGTCTTACGAGATACCTTTATTTTGAAGGTTTTATAACATTAATTCAAATGACTTGAATTTCTCACGCTGTTTTACCAAACTGATCCGGGTGTTATTTTCTTATAATGCTCGGGTCAGCCCCGTGTATATTTCTAGATTCCATTGATGTTCTTTAAAGATCTTGGAGAGGAGCTGGATGAGTACCTACTGTAGTTTTTCTTTTTCCGCTGCATTACTTTGTTTATATTTATTAGCAATTGTAAGGATAGGCAGTTATAACTGTCCAGGTTGATGATAGGTTAGTTGGCTCTGATTGTTGTACACTTACAGTTTTCTTTGTAAAAGATAGTTATGATATTATATGTTATCATTCCGTTGTGAGACTCTGATATTTTTGTTCTCCACTTTCTTATTCGTTTTCTTTTCTTATTTTTCTTTTACCCTAACGTTCTGTCTTTCCGGCACTTGGTTGCTCGGCACGTGAATACCATGGATGTATTAGTGTCGACGTTTGGGGGTCGAAAAGGTAATCGTTACATTTTGGTATCGGAGCTGAAGGTTAAGTGAGAACCTTGGCATTGGTTGGGTATAACTCATTAAGAGATAGGGTAACATAATGCCTTATTATAAGTTTGAGTGTATTATACATATGAGAGTACATATTTATTAGTATTATAACAATGTTTTCTATTGTGTTGATTGGTCTGTTGAGTGCTTATGGATTCTGGTCGACGCATCTAATCAACGCTGTCGATAGGGGTCTCTAAACACTTGAACAAGACAAACCGACACAGTATTGTTTTTGAAATTTGGTAAATGAAATAATTTACCTAGGATTATATTTTATATATAAAATAATAATTTTTCATAAATTGATATAGTTATTTATGATATATTTGGTTGTTAGGAAATGATAATATTCAATTATTATCATTTATTGTTTGATTAGTTATGCTCGACCAATTTATGGGCATTAACTATTGTTTTTAAATAGTAAGTAAATTACCTTTTTACCACAAGAATTGGGTAGATAGTAATTTATAGGAACATTAAAAAGAACACCTTGTGGATTAAGTTTAACAGTTTGACTAAGGCATTCAATGATAATGTTAGGTTAAAAAGCTAACTTAAATAAAAGTTGTTATTATAGTTTAATAAGATGGATAAGATATTGTAGAATGATTTTATATAAGAAAGTATATAAACATAGTTTATACAAATATAGCTATGCTTTATATAATTAGGGTTTAGGTAAATATAACTTGTATAAATACGATTTATAAATAAGAAGGATTTAAATCAAAAATTTGAAAACTTAAATCTCGATGTTTTTGAAAATGGTTTCTAAGGTTTGGAATATATAATAATAGTATTATTTGAAACTATTTTAAAGGACTAATGTTTGTAAAAGAGTTTTAAGATTTGTTCGAGTTTGAGGTTACTCTCGGAATCAACAAGTCGATTCGGGAAATAAAGTATATTTATGTTAGCTAGTTCGAGTGACTCGAAAGCGACTAAAAATGGGTACGAGATGTGTTCTATTGGAAAGCATTTCTCTTGAGTATTACCCTTCTTAGTAAAGGGGATATATGATGCTATTTGGTAGAACCCAGTTCCTTATATAATTTTGATGTTACCGTTTTATGTGAATATTTTCCAAGGATTTTAAAGAGATTTTTTGGAAATTGGTTTTGAAAATGATTTTGGTTTACTCCCAAAAAGCATGATTTGATATCCAAAAGATATATGTATATATTATTATTTCAAGTGATTTGAAATAAAAACCCGGAATTTAATTCTTAAGTTTTCGATTGAGATATATTATGGATGTATGCATCCCATGCATTTGGATAGTTTGGTTGTGCATCGTGTTTGATCTGGTGATTGGTAGTTTCTAATTATTAAAATGAAATGGAATTTTTGGCGAGTTTGGACAGTCGGAAACTTCCGAATTGATATAGAAATAGAAGCTTAAAAAATTTGAATTTTTTATAACTCTTAATTTGAAAAGATTGTAAATCAAAACAAGTTTAAAAATTTGTTAAGCATCTTTGATAAATTGAACATTCGATGTTATTAGGCCAACTAATAAACATCTTTACTTTAGGTTTGTCTAAGCAAAGTAGACCCTAGTCTTGAGTTTAGATACCAGAGTCCTACTCTACCTAACTACTTGCCTCACCCAATGGATAAAGAAATTTAGAAGGATGACTCGATTATATGATCCAAATTTATTTTGGGCCTTCATCAGAATTTTAGTAAGTTGAATAAATATGAAAGTTTCTGTATACTCTTAGGATATAATAGAGTATTATACGAATAATAAACTTAAGTCTTGAAATGTCTTAAAATGAAATTTTGTTTTGATAAAATATTTTATAGGTAAAGATAAGTCTTTATGAGATGTTTATAAACTTAAACAATGTTTTAAGAAATGTTGCATAAATGATTTTAGTATTATATAAGAAATGATTTTGTGTAAGAGAATTCGAAAGAAATTGGTGTAGTTAAAAACCTAATTGAATCAAATACGTAAGTTGTACGTAGGTCATTTTGTTCACATGACACTTCTCGATCTTGGATTTGAGTACATAATTTCGAGGTGATATACACTAGTCCAAACAAGGATTTTTCACTAGATTCTCGATGGCGAACACCTTATACAAATTCTTGATATGATCTCTAAGTTTCTATCATAGTATATAGCTATGTAAGGAGAACGAAAGTATGTAATCAAAGAACTTGATCGAAGTTCGCACTAGAGAAGTCAAGTGAGATATACTAGTTTGGAAGTGAAATTTATGTGATCAAGTCTGATATTGCGTACGGATGACATATATACATTGTATGGGCTTTATTATATTTGAATATAATGATTGTTTGGCTTGTGGAAAGTTTGGGAAAGGACTCTTTGAATTGTTTGAGGTAGTATGAATAATCGACAAGTAATAGCCTAAGGCTGTTGAGCGAAAGGTACACTTAGTAGTTTATTTATCATCCTTGTGTGACAAGAAGATTTTTGACCTAGGAAAACCATTAGTCTTGTCTGATGGAGATTGTAGTATTGTTACATATTAATGTATGATTGCTTCTTTGAAAGCTGTGTCGGAATTTCAAGGACGAAATATTGTTAGGGGAGAATGTAACGACCTGGAATTTCTAACACTTCATATTTAAATATCTGAATTATTTAAATATTTGTGTCTAATATTTAATGTGATTAAATATGATTTTATAACCTTGTTAAACACTTTTTAATTAATAATTAATGATAGAAAACTTATTTTTGGAATGTGTTTACACTAATATACACTTTTGATAAATGCTGAAAATGTGACCGGAAAACGTTTTGTTAAAAATCAACTTTTTATTCAATACAATTCATGTAAATATTTTGCTACTTGAAAGGTTATCATATGAACACATTAATAAGAATTAAACATCTCTTTTATATTAAATTTTTTTTAATTAAACTAAGTATTTAATTAAGGGTACATTTGGTACAAAAAGGACCCCTAAATCAAGGCACAAATCAAGGAAAGCATGCTTGTGTAAGGGTATCAGGGTATGGCCTTAATGCTTGAGTCCTCTTTGCTTCATGGTTAAGAAGGGGATTTTCTAATCATTTACACATATTTCTTAAGGCTATAGATAAGAGGAGAAGCTCTCTTCATTTCTCACAAATCCATAAACCAAAAATCAATGTTCTACACTTCTTCCTCCTCTCTAACTTTTTAGAAATCTATTCAAACTAACTCATTTCTCCACCAAACTTTGCCAAAGTCCTTATATCATCTAGGAAACATGGTTTAACACCTAAGAAGTGAGGAAATGATGAAGCAAGGGAGGAATGAGGTCTTAGGCCGTGAGTTTTAGGGGGTGGCCTTTCTAGGTGTGACGACCCACCTTTTTGGACGGCTTAAATCGACAATAAACCACGCATGTTTAACTCAAACCATTCAAATGGGAGGATTGTCAATGGGGTAAATAAGAAAATAAAAGAAAAGAAGAAAAACAAAATATAGAATCTCGCAGCAGAATGACAAAATACAATAATAAAATAAACAGTTCATGAAGCTGTTTTACAATATACATTTGATTACATAATTTTTACAACATAATTAGAGTACAATCACAACATACCAATAATGATGTAGCGGAATAATACTAATAATATAATACTAAACTCCGTATTCGTCCTCCAGAAATAACGTCTTCAACACAGAAATGCTCAGGCTGACCCGAGCGTAATGAAAAGACA
Source organism: Allium fistulosum (assembly GCA_030737815.1). Taxonomy (NCBI): domain Eukaryota; kingdom Viridiplantae; phylum Streptophyta; class Magnoliopsida; order Asparagales; family Amaryllidaceae; genus Allium; species Allium fistulosum. Next base: position 913,685,741 of record CM060906.1, read on the forward strand.
AAACACTCGAGTCAGAACTAAAAATTCTTATGTAAGCTAAATCAACAACAAATAAATATGAGTGTAATAGCTTCAGAGATATTTACAGGATTTTACATCTCCTATCCAGTGTAATAACTTAAGAGATGTTATGGGATTTTCCATCTCCTAAGGATCCCTTAAACTATCTATATGTAGTAAAATACGCTATATACATAGTGTCTATCAGTGAAGTATAATATTGAGATAGCGTTAAGGCGTTATCCATATACCCCTTAACACATTTTTATAGGCATCGTAGTCTATACAGTACTGTAAACTCCACTGTAAACTGGTGGGCTATCAGGGAGCACTCCATAGGCACGACACAAACCATAATCGTAGTGGGCTCGATAAGGATAGTATGACAAGGCACGCGATGCAATGCCCAGCGTAGTATTCTACCGTTTTGGACTCCCGGATTGGTGGTAACGCGTAGCAGCTACAACCGCCCACCTTGAAACAACACTCCCATAATCAAGGGTGGCCACCAATCAATCACAAAGTAACAGATATGGTATCGAAGAAGCGTGTTCGATCGGGGGAGCGATCCCACTTGGCCCGGTATAGCTCATGTTCTAGTCATTTTAATTATGACTTAAAAGTCAAGGCTATCCATCATCGTTCTCTTTCTTCAAATCCAGCAAACGCCTCCAATTCAACCTCTACATTCTGGATAACATCCACCACGTACACAGCTATTAAAGTGGTTCCAATATTGATAGAGAGTATGCCAATAAGAGGCCCTGGTCTCTTTAACAACCGAACGTCATTTTTCAAACTGGTTGGTTCTTTTACATTTCGAAACCGATTCATATTTGATATCAAAATATCATATTCAAGTCCAAATATCCTTCATTTCAAAACCATCATATTTACTCAAAATATGTTATTTCCACTTGAAAATATCATTCCAAATTCCAATTTAGGTTATAACCTCATTTAACCACATTCACATTTAAATCAACAATTTAAAATATAAAAATTCCAACTTTGCATAGTTTGAAATTCTAGAAAATAGTTTGAATAGTTATGAATAGTTTAGAGATTTAAAACAGTTTAATATAAAATGGTTTGAGTATTGAAAATGTTTTATATAGTGAAATAGTTTTGGAAAATCTAAATAATTTGAATATTAAAAATAATAGATTTTAAACAGTTTATATCAAAAATAATTATTTTGAAAGTAATATCAAATCAAACTGTTTCTTTTCCATTTGAACAATCTGGACCCATGTCCAATTTCACTTTACAGATTTAAAACGCTTAAATCAAATTAAACTTCATTGTTCAATTTTAAAATCCAAATCTTTAAATAATTCAATTTCCAAAATTAAAGTCATATATCAATTACAATTTCACATTTCCAATTCAATTCTTTAAAACAATTTCCTTTTTACCAATTTCAGTTTCAGCATTTCAAAGCTTGAATTAGAAAATAATTCAATTCATATAAATCCAAAATTTTATTCCTTTAAAACAATATCATAATCCAAATTTCAAGATTTTTAAAACCATTTAATTTAACCAATCCGGTGTCCGTATATAATTTTCTACCCTATGGCCAAATGATCAGTTATTTCAATTTTAATTATAGGGATGAATATATATCATTTCAATCCAAATCAAAGTGTCATAGGTATATATCATTTCAACCTATTTCTTAATTTATTCAAAATAATTCAAACAACAGTTTATATGCCGTCACTTAATATACAAAGTGATAACAGAGATATATAAGTATAAATAAACATCCAATCATTCAAATGTCAACAAATACACATCCATCCCAATCCACATCCAAATCAGCCAATAAATCACAACATTTAATTGGTTATCAATATCAGGTATTTAACTATCAATTTAATTTTGATATCAATTTAAATGGAAATTTAATTCAAATTAAATTTAAATGACAATTTAAATTACCAAACAACAATCCATAAAATTCTTATCGCATCATAAATTTAATTCAACTATCATAAGAAGGTTTAGTATTGCATGAGTGGGTTAAATCACTCACCTTTGATTTTAGCCCATAAAAATCCAAACAGAAGCGCAAAATCTCAACAGTCTCCAAATTCAACCAAATCAATTTCATGTTGTCTGGAATTTAAATATGAATCCAACAGAAGAAATCGTGCGTGAATCGTAGTTTATATGCAAATGATATTCATGTTATAAAAAATATTATTAAAATGATAATTGGTACACGTTTAATAAAAAAATAAACAAAGTTTAATACTTATGTTTTTCTCAAGATGAGGCTTCAGGTAGAGATGGAAGAGCAAACTAAGATAAGGGCAGGACGTGTAGGAAAAACGAAAAATGAAAAAAAAACGAAACTCATGTTTCGTAAAAGAAAGATTTGGAATTTGCTCACATTAAAATGATTTGGGGAAAGAAATATTTGTAATGGAGATCTAAACATAGGAAATGAGGCGGCGACAAAAAAATGAAGGGACAAGTTTAAAACGTGAAAAATTTTATGATAAGAATATACCTTCAGCAAAGAACAATTTGAACTAAATGAATATGAGGTGTCAGGAGAAACAAAACGCAAATGAAAAAATAAAATTGCAGATTATTTAATAATATAAAATAAGGTGGAGGGACAAATATGAATGTTACATTTTGTTTTGAAAGCTTCAGGCATTACTAATGCATAAGGAAATGTGCGTTGGAATGGGAAAGTTTGCAAACCAAAGGAAAATGAAATTTTGTACACTTTTATTTTTTTTATCAACACACAATAAATAATATTATACTTACTTTAAAACTGAAAACGTTCGATTTGGTTTTCTCAAAATGGTCTTATATTTCCATTAAAACGTCCTTACTATTTAACACAAAACATGCGTTTCTTTTATTAAATCTATTAATTGCAATCAACGTTTTTTTCCTTTTAATTGAAATATTTCAATTGCATTAATTGCAATTAATTATAAAGTTAAATTTCAAAACAGACAAACTAAAATGGAAGAAACACAAAAGAATTGTTTCCTTTAGTCATTTAAACACGTTTATAAATTTATTGTTTATACACTAGTGTAATAAATAACTTACTTAAATAAAATTCTCCTATTCTTGTAATCAATCTGTATGCTAAAACACAGTTCAAATAGACAGATATATTTTTCCTTTAAATCAATCATTATATTCTTTATTTTAATGAAATTAAACTTACATTCACAAATCAAACATTCATTTTATTTAATAAAAAAGTTCTTTTCATTAAATCAAACCTTCCTTATATTCTCACAAAACATAAGCTACGTTTAATTACACTTAAAAATTTACAATTTAGTGTCCTTTCTCCTATTAATTGAAATTATTCAATTACATTAATTTCAATTGATTGCAAAGGTGAATTTCAAAATGGACTAAATAAATGTAATGAGAAATAGAACAATTATTTCCCATCTAATAGTAATTTAAACATATTTATACACTATTGGATACAAACAGGAATTATACATTTCTTACTAATAATAGTTTCTCATCTCTATAATCAATCTTTCAGCTAACAACCATTTCAAATAACTAAACATAGGATTTCTTCTTTAATAATGATTTATTTATTATTCCAATCAATTGGAAATTTACATACAGACAGTTATTAATTTCATTCAAACCAATGTCATTAAAATAAATACTAACATATGTTATTAGCTTATTGCAAACATATGTCATTAATAGAAATTTTAATTAGGCTCATAACTTGTATTATAATTTAATTTGTATCAATAAAATCTTAATTTTTTTCCTAACAAATTTATTCAAAAAATATTATTTAATTGAATATTTTAATTATCAAAAATACGGATCGTTACACTAGGCTTGGCCGTGAGCCAATGGAGGAAAGGGTAGGTCTTGGCCATGAGCAATGAGCAAGTGGAAGTGATTGGAGGAGTATTTAATTGTTTGAATTTGGTAGGAAGTGTTTGGGTTGAATAAAAGAGAGTTATTATCACTTTGTATGAAGTTAATTACTTGATATTAATGCTTGTTGAAATTGCTTGCTATTATACATGATAATAGATACTAACTACTTAAAGTTATAACCTTTTATTATATGCTTCCAAAAGCATATGATTTGTTAAAATAGTTGCCTTAAAGAGAATGAAATTATGTTGTTTAAATTAAGCACATTTAAACATCTAAAATAGAAATGATTATTAGTACATATGTTAATACATGTTTAGTAGTGATATGGTTTGAGTTTAGAGTCATATATATGTATAAAATGGAATGACACCAAATATTGAATTGAATACAGAATTGTTTGTATAGTGATAGTCGTTATAAACTCACTTTGAAATCCCATAAATTTAATTTGTGAAAAGTGGTGATTTAAGAACATATTTTGATAAAACTTGTTTTGGTTAATTAATACACTTATATAAGTGTTTGGAAAAGTAAAGTATATGTTTTGAAAAGTTACAGAAAATATAAGCAAAGCTAAGAAAGTTTGAAGTAAAAAGGTTGTTATATCAACACTTTTAAATAACTTGTTTTTGGAAAATAACGTTTATTTTTGTAGAAACGTTCTTAGGTTTTCTTTACCATTTTAACAAGTCAATAATATATTATTCTTCTTGTAAATTTTTTGAAGCTTAATTAATTTGACAGCCAGTTGAATGAAGAGGCAAAAGTTATAGCGAAATAGTCACTCTATGAGCACTTCTGTAAAAAAAACCTTGTTTTCGCAAATTTCTATAAAATAATTAAAAGATAGTTTTTAGGATTTTTCTTCATGGTTTTCATGTACCCAAAGTATAACAACTATTGTAAAAAAAGTGGATCTAAAATTAATTGCTAAGGCATTGAAAACTCGGCGCAAAGTTGTAGCAAAAATGTATTAAAACTTGTAAAAGAACTTTAGATAACACTTATGGCTATCTTTGCTATTTGAAACTGTAAATTGTTTAAAAATGATATTTAAATTATGGATTTTTCTCTTATCTTTTCAGTATTGTTTTCTAACTTATAATACAGTGTTTTAAAATTGGTTTCAAGTTTAAATATTTTTTTAACAATTAACTATGAATTTTTAAACTAAGTGGCTTTTAAAATAAAACTTGTTTTTTTATTTATTTCAAAATTCCTTATTTTTACATAATATTCTATATAAATAGTTATCATATATTTTAAGTAGTTTTAAAAGTGTTTAAACATATTAATAAGTATCATAAAGATATTTATATATATATAAGTTTTAAATATTAAATTAAGTATTTTATAAACGTAATAAAAGAGATTTGGGTTTGAACACTTAAGTTAAAATAAATAGTTTTGTGAAGCTAGTTAAAAGTGTATTATATTAATTAATAAGTATGGACATAATTTAATCCTTTAAAATAAATGTTTAAAGTTAATAATAGATATAAGTATAAGGTTTGGGGTTGTAGTAAACATTGTTTTAATAACAATTGTTTCTTACCCTTATTATTAATTATACTTGGAAATATAATTAGATATTACCAATGTATATTTAGTAGATAACTACAAGTAAATGGTTTTGGGTTTGTTGTGACAATGTTTTAAGCAAAACTTGTCTTTGACCCTTAATTATAATTGAATCTTTAAAAGAGAGTTTTAAAGAGAAATGTTTTTAAGTATGAAATGTTTTGGGTTTGTAGTAAACAATGTTTTAGCAATACTTGTTATTAAACCATTCAATTATATTTTAAAATGGAATAATTTTACAAGCATAATTAGATCTTTAATAATGGAGTTTTAAAGATAATAACAAGTATTGAAATCTTTTATAAAAAGATAGAAAAGGTTATATGTTTAATAAATAAAAGAATTTGAGGTTTGGATTTCCCTTAACTGACTTTCTTAATTATGGTGGTGTGGAACTTTCATTCTATGCTTATCACCCAAGGAACAGTGTTTGGGGTTATTCTTATCTCTAAGTTAAATAATATTTGTTTTAACCTCTTTGATTATATTTTAAAATAAGTAAAACTTGTTAAGTGATTTGTGAATATACTTATACCATTGAGATAAGTATATGAATACTTTTTGAGTCTTGAAAAGAGTGTAAGTTTGTAGCAAACACAAGTACATATATTTTATAAAGAAAAATTATATATGTATATAATTTATACAGGAAGTTTTATTTAAGAACGGAGTATTAATTTATAAATGAAGTTTTGATTGATGAAAGAAGTTTCACTTGGTAAAATAGTTTTTTTTTAATAACAGATGAATTAATTAAAAGGGGATCAAAAGTCGTTAATCTGACTTGATCATGCTTTGGATGAATTAATAGTGCTTGTATGGTTACTTGCTTATGAAGAGTATACGAGAATTAGTTCCCTTATGTGATTATTCACACTATTGTTGAATAAGGCCAAATTCACCAACTCAGTCTTGGAGAGACCGGTATCGGTAAGTGTTCTACTTATCGGAAACCACCTCAAGACTGAGATACGAGTTCTATTTTTGAAAGTGGAATAATGGAATCCATGTGTGCTTTCGAAATTTGTTGAGATGATGGAATCCATGTTGGATCCATTATTTGATCAAGTATTCGAGACTCGTGTGAAGATGTCGGACGTGGCCTTGACATCAGAAAATGACTAAAGACAGCGTAGCTTGCATGATCCTGGGGTTTAGCTGACCCATGAGGGGTACATTAACTCTGTATCTAGAGTATGCTTATCGGTATGTTGCACACGGGGAGTTGATGATACTTGGTACGCATTGTTCACGGGAGTGTTCGAATGATGGCCCAGTTGTGTTTACCTTATGGTATATTTTATCTAGAGATATACGACGCTCAAAAGGTAGTTTCTGATCCTTGACATAGGTGATCTGTCTCAGTTTACTAAGGAGGTCTCTGTGGAAAATCCAATTATACGAATGTGCCTTAGCAGTTTTGTTTGTATACTAAATATGCTATTAAATGTAACCAATGTAACCATTTCAGCAATGTTTATATTTATATTGAACACCTTAGACATTATTATAATATCACTGGAATTTCTAATAGAAATGGTTTGGTTATCGTAAGTTAAAAACCCGTTCGTGTTTATTTGAGATGTCGTCTCACTAGATACCTTTATTTTAAAAGGTTTTTATAACATTGAATAATTCAGACGACTTAAGTTTCTCATGCTGGTTTACCAGACTGATCGGGGTGTTATTTTCTTATAATGATCGGGTCAGCCCCGTGTTTATTTCCAATGCCGTTAATGTTCATTGGAGCTCTTAGAGAGGAGATCGATGAGTACCGACCATAGTTTTTCTTTTTCCGTTGCATTACTTTGTTTTTATTTATCAGAAATTATAAGGACAGACAGTTACAACTATCTAGGCTGATGATAGGTTAGTTTTCTTTGATTATTGTATATTTACAGTTTCCTTTGTAAAAGATAGTTATGACATTATATGTTACATTCCGTTGTGAGATTCTGATGTTTTTGTTCTCCTCTTTCTTGTTTGTTTTCTTTTCTACTTTTTATTTTGCCCTAACGTTCTACCTTTCCGGCACTTGGGTGCTCGGCACGTGAATACCATGGATGTATTAGTGTTGACATTTGAGGGTCGAAAGGCGACCGTTACAGACATCCTCATGCTCTCCTCAGTCTCCCAAGTGTAATCGTCATCACTGTCACTCCACTGAACCTTTACCAACTCCACCGTCTTCCTTCTAAGCTGCTTCGTATCTCGTCCAACGATACGAATAGGCCTATAAGGTCTCAAACCCTTTGGTTCAATCTCGATATCCTCAAGCTGATCTGGTACGATATTCATGCCTGAGTCCTGCATAAATTTCGCAGATGAGAAACGTGGAAAACATTATGCACTCCTGACATTCTTTGAGGTAAGTCGACCCTATAAGTAAGGTTCCTCTCTAACACTTGAAAAGGACCAACAAATCTCGATGCCAACTTTCCTTTACTACCGAACCGAATAACATATTTCAAAGGAGTAATCTTGACAAATACCATGTCTGTAACAACCCACCCCGAAACAAGCCAAAATTTCGACCCAGAAAAGGCACGTCGAAACTTAGATCCATTCCATGGCAAGTTGTCGGTAGTAAAAGGAAATAACATTGCAGAGCCATAACTAAACTTTCAAAACTCACAGCGGATGGAACAAAATATAATGGTAAAGTGTAACCATTTAATTTAAAATCATAAAAATGTCATAACATAAAATCCCATAAAAACCGTAATATAATATTCGTTATAACAATTGTCTAAATCCATGGGTATGCATAAAAGCAAATAATAATAAATACTGCTACTAGCCAAGCTTCTCCATCTCCAAGCATCGTCACCGCTATTACTCCTTCCTTAACCTGTGCTGTAATGAGGAGGGAGTCAGAACAACAAATGTTTGGTGAATAAAAACCTTGAGTCTTACCTTTTAAGTACTTGGGCAGTATATTTCAAAATAAGAATATGTCTATGAATGTAAAACAATTAAAGTAATTTAATACTTCTTTGTAAGGAAAGGAGGCGAGTCCAACCACTTAATATCTTCCATTCCAGAAGTAGGTTTCTAAAATCTCATATCCCAATCATACGTTATAAATGCTAATTATGTGAGAGACGATACCCAAGCCACTTAATACTTCCAAATGGAAAATAGGGCAAACTCTGGTCATTTAAGACCTTAATTAAGGCAGACCCCATCATTTAAGACCTATTTCCAGAAGCTTGCTCCTCAATGGTACTATCTAGGCAACATCATATGGAATCTCATAGGTCATTTAATACTTCGAAGTGGAAAATAGGCAAACTCTTGTCATTTAAGACCTTAATTAAGGAAGATCCCCTCATTTAAGACCTATTTCCAGAAGCGAACCCGGTAGAGATATCACGTAACGTATCCCTTTGGCCATCTAATACTTCATCCGGGGAGAAGAGGTGGGTCCAACCACTTAATACCTCAAAAGCTCGAAACAGGCTCTTTGTCTTATAACCCATACTCATAATAATGTCTTACATTAGTCCGCTATTTGTAGGAACTAGCAGCCAGATTAGCTAGGCAGATTTCCCCTATAGAATTTGGAACTAACCTCGCGTCATTACAAATATTTATCATAAGGATATCTCACATCAATAAAAGTGCGCACAACTGCTGGTAGGCCCAAAGTGAAGTGCAGACTTCCGTCATGTAACTCTATTGACCTCACATTCCTATGACTTAGCCACAAATCAATTACTCTCCACACACACACACACACACTCATCTCACTATTTCATAAATATGGCCTTATAAGGAACCTTCCTTATTAAGCCTTAAATTAATAATTAGTCTATGTAAGAGTTTCCCCTTATTTTCATCACAAAATCAATTACCTTCCTAATGGGGGAAATAAATGTAAATAAATGCCTAATTAACTACGCCATATACGCAATAATTATGCGTTAATTATGTAAATAAAAATAAATAAATATTTTTGCCTAATAAGTTCTAAACGTATGGATTTTACGTTCTAAACTATCGTTAAATGTCAATTTCCTAATCAATTATGTTACAAGTCCTCTTTCTTCAAATTCCTAAGATTTCATGGGATCTTAATGTCCAAAACAGGGAATAGATATTCAAAACCAAAACTGCAATAACAGACTTGTAAATAAAATAGAAACTCAATTATTACACCAATTTAATGGAATATCTTAAACAATAAGAATTGCAATCTAAACCCCATATTCAATTCAACTCCCCTTTTTACAAAGAAATAGATAAGAATAAGTGGTGTAAACTACGAATAGAATTCATAATCTAAACTCCTTATTCTATTGAATAATCACAATTTGACCCAAAGAAGAAAGAGAAGTGGAATAGACTATGAAATTATCAAAAATCACATAAACGAAAAAAATCCCATCAAATTAATGTAAATAATTGGGAATTTCAACATATAATTAACATATCGAAATAAAAAGGAATTTGGGGTTTTCTATCTATCATATTTTCGGATTTCGTAAATCCTTAACGCATATTCAAATCCAAAAAGAAATACACTAAACAATTGCTGAAAAGAAACACTAAGGTTTCCATTCACAGATTAACCTTAGTTTCACTCAAATGGGTTTGTAGCCTTCCGATCTCTTCCAAAATCTCTCTCTTTTGATATATATACACACAATAGGGAAGAAGTATATATATTCATTAGATTCAGAATAAACGGCGAAGAATAGGATAAGAATAGATTGGAGGAAGAAGAAACAAATAGGAAATAAGTTGAATTATTACGTGAATTCTCTACGGAGTTTATGAATCTTATTAAAGAGAGATAAAAAGGGTAGAATTTCATCGTATTCCCCAAAATAAGTTGAATAAAAGTGGAAAGGATAGGGTTCTATTTATAGGAGTTGAAACACACCCGAACCGTAGGATTGAAGTAAGTAGGAAACGGGTAAATCTGAAGCGTACAACCGAATTAAACATAGTTTCAAACTCTAGCCGCCACTGACAATTTCTGTTGCCAAGCATTTGACTGCCTTTGGATGACCGGTCGACCGCTATGGTCGACCAGTTGATCTATACAGGTCGACCGCTCCTCTCATTTAGGGGAACGTTTATTTATTTCCCTTGCAATATTATTTTATTCCCTAATTAACTTTTTAACGTTAAACGTTAATTAAACTTTTAATCAGACCCTAAGTTAATTTTGAAATGTAAATCCTAAATTTGATTTCTCATTTGAATTTGAATTCAAACTAAATTAATTTAAATTTGAGAACTTCAAATGCTCATATTTTTTTGTTTGAGCTTCATTTTCATCATATTTTATATGGAAACAGATCAGAATTTCGCCACGAATGCAACATAATAACTTTCTTATTCAAATTACAACTTTTATAAAATTTCCTTATCCAACCCTTATCATCTTTAATTCAATTTACTTTATTTATTCATGATTCATTTTACATGGTGTTACATTCTTCCCCCTAAAAAAGGATTTCGTCCCGAAATCTTTCAACGGGCGAACAACGTAACTTGCAATAACATCCATGTTATACAACCAAGTTCTCTACACAAACATCTACTTAACTGATAGTGAAATGTGATTATGTACTGCAAACATGTTAAAATGAGCTTAATCCTAGCGTGAGTGTATCATCGTGTCATGTAAGTATGTATGCAAATATCCTAAACATGCATAATTTTTTTTATATGAGTGTAAAGTGATTGTGAAAACGTGTACCAACCATCTCCTACCATCCAATCTAACAATCACGATACAACCAAAATCCTAATTTTGGAGAGAAAGATTACCAGTGAAAAGCTCTGGGTGAGTGTTTTTCATTTTCTCCTCAGTCTCCCATGTGCTTTCCGCCGGATTCCCCCCATTTTACTCGGACCAACCTAATTATTTTATTGCAGAGTCTCCTAGCACCATGCTCCAAAATGTGTGCAGTGGCTCGAGGCACTGTCGTCTCCATCTCAAAATCCCCCAACTGATCAGGCTTTATTCTGCTAGCGGTGTCATATAGGTATTTTCTAAGGTGAGAAACGTGGAAAACATTGTAGACTCCTACCAACTTGTCAGGAAGCTCCAGACGATATGCCAATTTTCCTATTCTTTCCAGAATTATGAATGGTCCAACAAATTTAGGCGCCAATTTTCCAGACTTGCCAAACCAACAAACTTTTCTTAGAGGAGTGATTTTAACAAATACCATATCTCCAACCTCAAATTCAAGCTCTTCCCTTCTTTTATCCGCATAAGATTTTTGATGGTCTTGCACTACCTTCATCCTTTGCCTGACTCTACTTTTTCCATGGTATCACAGATCAAAAGGGGTCCAAGCAATATTTTGTTGGTGGTTTCCCACCAATAACTAGGCGATTTGCATGGTCGTTCATAAAGTGCTTCAAAATGGGCCATACAAATCATCATTTGATAGCTATTATTATGTAACGTATCGGTTTTGCCCGCTCGAAAATCAACATCCGTACTTCACATTGTACTAGAATGCCGCAGATTCGACCGTTCAAATCCGATTCGCCGGAGCTATAACACAATTAAGTAAATAACACAGCGGAAGAAAAGAATAATACATTGATATACAGCTTTGATACAACAGAGTGATACAATGAATATCAATATACATCAGAGATATGATACAACAAATAGCAGCGGAAAAGAAAAGATAACAACAGCAGCGGAACAATATCAATAGAAGTGATAACTCCAAAATGATCTTCAGACAAGAATGAATCCACAACTCCAAGATAAGCAACTCCGATGAATGAACTAGCTCCAGATAGTCTACTAAACCTGAATATCTGAAAAGAAACCCAACTCTAGACTGCTCGTGTGGAAAATTATGAGCACCCAGAGTTTAGGAAAGGAACAATAAACTCCGGATCAGTCATGGGACTGGTGTGAGCAACAAAAACAGTTTATCTTTAAACAACAACAAAAGAATTTAAACATTGAAATCCGCAATGCTTTTGGAAAATCAAACTACCATAAGACCTCCCACCACACACACAATGCAAACGCAGAATTGGAGGAGATTTCTTCTTATGATAGTCAAACATGCTTACTACGCAAATCATTGAATTATTATTATTAGTGCATAGTGGAAAACAATTTGAAAGTATAATATTAATCTTAGCCAGCATAGGTACCATTATACTATGCCTACTATAGCTACCATATTAGATGGCAGGTTCTACAACTAAAACCGTACAAAGTTCGTATTGGAAGAATGGATTTCCAACAAATGGTCAGGCTAAGGAACTTCCTTCCGCCGCATGGGAACGCCTCTGGCGGGACGCCCCGAGAGACAAACTGCTCTCTGCCAAACAAGGCCGGGTTACCCCTGTAACAGGTAACTCACGAATATGCCACCTCCCGGTCCTTTGGGACCTTTATCCGAGCGCTCGATATCCAACATCACACATCATAAAGAAAGTGTATCCACATGAGTAAGTATCAGGGCTCCATACCATAATACCACCCCTTTCCAGAAGGAAATGACATACCCTAAAGGGCGCGACCCTCATAACCTTGCCGCAACGATCCTGTTTCGACCATTTCCGGGATGTGAGGCCCTAACGAAGTCTCGTCCACAAAGCTACGCTTTGTCACAAAGCCATGCTTTGGGTCAACAGATGATCAACCTATGATCACAAAGATAAATGATCAAACAAATGATCATATCGCAAATGATCAAACACTGATCATCACACAGCAACACTCAGCATGCCACATTACCAAATTGGGAATATATCGCTGATAACCTTCAACTACATAACCTCTGAGCTCGTACGTCTCAGAGAAGGGTGTTAAGCTAAGAGAATAAATTCTCCGCCACCAACAGATATGTATTTGAAAGAAATCTGCTTTATATCTCAAAGTGTAATGTCAGACATGTATCCATACAAGTCTGTTCCGGGTTCGAACAGAACCGAAGGCACTTCTCACGAAGCCCTTGCAATTCCAGATAATTTCCAATCACGTCCGGACTTCCCATCACAAAGGGTGATAAAATCTCTATACCGGGGACCAGTCGGTGCAGAGACATTCGACGAGTTGTCCTTTCGTTTTTGTAAATATCCGGTCTTCAACACCGGTCTTCAAATGCTATCCATATACGACGTATCACATATTCGGAACGGTTTATATGACACAAAGGTCCTCTCCCGGCTAAACCGAATAATGAGCGCAATATTTTAAAAACATATGGATATTGGGATTTCAATTAAGTCACAACTTATAACCCAAAATCTTTCTTTCAAATGGTTTAACAAATTACCATTTTTAAATCTTTAAACAAAAAAGATTCAACCTTTACGGTTTAAACAGTTTCCACACTTTAAATCCTTTAAATAAAAGATTCATTCACAGATTTTCCAAATTAATTCCCATTTCAATTTGATTAACTCGTTAAATCTTTGAAACAAAGATTTAACTTACAGTTTTCAAAACAATTTCATTTCAAATGGTTTAAACAAATCATCATCTTAAATCTGTTAAAAATAAACAGGTTTAATTCATAGTTTTCTAAAAGAATTCATTCATAACTTAGAAACCATTTTTCAATTCAATCTTGAAATTCCTTTAACTAAATTGAAATTTCATTTCTTATATGAAAACTTTTATTCTTTTGAAAACAACAGTTTTCATTTTGGAAATCTGATTCATTCCTATGAGTCAAAATCCTTGGGTTAAATTCAAATTCCCAAAATTTTACTTTTAAATGGTTTAAATTCAGATAAACACATTTATATCATCTTTAATCCCTAGTTTCAAATCATAGGATTCAATTTCAAACTTGAATTCAAATTTAAATCAAATTATTTAAATTTTCAAAACTCGATTAAGTTATTCAAAATAACTTTTATCTTTGAAATTCTATTTCAATTTCAAATACATCCAATTTAAATTATCTGTGACTTAACCGATTTCCACGTGAAATCCATATTTGTGTGTGTAAAAGTGTAGTCCAGGGGTTGAACACAATAGTGCAACACGATGAATCATCATAGATCAAAATACAGGATATAGTTGATAAGCGATATAAACTATAACGCTTATCGTTCATGCACAGACCACAGATATATAAATATCACAGATAATAAATTACATCATAAATAATTTATCACAGATCACAACATAAATCAGGGTGTATCACAAAGCATCATATATCAGGGAATATCAACAATTCACATTCAATACAATTCAAACATCCATAAGTAAGATCAATTAATTGTTTGGAGTAATTCAAATCAGATTTAATTACTTATGAATTTACTAATCCTGGTTAATTAACATTGATAAATTACAAATCATTCTTATTTATTATTCTTTAATCATTCATAATTTAACCATTTATGATAATTTAATTAACCCTTAGTTATAATTCATTAATCTTTAATTATTAAATAATTAACCTTTAATTATTTAATTCACCATTTAATTAATTACTTTTAAATTAATTAATTTAATTAATTATTCCTCAATTACTTGGTTAATCAAACTTAAATCATTAATTAATATCTAATTTATAATCTTTAATGACCAATTCATTATCCCTTAATTAATTAATCTTAAACCTTAATTAATTAATTTATACCTTTAATTACTTATTTAATTATTTCATAATGTAATTAATTCTCAATTAACCACAATTATTAACCTCCTCGATTAATAACAAACCGGTAATTACTATCCTTAATTACTCATATAAATTAATTATCCCATAATTAATTATCTCTATTAATTAATCCCCTTGATTAATTTCTTAAGTAATTACCCAAATTACTTACTTACAAATCATTTTATATTAATTTCATTAAGTAATTACCATTTAATTACTTTTCTAAGTAATTATACTCCATTAATTTCACCAAGTAATTCCACTTTAATTTATCAAATGACTATCTTAAATTAATTAAACTAAATTTATTATCCAAAATTAATCACCTTGATTTATTGTTTATATAATCCTTAGTTAATTTTCTTCATTAACTAATAACATTTCCTAATTTCTTCCTTAATTAATTTCTAAACATAAATTAATCTAAATTATTAATTTATAAATTAATTACATAAGTCATCCTTAATTATCTTATAATTAAATCACTTCAATATCTTAATTATCTATAAGATAATCCATTTCTATATATATGATTTCATTAGCACTAAAGTGTAAAACATTACACTTTGAAATTTAAATTCTATTTTGAATCTAAGATTCAAATTCAGATTGAATTCAGATTTAAAAATTCTAATTAAACTTAGTTTTAAATTCTGTTTCAAATTTAATATTAAATTTAAAAATCTGAAACTGCCAGGCTTGTTTTACAAAAGCCTGGAACAACATTTCTCGAATCAACCTAACTGCTCCGAGTCGTCTCTTCCCCTACTTCGAGTACCACACTCGCATAACTCGAGTAATACCCGAGTCAAATCTTCGTCTCCCCCAAAGAAAGACAGAGCCAAGGAAACGTGCACGTGCACGTGTACTTCGCCGGCGTTCATCTCCGGCCTACCCCACATCGTCGAACAAGTCGACCACGCCGCGCCTACCAACTTCAGATCGACAATCCACTCGATCACGTCGCCATTCGAAATCGAACGAGAAAACCCAAAAGAGAAAACCTGGAAACATGAAATCAACCTCCCCACGAACCCTGGCAACACCACGTTTTCGCAGCTCCGTCCACCTGAATTCGCGAAATTCCGGCCATGAACTCGACTACCACCCAGCTTCCATCACACCAAACCCCGTTGAACTCGATCGTCTCTAGAAGTCGCGACGATCACATTTCCAATCAACAGACAAACTAGGGTTCTAGACATGAAACCCCCTACCGCAACTTCCATGATGAAGTATATCACCATCCACCATTTTTCTGAAGTGCTACGATCACTCCTCCATCGCTAGGCAGAACCCCGACCCTCCAAAATCAATAGATCACCAGAAACTACTCCATTTCCATTTTCTGGTCAACCCAGAAATGCCAACTCAAAACACAACTAAAAATTGTGATGTTATTCTTAAAAATCAAGTTTTTGCATGATGTTTCAGTTTATATTCTTGAATTCATAATTTAGAATGATTAAATTTTCCACTATATTGAAATTCCTCTGTTATTTTGATTTTCCAAAGCAAGATACACATCTATTTCAACTTAAATAAAGTTTAAATTTCAAGCTATGATTAAACAAGCAATCTTTGTTTTTATACTAAGTTTAATCATCAAGTAGATTAAGTAGAAATGAATTTTAAATCAAAATCTTGTGTTAAATTTTTAGACAGAGGTCATATATGAAGAATAACCTGCCCACACAATATTTTCAACATACAAATATCCACAGAGAATTCATACTTATTCACAGATATATTCAGAACAGATTCATACTTTCGAATTGTTTAAAAGTGGAGTTACTCACTTTGGTTTGCAGAAGAAAACAGAGCTGCTTTTCATTTGAACCAAGCTTTGAACTTCTAGCTGCATCCTTTCATTTAATCTCTGATTTGTAGTTGATTGTTTTAGTTGAATTTTGTTTAAGTTTTTGAACTGAAGCTCATCTCATATTTTCTCAGTTTTAAAATGATCGAAACTGGGGTGAGAAAAATTGATAGATGTATATGAAGTCACAGGGTAGATATGTTTATTTGTTTAAGCTGAGATGGTTTCTAAAATTTGGTGGCTAAGGATCCAAGCATTAATTACTTAGTACTTTTTTTTTCTTTCTTTAACTTTGTTTCTTGTTCCATACTTCAGCCGTATACATATATAAAGATATTTGGTGGCTAAAGATACTTACCTTTGTTTATACTTGTGCTTTTTGTTAGCTTGATGTTTGCATATGTGTCTTGTTTCTACTTATCTTCTTTGTCTTGCCTGTACATAAATATTTGATTTTACTTTAGTATTTATTATCTTATATTTAATTTATAAATTCAAATTATTATTATCACTCTAATTACAATATTTATTATTATCATTTAATATTATTAAACCATTCATTTACAATTTTAAATTCAAGTCAAAATATATATCTATATATTTAATATTTTCAAATTCACTCGTATATGCCCAAATACAAATATACACATATTTACAATATTTTTAATTTAAATGATTTATACAAAATATACTTGAATCCGGGGAAACTCGCTCCATTTTATCGATTTATTTTACTATTTTTATCCAAAAATAAATTTAATTATCGATTTAAAATAGATTAAAATTCGGGGTCGTTACAGATTTCCCCCCTTAAAAGAATTTCGTCCTCGAAATTCGCAGCCACGAAAACAAAGACAGATGAAGAATGTTTCATTTAATCAAACTGAACATTGATTCTGCATTTGGCTTACCAAATCAGAATATCAAAATCAGATATGAGAACGAATCTGTTTAACACTTCACAAGATACTCGGGTTATCCAGATCTACGAAATATGCAGGTGCATCGGTCAGTTCGAAAGGATAACTAACCATTCGTAGAATATATCGAAACCCAAAGAATAGATAGATATATGGATACAATTTCAAAGCTTTCAGTTTAGAACTAAAGTATACCTATCAACCATAGCAACCAAGGCAAACAATTCATCCAAACAAACAATTTTGGTTTACCCGGAGTTTACGTCCCATATTAATATATCGAATCTTCTTTCTAGATCTACCAGAAATTATCGAAGAATTGAGAAAAGATAACGAACAAAAGAGATTGATAGAGAAAAGATTGCTTCCTTTTTGTTACAGGGTATTGACCATTGCAGTCGTATTTTCCTGTCCCCTATCACATCCTCTTCTTACACTCATACTTACTATCAGTGGATAGCAAGAGAATTTACTGAGGCTTACGGACGGATATCTTAAGGATTACTCATTCTAGAGTTTACTTCACTCTATCTCTAATGAGCTACTTAATGTGTTATACTCCTGAGCTAAAGTTCAACCTTATCTCTGATACCACATGTAACGTATCGGTTTTGCCCGCTCGAAAATCAACATCCGTACTTCACATTGTACTAGAATGCCGCAGATTCGACCGTTCAAATCCGATTCGCCGGAGCTATAACACAATTAAGTAAATAACACAGCGGAAGAAAAGAATAATACATTGATATACAGCTTTGATACAACAGAGTGATACAATGAATATCAATATACATCAGAGATATGATACAACAAATAGCAGCGGAAAAGAAAAGATAACAACAGCAGCGGAACAATATCAATAGAAGTGATAACTCCAAAATGATCTTCAGACAAGAATGAATCCACAACTCCAAGATAAGCAACTCCGATGAATGAACTAGCTCCAGATAGTCTACTAAACCTGAATATCTGAAAAGAAACCCAACTCTAGACTGCTCGTGTGGAAAATTATGAGCACCCAGAGTTTAGGAAAGGAACAATAAACTCCGGATCAGTCATGGGACTGGTGTGAGCAACAAAAACAGTTTATCTTTAAACAACAACAAAAGAATTTAAACATTGAAATCCGCAATGCTTTTGGAAAATCAAACTACCATAAGACCTCCCACCACACACACAATGCAAACGCAGAATTGGAGGAGATTTCTTCTTATGATAGTCAAACATGCTTACTACGCAAATCATTGAATTATTATTATTAGTGCATAGTGGAAAACAATTTGAAAGTATAATATTAATCTTAGCCAGCATAGGTACCATTATACTATGCCTACTATAGCTACCATATTAGATGGCAGGTTCTACAACTAAAACCGTACAAAGTTCGTATTGGAAGAATGGATTTCCAACAAATGGTCAGGCTAAGGAACTTCCTTCCGCCGCATGGGAACGCCTCTGGCGGGACGCCCCGAGAGACAAACTGCTCTCTGCCAAACAAGGCCGGGTTACCCCTGTAACAGGTAACTCACGAATATGCCACCTCCCGGTCCTTTGGGACCTTTATCCGAGCGCTCGATATCCAACATCACACATCATAAAGAAAGTGTATCCACATGAGTAAGTATCAGGGCTCCATACCATAATACCACCCCTTTCCAGAAGGAAATGACATACCCTAAAGGGCGCGACCCTCATAACCTTGCCGCAACGATCCTGTTTCGACCATTTCCGGGATGTGAGGCCCTAACGAAGTCTCGTCCACAAAGCTACGCTTTGTCACAAAGCCATGCTTTGGGTCAACAGATGATCAACCTATGATCACAAAGATAAATGATCAAACAAATGATCATATCGCAAATGATCAAACACTGATCATCACACAGCAACACTCAGCATGCCACATTACCAAATTGGGAATATATCGCTGATAACCTTCAACTACATAACCTCTGAGCTCGTACGTCTCAGAGAAGGGTGTTAAGCTAAGAGAATAAATTCTCCGCCACCAACAGATATGTATTTGAAAGAAATCTGCTTTATATCTCAAAGTGTAATGTCAGACATGTATCCATACAAGTCTGTTCCGGGTTCGAACAGAACCGAAGGCACTTCTCACGAAGCCCTTGCAATTCCAGATAATTTCCAATCACGTCCGGACTTCCCATCACAAAGGGTGATAAAATCTCTATACCGGGGACCAGTCGGTGCAGAGACATTCGACGAGTTGTCCTTTCGTTTTTGTAAATATCCGGTCTTCAACACCGGTCTTCAAATGCTATCCATATACGACGTATCACATATTCGGAACGGTTTATATGACACAAAGGTCCTCTCCCGGCTAAACCGAATAATGAGCGCAATATTTTAAAAACATATGGATATTGGGATTTCAATTAAGTCACAACTTATAACCCAAAATCTTTCTTTCAAATGGTTTAACAAATTACCATTTTTAAATCTTTAAACAAAAAAGATTCAACCTTTACGGTTTAAACAGTTTCCACACTTTAAATCCTTTAAATAAAAGATTCATTCACAGATTTTCCAAATTAATTCCCATTTCAATTTGATTAACTCGTTAAATCTTTGAAACAAAGATTTAACTTACAGTTTTCAAAACAATTTCATTTCAAATGGTTTAAACAAATCATCATCTTAAATCTGTTAAAAATAAACAGGTTTAATTCATAGTTTTCTAAAAGAATTCATTCATAACTTAGAAACCATTTTTCAATTCAATCTTGAAATTCCTTTAACTAAATTGAAATTTCATTTCTTATATGAAAACTTTTATTCTTTTGAAAACAACAGTTTTCATTTTGGAAATCTGATTCATTCCTATGAGTCAAAATCCTTGGGTTAAATTCAAATTCCCAAAATTTTACTTTTAAATGGTTTAAATTCAGATAAACACATTTATATCATCTTTAATCCCTAGTTTCAAATCATAGGATTCA
Source organism: Allium fistulosum (assembly GCA_030737815.1). NCBI lineage: Eukaryota > Viridiplantae > Streptophyta > Magnoliopsida > Asparagales > Amaryllidaceae > Allium > Allium fistulosum. The sequence continues at coordinate 913,706,544 of CM060906.1, forward strand.
ATTTCAAACTTGAATTCAAATTTAAATCAAATTATTTAAATTTTCAAAACTCGATTAAGTTATTCAAAATAACTTTTATCTTTGAAATTCTATTTCAATTTCAAATACATCCAATTTAAATTATCTGTGACTTAACCGATTTCCACGTGAAATCCATATTTGTGTGTGTAAAAGTGTAGTCCAGGGGTTGAACACAATAGTGCAACACGATGAATCATCATAGATCAAAATACAGGATATAGTTGATAAGCGATATAAACTATAACGCTTATCGTTCATGCACAGACCACAGATATATAAATATCACAGATAATAAATTACATCATAAATAATTTATCACAGATCACAACATAAATCAGGGTGTATCACAAAGCATCATATATCAGGGAATATCAACAATTCACATTCAATACAATTCAAACATCCATAAGTAAGATCAATTAATTGTTTGGAGTAATTCAAATCAGATTTAATTACTTATGAATTTACTAATCCTGGTTAATTAACATTGATAAATTACAAATCATTCTTATTTATTATTCTTTAATCATTCATAATTTAACCATTTATGATAATTTAATTAACCCTTAGTTATAATTCATTAATCTTTAATTATTAAATAATTAACCTTTAATTATTTAATTCACCATTTAATTAATTACTTTTAAATTAATTAATTTAATTAATTATTCCTCAATTACTTGGTTAATCAAACTTAAATCATTAATTAATATCTAATTTATAATCTTTAATGACCAATTCATTATCCCTTAATTAATTAATCTTAAACCTTAATTAATTAATTTATACCTTTAATTACTTATTTAATTATTTCATAATGTAATTAATTCTCAATTAACCACAATTATTAACCTCCTCGATTAATAACAAACCGGTAATTACTATCCTTAATTACTCATATAAATTAATTATCCCATAATTAATTATCTCTATTAATTAATCCCCTTGATTAATTTCTTAAGTAATTACCCAAATTACTTACTTACAAATCATTTTATATTAATTTCATTAAGTAATTACCATTTAATTACTTTTCTAAGTAATTATACTCCATTAATTTCACCAAGTAATTCCACTTTAATTTATCAAATGACTATCTTAAATTAATTAAACTAAATTTATTATCCAAAATTAATCACCTTGATTTATTGTTTATATAATCCTTAGTTAATTTTCTTCATTAACTAATAACATTTCCTAATTTCTTCCTTAATTAATTTCTAAACATAAATTAATCTAAATTATTAATTTATAAATTAATTACATAAGTCATCCTTAATTATCTTATAATTAAATCACTTCAATATCTTAATTATCTATAAGATAATCCATTTCTATATATATGATTTCATTAGCACTAAAGTGTAAAACATTACACTTTGAAATTTAAATTCTATTTTGAATCTAAGATTCAAATTCAGATTGAATTCAGATTTAAAAATTCTAATTAAACTTAGTTTTAAATTCTGTTTCAAATTTAATATTAAATTTAAAAATCTGAAACTGCCAGGCTTGTTTTACAAAAGCCTGGAACAACATTTCTCGAATCAACCTAACTGCTCCGAGTCGTCTCTTCCCCTACTTCGAGTACCACACTCGCATAACTCGAGTAATACCCGAGTCAAATCTTCGTCTCCCCCAAAGAAAGACAGAGCCAAGGAAACGTGCACGTGCACGTGTACTTCGCCGGCGTTCATCTCCGGCCTACCCCACGTCGTCGAACAAGTCGACCACGCCGCGCCTACCAACTTCAGATCGACAATCCACTCGATCACGTCGCCATTCGAAATCGAACGAGAAAACCCAAAAGAGAAAACCTGGAAACATGAAATCAACCTCCCCACGAACCCTGGCAACACCACGTTTTCGCAGCTCCGTCCACCTGAATTCGCGAAATTCCGGCCATGAACTCGACTACCACCCAGCTTCCATCACACCAAACCCCGTTGAACTCGATCGTCTCTAGAAGTCGCGACGATCACATTTCCAATCAACAGACAAACTAGGGTTCTAGACATGAAACCCCCTACCGCAACTTCCATGATGAAGTATATCACCATCCACCATTTTTCTGAAGTGCTACGATCACTCCTCCATCGCTAGGCAGAACCCCGACCCTCCAAAATCAATAGATCACCAGAAACTACTCCATTTCCATTTTCTGGTCAACCCAGAAATGCCAACTCAAAACACAACTAAAAATTGTGATGTTATTCTTAAAAATCAAGTTTTTGCATGATGTTTCAGTTTATATTCTTGAATTCATAATTTAGAATGATTAAATTTTCCACTATATTGAAATTCCTCTGTTATTTTGATTTTCCAAAGCAAGATACACATCTATTTCAACTTAAATAAAGTTTAAATTTCAAGCTATGATTAAACAAGCAATCTTTGTTTTTATACTAAGTTTAATCATCAAGTAGATTAAGTAGAAATGAATTTTAAATCAAAATCTTGTGTTAAATTTTTAGACAGAGGTCATATATGAAGAATAACCTGCCCACACAATATTTTCAACATACAAATATCCACAGAGAATTCATACTTATTCACAGATATATTCAGAACAGATTCATACTTTCGAATTGTTTAAAAGTGGAGTTACTCACTTTGGTTTGCAGAAGAAAACAGAGCTGCTTTTCATTTGAACCAAGCTTTGAACTTCTAGCTGCATCCTTTCATTTAATCTCTGATTTGTAGTTGATTGTTTTAGTTGAATTTTGTTTAAGTTTTTGAACTGAAGCTCATCTCATATTTTCTCAGTTTTAAAATGATCGAAACTGAGGTGAGAAAAATTGATAGATGTATATGAAGTCACAGGGTAGATATGTTTATTTGTTTAAGCTGAGATGGTTTCTAAAATTTGGTGGCTAAGGATCCAAGCATTAATTACTTAGTACTTTTTTTTTTCTTTCTTTAACTTTGTTTCTTGTTCCATACTTCAGCTGTATACATATATAAAGATATTTGGTGGCTAAAGATACTTACCTTTGTTTATACTTGTGCTTTTTGTTAGCTTGATGTTTGCATATGTGTCTTGTTTCTACTTATCTTCTTTGTCTTGCCTGTACATAAATATTTGATTTTACTTTAGTATTTATTATCTTATATTTAATTTACAAATTCAAATTATTATTATCACTCTAATTACAATATTTATTATTATCATTTAATATTATTAAACCATTCATTTACAATTTTAAATTCAAGTCAAAATATATATCTATATATTTAATATTTTCAAATTCACTCGTATATGCCCAAATACAAATATACACATATTTACAATATTTTTAATTTAAATGATTTATACAAAATATACTTGAATCCGGGGAAACTCGCTCCATTTTATCGATTTATTTTACTATTTTTATCCAAAAATAAATTTAATTATCGATTTAAAATAGATTAAAATTCGGGGTCGTTTCATATTATATGCAAACTCAACCAAAGATAGATGCTGCTTCCAATGTCCTTCGAAATCTAAGACACAAGCTCCCAACAAGTCCTCCAAAATCCTATTCACCCTCTCTATTTGTCAGTCGGTTTGTGGGTGATATGTAGTGCTAAGGTTCAAAGAAGTTCCCAAAGCTATTTGTAGGCTCCTCTAAAATTCGCTTGTGAACAAGGGGTCCCTGTCACTGACTATGCTTATAGGAATTCCATGTAGACGAACTACCTCCTTAATATAAATATGGGTGAGGGAGGCGCTAGTCCTATTTATCCTAATCGAGACAAAATGAGCACTCTTGGTGAGTCAGTCTACAACAACCCAAACATCGTCATTGCCCTTTCGACTTTTAGGCAATCCTTCCACATAATCCATCGAAATATGTTCACACTTCCAAGTCGGAATTTCTAAAGGTAATAGTAATACCCCAGGCTTCCCTTGCTCAACTTTTATCTTTTGACATGCTAAACACCTAGCAACAAACTCAGCTACGTTCCTCTTCATTTCATTCCAAAAGAAAATTCTCTTCATGTCCTTTTACATCTTTTCACCTCTGGGATGAATAGTCATCCTTTAGTGGTGACACTTCATAAGCACATCTCTCATCAAATCATCAATCATTAGGACACAAGTACATCCATCTCTTCTCAAACATCTCTTCTCATCAACTGAGTACCTCCTAGCATGGGGAAAATGCTCTCCCTTTCTTAATTTTTCTAAATTCTCTACTAACTTCTCATCTTTTACTTGCTTATGCCCTATAAGATCCATAAAGGCTAGTCTAATCTCTATAACTGATAGAAAACCTTGGATGGGTTCTTTTGACTGTTGGAGGTTAACATTCGGGAGAAACTCTAACTGTCTCCATTCATATATAGCATCTACGGTAGAATGTCTTCGACTAAGGGCGTCGGCGACTTTGTTCCCTTTTCCAAGGGTATATTGAATACCAAAGTCAAAGGATGCCACATACTCCATCCACCTCAGCTGCTTAAGATTCAAATCGTTTTGGAAAAATAGGTATTTGAGTGATTTATGATCAGTGAATAACTCAAACCTTTCCCCCAAGAGATAATACCTCCACATCTTTAAGGCAAAAACAATGGTTTCCAATTCTAAATCATGCACCAGATACCTCTTGTCATAGTCCTATAGTTGTCTACTAGCATAGGCAACTACCTTCCCTTCTTGCATAAGAACTGCCCCTAATCATGTGCCACATGCATTTGTGAAATCTGTGAATGGCTTGGTTCCATCTGGAATAGTGAGCACAGGTGCACTAGTCAATGACTCCTTAAGCTTCTCAAATGCCTTTGTGCATCTATCATCCCAAACAAAAACTAGATTCTTCTTAGTCAATCAGGTTAAAGGGGCTGCTATTTGTGCAAAGCTCTTGATAATCTTCCTATAGTAGCCTGTCAACCCTAAAAAACTTCTAACCTCCGATGCATTGCTAGGAGTCTTCCATCCTTAGACAGCTTCCACTTTAGCAGGGTCCACTGCCAATCCTTGTTCCGAAACAATATGCCTAGGGAACATAACTTCAATTTTCCAAAAGTGGCATTTAGAAAACTTGGCTTTGAGTTGATTTCTTCTAAGGATCTTCAATACCTCCCTAAGGTGGTCCTCATGCTCCTTCTTGCCTTTGGAGTAAACCAAGATATCATCAACAAACACCACGGCAAATTTATTAAGTTGCCATATAAATATTCTACTCATTAAATCCACAAAGTATGATGGGGCATTCATCAATCCAAAAGGCTTTATTCCCATTTATAGAGCTCATGTAGTATACGGAATGTAGTCTTTGGCTTGCTTTCCTCTACAATCCTCAACTGATGGAATCCCGTTGCTAAGTATAATTGGGAAAAGACTTTAGCTCCTACAAGTTAGCCGAACAAGTCATATATTTTGGGTAGATGGTACCTATTCTTCCTTTTCAACTTGTTCAACTCCCTATAATCGTTGCAAAGTCTCAAAGAACCATCTACCTTAGTAGCAAAAAAGGAGCTCCTCACTCAAAAGTACTCCTATGGATGAATCCTTTCTTCAATAGCTCTGAGATCTGCTTATACAATTCCCTTCTTTCTTTGGAGGCCATATGTCTCAAAGGCAGAGCGACGGGCATTGCATCTTTCTTTAAATCGATTCAGAACTCGATCTCCCTACGGGGTGGGAGACCCGAGATCTTCTCGAAGACATCAAGAAATTCACAAACTACGGGTACAGATGATGGTTCTCTAACAGCAAATAGATTTAGTGAGTATAAATGGCTTAACTCAACTAAAGATTTCGGTGTACAAAGAACTTTTAGATCACGAACTCTACAATTCCTTAATCATACTACCCTCTTTTCACAGTCAAGAATGGCTCTAAAGCATGAAAACCAATCCATATCTAAGATAAGCCCATACCCTTCAAAATTTGGAATGTATGCAGCACATATAAAATCAACATTGCATATGTCTAATACCAGGTCTTTGCAAATAAGAGAAAGATGGATCGAACCCCCAATGGGATTGGAAACCTCTATTGGGTTGTTGACCATCTGGGTTTGAAGGTTTAAGAAATTTACTACATCCCTAACTATAAAGGAATGTGATGCCCCCAAATCAAATAAGGTACGAATAGTAACCCCTAAAATAAGAGTTATACCTTCTAGAGCTGCTTTTCCTTGGTCTCTTGGTGGCTTACTGGCAACAGGGACAGCTTTAATAGCGTAGGCCTGTCTGCTTGGTCCTTCGTTAGCCATCTTGGGACATTGATTCTTGTGATGTATTTTTTCGTGGCAGTTAAAGCACCTTCCTTTAAAGGCTTCCTTTAACATACTCACCTTACAATCTTTAACTTCATGACCCTTCCTTTAGCATTCTTTACACACCTTCACATCCTTCTTTAACTTCCCTGAAATACCCCACACCCCTTAATATACCCAAAAAGGCACATTAAAAGGCATGGTGCGTTGTAGGTATAACCGAAACTAACAGAGACTAAGATTCACAAGACAGAAATAGGTAAAAACAGCGGAAACTAAATAAGTACTTAATTAAAACAAGCTTCATAATTAATCCATAAATAAGTCAAATGCCAAATACAACATCCATATCTCAAAACCCATCATGTCTTATGAAATAAAAATTCATAGTCTCAAAATCAGAGTACGTAATATCCCTCATAAATAAACCAGTGCATACAAGAACAAAAGCTGAAAATAAAAGAAGTACATAGAAGAAATCTCCTCCAAGAAGAGGTCCAAGCTGCAGTAATCTACTAGCTTCTCCCTTGATTGCCTAAGGGGGAAAAGGGGGGAAATAGAGGAGTGGGTCAGACTAAAAGTATGGTGAATGATGGTAATCACTAGAGTTTTTAAGCAAGATAAAAGTAATAGACTCTACAACAGTTATAGCAAAAATAAGGATAACAAAGGAAATAGGAAAGAGATAAACATGAAATAAATATGATTAAATATTGCTCAAGATAGGTTAACTTTGATTGCTTGCACTTGTTCTGATTTAATTAGGCTGAATTCCTAATCCTGTAATTAGGATGTGACCCTAATTCTACACTGTTTGATCGGCCTGCTACTCCATAGACCTTACTATGGACCAGCCGCTATATAACAACCTACACAACAACCAATGGTATATACTGAAGATGCACAGAGCAACTACTATGGATCCAGACGACATAGCTCCCTACACAGAAGGCAATAGTGTGTACTAAAGACACTCATACTAAGCGCTTGGAACTCATACCTATTACTGAGCACCCAAATGGAAGTTGCACTCATAACTGCCACCATGCCCATGCTACCTTTTGCTCCACCTATTGGGTCTTCTTATTACCTCAACATCCAGCATAAGTGTGCCCCTCATCCCACTTCAGGCTAACGTGAGATCACCATGTGTCCATAGAATCTATAGGGGAAATGTTGTTGGTACCGGCCCTTCATCCAAAAAATATCTAGTTGCGCCCCTTATCCAAATCCCCCGTGATTTGGACTTCTATTTGACCAATTACTACCATTCTTAGCATAAGCATGCCCTAGGGAATGCTATTTGGTACAGATCCTACTTTCATCTTCTCTTATTAACTTAGGTAAATTATTTAATTAAGCTTTACACTTTTCTCTACTATCTGTGCTTATTAATTTATCCTAAGTCTTAAGATAAGCCTTATTCTGTTCCTTTTCTTATTATAACTTACGTTATAATCATGCTTATAACTTAACCCATGGTCTAAGTGTGAAAATAAGCATCTTTCATCTTTTACTCCATTTAGTTATAATTCTTTATAACTATGCCAATTATCTTTAGTTAGTCGAATTCTAATTATAAATAGGCGTAATTTCAGTCCTATTCCATTATTTATTACAATATTTATAATTTACATCTTATTTTTCTTTATTCAATATTCTTACTTATAAAATCCATATTCGTGTTTAATTTATTCTAATCCATACACGAAGAAAAGGGGGATGAAGAGAATAGAAGCTTGCATAAAATCCAAAACGTCGAAAAAGATGTAAATAAGAAATAAATAACAGTAAATAAACTTAAATAACCTAAATAGACTGTAAATCAATAAAAAGCTATGCTTAACAGTAATAAATTGTAATTAACAGAAATAATACTAAAATTACTGAAAGGAATAGCTAAAAGAAAATAGACTGAAAATAATTCTAAAAACTGTAAATAACTACTGAAAAAGGCAATTCCAAAAATTGTAGTAAAACTACAACTATTGGAAACCTTATTATTTTAAATTACTTAAAGAAATCTTAAAATAATTACAATCACTCACCTCCGGTCCTAAGCTTTTCCTTTGATCTTCCCGGATCCACTTGGAGTTGTAAAATAATTTAATTTATAACAATTTTCTCCTTTGGAAAAATTATTCCATTTAGGTTCCTTCCTAGAAAGGTGAACCCAATTGGAGAAAACCTAAAATGGGAAAAAGTGTTAGGTCTAGAGGTCTATTTATAGGTGTAGAAGTGAATCTCGGACTGTTGGATTTGGAGATTGAATACGATGCAACCACGTCATAGGATGAATAGGGGACATCGGATGTAGAAACGGGGGGACCAGATCGAAATAAAGAATGGAAATGACGTGTTCGGTGGCCGCTAATTCGTTCGACCGAATTAACATTCGTCCGACCGAATTAACATTCGTCCGACCGAATTAACATTCGTCCGCCTGCGAAAATGCAAGGCGGGTCGACCGGGCAGTCGACCGCCCCCTTGCTCAGGTCGACCTGCCGGTCGACCTATACATATTTTTTTTTGTTTCCTGCTTACTTTGTTTATTTTATAACTTGGTCATATTAGCTCGGTTTCTAACGTTCTATATGTGGAAATTGACCAGAAAATTACCACGGACACGATGGTGCAACTTCCATGGCTTAATTTTGATAATTTCACAAAGTTATTTTATTATTTAATTAATTAACAAATTAATTATTACAGGTTAAATTTCAGGTTGTTACATTCCCCTTCAAATTCTTGTTGGCCCAAAAGCTCCCCTTCTTGGACCCTCCTTGCTTTTGGGTTAGTGTAGACTTCTCCTTCTCTCTTTCCTTATCTTCCTCATTGACCATATGCAGCATCGCCCATTCTACCAACATCTCATACATGGCCCCCATAGGTACTTGGGTCAACAACATTTCTCTTAGCATGGAATTTAAGCACTTCACGAACTTCGTGGCCTTTTTCATAGGTGTGTCTATCAGGCTCATCCCAAATTTAGCCAATTTAGTAAACTTAGCTACGTACTCCTTAAGGGTAGAATCTCCTTGCCTCAGCTGAATGAACTTTTCCAATCGCAAGCTAAACTCTGTTCTAAACATGAATCTCATCTCAAATCGTTCCTTAAATTCATCCCCAGAGAATATCCTTCCTGGGTGCTCATCAATCACAAAGTTCCACCAATTCAAGGCTTCTTCCCTGAGGTGCCAAGCTGCATTCTTCTTCTTAACTGATCATCCCAACCAAGCTCTCTAATATCTTCTCATAGTTACTAATCCAAGATTTACCTTTCGAATATCCTTCAGTTCCTGAGTATGTCTTCCTTCCCATATTGATAAGGTCCTTACACAACTTAGGAAAGTCAACAGGACGGGGTGCTGACGGCCGGGGCAGTGGGTGCTACGGTGCTGCTGAAGGAATTGGAATCTACTCGACGGTCCTAAGATATTGTTTAAACCATTCAGGCATTCCACGAATGGGTAGTTTTCCGCGGGTAGGTTCCCTTGTTCGGAAGAAGATTGATTATTAGCCATATCAACCATATGTAGGTTAAACCTTTAGTGATGATCTCTTAAGATAGTATTTTCATGTTGAAAGGAAAAGAAAAGTTTGCCTAGTGTACGTGTGTATGTTCAAGAAGAGAGGGTGTGTGTGTGTAGTAAGAATTCTTTGAAAATTCTTTTTGAACATCTTTTTCAAAATAACAAATATGTATGATACGTATAATTTTCCCCCATTGATCGGGTAACCTAGGCTTTGATATCAAATGTAACAACCCACCCCGAAACAAGCCTAAATTTCGACCCAGAAAAGGCCCGTCGAAACTTAGATCCATTCCATGGCAAGCTGTTGGTAGTAAAAGGAAATAATATTGCAGAGCCATAACTAAACTTTCAGAACTCACAGCGGATGAAACAAAATATAATAGTAAAGTGTGTGAGGAATGCAGAATATGTATCTTAAGGCTAGAATGAACACTAGAGGGGGGTGAATAGTGTTTATAAGAAATTACTAAATCTTTTTGAGTTATTGTTGATTTGTACACAAATGTATGCAATATTCAGACACAGATATAACCACAGAATCAAACACAGATACAAAAATAAAGTAAATGCAGTAAAGGAAAGAACACACTGGATTTTATACTGGTTCGGAGTTACCCTACATCCAATCCCGCACAACTACGTACGGATTTCCTTTCAAAAGCAATTCAACAATTACAACCCTCGATTTCAAGGCCACGAGGTACACCCTCCAGAATCACAATCCTCTAGGTAGAGATACTTGATTTTCGGGCAACAAGTTCACCCAATTGATTTCTCAAGGCTACAATCACACCTTTTCTCACTTGATTGATTTCCAAGGCTACAATCACACCTTTTACTCTATTGATTACAAAGAAAGCCTATAACTCTGAATAACACTGAGGATCTTGATGAGATAGTGACAGAGAATCAAACCAGAGATGATATAGTTAGATTCAATGTTGATTTCGGCAGAGTGATGATAGGATTTTGAATAAGAAAATGTGGAAGAAGAAGAGAAGTGAAAAACCAGAAAATCTATATTAAAATTCGTTGAAACTAACCCCTATTTATAGAAGAACAACAACCATGTCCATTCGTGAAAGATTATGGTAAATAGACACTTCTTTTGAAATTCAAATTTTTGAATCTAACTGTCACTATGTCGACATGGGGTATTAGGGCATGTCGACATCCCAAAGCATTTTTTGATGATTTGATTTTATTTGAAAATAACCTTTATCTTATATTAAAAACTATTTAAACTTTATAAATATACTTGACTATAGATAAAATACATAGATAAATATAGAGAATAATATATATAAAATTTTACTATAATTTTATATTTAAATATAAGTATAAATATATTATAATTAAAAGATAGTTTAAAACAAACGAAGTTTAAAACAAGAGTTTATTTAAAAACAAAAACAAAGAATATTTTAAGGCTAAAACATCTTTTTGAAAATCATTTGAAAAGATAATTTTTAAGGCTAAAACATTTTGAAAAGCAGATTTGAAAATAATTCTGAAGTAGTTTTGAAAAACATTTTGAAGTAGTTTTGCAAGCTTCTTCCTGCAGAATATCTCATCATATCAGGACTCGAGAACTTGTACAAAACCAGGATGTTCGTGGGTTTGTAAGCCACTTGTCGTAGGTTTGTAAGCTACTTATCGTGGGTTTGTAAGCCACTAAAAAGGTAGAAATGGGTTCCATCCCAAAAGAAAAATGGAGTGAAGATTTCAGTGTTATTATGAAGTTTTAACATAATTCTAGACTCAATACTTATCTTGAAATCTTGAACTCTTGATAATCTTGATACTCATGAGTCTTCAATCTTGATATCTTAAATCTTTATACTGTACAGTCTTCATTCTTTGTACCTGCATGTTTAAATCCTGCATATACATATATATCTAAACTATAATGTTAGTATTTATATTTTATAATCTTATTCTAAGGTTGTTGTCATCAAAACCATCATCTCAAGGACTAACAAAGTGTACCCATTTATTTCAAAACCATAAAAATGTCATAACACAAAATCCCATAAAAGCTGTAACATAATATCCATTACAACAATTGTCTAAATCCATGGGTACACATAAAAGTAAATAATAATAAATACTGTCACTATCCAAGCTTCTACATCTCTAAGCGTCGTCACTGTCATCACTTCGTCCTGTGTTGTAGTGAGGAGGGAGTAAGAACAACAAGTGTTTGGTGAATAAAAACTTTGAGTCTTACCTTTTCAGTACTTGGGTAGTACATTTCAAAATAAGAATATGTCTACGAACTTATAACCATTAAAGTCAGTTAATACTTCTTTATAAGGAAAGGAAGTAGGTCCAACAACTTAATACCTTCCATTCCAGAAGCAGGTTTCTAATATCCTATATCCCAATCATACGTCATAAATAGCTAATAATGTGAGAGATAGTACCTAAGCCACTTAATACTTCCACATGGAAAATAGGCAAACTCTGGTCATTTAAGACTTTAATTAAGGTAGACCCCATCATTTAAAACCTATTTCCAAAAGCATCTCCTCAATGGTACTATTTGGCTAACGTCATATGGAATCTCATTGGCCACTTAAAACTTCTAAGTGGAAAATTAATAGGCAGACTCTAGTCATTTATGACCTTAATTAAAGTAAACCCCATCATTTAAGACTTATTTCTAGAAGCGGACCCAGTAGAGATACCACCTAACGTATCCCCTTGGCCATTTAATACTTCATCTGGGGAGAAGAGGTAGGTCTAACCACATAATACCTCAAAACCCCTAAGCAGGCTCTTCGACTTATGGCCCATACTCATAATGATGTCTCACATTAGTTCGCTGTTCATAGGAACATGTAGCCAGATTTGCTAGGCAGATTTACCCTATAGATTTTGGAACTAACCTCGCGTCATTACAAATATTTATCATAAGGGTATCTCAAATCAATAAAAGTGCACATACAACTACTGGTAGCCTCAAAGTGAAGTGCAGAATCATGTAACTCTATTGACCTTGCATCCCTATGATTAGCCACAAATCAATTACTATACACATACACACACACACACACACACATACACAGAGCTCACCATTTCATAAATAAGGCCTTATAAGGAATCTTTCTTATTATGCCTTAAAATAATAATTAGGATATATAAGATTTTCCTCTTATTTTCGCCTCAAAATCAATTACCTTCCTAATGGGGGAATAAATGTAAATAAATGCCTATTTAACTATGCCATATACGCAATAATTATACGTTAATTACGTAAATAGAGATAAATAAATATTCGCGCCTAATAAGTTCTAAACGCACAGATTTTATGCTCTAGACTAGCCGTAAATGTCAATTCCCTAACCAATTATTATTGCAAGTCCTTTTTCTTCAAATTAACAAGATTTCATTGGTTACTATTGTCTAAAACAGGGAATAGATATTCATAACCAAAACTGCAATAACAGACTTGTAAATAAAATAGAAACTCAATTATTACACCAATTCAATGGAATATCTTAAACAATAAGAATTGCAATCTAAACCTTATATTCAATTCAACTCCCCTTTTTACAAAGAAATAGATAAGAATAAGTGGTGTAAACTACGAATAGAATTCATAATCTAAACTCCTTATTCTATTGAATAATCACAATTTGACCCAAAGAAGAAAGAGAAGTGGAATAGACTATGAAACTATCAAAAATCACATAAACAAAACAAATCCCATCAAATTAATGTAAATAATTAGGAATCTCAGCATAGAATTGACATATCGAAATAAAAAGGAATTTGAGGGATTTTATCTATCATATTTTCGGAATCCCAAAATCCCTAAGGCATATTCTAATCCAAAAAGAAATACACTAAATAATTGCTAAAAAGAAACCCTAAGGTTTCCACTCACAGATTAACCTTAGCTTCACTCAAATGGGTTTGTAGCCTTCCGATCTATTCCAAAATCTCTCTCTTTTGATATATACACACACAATAAGGAAGAGGTATATATATTCGTTAGATTCAGAATAATTGGAGAAGAATATGATAAGAATAGATTAGAGGAAGAAGAAACAAATAGGAAATAAGTTGAATTCTTACTTGGATTTTCTATGGAGTTTCTGAATCTTATTAGAGAGAGATAGCAATGGCAGAATTTCATCTTATTCACCAAAATAATATGAATAAAGATAGGGTTATATTTATAAGAGTTGAAACACACTAGAACCGTAGGATGGAAGTAGGTAGGAAACGGGTAAATCTGGAGCGTACAACCAAATGGAACATAGCTTCAAACCCTAGCCACCAATGACAATTTCTGTTGCCAAGCGGTCGACTGCCTTTGGGCCTTCGGTCGACCGGTTTGCCTATATAGGCCGACTGCTCCTCTTATTTAGGGGAATGTTTATTTATTTCCGTTATAAGATTATTTTATTCCCTAATTAACTTTTTAATGTTAATTAAACGTTTACTTTGCCCGTACGTTAATTTTTGAGATTTAAACCCTAAATTAGATTTATCATTTGAATTTGAATTCAAACTAAATTAATTTAAATCTGAGAACTTCAAATGCTCATAACTTCTTTGCTTGAACTCCGTTTTCAGCATATTATACATTGAAACATATCATAATTTCACCACGAACGCAACAGAATAACTTTCATGGTCAAACTCCAACTTTTATAAAATTTCCATATCCAACCCTTATCATATTTAATTCAATTTACTTTATTTATTTATGATTCATTTCATGGGGTGCTACAATGTCGCCAATAGAGAATTCCAATTCTCTGTGTCACTTACCAGCGTAACTCTTTCGTCTATCTTGAGCAGCTTTCATTCGTAACCGAGTAATCTAAATCTTTTCTAAAGTCTCCCTAACCATCTCTAGCCCAAGTATCAGCTTCTTGCCCGCTTCCTACCAATAGGAAAGAGTATTGCACGGTCGACCATATAAAGCTTCAAATGGTGCCATAACGATGCTAGGTTGATAATTGTTGTGGTATGCGAATTCACCGAGATGGAAGTGATCATCCCACGAACCTCCAAAGCCTAATATGCAAGCACGCAAAAGATCTTCTAAAATACGATTTACTCTCTCGGTTTGGCCATTAGTTTGAGGATGATAAGCTGTTCTGAGGTGCAGCTCTGTCCCTAACGCCTCCTGTAAGCTCTTTCAAAACCCACCAGTGAACAATGAGTCTCGGTCACTCACAATGCTATTTGGCACATAGTGGAATCGTACAATCCATCTCACATACAAGTCGTCCAGTTTGGCTGCCGTTCTGCTTGATTTAATGGGTATAAATCTGGCGCTCTTAGTCATTCGATCGACTATGACCCAAATGTTGTCGTCCCCTGCTCGAGTCTTCGGCAGTCCATCTATGAAATCCATTGATACTTGCTCCCATTTCCACTCAGGAACTTTTAGCGATTTAATAAGGCCACTAGGCTTCTTCGGCTCTGCCATAATCAACTGATAGTTCATGCATTTAGAGATAAATGTCCCAACGTTTTTCTTCGTCCCTTCCCAATAGTAGATCTGTCTTATTTCGCGGTAGATCTTATTACCACCAGGATGAATAGTCAATCTCGAATTATGGCACTCGCGAAGCATCTTATCCCTCAACCCATCGACATCGGGTACAAATAATCTCATGTCCTTACGAAGCCAACCGTATCAGTCGAGTCCGTATTGTCTCAGATCCTCAAACTCTACTCCTGCTTCAATCTTGGAAATGATTTCAGCTAATCTAGCATCACGCCTCCGACTAGTACCAGTCCGTTCTATAAGAGTAGGTCTGATAGTCAAGCTCGCCAACATTTCTGGCTCTAGCTCGCATCTTGGTCGAAAATCATACCCGACTATATATTCTAACTGTGTCCACTCTAGGGACATAGCTCCCAAGCTGGCATGTCTCCTACTTAAAGCATCTGCAACTGCATTACCTTTAGCTGGTGTATATGCAATATCAAAGTCATAGGAGGCAAGGAACTCTAACCTCTTTGCTGGCGAAGGTTAAGATCCTTCTACGAAAAGAGGTACTTCAATGATTTATGATCAGTGAACAGGTCAAACCTCTCTCCTAAAAGATAGTGCCTCCACATGTTCAGCTCCAACACAATCGTTGCCAACTCTAAATCATGGGTCGGGTATTTCTTCTCGTGTGGCTTCTGCCGTCGACTAGCATATGCAATAACCTTGCCGTTCTGCATCAATACCGCACCCAATCCGGTACCATATGCATCCGTGTATACGGTCATCTCCTCGCTTCTGTTCGAAATAGCCAATACTGGTACACTTGTTAACTTTTCCTTTAGACTCACAAATGCTTGTTTCATCCTACATCCCAAGTAAAGGTCTGATTCTTTTTCGTCAAATGAGTCAACAGTGTTGCTACCTTAGAGAAGTCCTGGATGAATCATCTGTAATATCCGGCTAAACCCAAGAAACTTCGCAAATCTGTGGCATTTTTGGGTCGAATCCAATCTTGGATGGCTGCAACTTTTCAGGATCAATAGCAATGCCTTACTCAAAAATGACGTGAATAGAAAATCGCACTTCTTTCTTCCAGAAGTGACATTTAGAAAACTTTTCCTTCGGTCGGTGCTTTCTCAACACTTCCAATACAATCCTCAAGTGTGTATTGTATTCCTCCTTCGTTAGTGAGTAGACAAGAATATCATCGACGAACACAAGCACAAATTTATTTAGCTGATCCTTAAAGATACAGTTCATGAGATCCACAAAGTATGATGGCGCATTGGTTAGCCTGAACGGCATAACCAACCACTCATAGAAACCAAAAGGCGTATGGAATGCTGTAATTGGTACACTCTTTTTCGCTACTCTTGGTTGGTGAAACCCCGTCACAAGATCCAACCGAGAAAACACTCTAGCACCATGAAGCTGATCGAACAAGTCATCAATACGTTGGAGTGGATACTTGTTCTTCTTTCTCATTTTATTCAGCTCACGGTAATCAACACATAATCTAACGGATTTGTCCGCCTTCATGGCGAATACTACAGGTGCTCCCCACTCAGATATACTTCTGCGAATGAACCCTTTTCGCAAAAGATCATTCACTTGCACCTCAAGCTCTCTCTGCTCTTTAGGTGCCACCCTCCTTAATGGCATCACTATCGGTCTGGCTTCTTTAACTAAATTAATACAAAACTCGATCTCTTTGTGTGGTAGATGTTCGATCACCTCCTCAAAATATGTCTGGATACTCCCTATCAATAGGTACTGTCAATAACTTATATAGAAAGCTAACCATAACCTATATAGGCAGCCTACACTACTCTCCGCTCATCATCCATCCCTATCGTTACCAACAACTTCTCTCAATCCACTACTACTCAGTATCTACTAAGCCTGTCCATCCCTACAATGATACCAAACCAACAATACCCAAACCAAAACAATCACAATCAGAAGAGAATCCATGACTCAATAAGACCAAACCACGACTAACCATATACAGGCTAGTGGAGCCTCTAATAGGGTTTGTTAAAATCAAAGGTCAGTCAACAATTTTGAGTCTCAACCCCAGTCTATCTACTAGGTCACTAGATATGAAGGAGTGTGATGCTCTAGTATCAAATAAAAATTGAATAGGAACATCATAAACATAAATCATACATTGAATAATGATGCCCTTCTCCTTCTCTTTCGCCGATGGAGCATTCAACAAAGTCGGAATGACATTGATAGCAAATGCTTTCACCACTTGCTTCTGCTTAGGCAACTCAGGACAGTTCTTCTTGATATTTCCTAGCTTGTCGCAGTTGTAGCACCTTTTCCCTTTACCTTTTTAGTCTCTACTATAATGACCCTTCTCTCTGCAAGTGTAGAAAATCACTTCGGATTTGACTTTCTTTTTCTGGCCATCTTTATTCGAAAACTGCTTCCTCTTATCGTTCCCCTTCTTTTTGCCTCCCTAGCCCGATTTCTACTTTGGCTCTTCTTTAGGAATGACCTCCTTCTGCTTCAGATATAGGCTTTTATGTCTCAGGGCCTTCCCAATGATCGCTTCAAAAGTCCCGTCAAGGTGATTCATGAGCTTTTCACCCAAATGATCATTCAAGCCAATGATGAACTTATCATTCTTCTTTGCTGGGGTATCAATAAAGGACATCCCATACTTCGATAGAGCATCGAACTCAACTACATACTCGGAGACAGTCTTGTCCTCTAGCTTCAATTCCGCAAATCGACGGAACAGTTTTGACCTCTGGGCGATCGGAATAAACTTCTCTTCAAATCTAGCCTTGAACTTCTTGAACTGATCCCAAGTGAACTGATCCTCGGGTGTTGTGTGCATTTCTACCACCGAACCAAAAAGCAAGTCCAAACTCTCCTTCAAAACTCATGACCGAACCAACCTACATCCGGTCTCCCACCGAACCAACCTACATCCGGTCTCCCACCGAACCAACCTACATCCGGTCTCCCACCGAACCAACCTACATCCGGTCTCCCACCGAACCAAAAAGCAAGTCCAAACTCTCCTTCAAAACTCATGACCGAACCAACCTACATCCGGTCTCCCACCGAACCAACCTACATCCGGTCTCCCACCGAACCAACCTACATCCGGTCTCCCACCGAACCAACCTACATCCGGTCTCCCACCGAACCAACCTACATCCGGTCTCCCACCGAACCAACCTACATCCGGTCTCCCACCGAACCAACCTACATCCGGCCTCGCCAAACCAACCACCGGACCAACCTCACCGAACCAAACCCCCGGACCAAGCATTACCGGTCCAAACCATCGCACTCCTATCACCGAACCATGGTATGCCGAACCAAGGTGTGCCAGGCCAGATTGCATCAGCCCAGGCCCACCAGCAGCTATATACATCCAAGACCCCTGCTCCCAACCTCACTCTATAAATAGAGGGGCAGGGGTACAACAATGGGGACAAGTTTTGAGAGCTCAAGCACGGAAGGAACTCTTCAAACAACTTTCTTTTACTCGTATCAAAGCTATGTACTTGTAATCAAAACTAGAGAAGTGAAATAACATATAAAGTGGACGTAGGCACATTCTGGCTGAACCACTATAAACTTGCGTGTCTTTTTACAGTTTAGTCCCTGCTTTTCATATATTTGCATAAACCTCCAAAATCACTAAGAACAACATAAGCTCTATTAAATCATACAACTTTGAGGTGTTTGTCCATTTTTTGTGCAAACATTTTTGGTGCTTTCACTGAGAATAAGGCTCGAAGCTTCAGCTTCATCCGCTTAACAAGTTTTCCTGACAGCATCGTTCGCCACTTGGAAAACATGCTTCCCAAACAGAGAAAAGATGTTAACAAAGGAAAAAACATCGCATCCAGCAGTCTTCCTGATCCAGCTGCCGCGAATCAAGTAAATCGTCCTCCTCCAGCAACGGTAACAAATGAAGGACAGGCTAACCCAACCACTCCTGCCACAGAACAGCCTGCAGCAATTACTAGGGCAGATTTGGACAGAGTTGTTGTTGAAGTAACTAACCGCTTCACGTCCCAGCAGGAAGCCTTGGTGGACCATCTCATGTCACGCTTGAGGGACGCTGAAGAATCCAACCGCAACACTGAATCATGGGGCGAGTCCCAGTCTGGAGGATCTCAGAGACAGCAAAGATCTTCCTTCTTCGAAGGAGCTAACGGCAGAAGTAGCCGTGGTAGGAGCCGAGACCGAGCACAGCCCGAAGTTAGGCCTGAGGAAACGTTTGGTACCGAACCCAACAGGGAAGGTACCGGACGAAGGTCAACTGTAGCTGAGCCTGTCATGCTGCCTAACCACAGAAACACCAGTGAACGGGGCCGAGCTAGAGTTCAGCCCGAAGTTGGACCCGAGGAAGTGCTTAGATCAGAACCCAACAGGGGGAGATCAAGGCAAGGGCCAACTGTAGCTGATCCAAGCATGCTCCCAGAAGATCAAAGGCAGCCACTGGAAAATATGAGGAATGATAGACGATACCATCCCTACAGGTTATCTGGACGGAATCAATCCCACAGAACAGAACCAAACTCATTTCTATCTGCTCCAAGTTCTGATGAAAGGATGGCACGCTTATTCAGAGAGTGTGTCCAACGGGAGCAAAGAGATCGAGGGATAGGCGCTAGGGTAACCAGCCCTTTCGCCCGCAATATCGAAATCGCTATCACCCCCCGAGAATGGAAGATGCCGACAATGGAACCCTACAAAGGAACCTCCGATCCCGTTGTACACTTACAGAGGTACACACAGCATATGCTCATGAGTGGAGCAACAGAGGGAGTACTGTGCAAATGCTTTCCGCTCTTCTTAGCAGATCTCGCTACCTCCTGGTTCTGTCATCTACCCCAAGGATCCATCAGCTCATGGGAAATGTTAAAAGAAAAATTCATCAGTCAGTTTCGCATTCATGTGGAGCAACCTAAGGACGCTTATTCCTTATCCAGCGTCAAACAGAAACCTGGAGAAAAGCTGCAGCAATACCTAACCAGATTCAACGCCGCAGCAGCCGCAGTTCAAGATGCCGATGAGAAGCTTATCCTAATGGCCCTCTGCAGTGGGGTGCATCCGGACACTAAATTCGCTAGAAGATTGACAAAAGAAAAACCAGCTACTTTACCCGATTTCTTCCATGAGGCCGGGAAATACATGAGGCTTGAGGACGCTGCCATTGAGGGGCAGTCAGGACAGCAAAGTAAGACGACCCATGGCAACGCCCCTGCTGTGGCGAGGGACGTTCGAAGAAATGACTCCAGAGACAATGCTGGGGGCAAGAAGGTAGAAAAACGCCTATATCGGCCAGGACCAAGATTCGACTCTTACACCCCTTTGAACGAGACCGTCGAAAATATCTTCCTTGCCACCCAAGGCGAAGTTAGATACAAACGCCCACCATACAAGAAGGAATCAGATAACGCACAGAAGTCTGGAAAATTCTGCCGCTTCCACGAATCTCACGGACATGATACCAACGAATGCCATCATCTCCGAGATCTGATTGAGGAACACATCAGAAGGAAGAAACTGGAACGCTATGTAAAAAGTCAAGACAGGACTCCAGCTCCTGCCAATGAAAACCCAAGGCTACCCTCACCAGGGACCGACAGAGGAAACCACAACGCTAGCAGCTCTAGTCAAGAGAAGATAGTGGTCCATACCATCTCAGGAGGTCCGCACGTCGCAGACAGAAGTTGGAGAGAGATGGAAAGATATGGGAAGTCGCTTAGAGACAATAAAGACTGTGTCAATACGGTTATAGAAGAGCGCCACCCAAAGCGGAAAGAAAGTGATGACATCACATTCAGTAAACGCGATCTGGAAGGAAGACAGTACCCTCACATGGATCCCATGGTTATCTCTGCCCGACTCGGTCCCGCCGAAGTTTACCGAATCTTGGTAGACACTGGAAGCTCTGTAAATATCCTGTTCAAACACGCATTCGACAAAATGAAGCTATCAGTAAAGGATGTATCTCCCTGCGATAAACCACTACACGGTTTCACTGGAGATGCGAAGATGCCCCTCGGGCAGCTGGACCTCTTTGTTGAGATTGGAAGTCATCCCCGCTCCGTTGTAAGGAAACAGACGTTTGTGCTGGTAGAGAACCATTCGGCCTACAACGCCTTCTTAGGAAGACCAGCCTTGTCTGACTTCCAGATTGTCCTAGCCCCATGGTGCCTGAAAATGAAATTTCCAACAGACAATGGGGTAGGGGAAGTGGAAGGAGACCAAGATATTGCACGAGACTGCTATGTAACCGAACTTCGCAACAACCACAGGAGAGATAAAGGGAAAGGTGTAGAGATTGCCCTCTGCACAAAAAGCCTTGAAGCATAGCAACTAAAGAAAGCCCCTCCTCTTCAGTACACCAGCGACCCTTTCAATGAATTAGACCCTAGGGACAAAGAGGAGGAGGCCACCGCCGAGCCTGCAGAGGCTATGGAATTTATATCTGTAGACAAGCACGACTCAAGTAGGCTACTTAAAATTGGGTCCCAGCTGAAAGCTGAATTGAAGGAACAACTCATTGATTTTCTCCGCCACAACTTGGATGTATTCGCTTGGTCACACGCTGACATGACCGGAATCTCCCCCGACATAGCGTGCCACGTATTAAAAATTGATCCTACCAAGGCGCCTGTAAAACAAAAAAAGAGAAGTATGGGGGCAGAGCGATCAGCAGCCCTCGATGAAGAAGTAAAGAATCTACTCGCCAATGACTTCATACGAGAAGCTATTTACCCAGAATGGATCGCCAACCCGGTACTAGTAAAGAAGGCTAATGGGAAGTGGCGAACCTGCATTGACTTCTCCAACCTAAACGACGCCTGCCCAAAGGATTGCTTCCCGCTTCCCAGAATCGATCAACTTGTAGACAGCACAGCCGGGCACGAACTCCTGTCTTTTATGGATGCATACTCAGGATATAACCAAATTCCTATGCATGCTCCCGACCAAGACCACACTAGTTTCATCACCGACCGGGGTTTATACTGCTACAAAGTGATGCCCTTCGGACTTAAAAATGCAGGAGCCACCTACCAGCGCCTCGTCAACAAGATGTTTGCAGGGCTAATAGGACGAACAATGGAAGTATATGTAGACGACATGCTGGTAAAATCACGGAAAGCCAAAGATCACGTAAGCCACCTAGGCGAAATGTTCCAGGTACTTCGACAGTATGGAATGAAGTTGAATCCACTAAAGTGCTCCTTCGGAGTGTCATCGGGAAAATTCTTAGGATTCATCGTCCATGCCCGAGGGATAGAAGCAAACCCTGAACAAGTCCGAGCATTAAGGGACATCAAGATACCTTCCACCCGAAAGGAAATGCAAAGCCTAAATGGAAAAGTGGCTGCCCTAAGCCGATTCATCTCCAAAGCAACGGACAAGTGCGTCCCCTTTTTCGAAGCTCTAAAGAAAGATAAAGGAAAGTTCGAATGGACGGACGAATGCTTAACCGCTTTCCTTAACCTAATCGAACACCTCCAGAAACCACCGGTACTCTCGACCCCAAGCGAAGGCGAAGAATTATACCTATACCTTGTTGTGTCATCTCACGCTCTAAGCGCTGCCTTGGTAAGGGAAGACAACCGCACGCAACGACCAGTTTACTTCGTCAGTAAAAGGTTTACTGGGGCAGAAGTCAGATATCCTAAGCTTGAAAAGTTAGCATACTGTTTACTAATCACTTCACGAAAGCTACGTCACTACTTCCAATCCCATTCCATCAAAGTTCTGACCGATCAACCACTGAGGCAGGTACTCCATCGTCCCGACACTTCCGGGCGACTACTTAAATGGTGTATTGAGCTGAGTCAATATGATATCACCTATCACCCTCGCACCGCCATCAAGGGACAAGCCATGGCTGATTTCATTGCAGAATTCACTACCAACGAGGATAAGGAGCAACTGGAAATAACAGAAGATATCAAGTGGAATCTCTTTGTGGACGGTGCATCTAACGAACAAGGCTCGGGGGCAGGTGTGGTAATAATCACTCCCAGGGGAAATAAACTGCACTATGCTATAAGGTTGGAGTTCGCTGCCACCAACAACGATGCAGAATATGAAGCAGTAATAGCCGGATTAGAAATTGCTATCGAGATCGGAGCCAATTCTTTGTGTCTTCACAGCGATTCCCAGCTTATTGTTAATCAAATACTAGGGGAATTCCAAGCTCGAGAAGAACGACTCATAGCATATCTAAAGAAGACCAAGTTGCTTCTCAGCCGATTGGACCACTACTTAGTCAAACACATCCCTCGGGAAGAGAACCAAGAGGCCGATGAATTGGCAAAGCAAGCAAGTATGAGAGACGTCGCCATCTTCGGGGCAGTAACTGTCTCAAAGCAAACGATCCCAAGTTTTGAGCAAGTGAATCTGATAGTTGCAACCGAAGAAGCAACTTGGATGACTCCCATCCAAGACTACCTACAAAATGGCACACTACCCGACGGGCGTAACGAAGTCAAGAAAATCTTGAGGAAAGCATCCCGCTACACAATACAAGGAGACATCCTCTATCGGCGTGGGTTCTCTAACCCATTGTTAAGGTGTGTCGCCGGAAGGAAAGCCAAGGAAATCTTATCCAACATTCATCAAGGAAGCTGCGGAGATCACACCGGAGGGCAAACGTTAGCAAAAAAGATACTCCGATACGGATATTTCTGGCCCACCTTAAGCAAGGACGCCTTAGATTTCGTCAAGAAGTGTGACAGATGCCAAAAATTTGCTAAGATCCCACGGCTACCAACAACCGAGATTACTCAGATGACCAGCCCTTGGCCCTTTGCAGTATGGGGAATTGACTTAATCGGTGAACTGCCAATGGGTCGAGGCGGCGCCAAATATGCTATAGTAGCAGTCGACTATTTCACCAAATGGGTGGAAGCAGAACCTCTAAATAAAGTATCTTCAGCGAAAGTTATCAACTTCTTAATCAAAAATGTTCTGTGCAGGTACGGAGTCCCACTAAAAATCATATCAGACAATGGACTTCAGTTTGACAGCGAGGAATTCGCCAACTGGTGCCAAGAACACGGAATTCACAAAAGCTTCTCATCCGTAGCATATCCCCAAGCAAACGGATAAGTCGAAGCAGTCAACAAAATTCTGAAAACTCTGATCAAAAAGAAGCTCGAAAAGTCAAAGGGCGCTTGGGTGGATGAACTCCCTACGGCACTATGGGCCTACCGCACATCTTTCAGAACATCAACAGGGCACACTCCTTTCTCTTTGGCATACGGATCGGAGGCTATGCTCCCAGTTGAAACCATTGTGCCTTCCCACCGTAGGATCCACTATAACCCAGAAGAGAACGAAGAGCTCCTCAACATGTCTTTGGATCTAGTCGAGGAGAGAAGGAATGATGCAGTCCTAAAAACAGCAGCCCACAAGCAAAAGGTGGCAGCACAATACAACTCCAAAGTCAAGCATCGTACCCTACGAGAAGGGGATCTTGTCCTCAAGCGAATCTTCCCTCGCCCCGGAGCACTAGACCCAATCTGGGATGGACCATATGTAATTCATAAAGATCTCCACAACGGAGCCTATATTTTGTCAACAGTGGACGGAGAGGTGTTCCAGAGGGCATGGAACATCCAACACCTCCGTCGATACTTTTCTTAACTTGTATTGCCCATATGAAGTGAATTAGCAAAGAGAATCAGTGGACGTAGGCATTTTTTCGTGCCGAACCACTTTAAAAAAGCCTTGTCTCTTTTATAACTTGTTCCTTTGTATCTTGGCTGCTTGTTAACTTTATCCTTTTCTGTTGAACAAAATCCTGAGCATATAGCATTTCTATTCAAAGCACTCCACAATGCAACTTCACGTGGACAAGACCCAACAGGTACTATGCGAATCTATGCCCTCGCCAATGAGACACTTTTGCTCCAGCATCCCTCTGCTGCGGGTTAACTCATTGCTCGCGACGGCCCTTAAAGACAACAGTAATGAGCCGATTATAAGCCACCGAGAAGGCCGACTATAGCCGAGGCAGCTCATTACGGCGTTAGGCTCGCCGGCAACTGTGAACCGATTATAAGCCCCAACATAAGGTGTGGCCAGCCAGGGGCAGTTCACAGTTGACGATCGGCACCCACGCTAGCCGGCCACAGTAAGTCGAATAATACCCATGAGTACGGGCCATAATGGCCCGGGTAGTTACTGTGCGCGATCTCGGCTCCGGTGTGTCTTAAGTGCGGCTGTGGTAAAAAAGAATTAACTCCCCGCGGAGGCGTAAGATGGGTGACAAATGTCTCCAAGACCCACAGCTAGGGAAAGTGACTACAAAACCCGTTTGCCACGAACTTAAGCACATCGAAGGCCTTCCGTGACTGGAAGTTTTACTATTTCACATATTTCAATTTTACTTAAAAAACTTTCCTCCTATCCTCTATAACAAACCATAAAGTACAGGATGCAGGGTAAGAGATACCCGCCAATGGATGCAGAGATTCATAATCAGATGGCAGGGCATTCAACCGCTTTCCATGCTTGGTCATACAAGATATTCGAAGCTGCCATTTACAAACAGAACATGAAAGGCGGTATTTTCTTCCTTTATGTGCAGATGCATGACTGTAATTTAATTTTTTCACACCACACGCTAACATTGCAAGTCATGAGATTATGATTTAAAACCAGAATCTGACATCAAACACAATTTAATTACGAGAATATACACAGCTATATTTCTCATACGACATGTCAAAACAGCAACAAACATTCAAGAAACGACAAAATCAGCTTTAAGTTAAAAAATTACACGTCAAGAATAATGTTGATTATTACAAGTAGCAAGAATTACAACTTAGAAGTTACTCTACTGTCTTAAGACTAACAGATACAACAATGCCAAACCTACAAAAAGAATTTTCCAGGTCTAATCAGGGAGCCGGTTGCGTCAAAATCTTGTCCTTGCTCTTTTGCCCGCCTGTCCGGTCATAAAAAGGATTCATTAGTGATAAGTAACCAAGTTAACGGAAAGACTAGAAAGGAAGACTTACCAGCACCTGCTTCTTGACCGTCCTAGTCGTCATCCTCTACCTGCACACCTGCCTCTTCAGCAGCAAGCAGCCGCATACCCTCCTTTACCGCCGCTTTCTCCTCCTTGGTGAACTGGGCAGTGACCACATCCATACTGAAGACCGTTCCACCCTCTTTATCTGCATCAGCCTTAGCCTCCTCCAAAGCCCGAAGATAGATCTTGGCCATGACCCTGGGATAATCATCCATCCAAGAGAGATTGCCCTGCTTCCAAGTTCGGAAATACATGTCCTGGAGCATGTCATCCATCATTCCCTCATTCTCCTCAAACTCCCTCATCCGGGCATCGGAAGCCGACAACCTTTCGACGGTAGCATCTCTCTCCAATCTGTATCTCGAGCAATCAGCCTGAAGGGACCTCCGCATCACCTCCATCTCTTCCCTCAACTTAGCTTGAGCAAGCTCTGCAGCCTCAAGTTTCTCGGACAATTCCTCCACCTGCTCGAGATCCGCTCTCCGAACCTCATCCACCGTGGCAATAGCCATGTCAATCCGCTCTTTGCAAGCAGCTTCCATTTTCCGCAGTTCGGCCCGACTGGCCTCTTCCATGGTTTTCCTTAGTCGCCCAGTAGCAGCCTCATGCTGAGAAATCTGGATAGCCTGATCCGGAAGCTGTTTGGCCTGATCCGAAACCACCAATCGAAGTCGGATATTGGCGCTCCCAATCTCCTCTCCGGCCTTAACCAGCCGAGCATGATGCCCCATCAGCTTCTTGATCTCCTCTGCCACCCGATCAATATTAGCCTTGGCCTCGTCTCCCATAGTGACTATACGAGTAGTGAGTAGATCGAGATCTAAGGCCTTGGCTTCGTCAAGTACTCGTACCATGGGGTTACGGGGGAGAAGATGTTCACCAGTGACTTCGTCGAAAGTAATATCATGAGAACTGGGATCCAGATCAGGATGACCCGCAAATGGATTACGGGCCAAGTCGGGACGGTCGATATGAATAACAGAAGGGTTTCCGGACGGGTGCGGAGAAGGTGCAAACTCGCTACCCTCCTCAGTAATGTCATGAATAGGCTGAGCCGGAGGCTGAGGACCGGGCGAAGTTTCGGATAAAGGATGACTCCTCTTCCTCTGTTGAATACCCTCTTCGATGACCCCAAGAAGAGGACGGTATCCGACTACATCCCTGGAGCGTTGGGTTGAGGGCTTCGGCTTAGCAGAAATTTTGGAAAGTTTATATTGCTCAAGCCTGTGTCGAAGGTCTGAAGCTTTGGACGTCTTGCCTGCCCCTAATATAAAGAACAAATGTCACAATCTTACATCACTATACGATTCGAGAAACGCGGTAAATTACAAGTTAAAAAAGGAAGAGAAACACAGCTATGGTTGTACAAACCCTGGGGAGGAGTGGGATACTGCAATAAGTCCTGGATTTCATTCCAGGATGGGAGCGGATCATAAAATATTCCTAAGTCCCTATCATTTATGAAGCATGCAGGAGTCAAGAGTTCACCTTGAGTCGTCGGAGCCACCTTGACTGGAATGGTCGGAGAAGACTCACTTGCACCAGTCCCGGCTTTGTCCGCCTTCCCGGTCTTCTCTGCCAAAGCCGGATCCTCATCCAACCCCTCAAAAGCCTGGTGGAACGCATCATCCGTCCACTCCTGGATCTCGCCCGCTTGCCCAGGAAGTAGGGCCCCGATGCCATCGCCACCTTTGTCACCATCCCGACCATCTCCACCCTCGCCTCTTACCTCCTCTATGTCTTCCTCCTCCCGGGTAAGTGGACAATTGCTGGGGGAGGGGCCGTCCGATTTCTTGAGTTTCTTACCTCCGACAGCTGGAGGTTTTGTGAAAGGCTTCCTCTTGCTACTCTCTGCCGTAACACCTTCCTTGGTCTGAGCAGCCGCCCTCTCCTCCGCCGTTTCCCTCAGCTTAACTACAGACTGCTGCGGAAGGATCAAGTTATATTCCAGAAGAATCGCATTTCTAATCAAGAAGGCAGATGATCTGTATTTCCCAAGAATGGCTTCTATCTCAGCCGCCGTCTGAACCAGGCGGTCAGTCTCCACAACCGGAAAGCCACCTGTCGCTAGCAAAAATGAGAAAGTATGAGAAGAAGCATCGCAATCGGAATAAAAATTATAAGTAAAAGCATCAACTTACATCCAGAGGTAAAGCGCCGGATGGAGACGGAGTCGTCCCTAACAAAGAACCACTCTTTCTTGAACATGCTGAATTTAGAGTACAGGTCCAGGACCGGCTTGAAGGTCACAGCGGACTCCAAGCTAATATATGGGGACCCCTTCTTATAGCCCCTTAAATTATACAAGTACCGGATCTCCCGGTTGGAGGGAGCGCGACCATACTTCCTCCGAAAAATAACGAAAAGGCTCACCAGTATGGCGTAAGAGTTGGGCTGAAGCTGGAATGGGGCCACCTTCAGATACGTGAGGAAGCTGACTACCCAAGCATTGAGAGGCGGGATAGCACCACACATGCAATGGTACCTACTATAAGCAAAGTATCCTTCAGGAGGACTGTATGGCATGACTCCTGGGCCCGGCAGCAGCATGAGGGCTCTATCGATCCCAAAGGAACGAGATATAACATCGAGTTGCTCCTCTTTGAGAGAGCTAGGAAAGCAGTCAGGCGGGGAATCCAGCAGCTCCTGGGGACCATATCCATCCACTAATGACCTCGGGGCGGACCCATGACGCTCCGATCCTGATTGAGCTGGGGGCATGGCCGAGGACTCTCCTTCACCCCCGGATCTCTTCTTATCTGATCGAGTTTCAACTTTTCGAGACATTTATCTGCAAACATGGGAAAAGTATATCGTTAGAATATACAAGCAGCGTAATCTGGAATTTCGCTTAAAAAAAAAATTCGAAGTATGAAACACATGTTCGCTCGATACAACAGTTCATTCGGCGGGCAGATGCAACAAGTCAATAGTCCATTCAGTAGTATGATATAAAGTTCATTCGGTACTAAAATGCCAAGCTCATTCGGCAATACAAGGGAACCTTCGGCATTAAAAGCCTTTCATGTTCATTCGGCAATACAAAGCGAAAACTCATTCGGTATTCCCAACGCTAATCATTCGGCGAGGGAAGGTCAACTCACATGATTCGGCAACCAAACGTGATTCGGCAAAGAAGTTGATTCGGCTGGGAGGGATCTGGTTCGGCTGTTACACTTGGTAGGGAATAACGGTGGCACATGGCCTCTACTTATAGACAAAAATGGACTACCGGACCGGTTGGCTCGGTAATGAAAACCGGAGGAAAGCTCCTCCAAACTTAAAGCAAAGCACGCCATGCGCACGCACATACCCTACTTTGGGGGGCAAGTGTTGTGTGCATTTCTACCACCGAACCAAAAAGCAAGTCCAAACTCTCCTTCAAAACTCATGACCGAACCAACCTACATCCGGTCTCCCACCGAACCAACCTACATCCGGTCTCCCACCGAACCAACCTACATCCGGTCTCCCACCGAACCAACCTACATCCGGTCTCCCACCGAACCAACCTACATCCGGTCTCCCACCGAACCAACCTACATCCGGTCTCCCACCGAACCAACCTACATCCGGCCTCGCCAAACCAACCACCGGACCAACCTCACCGAACCAAACCCCCGGACCAAGCATTACCGGTCCAAACCATCGCACTACTATCACCGAACCATGGTATGCCGAACCAAGGTGTGCCAGGCCATATTGCATCAGCCCAGGCCCACCAGCAGCTATATACATCCAAGACCCCTGCTCCCAACCTCACTCTATAAATAGAGGGGCAGGGGTACAACAATGGGGACAAGTTTTGAGAGCTCAAGCACGGAAGGAACTCTTCAAACAACTTTCTTTTACTCGTATCAAAGCTTTGTACTTGTAATCAAAACTAGAGAAGTGAAATAACATATAAAGTGGACGTAGGCACATTCTGGCTGAACCACTATAAACTTGCATGTCTTTTTACAGTTTAGTCCCTGCTTTTCATATATTTGCATAAACCTCCAAAATCACTAAGAACAACATAAGCTCTATTAAATCATACAACTTTGAGGTGTTTGTCCATTTTTTGTGCAAACATCGGGAGTGGCAGCTCTCACAGCATCCCACCAATTCATGGCTTGCCCCTGTAGTTGATGGGAAGCCAATCTCCTCTTCATAGCATCATTAAGTTCAGGATCCTCAAATATGCGCTCACAAGTGTCGAGCCAATCTTGAACTTCCATTGTCAACTCCCTTCCCTGGAATGGTTTGCCACAAAGATTAGTAAAGTCCTTGCTCAGCTTAGTGAAATCGACTCTGGGCGCCTGCACTGGAGCACCACTTTCCGCAGCAACATATAGAGCAGCTACTTGAACATTTTGCAGCATGTTCCTCGTCATATCATTAAACATAGCCAGCATATTGGGGTAGCAGCCCCCAAACCAGCTCCTTGCTCCACTCCCGAGATGGAGTTCCTAGTGGCATTCCTTGTTTGATGATTCATTCTTCAATTTTTATTAAGAATGTTCAGTCTCTTTATAAGGAATTCCTCTAAAGTAGTACTCTTGTGTGAAGTGCGATTTCATATACTTTATATACTACCATATAGTTTTGAAGACCAAAATATATAACAAGTACGTGTTCTTGTATATATACACTCTCAATCCAGTCTAAGGTGAGAACTCCTACCCTATCTCTACTAGATCTCGTATCCCTTAGGTTAAACAATGCAATCTAAGTTCTGATACCAAATGAGACGACCGCCCTACACTATAGGCCGCCAAAAGACCAAGATGTTGAGCTGCAACGGTGCTTGGCCAATGTAAGCGGTCATCTAAAGGTAAAATAAACAGCATAACACATAACCTGTCGTATATCTCATAGCGCATCGAATAAATTATAATAGCAACATCACAGATATAAGACAGGTGAGAAAGAAAAACGACTGAATAGATCACAGCATCAAATTAATAGATCCATACAGTACAGTGGTAGAAATAGAGTCATACATTCCAAATAACTCCTAAATAACCGTCTCACGAAATAAGAGTACTAATAAGCTCCATAGCACCGAAGAGAGGAAAGCACTAGAGTAAATATAATAATACAAGAAATAGCCTCCTGCTCGCCACCTGAACAGCTACTCGTGCTTACCAAACCTGTCTCCAATCTACTCATTTAAGAGTACCTAGAGTAATAAGAAGCAATGCATAATACCCCAAGTCAGACAACAGTCTGGTGTGAGCGATAGAAATCTCAAATACTACAAAACTGTGCTGTTAAAGCGATCGGCAGATTCAATGCGGCGAAGGTGCAAAAAGTCATAATGAGGATACATCGAGGATATAGCGGGGTATAGTGGATGACTAATAGCATATAAAACTTGTACTTAATGTTTTTACAAATATATAAATGGCAATTAAATGAAAAATTAACATTTAATTGAATTATAATTAATACATAAATAATTTTAAATAAAATCATGTGCGAATATACTGTAAATAAATGTAAAGCTATTATATAACATAATGGAATTTAGTAGAATATTAGAGTATTTTCATTTCTGAAAATATATTAAAATTTCAATTAAATAAATTAATTTCATAATTTTTATAATGTATAAATGTCATTTTTCAATTCATTTCTTTTAAAGAAGATATAGCGGAAACAGCGGAATATAGCAGGAATAATGGGATATAGCAGAAATAGCGGGGCTTAAAGCGGAAAGGCTATATTTGGGGCTATATGGAAAAATCGTAGTGGAAATAGTGGGGCATTAATTGCACAGCTACAAAAAGATATATTAGGACAATCGGTACACGAAATCATACCTGACCTGTCCCTGCATCCGCATAGTTAGCACATAAACAATATAAGCTACTTTATGATCATCATCATGGGTGTAATGTTGGTGCCAAGGTACCAACGGTGTCTAGATATCTATATCGGCAGTATCTACACCATATGATATCCCTAAGGTGATAGAAACAAATAAATAAAACATCCATCATCCATCCTCACATTCACTTACTCGGTGCATTAGGTATACAACAATTCACAAAATTAGGGACTAGTCATATCACCACACCAATCCATCCCAATCATTATGAGACTAGATGCATCCCCACATCAATCCATCCCGGAGACTAGACACGTCATCACAGTAATCCATCTCAACAATTAAGACTAGATACATCGCTGTATCAGTCCATCTCAACCCCACGAGTATCATCGATCCCCTCCCCTTGCACACGCCATCCATAGCAGAGCTTATCCCAAAATTGTCCACCCAACTCTTGTCTGAAGTCCTCGTGGTTGGGAACTACTCTAGACAATCATCATATGCCATAGAGTGTCATCGTGGGTCCCATAACACACCTCCAACAGTTCCCTAAATCCGACTCATCATAGCCTTCTCTACCTCCCGGAGTAAAGTTAGCCGTTGCCGAAGTCGTTCCTCGAGAAGTAGGGTGACCATCGAACCAAACCATCAAACAAGCAACCATGCCACCATCGACAAACCAACCTCCACCGGAGGACTCCTACCGAACTCCTTAACCTACCCTAGAGGTCGCACCCCAATAAGGTGAAACCTTAGGGTTCGAGTTAGACCCCTATATGGGACCGAGCCCTCCCTTACGGACCCCTATCCCTTAACTCCTTCTCCCCGTGTTTCACGCCACACACTAATTCCATCCGATCCCAGACTTAATAGGCTAACTCCTACACATCTCATCACCTTCCACTATCAATCGCACACCCTTTACAATCCATCTCTAGGGGTCGTAGCCGACCCCTATAGGCCGATACCTGTAAATGAGCTGATCCCTATAATGGTCCATCTTCAATCGATCATAACTTGAACATACGAACTCCAAATGACTTGAAATTTGACATGTTGCTTCCTAGGACTTCCCTTGTTATCCCCTACCGATCGCACCCCCATACTATCTGTTCCTAGGGATCATAGCTGACTCCTATAGGGTGACCCCTCCCGGACAACCCTTTTCTAACATTCTATGACTATTTTCGCCATTCGATCGGCATTTGCATCCATTCAAGCATGTTTACAGCAAGCATATAACATGTAAAACATACAACAACAAGCAAATGGTCGAAACATAGTAAATCAAAGCATAGATCTAAAGGAATATCCACATATTCATAAGGTACAACCATGGATCCCTAAAATGACAATTCCACAAACTTAACCCAAATTAACTCAAATTCACAAATGTGTTATAGTATGATTTAAGATGATTTATAAAGATTTTTAAGGGATTCTAGAAGCTGTTTATAGCCCAATACATGCTAATTAGTAAGAGAGACTACTAATCACTCACCTTAACCCAAGCTAAGCTCTAGATGTTCTTATAAAAAATAGATGCATGGATTCCAATGTGTTTGCAGCAGCAAATCTTCAAGCTTTAGGATGGATTTCACTAATGACTTACTAATGATGAGATTTGGCTAATTAAAGTAAGGTTTTGGTGGGTTTTTGTGTAAAAAGATGATTAATGAAGGAAAGGAGCTATTTTGGGAGTTGTGGAAATGAGCAAGGAGAGGACCCATCAGCTCCTACAGCCCCACTTACCCCAAACCCAAAATGGGTCACTGATCCATCAACTAATGACCATAATTACCCATTTAAGCTGTCTAAAACCAATAAAAACTTCAAACAACCACATCTCTCAAACCGTAAGCCCTTTTTCTTATGGTAACAGCTCTACAAAAAAGAAAATCATCATCCTGATCCAATGGAAGTGGTTTTAGGACCTAATTCCACTCCTATCAAAAGTTATAGGCCAAATAAGATTTTACAAGGGTAAAATGGTCATAGAAAAATTCAACAAAAACTCTAAGAGAACGAAATTACCCTAGTAGTCATTTCCCAAAACTATAAAATCATACGACCTCATATGAAAATAATATTAATATTCTACGATTCTCCGATACGTAGAATGTGGGTCGTTACATTACATTTGGTATCAGAGCTTACGTTAGGCGATTCTTACTAAATTAGAGTCTATGGGAGAGCATATTTATAATTTCTATTATATATATATATGTGTGTGTGTGTGTGTGCGTGTGTAATACCCCAAAATTTTGTGAAAAATCATTTTTGAAAAATGATTTAATTTTTGAAATATTCAGATTTAACTATGGTGAAATTTCTGGAATAAATAGTGTGCAAGTATATGTGTGCACGTGCACACTGAAATGGCACAAGGAAGAACTCCAGATTTCTTGGATTTAAAACAAGAATTAAAAAGCAATACAAACATGATTTTGCAACATGGTTATTTGATTTCTGGAATTATATGGATCATCTTAGAAAATAAGAAAAGTAAGTTTTACTTTAAATCAGTGAACAAATTTTTAAAACCCAGAAAAGAAAAATTACATATATATGATATAAGGATTTGTAAACCTGTATACATATAGGTGCATATGTTTCTGAAATTAAAGAGGAATTAAAATAAGCCTAGATAAGATATGTATACAAATATACATTTTTAAATACTGAAAAGTACACATATATATAAGCAAGTGAAACCATAACATTAAAATGACATGAAATGTGATACAAGTCAATATGCTTGTGTAGACAAAAATAGCAAAGGGGATTTTCAGAAATAATTAAAATATGAAATAGGATAGTCACACTTTTAACATGACTAGGTGAGTGGCCATTTTCTGAAAAGTAAAGTAAAGAAAATGCAGTCTTTAAATTGGTTAATATGGCCGGGGTATTATGAATGAAAAATGCATGATGCTAGCCAGGACAGAAATGGAATTCTGTTTCAACAAAACCCTAGAGGAAAAATGCATATAAATAGGCAGTGGAATTGTCTTTACCCCGGGCTGCACAAAAATAAGAAAAGAAAAAAAAATATTGGAAGGAAGGAGAAAACACTCAAACAAGAACTTTCTGGATTAATAAGAAGAAACATTTAGGTGAGTAATCTCACTGAGTTCATGGCATTAAGACCTGAGTTGAGGCAGCCACTTTTTATATTGCCATTTATGTATTTCTGGTTTTGATGTATATGATTTCATCAATGCTTTTTGGATGTCTTATTTTAAATCTGATATGATTTAATATGGATGATTTTGATGATCTTTGATTGGTTGAGACATTTGTCTTTGGATGAGTATCATACTGATTTATTTATACTCACAAATGTTAAAGTTTAGGATCTTAAAAATTATATAGAGAATACTCTCAGCTGTTATAGATCTATGGCATGGAAACTTTATAAAAATGATTGGAGCTGCATTATACTTGGTATAAGTGCTGAGGCTTGAAAAGAAAAATGTTAAGGGTGCAATAGAAATTTTCTAAGTGCTGAGCCCTTAATCAAATCAAAAAAAAAAAAAAAAAACCCACAAGCTAAAATTATGATTGAACCAGATCTTGAATCTGAATCAATCATAAAGGCTTGCAGATCAATATAACATGCCATGCCTCTTTTTACAGTTGAAAATGTTCTTATATTTTACTAAGATCAAGACATATTGACCCCATTTAGGAAATAACTATCTGCTTATTTCTAAGGAGAATTATGCTAGGAAAAATTATGGATGTTTCCATGTTTGCAGTGACATGTTCACTTAGCATATTTGATGATAGGATTTAAGACAATACACTAGTAAATAAACTAGGGAAGGGAAGGCCAAGAAGGCTGCTGGAATGCTTGTCATATTTGAAGTATGCAAGTTGGCACATGGTTTGTTTAAGCCCTGAGATCTTTGTGCAATGATGTGAATTAGTTCATTGCAATGTGTCCCAGTGATTCCTTAATAGCAGATGAGGCAGGGATTTAAATTGAATTATACAACCTGTAAATGAAGAAATAGGAATATGGATATTTCTTAGGTTGAATGGTATGGAACCAAGATGGTTCCAGTGAATGCAATTGTTGCAAATAGATAATTATGTTTGTATGATTATGTATGCAAGTGTAAGAATGATAAATGAATATATCATACCTGAACCAACTTAATTATACTATGTTAAAATAATTGATTGCAGAAATTTTCTTAAATAACAAGTTAGTACTCTTATATTCTCTATTGCTTAATATCATGAATGTATTGATGTTACTCATACCAGATCATAGATCTGACCCTTGTTTGCTCATGGCATATGGGGTGTCTCATTTTAAATGAGGCAGCCACTTATGCTCTTTCAGGTAACCCAAGCACTAAGTAAAAATGAAGTAATGGCTATTATGGAGGAGTGAATGAACATGCTAGCTAGTTTCAATAAGAGCTTAAATTGATTATATCTGCATGTATTCGGGAAAAATTTTATATTTCTAAGATTTCTAGTCATGTATTGAATATTTTATGGTTAGAGATCATGTTGCCCTTATGTTCTGTAAAGTGTCAGATTAAATTTGTTGGTCTGTTGAAATTGTTGTGTGTTAAGGTTTGATTTGTTTTGAAGTAGGGTCTGAAACATAAACAAGAGAAATATGCTCAAGTATCAGTTATAAAAAATCTGGTAAGAAATGTACAATTATGTGAGCTACTGCTTTGCATAATTTATATAAATGTATTAGCTAATCTTGAGACATAACAGAGCACTGAGTTTTAGAACAAAATCTGGATTTAGCAAGAAGTAAACTTAAAAGGATTTTATTTTCTTTTACTGAAATGCTTTGTAAATAAGTTTGAATTCATTTCTGAATTGTATTGAGAAAAGTAAAATGTTTTTCTAAAAGCTTCAGACAGAATGCAATGAAAGGTATCTCCATTGCTTTGAACTAGTGTGGCAGATACAGGATTCATGAGTTAACCAGCTTCAAATAAATGAAGTATTGGTTGATCATGATAGATTGTATTCTGAAAATAAAAATGCATTTCAAAGCTTAGTACATTTAGCAATTGTTTCACCCAGTTTTCTGGAAAATGAGCAGAGATATTGACATGTACATGTATATCTGTGTACATGTTGATATTTGAGCAAAAATATAATTATAATTCCTAGAACAGCTATAGGAATGGGATTCAAAAATAGTAAAGTAAGAAGAATTGTTTTGTATGTTAGGTTATAGGCAAACATTAAATATATATGTACAAAGATAGGTAGGTATCAGATTTCAAACCATACAGGAAAAAAAAAGAGAAGAAAAACAAAAATTGTGTTTGAACCGACCAGCATAGTACTCGAACTCGTGACCTCTTGTGTATAAGTTAGGCGCGTTTCCATTACGCCTAGATGTTGCTTGTGTTCACTTAGGATCCACTTTCTTTTATACTGAATTTGATACTATCCAGACTTTAACACAATCATTTATATTAAAAGCTTGTTTACCACTGATTATTACTTGATCATTTCTAAATTCTAATGACAGACTAAAGTACATGTTTCCAGTGGATTTTATGGCCAAAAATCAGAATACAATAATTAATTTGAATTGCAAAAAAAAAAAATCTAAATCAAACAGAATGTTCTTGTACAAAAAAAATAGAGTATATACTCTGAATTTAAACAAGAAGAACACATACATCCTCATATGTATGTGTATGTTATTAGATATACACTGATATATTTATATTGGTAAGTTATTTTGATCCTGGATATATTTTGTTTATTGGAAAAAGAAAATGACATTGGAAAACAGATTTGTAATGAATGATATATCTATATATCATCTCTTAGCAAAAAAAAAAAATCCTTATGAAATTAGGGTGGAAATAGGAGGGTCATTTCAGTTGGTATCAGAGCACTTGGTTGCATTGATTGTTAAGTATTATAGAAATGTATTATGTCTGTTTGTTTTGGATGAAATAATTTAGATAAGAAAATAGAAATTATAGAAGTACTCATAATATACTAATACCATTTACCTAGAATTTAGTTAGCAGACCATGGTAGGAAGAGGATCTCATCACAATGCAGGACCCAGTGCACCTCAAATGCTTGATATGCAAGAATTTGTGAGGGTTTTAAGAGATGGAATTGGGCATAGGCCTGAGAACCCACATGAAGAGCTTTCAAAACTACTGAAGACTTATTCCAATTTGGGAGGCAGGAGTTTTGAAGGAACTGAGAGTGTGATGGAAATTCAAGCATGGTTGAGAACACTTGATAGGATTTTCAATGACATGCAGTTGGATGACCAAAGAAAGAGGCAAGTAGCTTCTAGACAACTGAAAGGGGTAGCTTTAAGCTGGTGGGAGGTGATCATAGCTGGAAGAAATGAAAATGAAATCACTTGGAATCAGTTCAAGGAGATGTTGGAGGCAAGATTTGTACCAGCATCAGCCAAGACCATTTTGCTTGAAGAATTTATCAAACTTAGGCAGGGAACTTTGAATGTCACTGAATACACTCAAAAGTTTGAGGGGCTATCCAACTATGGAGCAATGCTAGTGGCAGATGAAGCATCCAAAAATGATAGGTATATAAAAGGACTGAACCCAGGACTTAGCAGAGCTATGCTACCATATGCAGATAGAACATTTGATCAAGTAATTGATCTGGCCTTGAAACTGGAACAACATGACAAAGAAAGAGAGAAATATAGGAATTTTAAGAGCAACAACAAGAAGGATAAGGGAAGATATCACCCTTATGATAAAAAGAAGGAGGAGGCAGACAACAGGAAGGGTAAAGATACAAAAGCCAATGATACTAAGAAGAAATTGGTTTGCCATCATTGTGGAAAAGAAGGACACATCAAGCCAAGGTGCCCAGAGTTGAAAGGAGGAGCCTTCAAATGCTACCTATGTGGGAAAGAGGGGCATATGAAGAGGAACTGTCCTGAGAATAAACAGCAAGGGAAATTGGCAACTTTGGAAGGAAAAGGCAAATCTGCAGTGAAAATTGATGCTGAAAATCATGGCCAAGTGGAAGGTACATTACTCATTTGTGCCATACCCATACCAGTAGTATATGATACTGGAGCAACACACTCTTTGATTTCCTATGAATTAGTTAAAGTATTAAAATTAAACTGCATATTGGTTGAAACCCCATTGCTTGTACAAAGTCCCCTAGGGAGTTCTAGTGTTTTGAACATGAATTGTGTGGATGTGGAGTTAAACATAGGAGGAAATATTTTTATTTCCAATTTATATGTTTTAAATTACCCAAATATAGGAGTTATATTGGGGGTAGATTGGTTAAGGCAATTTAAAGCCATAATTAATTTAGACTCATCCACCATATCATTGCAAAATTCTAGAGGGCAGAGAATCAAAGTTCTATGTGA
The DNA here is from genome assembly GCA_030737815.1 of Allium fistulosum. Lineage (NCBI taxonomy): Eukaryota > Viridiplantae > Streptophyta > Magnoliopsida > Asparagales > Amaryllidaceae > Allium > Allium fistulosum. The sequence goes on from CM060906.1 coordinate 913,746,023, forward strand.
AATAGCTAAGGAAGGGAAATTGTATCATTTAGTTGACTTAGAAAAAGATCTGAGTGAACTAACCATTGAAGAAATTCCCATAGTTAATGAATACTTGGATGTGTTTGGGGAAGTTAAGGGTGTTCCACACCACAGACCAGTTGAGTTCCAAATTAATCTCATTCCAGGAGCAAGTCCAATAATCAAGAAACCCTATAGGATGGGGCCAAGTGAACTGAAAGAATTGAAAAATCAGTTGGAAGAATTAGAAGGCAAGGGATTTATAAGGCCAAGCAATTCCTGCTGGGGTTCTCCAGTAGTGTTTGTAAAAAAACATGATGGTACCTTGAGAATGTGCATAGATTACAGGGAACTAAATAAAGTAACCATCAAGAATAAATACCCATTGCCTAGAATAGATGATCTCTTTGACCAACTCAGTGAAGCTAAAATATTTTCTAGGCTAGACTTAGCATCAGGATTCCATCAAATGAAGGTTGAAGACTCAAGTGTTAAGTATACTGCATTTAACACAAGATATGGCTTATATGAATTTTTGGTTATGCCATTTGGTTTGACAAATGCTCCTTCATATTTTGTTGATTTAATGAATAGAATATTTAGAGATTATTTAGACAAGTTTGTACTGATTTTTATTGATGACATTTTGGTTTATTCTAAGACAGTGGAAGAGCATAAAAATCATTTGCATTTAGTTTTGTCAAGACTAAGGGAAAATGATTTAAAGGCAAAATTTTCAAAATGTGCATTTTGGAAAGAAGAAGTGCATTTCCTTGGGCATGTCATCTCTGCCAAAGGAATATCAGTAAACCCTAACAAGGTAGTGGCAATCCAAGCATGGAAAAGACCTAGCACCATCAGTGAGATTAGATCATTTATGGGGATGGCAGGATATTATAGGAGATTTATAAAAGATTTCTCAAAAATATCATCACCACTTACCAATTTAACTAGAAAGAACCAAGCCTTTGTATGGACAGAAAAATGTGAGCAAGCTTTTATCAAAATAAAAGAAGCCCTGATTAATGCACCAGTATTGAGAGTGCCAGAAGGAAATGAAAATTTGGTTGTGTACACTGATGCAAGTGGCTCTGGGTTAGGGGCTGTGTTGATGCAGCAAGACCAGGTGGTAGCCTATGCATCTAGGCAATTAAAGCCACATGAAACCAGATATGCAACCCATGATCTTGAACTAGCAGCAGTTGTGTATGCTTTGAAACTTTGGAGACATTATTTGTTAGGTGCCAAATTCATTTTATACACTGATCATAAGGCACTAAAATATTTATTCTCACAAAAAGATTTGAACATGAGGCAACATAGATGGGTAGAGTTCCTAGCTGCCTATGATCTAGATATACTGTATACACCAGGCAAGGCAAATAAAGTTGCAGATGCCTTGAGTAGACAACATGCCAAGGTAGCCATGTTGATGATGGAAGAGTTTAGGGATTTGTCTATACTTACTGATTTGGAAATTGAGGAAAACAGTAAGGTAGGTAAAGGGAAATTAAGTATGATATCTCTGCAATCAGATTTACTTCTTAAGATTGGGAAAATGCAGGAACAAGACCTAAACATGGTGGAAAAGAAAATGCTCATATCAAGAGGGGAGGAAGTAATAAATTATCAAGTTGATAAAAATGGTTATTTAAGGAATAAAAATAGGATATGTGTTCCAGAAAATATAGAATTGAAGGAGGAAATATTAAATGAGTACCATAGGAGTAAGTACTCCATACACCCAGGTAGCACCAAGATGTATCAAAATTTGAAAAGAAATCTTTGGTGGAAGGGGATGAAGTCAGATGTGGCCAGATATGTTGCAAGGTGCATGACTTGCCAACAAGTCAAGGCAGAGACACAAAGGCCATCAGGACTATTGCAACCCCTTAGCATACCACAGTGGAAGTGGGAGGATATATCTATGGATTTCATAGATGGTCTGCCTAGATCTAAGAAGGGAAACACAAGTATATGGGTGATAGTGGATAGGCTAACTAAGGTAGCACATTTTATCCCAGTTAAAACAGAAAGAAATGCTCCAAAATTGGCTCAAATATTCATGAAAGAAGTAGTAAGGTTGCATGGCATACCCAAAACCATTGTGAGTGATAGGGATACCATCTTCACCTCAAGATTTTGGAAAAGTTTTCAAGAGGCCATGGGGAGTGAGTTGTGCTTAAGCACTGCCTACCATCCACAATCAGATGGTCAAACTGAGGTGGTGAACAAAGTCTTAGAGGATTTGTTGAGAGCATGTACACTGGACTTTGGAGGCAACTGGGAAGACCACCTCCATCTAGCTGAATTCACATACAATAACAGTTACCAAAGCACCATAGGGATGGCACCATTTGAAGCCTTATATGGCAAGCCATGTTTATCACCTATATGCTGGGTAGAGACTGGAGAAAGGGCTGTTCTTGGACCTGAATATGTTAAAGAAACTACAGAGAAAATTGGGTTAATAAGAAAAAGAATAGCAGCAGCTCAAGATAGGCAAAAAAAATTTGCAGATAGGAAGAGAAAGCAAGTGGAATATGCAGTGGGAGACTTTGTTTTCATCAAGATTTCACCTATGAAGAAAGTCATGAGATTTGGCAAGCAAGGTAAGCTCACACCAAGGTATGTTGGACCCTATAAAATTCTGGAAAGAATTGGTTCATTGGCTTACAAATTAGAACTACCAGAGGAAATGAAAGCAATGCATAATGTTTTTCATGTATCCCAACTTAGAAGATGGGTACATGATAAAGAAGACATTTTGGAAGAGCCTACCAAAATTCAAATAAATCCTGACTTGGTTTATGAAAAAGAACCAGTGGGGATTATAGCCAAGGAAGAAAAGAAATTAAGGAGCAAAACCTTGAAACTAGTTAAGATCCAGTGGAGTAGTGATCCTAATGACTGCACATGGGAGTTAGAGGATAAGATTAGAATGGATTATCCTAAGCTTTTTGAAAATTAAAAGGTAATTTTTTTTTTCTGGAAAAATTATTTGTTATGCATGGTTGATATGGTTGAATTTGTTTGCTTATGCATATGTTTGATAAGTTTTCAGAAAAGAAAATGATGCTTGCTATAAATGTTAGAAAAATTGTGAGGACACAATTCCTAAAAGGAGGGGTGAATGTAATACCCCAAAATTTTGTGAAAAATCATTTTTGAAAAATGATTTAATTTTTGAAATATTCAGATTTAAATATGGTGAAATTTCTGGAATAAATAGTGTGCAAGTATATGTGTGCACGTGCACACTGAAATGGCACAAGGAAGAACTCCAGATTTCTTGGATTTAAAACAAGAATTAAAAAGCAATACAAACATGATTTTGCAACATGGTTATTTGATTTCTGGAATTATATGGATCATCTTAGAAAATAAGAAAAGTAAGTTTTACTTTAAATCAGTGAACAAATTTTTAAAACCCAGAAAAGAAAAATTACATATATATGATATAAGGATTTGTAAACCTGTATACATATAGGTGCATATGTTTCTGAAATTAAAGAGGAATTAAAATAAGCCTAGATAAGATATGTATACAAATATACATTTTTAAATACTGAAAAGTACACATATATATAAGCAAGTGAAACCATAACATTAAAATGACATGAAATGTGATACAAGTCAATATGCTTGTGTAGACAAAAATAGCAAAGGGGATTTTCAGAAATAATTAAAATATGAAATAGGATAGTCACACTTTTAACATGACTAGGTGAGTGGCCATTTTCTGAAAAGTAAAGTAAAGAAAATGCAGTCTTTAAATTGGTTAATATGGCCGGGGTATTATGAATGAAAAATGCATGATGCTAGCCAGGATAGAAATGGAATTCTGTTTCAACAAAACCCTAGAGGAAAAATGCATATAAATAGGCAGTGGAATTGTCTTTACCCCGGGCTGCACAAAAATAAGAAAAGAAAAAAAAATATTGGAAGGAAGGAGAAAACACTCAAACAAGAACTTTCTGGATTAATAAGAAGAAACATTTAGGTGAGTAATCTCACTGAGTTCATGGCATTAAGACCTGAGTTGAGGCAGCCACTTTTTATATTGCCATTTATGTATTTCTGGTTTTGATGTATATGATTTCATCAATGCTTTTTGGATGTCTTATTTTAAATCTGATATGATTTAATATGGATGATTTTGATGATCTTTGATTGGTTGAGACATTTGTCTTTGGATGAGTATCATACTGATTTATTTATACTCACAAATGTTAAAGTTTAGGATCTTAAAAATTATATAGAGAATACTCTCAGCTGTTATAGATCTATGGCATGGAAACTTTATAAAAATGATTGGAGCTGCATTATACTTGGTATAAGTGCTGAGGCTTGAAAAGAAAAATGTTAAGGGTACAATAGAAATTTTCTAAGTGCTGAGCCCTTAATCAAATCAAAAAAAAGAAGAAGAAGAAACCCACAAGCTAAAATTATGATTGAACCAGATCTTGAATCTGAATCAATCATAAAGGCTTGCAGATCAATATAACATGCCATGCCTCTTTTTACAGTTGAAAATGTTCTTATATTTTACTAAGATCAAGACATATTGACCCCATTTAGAAAATAACTATCTGCTTATTTCTAAGGAGAATTATGCTAGGAAAAATTATGGATGTTTCCATGTTTGCAGTGACATGTTCACTTAGCATATTTGATGATAGGATTTAAGACAATACACTAGTAAATAAACTAGGGAAGGGAAGGCCAAGAAGGCTGCTGGAATGCTTGTCATATTTGAAGTATGCAAGTTGGCACATGGTTTGTTTAAGCCCTGAGATCTTTGTGCAATGATGTGAATTAGTTCATTGCAATGTGTCCCAGTGATTCCTTAATAGCAGATGAGGCAGGGATTTAAATTGAATTATACAACCTGTAAATGAAGAAATAGGAATATGGATATTTCTTAGGTTGAATGGTATGGAACCAAGATGGTTCCAGTGAATGCAATTGTTGCAAATAGATAATTATGTTTGTATGATTATGTATGCAAGTGTAAGAATGATAAATGAATATATCATACCTGAACCAACTTAATTATACTATGTTAAAATAATTGATTGCAGAAATTTTCTTAAATAACAAGTTAGTACTCTTATATTCTCTATTGCTTAATATCATGAATGTATTGATGTTACTCATACCAGATCATAGATCTGACCCTTGTTTGCTCATGGCATATGGGGTGTCTCATTTTAAATGAGGCAGCCACTTATGCTCTTTCAGTTAACCCAAGCACTAAGTAAAAATGAAGTAATGGCTATTATGGAGGAGTGAATGAACATGCTAGCTAGTTTCAATAAGAGCTTAAATTGATTATATCTGCATGTATTCGGGAAATTTTTTATATTTCTAAGATTTCTAGTCATGTATTGAATATTTTATGGTTAGAGATCATGTTGCCCTTATGTTTTGTAAAGTGTCAGATTAAATTTGTTGGTCTGTTGAAATTGTTGTGTGTTAAGGTTTGATTTGTTTTGAAGTAGGGTCTGAAACATAAACAAGAGAAATATGCTCAAGTATCAGCTATAAAAAATCTGGTAAGAAATGTACAATTATGTGAGCTACTGCTTTGCATAATTTATATAAATGTATTAGCTAATCTTGAGACATAACAGAGCACTGAGTTTTAGAACAAAATCTGGATTTAGCAAGAAGTAAACTTAAAAGGATTTTATTTTCTTTTACTGAAATGCTTTGTAAATAAGTTTGAATTCGTTTCTGAATTGTATTGAGAAAAGTAAAATGTTTTTCTAAAAGCTTCAAACAGAATGCAATGAAAGGTATCTCCATTGCTTTGAACTAGTGTGGCAGATACAGGATTCATGAGTTAACCAGCTTCAAATAAATGAAGTATTGGTTGATCATGATAGATTGTATTCTGAAAATAAAAATGCATTTCAAAGCTTAGTACATTTAGCAATTGTTTCACCCAGTTTTCTGGAAAATGAGCAGAGATATTGACATGTACATGTATATCTGTGTACATGTTGATATTTGAGCAAAAATATAATTATAATTCCTAGAACAGCTATAGGAATGGGATTCAAAAATAGTAAAGTAAGAAGAATTGTTTTGTATGTTAGGTTATAGGCAAACATTAAATATATATGTACAAAGATAGGTAGGTATCAGATTTCAAACCATACAGGAAAAAAAAAGAGAAGAAAAACAAAAATTGTGTTTGAACCGACCAGCATAGTACTCGAACTCGTGACCTCTTGTGTATAAGTTAGGCGCGTTTCCATTACGCCTAGATGTTGCTTGTGTTCACTTAGGATCCACTTTCTTTTATACTGAATTTGATACTATCCAGACTTTAACACAATCATTTATATTAAAAGCTTGTTTACCACTGATTATTACTTGATCATTTCTAAATTCTAATGACAGACTAAAGTACATGTTTCCAGTGGATTTTATGGCCAAAAATCAGAATACAATAATTAATCTGAATTGCAAAAAAAAAAATCTAAATCAAACAGAATGTTCTTGTACAAAAAAAAATAAAGTATATACTCTGAATTTAAACAAGAAGAACACATACATCCTCATATGTATGTGTATGTTATTAGATATACACTGATATATTTATATTGGTAAGTTATTTTGATCCTGGATATATTTTGTTTATTGGAAAAAGAAAATGACCTTGGAAAACAGATTTGTAATGAATGATATATCTATATATCATCTCTTAGCAAAAAAAAAAAATCCTTATGAAATTAGGGTGGAAATAGGAGGGTCATTTCAGCGTGTGTGTTTCTGTGTGTGTGTGTATACATACACACACAAACCCCTCATACCTCTTATGTTTTGACTCGTAGAGGTAGTTCTTGGCTTATTCTTATGAGAAATAAACTACTATGAGTTAAATAATTATTGAAAATAAAAATATTTTTGGGGTGAAAATTAAATCCACACATTGTTATAATTTACACCAAAAGAAATGTTAACAAGGGATCTTTATGCCAACTAGCAATAGAGTAAATTATGGGACTAAGAATGAATAAGAAGAAGAGTAGTACCCTGGAGTCCATAGAAAATAAATGTGATGTTGATAAGGCATAATGGAGACACTTGAAGCATTATTAGATGGCTTGACCTAGTTGGGCTTGTCTAAGTTATGTTGTTTTATCTACTTCAATTAAAGTATTTTAATTTTTTGGAAAGTTCTCCTAAAATTTTGACATAATTAGTGTTTTAGAATTTCAAAAAAAATATAGAAGTTAAAATTTGTGTAATATTAAAATAATAACCCATTATTTTAAGCTTCAAACATGAAATTTTTAAGAGGTAATTTTCCATAATTCTTTAAAGGTTTTATTTTTGTAAAATGTTTAGTGTAAGGCACATTGTAGCATTTATATTTTGATATGTACTTTGCTTTTGATAAAAAACTTTGAAAGTAAATCAAAAAGTAAGTAAAAGGCATCATTTTAATGTTTTTTATTTTCTAAATATTTTTGTCACACTTTAGGAAAAGAAAATTTTAAAATTTTACATTTGCTTTACACTTTCGTGGAAATATTTTATTTAAAAAAGTAAATTTTAAAAAGATGCATTTTACACGCCTATTTTCTACAATAAATCAAACCTTTTTGGATATAATTTAAATTGAAAAAAAATAAGAACTTAAAATCATTATTTTAAAATTATGAAAATTTTATATTTTAAGATATATGTATTTTCGAATGGAAATTGCATAGTTGAGATATAAGAACTTGAGACTACGCAGTAGTAAATGATTTAAAATTTTAGAAATTATTTCCAAAATCAATATGAATATAGTTAGTAGCCAAAAATTAATTTTAAAATATATGTCTATGTATATACATGATGTATTATTTAAAGGTTTTGGAAATTGGCTAATAAAATGAGATATACTTATATATACATACATACATATACATACATATACATACAAACATACATACATACATATATGTGTGTATGTGGGGGGGGGGGTGGTTATAGATTATATAAAATAATATTGTAAAAATTATGTATTAGTATGTCAAAAAAAACCAAAGTTATTTAAAATGTAATTATATTTTTGAGTAACTAATATTGAATTGATAAAGTTATACAGAATTGAATTTTGGAAGTTAAATATTTTTAAGAATTATTGAAAAGAAATTAGCTTTGAAAATTAAAATCATATAAATTATTTTAGAAAGATTTACAAATAGATATGAAATGATTAAATTGAAATAAGTTTAAGCTATGATTTTCTATGAAATGGTTTAACATGAAATGCCTAAAGTAAAACTTTTTGAAAATTTGTTTTAGCAGAATTCAAAGAATTCAATTTGAAAAATAACGTGTTATGATTTTTACTAAACGTTTATTAAATTAGCAAATAACTTTACACATATTGAAGCTTGCTAGTATTATGAAAAGAAAAGGATGAAATGAAGTTAGAACTCAATGATTTTTGATTTAAAACTAAAATGAAAATTGTGGTTTCACTTAAACTCAAAATTTTGGATTGGAGTAAGAAAAGAATTATGTAGCCTCTAAAGTTTGAATTAAATATATTGAATTAGTTAGAATAGCCAATATGTCAGTGTGCTAAGGACTTCCTAGTAATTAACATTATTGATTTATGAAATGTTGTAGGATTTGGGATGAAGGAAAAGCAGCGTAGAGATATGCATAACTTTCCAATTGGCGTTCAGTTTGAAAGGATAGAGTACTATGCGGTTAATGCACTTAGTAGTTTTATAGAGGTGGAGGTGCAAAAAGTTATAGCGGGGATATAGCGGAAAATAGAGAAGGTGCAAAAAGCTTCATTAAATAGAAAACAAAATATTTAAAGTTAATTCATTCCAATTCTCACATCTTCCGTATAAGAAAATGAAATATTTTTTAATCTTATATAACAATACCGAAGAAAACCATGATTTATGCAGACTAGATTTGATCACTACAATAGATTTCTAACTTATATTGGGTACTTATGCCTTAAAATTAGGTCTCTACCCTAACTTGGTTAATTTGGTTTAAAAGAAAACTATTCAAGTCAACCTTTGTATATTAAAATGGCTAAAGCGGCTGCTAACAGCCTTGATTTAGCAGATGTAGCGGAAAATAACGGGGCTTAAAGCGGATCTACTATTTAGTAGTTTTAAAATAATAGCATAGCGGCTGAAGAGTGCTATGCACTATAGTGGGGATTTTGCGGGGGGATTAATTGCACAGATAGAGCACAAATTGATTTTTTCTGTAATAATAAGGAGTAAATACCATTTCATGTCACTTTACCCAAAATATAGTTTAGGTCATGAGAGCTTAGCGTAAGATGACTTGAGAGATGGAATTTGGCTAAAACTTATTAAATTTTAAAGTAAGATAAGAGTAATCCAAAATAATTTGCCTTAGAATTATAGAGAAGAAGTGTTGAATCAAATGGTTATATGTTAATGTTAATGTGAAAAGAAAACAACTCACTAACCCTAGTCTAACTCATAACACTAAAGTAAATCATACCGTTTAAGATTTGCGAACAAATTGGATTAGAGGTTATAAGTTAGAGTTGTGTTGTTCGTAGACAAAAAATTGATTAGACGTTGGCTAGAAGCATTGTGTAATGTAAAGTGTTTATTTTTTAGTTGTAATAATAATTATTATTAATCATCAATTAACAATTTAATTAATATAAATTTCATATTTAATAAGCAATAATAAAAATTCAAATTCAAATTTAAATATAAATTCAAATAGACACTAAAAATTCAAGAAAAAATTCAATTAATGATACCTAGTACATAAAATTAATAAAAATAGTTAAACTAATGATGGTAATCCGCGATAAGGGCACATACAATATTAAAAAACATCTTAGGACCGTGGAGTTCCAACATCGACCTAGCCAAGTCCAATTTCTCTAGATCCAACAATAAGAGACAACCCCTAGCGTATTTCTATTTAAATAAGTGTCTCCTATCATGTGGTTCTTTCATAACTTCCCTCCACCAGTTAGAGGCTGCATGAGCAGGAGCAGAGCAAGGTACAATAGCATCGCAACTTTTGGCTTTTCGACTAGGGCGATGGCGTACACGAGTAGGTTGGATTGGTAACATATCATTGGAGTGAAAAATACATTGTCAAACCGATTAAAGTCGATTTGATCAAGTCCCATCATTATTTGTTTAGTACTCATATTACTACTCACTGACCTGACCAGACGTAAAGCTTTGTTGTAGGATAGAAATAATGGGGCAGCAAAATCAAATTGATTGCCGAATGGACACGTCCTGTACCAGCTATCCCTCCAAATAATAATCCATTATCTCTCAGCTGTATGGAGAATGTCATTAGAAAATTGTTAAAAACTGTAAGTTAAGTGCTTTTACTCGAGCCTAGAAATTATCATCATTTATAATGATTTCTCTTTCGATATCCCAACCGGCTCCCTCCACCATCACCATCCTTTGAAAATAAGCATAAATTCGGGCATGGTTATCCCATTTATGAATAACAACTAAAATAGTGTACTCAGTGCCATAATTATTAAGCAAGTATGTTCGGACAATAGTCATCAACTCTGTTTTCTTCCCAATGCGAAAAAGTGCATGCAATAAAAACACGCAACCATGAACCCGGCCGTTTCCACTTCGGACCATTCTTGAATTGGTTTTTTGTTGGATGAAGCAGGTGACGATGAAGCCATTTCTTTCTTGTTTGGTTAAAGAGGACGGAAAAGATAAATTGTATTTTCTGGTATGTTTTCAACTACAACTCTCGGGTTTACTTATATCTGGATTTACGTTCCATGTATTAGGGTTACGTCGGACGTAAAAGTTATATCCTCCACAACAGCTAGTTCATGAGGAGTGCAAACACTTTCCATTAAACTGTGGTCGTAACTGTTATGTAGGACGTAACCCTGATATGTCCAATGCTACAAAGTTAAAATGCTTAGCAGTTTTATAGCGGTGGAGGTGCAAAAAGTTATAGCGGGGATAAAGCGGGGATATATCGGAAAATAACGAAGGTCTATGAATCTTTATTGGAGATAAAAATCATATCTCCAGAGTTGATTTACTCTCATTCCCATGTCATTTGTATGTAAAAAAGAAATAATGTTTACTCATATATGACAAAACCGAAGAATATCATGATCCATGGAATTCAGACTTAGTAAATATGTTAGAGTCTAATTCATGTTGAGCACTTTAGAGTTAAACTTAGAAACGTACCTAAATCTATTAATTTGGTTTACATAAGAACTGGTTAAAATAACCTTTTTATATTAAAGTTGTTAAAGTGGGTGTTGAAATCCCCGGATTCAGTAGGTGTAGCAAAAAATACTCAGGCTTTAAGTGGATCTACTATATAATATCCTTATATTGAAAAAGCATAGCACTCGAAGTGCGCTAAATGGTTTAACGGGACATTAGCGAGGCATTAGTAGGGCTTTAACTACATAAGTCTGACATAACCCCCACTATGTGTTTTTTCTGAGCATTTTTTCCTTTAATGAGACCTTAATCAAAATAAATACATACATATAGATCATAAATTAAAATATAACTTATCAAATAATTTTCAAGATGTTCACTTTCGTATAGTCACATATGTTTTTATGTATTTATACAATAAAACAAAATGAAAAATATGTTCACACTCTTATTTACTTTCTAATGCTTTAAAAACTCATTTGAATAAAACGTCTTAAACTCGTCCTCTTATGATTATTTTTGTCCTTTTTCTTTACTGGTTTTACCTTTCTTCTTAAACAATCCTTTCTTCTTGATTCGGTTTCTCTTTAGTTTTCTTAATTGATTTCAATCATCTTCTCAGTATTTTTCTTTAATATTCTACTTTAATTCATACTATTTTTTATGTACCGAACCCTAACCTTGAAGAAATTAATTTAAAGTGAATTGTTATTTTGGTTTCTGTAAAACCAATTTTTGGTCCATCATTCAAATCATCTGAAAAAAGCTGCTAGATTTTGGAAAATACCATATATGCCCAAAATTAAAAAAATATTGATAAACGCTTAAATAGGCAAACAAAATATGAATTTTGAACATATTTGTTGCTTCTTTTATTTAATGGATCTTATAACAGAAGTACAAGGAATCTTCTTCCTCGTCGTCCATTAAAATTATTCTCAAAAGCTTGGAAATTACAAATGATAAAAATGAGCTAGATTGAGAGAACGAGAAGAAGAGTCCCTTCTTATGTGAGGGTAGGTCCTTATTTATAGTAGTTGACGAGTGAGGTCGCTTGCTTTTATTGGTCAATTAAAGTTGATGTAGATTGATGACTTAGCAAGATGGGCAGTCTTGATGGAGACTATGTCATGATTCTAGAGTTTAAGTAGTTCACGCGATTTAGTAGCATTGCCATCTTTGTATATACAAAATTAGCAAAAGTGGCATGCTTACATGGGGAACATTCTGGATGTAAACTTCTCTTCATATTATTGCATTTTCTCTTTATATACTTAATTCCCTTTATCACTTCATGGTGAATATCCTTTATGCATTCCTTCCTCGTATGTACTTGAATTGATTTACTTTATAAGAAATTATCAACATATTTTGAGGAATATGTCTCTTCACAAAATCATTAATGCCTTTATGAATTTTTGATTTACTCATAACACCTCCTTCTACAAACTCGATAGCATCTCCTTCCATAATCTCGATAGCTCTTTGACTACAAGTTCAATATCACTTCATCTACGAATTTGATGGCTCTTCAACCACAAGTTTGATAACTGTTCAACTACACGTCTGGTAGCACTACGTCTATAAGTTTGTTAGCACTTCATTTACAAGTACGATAGCTCTTTAACTATAGCACTTCATGCACTTCAACTACAAGTTCGATAACACTACATCTACATGTTGATAGCACTTCATCTACAAATTTGGTATGTCTTCAACCACAAGATCGATATAACTTCATCTACAAGTTCGATAGCTCTTTGTCTACAGGTTCGAAAGCACTTTATCTACAAGTTCAATAGCCCTTCATCTACAGGTTGGATAACGCTTTGGCTACAAGTTCAATAGCATTTCAGCCACAAGTTTGATAGTGCTTCAACTACAAGTTCGATAACTCTAAAGTTCGATGTCACTTTATCTACAAATTCGATAGCTCTTCAACTACTTGTTCTATATCACTTCATCTACAAGTTTGATAGCTCTTTAATTATTAGTTGATAGCACTTCATCTACAAGTTCGATAGCTCTTCTACTTTTATAGACTTGGTAGTATCATTCTTTTATAAATTCGATAACATTCCTAGCGCGATAGCTTTATACACCGTTAACCCAACATATGGTTCAACACCTCGAAATCAGATGAAAGCACTAGTTCTATTAAAAGTAAAGGAAAACGTAGAAAAAGTAAAAGGAGTCACAAAAATTTTATAACGGTTCGACGTAATCTCCGGCCTACGTTCACTTTGTAGTTTGTTATTTGTTCCGGATTATAATAAGTTACATCGGATCTGACCACAATCTAGTGGATCTCATATTTACAATGAGGTTTCTAGAGTGTTTTTTAGAAGTAGAGAATAGGAGTGAAGAAGGAGGAGTCTCCAATGGCAAAAAAATTTAGAAGATCCCGTTTTGGTTGCAGCTAGGCTGGTATTTATAGAGAAACAGAGGTATGAAGTAAAAAAACCGCTTGTAATGAAGTCCAGAAAAAGGCCCGATGTCACACAAGAGAAATCAATGACCCACGACCTAAGGACATAGGTCGGTACTGAGCTATATAACTCGGTACCTAGCTAGTGCAAAGCCAACTTTTCCACTTGTCCCACACCTCAATCTTTTAGTTGATGTGTTCTATGCTAATTTTGTTGACTTGTTGGTTGATTCTAGCAATATTCCCTTTATCACTTGAATTGTCCTGCTTTCTTGGCTTTCTTCTCATTAACCTTGGAGTTGATCGTCAAACTCTAGGAAATCCCCTTGATCACAAGCTATTGGTGATGTATATGAGAAGTATGGTGTTTGGGGGATGAATTGAGTGAGAACTATAAGTTGGTACCAACCTATCATAGCTCAGTACCGACCTATGTCTTGTGCTTTAATCTCCCCCCCAAACTTTCTAGAATTGTTTCTTCATTCCTTCTAAGCATACTTCCAAGCTCGTGAATTGTTTTGTTCTCGTTTGATCTTTTAAGTCCAGTTGAAATCTGCTTTGCTAAAAAAATGGGTTAACATACACACAATAGCCTTACCAATTGTCTTTCATCTATTGTATTCACATTTTGTAACTTCAACTTTGCATCCATCTTTCCCTTCCCTATGAAAATTGGGTATAAAAGTAACATACCAATACTCTTCTATTTTTGCTAATGGCATTTTCATTTTACAAGTTTGATTTTTTTTAAAATTTTATTGTTTTTGTTTAGTATGATATATGTATATTTCTGAAATAATTGCAGTTTAAACTGCAATTATTTATATTTCTATTACAATCTTGCAGTTTTAACTATGGTTATTTGAAGTTTAAACTGTAATCATTTGCTTTTTTTGCATCTTTAAATTTTATTCTCCAATTATGTGATGTTGCATTCCATTATTACAATGTTCTTTTTAGCACAATTCACCTACTATTCTTGTGTTGTTCACTTTTGAAGGAACTAAACTGAGTCGAAGCAAGTTATATAAGTAAATGTCAAAAAGAATTCCATTTTTGGATCTTTGGTTGGGCCTAGAAAGTATAATTGGTTTTTAGAACCAATCTAAAATATTTTAAATAAAATCTTATTGTATTTAATTTGTTTATAAAGGTTTAATTTAATTTAAATTTAATTAAAATATTATAAGTGTATCAAATAAACTAATATGTGTAAAGTGCACCTGCAATAGATAATAGTATACCTGGTTAATGTGTACATTTATAGGTACCGGGATTTACACCACAATGGGAAAATTTGTCACTTTATATATACATTGGTTATCTAATTTTTTTTAAAATTATATATAAATATAATTATTTTTGAATTTCTTTTTAAATAAAATCAAACTATTTTGGCCAATTCAATAATTTTAAATTTCAAAATCTTTTCAAAATGTCTAATTATTTACTTGGTAGAACAATTCAAAGACAGATCTGAATCTTTAAGTTTAAGATAAAATATACACATATATAATGTATTAAAATTCAAATAAAATTGTTATAATACTTTAAATAATGTAAAATTTACAAAAATAAACCTTTTTTAATATATATATATATAATGACTTAGTTTTGCACTAAAACATTTATTAGTTGTACATACACACACACACATATAAATTTCTTCCGGCCAAAATCAAAAAAATTATTTTAATAAATCAAAATTATTTTTTATTAAACAAAATATTAATTTATAAATGTACATACATATTAATATGTACATGTATAAGTTCAAAACAATATACAATTTATGTTTATAAAATATTTATATTTTGATTTTTTTTATTTGCTGTAGAAAACAATAAGATAAAAACTAACTTTAAAATGATTTTCACATACACACACACACACACATATGTATACATATTAATAAATTAATTTTTTGTATATAAAACATTTTTAATAATAATTTGAAGCTAGTTTAATATTTAATAAAAAATATATATAATATTTTTGTAAATAATTAAGTACATAAGAACAATTTATTATTATTATTATTAGAATAAAGATTGAATGTAAATAAAGTAGTGATAATGGCCTATATATAAGTGTGTGTGTGTGTGTGTGTGTATAGTTTTACACATATATATAGATATATGTATATGTAATTGTATATGTATATGTATATGTATATGTATATGTATGTGTATGTGTATGTGTATGTGTATGTGTATGTGTATGTGTATGTGTATGTGTGTGTGTTTGTGTATATGTATAAGGGACAAAATATGTATATATAAATTGGTTAATTAATGATCTAGATCTACATTATTATAATATATATTGGAATTGTGAAGATTGGAATATCACCTTATAGATATGGCCTTAGATTTGCACCTTGAATGAAGAAAGGCTCATTGATTCAATAGAACTACTTATAGAAATTTTAACAATCTAAAGCACTACTTATGTTATGTTTTATTTGATTTTCTTGTCAAAATTCTGGCCAAAAGTCTCCTAGAAGTCACGGCTTGCATCATGTAAAGGACGAAGCAAAAATTTAATATGCAGTGAGTGTTTAAGTGGTCTTCAAAAGAGATAAAAGAGGAGATATTTTCCCCCTTCTTTTACTCATTATTTTCCCACCATTTCAAATCCAATTTGACTCATTTAAACCCCTTTCCTATGTACCCAGCGGTTGGCCATAACTAGGGCCTAGAGCTTTCGATAATTCTCCGGCTGACCAACAGAAAACTCTTAAGTGAGTCATTCCATATTTATCCAATAACTATTAGAATGTAACCCCTTGGTGCCCCCAGCAGCCATGATTGATACACTACCCAATATTTGGATAGCGTTATTTATTCTAGTCTTAATGGATGTATCAATATCCAATCTCGAAACGTCTTGATTGGGAATATTTAAAATAATATGTTATTGTTAATGTGATAAATTTCTTATGAACACAACACATTATTGTAATTACTATCACATAATATATCATTTAAGGATTTTCTATTCAATATACGTAGATTAAAAAATTAATAAACATATCATAATATGACAAGTATATAATAGAATGAAAAACATCTTTTATTTCGAACAAGATTTTATTACAAGTTTATTAATTTATAATAAATTATAGAATTGCCCCTAAGGCGTACTCTAGCTCTATCAATGCCTGGTAATGACAACTTTCCTAAGCGTGCTCGAATGCTTTATAGTTCATTTACTGATTATCATATCAATTGTTGCAACATTCTTAGTTATTTCTCATGGAGTGATTACTTGTTTGCGTACCATATCCATGAAATTCATGAAAGGTGTTTCTACCAAAACTTTATTGTGCTTTGTCTTTAGCTACTTTACTTTTTAATCTTTCTAACAAGTTTAAGCAAAGGTTTCATGGTACTTTTGTAGCTTTCACAAGGATTTCCCTTCTTTTACTTTTCTGGTATAAGGATGGATTCTTCTTTTTCTTTATGTTGTTGTGCTTGACATTTCCTTTTTGGTCTTAACAACTTTGAAGCTTTCATGTTGCCTTGCTCTTGAGGTTTTTTCTTTGGTAACACCGACTTTGATCTCGTTATTCGTACATGTGTTAGAGAAATACATATTGTTATGTTTCAAATAGTTGCAAAATACATTCTATTCCTTCGATAATGATTCAATATCCATTTCTTTCTCAAATTTTACCAAATCATGTTTGTATTTTATCAATAATCTTGTATTTTTATTTTCCGATAGCAAGAGTGATAATTAATTCAAGCAGAGCACTCATTTTGATGTCATAAGAGTTCGAACTCATGACCTCCAGATCCTATATCTAGAACACCACACTGCTTACCACTTGATCTAGTGGTCCTTGACATTAATGTTCTTTTATAATACATACATCCATCCATCTATTTTACAAATATTTGAAAAAACACCGATGTTATGTCACTATTATGCTTTCTTTCATTATTGAGTTACTTGCAAAAATTATAATGTTATGTTATTTTTATGCATTTTCTGTTCATTTTACAAATATACTTGTATTTGCAATATTTGCAAAAACACCAACGTCATATTAGGGTATTTGCCTATTACTATACATTTTTCAAATATTTGCAAAAACAATCATATTATTTAAATTTTATGCCTAGCGCTATTCGTTTTGCAGATATTTGCAAATAACATTTAAATTATATCATTTTTATGCACCTTGATATGCATTCTGCAAAAATAAAAATAACATATCATTTTTCACGTTTGTTACTGTAAGTTTTGCAAACACTGGCAAAAATACTAGTGGTATGTTAGCTTTTATAACTATTCTTAGTTATTTTGCAAATATTTGTAAAACACTTATGTTATGTCATATTTTTAGGGTAATACTACTTACACTCACCTAAACATCTTCTCCCACTCATTTATTCACTCATCCAATCAAATACTTCACTCATCTAACTAAGTAAAGAGTATGCCTTAGAGGTGATCCTATAATTTATTATAAATTAGCAATGCTACAATAAAATATCTTTCAAATTAAAGGGTGTTTGTTTTCTATTTTATACTTGTTATATTGTGATACATTAACATAGTAATTAATTTAAGTATATTAAAATAGAAAATCCTTAAATGATATGTTGTGTGATAATAGTTATAAAGAGCCGTAATCATGAGAAAATTATCATAATATAAAATAACATATTATTTTAAATATTCGTGGTTAAGATGTTTAAAGAAAGGCTATCGATACATCCATTGAGACAAGAGTGCAAATGTAACAAACCAGATTTTCGATCCTAAAAAATCGACACTAATACGTCCACTGTATTACATGCCGAACATTCAAGTGCCGAAAATACCGATCTGTTAGGGTGAAAGAAGAAGGTAGAAGATAGAGAAAACTAAAACAACACAGAATCTAACAACGCAGCAAATAATATATAATACAACCATGATCTTTATAGAAAGGAAACATCTTTATTCATATATACAACATCAGAGTACATTAGACTTATCCTAAATTTTTGGACAGTTATAGAAAACCTGTCCTTACATTGACAAACATACAGGCTTTATAATACAGTGGAAGAAAAATATACGTGAATACGTCTTGACCATCCAGCTCCTCTCCAACTCTAAATTATTCAACTAAACCTAGGAAAACATGCTCGGTCTGACCGAAGCATTACATGGAATAATGCCCGGGTCAGTATGGTAAACCAGCGAGAGTAAAACTCGATAACAACCAACAACCAAATTGATTTCTACATTTGAAGACATTTCAACAAAGAGTATCTCGTAAGACCACACCACACATAAAAACAACATGTTTTTACCTTAGGATAACCAAAACATTTTATATCAAAATCTAGTGATATTATCATAGTGTCTAGGTTTAAAACGAATAGATAAAATAGTCGAAATGCTTGCATCTCACATTCCAACATACTAGGCTCTACAATCGAAAACGTAAGGCGCTTATTGGAGATTGGATTCCAACTAACGACTGGGCTACTAGGGTACTGCCCGTCATAGTACACCTCTAGAAAAATGTACCAAGGTCGTACCTAACGACCCCTGCCAACACAGGATCGGCCTACCCGTTGCTGGATAGTACCGAATATATCATCACCCCGATTGCTTTGCAACCTTTAATCGAAATCTCCCATGTACACAAATTCATTTACGATTGTGTATATATCCAAAAGGGGATGATATACCCTAATGGGTGTGACCCACATAGCCCTACTGTTTATCCCTTGTTTTAGTCATTCTCGGTTAATGAGGTTTGAGGCTACATTTTACTTTTCTGAATTGCAATCCATCTTGGAATGCTGACACTGCCTTCCAAGCGTTAATGCATTGCCAGCATTCATCCATACAAGTTCGTTCTGGGTTTGAACGAAACCGAAGGCACTAACTCTACTACATCCATTTTGGAATCACCCTCAGGATTAGTAGCAGTAGCCCTTGCACTACAAAGAGCACCATCTTCAATCATCGTTAATATGTCTTCCACTCGAACGTACATGTTGGTTCGAAGTGGTTTTTGGATATATAAATCTGATCCCGGCCTCTCCGTACAAACAACCGATAATTTTCGGTTGACTCATTCCCGGTTCATTTAGAAGTAAGTATTCAAGTCCTTGTCGGAAACTCGAATTTAATATTCATACTTCCTAAGTCAAATCAGACCAAATTTGATATTCAATTATTTAACTATCAAATAACAACAACAAAATCTAGAGATTTAATTACCCAAAGCAATCACTAAGCCTCAAAACCATTCTCATTTATAAATCTCCTTTCCTAAACATTTATCAACATCCATATACTTATCTCCTTTACATAAGTATATTCACAAAACATTTATAAGATTTCCCATTTCCAAATCTTTTAAACGGATTTAACTACATTATTTAAATTAGAGAAAAGGATAACACTATGCACTATTCCTTCGGTGTTAAGTGTGGAACGGATGTTCCATACCACCATTTTTTAAAAGGTCAACCTCGAGAAACCCAAACCTTGAATTCTTGTTGTAATTATCTTCAATAAATCCTTTTATAAATTTCCCTTATCCATGAAATCCTTTTTGCTTTAACCCAAATCCGTTTACAAAACATTTATCAATCTCCATGCTCATTTATGAGACTCTTTATAAATATTCAAACTCGGTTATATAAACTTCTACATAAACTTTCAAACCTTGTATAAAACTTCCCTTTATAGACATCCAAACCCATTTATAAAATATTTTTATAAACATTCAAAACTATTTCTAAAACTCCTTTTATGAATACCCCAAAATTATTCATAAACTTCTTTATATAACATTCAAAACAATTGTCAAATCATTCTTCAAATATCTTGTTAAAAATAGAATAACCTTGAAGTCCATTTTAAAAGAAAATGAAATATTAACTATCCAAAACTAAAAGAAGGCTTAATGAACACAATGGATCATTAAATTTGGGTTTACTTATCCAAGTTATATCATAGGTATTGTGTAACATCAGATATGTAAGGGACTCACACATAACATACAATCAATCATAGGTAGATGTCCAAGTTACAAATATAGATACATCCATTATCAGTGAAAAATGTACATATAGAAGTATATTTTATATGCTTAAGTTACCATGACTCGCTTATTGAAATTAACTTCCTTGTGTTTATCACGTTACCGATATTCAACATCTATGTTAAACACAAGTCAACTTACTTCCCATAAAACGTGTCAATGTTTTATAATCACTACTTTAATTCATTTGGCTACTTAATGGTCCAGACGAGAGATCGTTTGATTTGAAATCAATTAACCTTAAAAAGAAAACCGATTTAAAACATAAACGATCAAGTTTAAAAATAGCTTTGAAAAGATTAAAGTATATTCAATTAGCTTAAACCCTAATTATATCTTAATTAAATAAAAATTAATTCATAATTAAACTTTAATTAATTTAATGAACTTGATTATGTTCTAATTAACTTCCTAATGTATCTTAGTTAAGTTTAAACACTTCATTATTAGTTAAACCCTAATTAATTAAAAATTAATTAAATAATCACTTAATTAAATAATAATTAATCAACTAATTAACTTAATTAAATAATAATTAACCATTTAATTACTTCTTAACTTCTTAAATCACTAATTAAAAAGTTTATTAATCACTAATTAATCATTAACCTTCCTTAAGTGTTACTTAAACCTTAATCACTTACTTAATTACTAATTAAATACTAATTAATTTATTAAATAAATAAATTATTAAATTATCCAAACTTAACCTTTTAAGTTACTAATCAAGTTCGGAAAACTTTTGCAAAACATTCCAAAAGAAAATATTTTAAAACGAAAATTGACAATTTTGTCGAACTACGTCCATAGCGACTATCGCGATGAGCGCAGTTCGCTTAAACTTACTTTAAGGGAAGTACATTGCTTATTTCTTGCTACTACAAGTTTGGAAACCTAATTTTGAAAGTTTTTTAAACTTAAAAACAAAGATAAAATTTTTGAAACCATTTCCAAAATTTAAAGCTAGAAAACTTGGTTTTGATTCCAAATCAGATCTCACGTCCGTCGCTACATACAAAGGTGTAAACTTTGTAATTCTTGCATAACATACAATTAGTTTTGATCATAACCATACCATCAACATACCATACACCAATATCACATTCTTACAACCAAACATACCACTTTAAACATCCAAACATGATGCCTAAAATCCAAACACAACATTTAACTTCCAAACTATGCCAACCACAAATCGCAAACATATTTCATTATCATAGCATGATATGTTAACAACATGAATTACAGATTTCCATAATATATAACTATGGAAATAAAGTTAGTTCTTTTCAAAAATGAGATAGTTTTACTTACCGAAAATCTTTGAAACCTGAAATGCCTTAGATGCACAAAAATCATCCCAAAAATATGCCATCTTCCACATGATTTTTGGACATATTACTCTCGAATTTTGAAAAAGTGATCAAAAACAGTTTTAGAAAATTCTTTTCTCCATAAATTAAAAAAAGAACCACTCAAATCAGATTCCATTTGAGGTAGATATGGTCAAAAGTAGGAGAGCTATTTTCGGACCTGAATTTCCGAGTTAAAAAGTACACTGCAAAGAAATGAGATTTTAACATACCTAAGCTTAAAATTAGAAAAAGTGTTAAAAGATAAAGTTGTAGCTACTAAAATTTTATAAGATTAGAGAAAAGAAAATCTTGATTTGGTATAAAATAGATGAAGTTGTGGTCGAATAAAGTGGAGGAAAAATGGAGAAGAAAGAGTTTTATAACAAGTTCGCATTTTTAAAACAATTTAAATCTTTTGATTTAAAAAAAAAAAAAACTAACATAAGAAGCCATCAAATTATGAAGAAAGCTTTAGGGAAATGGAATTGGAGAAGTAAATGGAAATATAGTGAAGGGGATGTGTCTTTATAGACAAAAGAAAGTAAGAAAATTACTAAACTGTCTTTTGAATTAATTAACATAACATGTCATGATTTTTTAAGGTCACATCACCACCTACGCCCCCTCTCTAGTCACATCCATCATGCCCCCTCTTGTTCCATCCCTTAGGCTATGATTGCATGATTAATAATGATGATGATATTAAAGAAATGAAAAGAGATAAAGTGTATTATATATATATATATATATAAATAAAGTGCATGTATGTATATATGTTATAATTTAAACCATGGCTTGTCACATCATTCCTAAACATAATTCATATAAGATAATATATTATTAAGTATATTATTATATGGTTAGTTATCTACTACACATGTGTGTGTATAGTGCATAAAGGCGAACAACGTTCCCGACAACTTTCCGGTATCGAAAAGTCGAAATTTCGAAAAACATTCTTTGATCACATTTTCTATTTTTCTACGAACTATCTATTTTGGTAAAAAAAATTGAAAACTATTTTACCATCATTATTAAATAATTAAAATAAGTTTATTTGTAAATAAAAACTCTTATTTATTATTTAAACTTAACTTGAATTTCCGAAGAATTATATAAAACCGATGATATCAACTATCAAAGTCATAAATACATTTTATTTTCAAAAAAATAAATTAATTTATTTTATAATCTTGTTTGACTACATATATTAGTGTATGTATTCAGAGCCATGCATGATCATTATTGTTTAAAAGCAGTTTTATTGATAAAACGATTTTCGGCTGTTTTATCGATATTTTACCTAGTAGATATTGACAAATTATCAATATTTTACCTCATTAATTTATCCGCAAATATTTTTCCCAAACAAAATAACTATTCTTATTTACCACTTAAAACATGATTATTTATTACTTTTAAACCCATATCTAAATATTTTAAAAATAAATATAATTTATCTAAGTGATAAATTTGTGAGTCGTTACATTCTTCTCCCCTTAAAAGAACTTCGTCCCCGAAATTATACCACAACCCTATTCCCAGAAATACTTAAAACTATTCATCAATTCATATGGTATACATAGATCATTCCTATGTAAAATCTGGTTCGATCACTCGCTTGAATGCATAAATTTCTTCCGAACTAGTATCGCTCACTCGACTTCCTAGTGCGGACTTTGATCAGGCTTCTTAATTAGAAACCCCTGTTCTCCTTGCATAGCCATAAGCTATGATAGACAACCTTTGGTTTCACATAAGAATCCCCATCAATGCTCATCATCAAAAATCGGGCGATAAATCCCTATTCGGAATGGTGTGAAACACCTCGAGTCTGTACTTGAATCTTGGATCGAGAACTATGTAAAAAGGAGAAATGATCTACGTGCAACCTACGTATTAATCCCATTGGTTCCTACTTCCTAAGATTATAATTACCCTTTTTAAAGAATCACCATTTTACTTTAGAACATTACTTAAAGCTTATTAACATTCTATAACTCAAATTTTAGTATGATACTCTTTTATATCCAAAAGAGTATATACAATTTCAAATCTTAAATTAGTTTTACTTGACCTAGGATGTTCAACAAATTTAAAACTTTATTTATTAACCCGCTCTTAATCAAGACATCTTTTTATTTTGAAAACTCTATTCTTATAAGGGATTCGAGAACACAATACCTGGGTTTTATTTCAAAAACCCTTCGAAATGATACTTTATATTTAACCCTTTTGAAAACATAATATATAGCCCGAGTAACTCTAAAATGATATCAAGGAACCGGGCGCTACCAAATAGTATTATATATCCATTTTACTAAGTAGGAAAATACTCAAGAGAAGTGTTTACCATCCAAACATATCTTTTAACCATTTTTAGTTATTTCCAAGACACTCAAACTAGTTAATCATAAAAATATTTCTTTCTTCACAAATTCCATTTTGAAACAATACTATTTATAGATAAATAGTTCTTTAATAAAATCATCGACTAGCTTTGGATTCATTCAGATTTGAACTCGTTTCAATTGTACAATGAAAAAGAGGATAATTTAATAAGTGCACTATCATATATGCCTAAGCAAACATTCGATTGTCACTTAGAAGATTATTCCGATTATCACAAAACAGATCGAAACTCCTTCCCGAACTGTCCAAAGAAAACTTTACTTTCAAATCCATTTTAAAATATTTATATCTTAAAATATCTTTAAGTACAATTACTACAACTTTTCCAAAGTCATTTAAATCTTTATCAAAGCTACCGAGATTTTATATTCTCACAATCCTTTTCATTTTTATAGGGTCATCTAAAGATTTTCTTTTAACTAAACACATTCTATTCTAAATCCAATTTTAACCCTACATCTCTTCGATAACTATATAGACTTTTGGAAACCATTCCTTTATATATATAATATATCCTAGGTTTAATTGTTTCATTTACCAATTTTAAAACAATGTTATGTCAATTGGACTTGTTCAAAGTGTTTAGGAAATCCCTATCGATAACGTTGGCCAAACGCATCGACCAGAATTCTTAAGCCACTCAATAGATCAAACAATAGAATATCAAACATTTTTACTCACTAACAAATACGCCCTCATATTTATAATACACTCAGGCTCATTCTGGGGCCTCACGTACCTAATTCCAAATGAGTTTATCCCACCAGGGCCAAGGTTCTCGTTTAACCTTCAGCTCTTATACCAAATGTAACGAACTGGATTTTCGACCCTAAAAATTTGACGCTAATACATCCATTGTATTACATGCTGAACATTCAAGTGCCAGAAATACCGATCTATTAGGGTGAAAGAAGAAGGTAAAAGATAGAGAAAACTAAAACAACATAGAATCTCACAACATAGCAAATAATATATAATACAACCATGATCTTTATAGAAAGAAAACATCTTTATTCATATATACAACATCAGAGTACATTAGTCTTATCCTAAGTTTTTGGACAGTTATAGAAACCTATCCTTACGTTGACAAACATACAAACTCTATAATACAACGGAATAAAAATATACGTGAATACTTCTTGACCATCCAGTCCTCTCCAACTCCAAATTATTCAGCTAATCCTGGGAAAACATGCTCGGTCTGACCCGACCATTACATGGAATAATGCTCGAGTTAGTTTGGTAAACCAGCGTGAGTAAAACTTGATAACAAGTAACAACCAAACTGATTTTTACATTTGAAGACTTTTCAACAAAGGGTATCTCATAAGACCACACCACACATAAAAATGGATGAGTTTTTACCCTATGATAATCAAAACTTTTTATATCAAAATCCAGTGATATTATCATAGTGTCTAAGTTTAAAGTAAATAAATAAAATAGTCGAAATTCTTGCATCTCACATTTCAACATACTAGGCTCTACAATCAAAAACATAAGGCACGTATTGGAGATTGGATTCCAACTAATGACTGGGCTACTCTGGTACCGCCTACCGCAGTACACCTCTAGAAAAATGTACCGAGGTCGACCTAATGACCCTTGCCAACACAGGATCGGCCTACCCCTTGCAAGATAGTACCGAATATATCATCACCCGATTGCTTTGCAATCTTCAATGGAGAGCTCCCATGTACACGAATTCATTTATGATTGTGTATATATCTAGAAGGGAATGATATACCCTAATGGGTGCGACCCACATAGCCCCGCTACATATCCCCTATTTTAGTCATTCTCGGTTGATGAGGCTTGAGGCTGCGTTTTACCTTTCTGAATAGCAATCCATCTTGGAATGCTAACACTTCCCTCCAGGCATCAATGCAATGCCAACATTCGTCCATACAAGTTTGTTCTGGGTCTGAACGAAACCGAAGGCACTAACTCTACTACATCCATTTTGGAATCACCCTCAGGATTAGTAGTAATAGGCCTTGCACTTCAAAGAGCTCCATCTTCGATCATCATTAAGATGTCTTTCACTCGAACGTACATGTTAGTTCAGAGTGGTTTTTGGATATATAAATCTGATCTCGGTCTCTCCGTACCAACAACCGATAATTTTCCGGTTGACTCATTCCCGGTTCTTTTGGAAGTAAGTAGTCGAGTCCATGTCGAAAATTCGAATTTTACATTCATATTTCCTAAGTCAAATTAGGCCAAATTTGATAGTTGGTTATTTAACTATCAAATAACAACAACAAAACCTAGATATTTAATTACCCAAAGCAATCACTAAGCCTCAAAACCATTCTCATTTATAACTCTTCTTTCCCAAACATTTATCAACATCATATACTTATCTCCTTTACATAAGTATATTCACAAAACATTTATAAGATTTCCCATTTCCAAATCTCTTAAACAGATTTAACTACATTATTTAAATTAGAGAAAACGACAACTCTAAGCACTATTCCTTCGGTCTTAAGTGTGGAACGGATGTTCCATACCATCAATTTTTAAAAGGTCAACCTCGAGAAACCCAAAACTCGAATTCCTTTTGTAATTATCTTCAATAAATCCCTTTATAAATTTCCCTTACCCATGAAACTTTTTTTCTTTAACCCAAATCCGTTTACAAAACATTTATCAACCTTCACACTCATTTATGAGACTCTTTATAAATATTCAAACGCGGTTATATAATCGTCTCTATAAACTTTCAAACCTTGTATAAACTTCCCTTTATAGACATCCAAACCCATTTATAAAATCTTTTTATAAACATTCAAAACTATTTCTAAAACTCCTTTTATGAATACTACAAAATTATTCATAAACTTCTTTATAATATTCAAAACAATTGCCAAATCATTCTTCAGATATCTTGTTCAAAATAGAATAACCAAGAAGACCATTTTAAAAGAAAATGAAATATTAACTTTCCAAAATCAAACGGAGGCTTAATGACTACAATGGATCATTAAATTTGGGTTCACTTATCCAAGTTATATCATGGGTATTGCCTAACATCAGATATGTAAGGGATTCACACATAACACACAATCAATCTTAGGTAGATGTCCAAGCTACAAATATAGATACATCCATTATCTGTGAAAATGTACATATAGAAGTATATTCTATATGCTTAAGTTACCATGACCTGCATATTGAAATTAACTTCCTTGTGTTTATCACGTTACCGATATTCAACATCTATGTTAAACACATGTTAACTTACTTCCCATAAAACGTGTCAATGTTTTATAATCACCACTTTAATTCATTTGGCTACTTAATGGTCCAGACGAGAGATCCTTTGATTTGAAATCAATTAACCTTAAAAAGAAAACTGATTTAAAACATAACCGATTAAGTTTAAAAATAGCTTTGAAAAGATTAAAGCATATTCAATTAGCTTAAAACCTAATTATTTCTTAATTAAATCAAGACAAATTCATAATTAAACTTTAATTAACTTAATGAACTTGGTTATGTCCTAATTAACTTCCTAATGTATCTTAGTTAAGTTTAAACAATTCATTATTAGTTAAACCCTAATTAATTAAAAATTAATTAAATAATCACTTAATTAAATAATAATTAATCAACTAATTAACTTAATTAAATAATAATTAACCATTAAATTACTTCTTAATTTCATAAATCACTAATTTAAAAGTTTATTAATCACTAATTATTCATTAACCTTTCTTAAGTGTTACTTAAACCTTAATCACTTACTTAATTACTAATTAAATGCTAATTACTTTTAATTAATTTAATAAATAAATAAATTATTAAATTATCTAAACATAACTCTTTTTATGTTACAAATCAATTTCGGAAAACTTTTGCAAAACATTCCAAAAGAAAACATTTTAAAACGAAAATCGACGATTTTGTCGAACTACGTCCATAACAACTATCGCTATGAGCGCAGTTCGTTTAAACTTACTTTAAGAAAAATACCTTGCTTATTCCTTGATATTACAAGTTTGGAAACCTAATTTTGAAAGTTTTTGAAACTTAAAAACAAAGATAAGAACTTTGAAACCATTTCCAAAACTTAAAACTAGAAAACTTATTTTGATTCCAAACTGGATCCCACGTCCGTCGCAACATACAAAGGTGTAGACTTTGTAATCCTTACACAACATACAAATAGTTTTGATCACAACCATACCATAAACATACCATACATCAACATCACATCTTACAACCATACATACCACTTTAAACATCCAAACATGATGCTTAACATCCAAACACAATATTTAACATCCAAACTATGCTAAGCACAAATCGCAAACGTATTTCATTATCATAGCATGATATTTTAACAACATGAACCATGGATTTCCATAAAATATAATCTATGAAAATAACGGTATTTCTTTCTAAAAATAAGATAGTTTTACTCACCAAAAAACTTTGAAACCTGAAATGCCTTAGATGCACAAAAATCATTCCAAAAATATGTCATCTTCCACATGATTTTTGGACATATTACTCTCGGATTTTGAAAAAGGAATCAAAAGAAAATTTTAGAAAATTATTTTCTCTACAAATTAGAAAAAAGAATCACTCAAATTAGATTTTATTTGAGGTAGATATTGTCAAAAGAAGGTGAGCTATTTTCGGATCTGAATTTCTTAGTTTAAAAGTACACTACAAAGAAATGAGATTTTGACATAACTATGCTTAAAATTAGAAAAAGTGTTAAAAGAGAAAGTTGTAGCTACTGAAATTTTAGACGATTTGAAAAAAGAAAATCTTAATTTGGTGTAAAGTAGAGGAAGTTGTGGGCGAATAAAATGGAGGAAAAATAAAGGAGAAAGAGTTTTAAAACAAGTTCACATCTTTAAAACAATTTAAATCTTTTGATTTTAAAAAAACTTAAAACTAACATTTGAAGCCATGAAATTATAAAGAAAGCTTTAGAGAAATGAAAATGGGGAAGTAAATGAAAATATGGTGAAGGTGATGTGTATTTATAGACAAAAGAAAGTAAAGAAATTACTAAACTATCCTTTGAATTAATTAACGTTACATGTCATGATTTTCTAAGGTCACATCACCACCTACTCCCCCTCTCTAGTCACGTCCACCATTCCCCCTCTTGTTCCATCCCTTAGGCTATGGTTGCATGTCTAATAATGATGATGATGTTAAAGAAATGATAAGAGATAAGGTGTATTATATATATAAAGTGCATGTTTATATATATGTTATAATTTAAACCATGATGTGAGGACCCGTTTCTTCGACTCTCGAAAATTGATACTACATCCTCGGTATTCATGTGCCATAAATTCAAGTGCCAGAGAAGCAGATTCTCAAGGTAAGAAAGAAAATAAAGACAGAATAGAATCTCACAATATTATTTCAACAAAATATTTACAATGGAATATACATTTATCAGAGTTAAACATGGGCAGTTATAAATTCCTGTCCTTATAAATGCGGAATACTACAACACAAGAGTGGTTGAAACAGATAACAATCTTCAGAAGAATCTTCTAACTCCATGCTTCGAGCTCCATCCAGATTTCTTCTAAACTAAACCTGACTACTAGGCTGCCGGGAAAATTAGGGCACCCAGAGTTTAAGGGAAAGGAAAATAAACTCTGGGTCAGTCATGGGACTGGTGTGAGAACTCATTTTGAAAACAAAAAGGTATCTCATAAGACCACTCCGCACATAAACACGGAACAGGTTTTTACCTTATGATAACTAAATCTTTATTACGTAAAATTAAGGGATATTATTTTTAATGAGATCTCTTTCAAAACATTTGCAAGTAAACTTATTAATCTTAGCCGAAATTGTTACATTTTTGAATTCTAGCATACCACCTTGTAATACAAGGATTTCTATATCTAAAATCGTACAGTCTTTTATTAGAGAATGGGTTTCCATACAAATGACCAGGTGAAAGGACTACCTTCCGGCAGTACATCTCTAGAGGAATGTACCCGAAGCCCAACTGATGGTCCTCTACCAACACAATACTGGCCTACCTCTTCTTAGATAGTACCGAATACGTCATCAACCCGGTCGTTACCGACCTATCCGAGGGCCCTCACAGCATACTTCCATAATAATTTAAGTCCCGAACGTCATGGCGGGAATAAATATATCTAGAAGGGGATGATCATATCCTAATGGTTGCAAACCACAGAGCCATGCCGGATCTACCTGTTTCGGTCATTTTCGGGTGTGAGGCTTGAGGTAACGATTACCTTTTACATTGCACATTTCACTTTGAATGCCACACTGCCATTCCATGGTCACTGAACTGATTTCTAGAAATGCAACGTCATACATTCGTCCATATAAGTTGTCCAGGAACGGGACAAACCGAGGGCACTCTCCTACCACATCCTGTTGGGAGTTACCCCTAAGATTAGTAGCGATAAGTCCTTGCAACCCGAAGAGTTTCAAAAATGAAAGGACCACTACTACTTAAGTATTTAGGACTAACCAGAATTATCAACAAGCAGTCCTTTCACCCCCTAAAATCTTCGGTCTTCATCTTTCATTTTATTCATAAGGTCTTCATTTTTCAAACCCGTATATTGGTTCGAAGTGGTTTCCGGGTAGGAATTACCCAAATATGATCTCGGTTCCTTCGATCCAATCACCGATAAAAGAGGTTCTGTGAATAGGGAATTATTATTTAATTAATTAAGTTCTTTTTATCAAAATCTCTTTTGGAGATATATATTTCTAAAACATTCTTTCCGGTATATATGGAATTTTAAACCTCTCTTATCACATCCTCAGATTACTTATGACCCTTTTTAAACTTAGAATAATTCGAAATCATTTCATTCTTCACTTAGGAAAATATTTCCAATTCATTTCATTTAAATCTTAACAAAGATTTCTTAATTCAAAACTCAAAATTTTGATTTAGTTAAAACCATGTTATCTAGGATGTTAATCCAAAAACCATTAAATATTAAATGAGCAGAATCTATGGAAATCATCTAATTCTACTCAATATCAATTCTCGTGTTCAACAAATACTATAGGTGGAATAACAACGAAATCACCTTTTAAATTCCATGAATAGTACGAGTCCCCTCTTCGGGCTTTAACACTAAGTATAAGAAGATCATATCTATACAATCAAAGTTGTATCTAATTTAAATTTGGAAAATTTAAGTCTTTTTATACTTAACTCGTTTCCGACATTTCGACCTTATCTATCCCTCGCCCAGGGAAGAGGCCAGGTAAGCCAGGGCACTGGTTGCTCCTGAACATCTCCTTGGTTTAAGCACCTCACATCCAGATTTCACAAATAGAAAAATCTAGTCTACTCGTCGGCTTTAAGAGCTAAGATTAAATCACTTAGTTTGTAATAGCTTTTCTTATAATCGTTTATTTAAATTCTTTTTAAATAAACAATAAAACTTCGAAATCTTCATTAAAACACTTCATTATTCATTTGAAATTTTTTATAAAAGATTTGGAAAAGAATCCTTAGGCTTAACAACTTCATTTCTAAAATTGTTGACACGGCAGTAGAAAAGTGCTGCGAAAAGTGATTAAAAGTTGGTTCGATTTAAAACAACTTTTCCAATATTTGAAAATCCATATTTTTAATTCAAATTTCTTTTAAACTATTTTAAAAGATTTTTAGAATTTATTTCATATTTTAAATAATTTTAAATTATCATTTTCAAAGAAATCTAGTTTTGGGATTCCGAAATGTAAAACCACGATTTTTCCAAAAACTTGTTTACTAATATTTCAAAATCTACTTATCGAAATCTCAATTTTATTTCTTTGTTTGAAAACTATGGATATAATAGTTTGGAAAATTCTTATCTCGAAGAATTCCGAGCTAAATTCTATTCTATATATTCGTTTGACTTTTATGGCGCAGAATCGAGAACTGCCGTTACGCGCCTATTTTTGACTAAATTTTCAATTATCATTCAAACTTCACCAAAACTTTTTCATATGTTTATAAAACACATCAAACTCATTTTTAAACCATTTTAAAGAGCTTTAACATTCCATATACACCAATTCATTAGTATAAAGGAAAGTGATTTCCTTTGTGTTTATCGATGTGTATTTCCGTGACTTGTATATATATATATATATATATATAAATTCAACACTCATACGAAACAACCAAGCTTGATGATCAAAGCATATTAAACATCCATTACAAACATCATATCATCATCCAAAAAATACACTATTAGTAAGAGTTTCTCACATTGATTTCCTATCGGAAAAAAGCTATAGCTTCACTAACTCGCGATCCAAGCTCACGAACCCCAACACCTTGCTTCCTAGTGTGCTCGGCCATTCCATGCCAAAAGTGGTGCCCGACCAAGTGTGGGAAAGGAGGTATAGGACTTTGGATTATTGTTGAATTTACCAAAAACTAGACCTAAAAATAGGTCATTTTCTCTTGGGTTTTTGGACGTTCAACTCTTTGAAGTTGGAAATGTGGTAAGCATGAAAGTTGTAGGAAATTATTTTCTCTATGGTTTCAAAAAAAGTAAAACTCGATTTTGATTAGTTTTGAGGAAGTTATGATCAAAAGAAGAGAGGGTATTCACGGATTCATAAAAATGAAGCTTGAAAATGCACTGTAAAAAAGTGGAATTTTGACATAATTAGACTCAAAACTAGAAGAAGTACTAACCATGAAAGTTGTAACCACTGGAATTATACATGGTTCGAAAAAAAGAATTACTTCATTTGGATCAGTTTTTGAAGAGTTATACTCGAATGAAAAGGAGGCATTTTCGGCCTTTAAAACTGGGCTCGAAAATGCTCTGGAAAGAAGTGAGTTCTGAGCATGGCTAAGCTTAGAATGGGAAGAAGTGGTCAGCTAGAAAGTTGTAGCCATTGAAATTTAATTGGTTTAAAAAAAATTTTTGCACCATTTCATTCATATTTGAGAGATTTTTGTAGGAATTAAGAAGAGGCAAAATGGGTGGGTATTTATAGGCAAGTGGAGAGGTAGATATTTATCTCCCACTTACATCATCCACCATTATCACCATCATTACTTCAACCACCACCCTCACCTCACTATTTCAGCCGAAATAACCTCCTCTCACATGCCTACTTGAGTGTGTGTCCTTTGATGTGTAAGTGTTGACTTAGAAAAGGCTTAAGGAGTAAGGAAATGGTAAAATATCTTTGATATTTTCATATATATATATGTGTGTGTGTGTGTGTTTGTATATATGTATTTATATATATTAGGGTGTGCATGTGACATGTATATATATGTTCATGTATGTATTAATATGTCATATAGGTGTTCAAGTCATATAAACAACGTTACACAACTTATATACGTCAAACCGTTACGAATTTTAATCTTGATTTCCAGTCATATTTTCACTTATTAATTAACATATATATATTTGTAAAAAAATTTGAGAAACATTTTCTTATCATTTTAGAGGAATTAAAATGATCGTGTTTGAATTATGAAACCATATAAATTAATATTAAAAATTATTTACAATAATTACTATTATACCGATAAAGCGATATCGATTTTTTCTTATATTTTCAAATCATATATATATATATATCTTCATAATATTATTACAAATAATTTATTATCACTTTATAACTATTCAAAATGAATTATCATCGTTTAAAACAATTATTTGAATAATTAAATTAATTATTAAATCATTAAATCTCAATTAAACTAAAATAAATCAATTATTATATTTTAAGGGCATTATTGATGATGTCTTAAATACATTTTATTCTCAAAAATAAAATAATTACTTTTATTTCATATTCTAGTTCAATTATAAAAATAAGTGTATGTATCCAGCTCCGTGCGTAACGTTTAACAATTATAGAGCTAGTTTTCTATAAAACAGTTTTCGGCTATTTTATCGATTTAAGTCCCGAGGAAAATATTTTGTAAATATTTATTCAAAATAAGACTATTATTACTTATTATCACTCAAAACACAATTATTTGTATCATCAACCTTTTATTTGAATAAATTTAAAAATAAATATAATTTATCAAAGTGATAAATCTACGGGTCATTACACATGACTTGTCACATCACTTCCTAAACATAATTAACATAAGTTAATATATTATTAAGTGTATTTGTAACACCCCAGATTTTTGATAACATTATTTTGGTGATTTAGATAGATAAACTAAATAATATAATATGTTGATTAGGAGATTGAGATTTGATTTAATTAAGGTAGCCGTGCCTTTTAACTAATAAATTAAATGAAGGGTTTAAAAATGAATTAGATGAGGGGTATTACGGGAAAGAGGCCATTCCTATATCATCTTCCTTAGGCCGTGTATTTCAGCACACATTCATTCTCATTCTCAAAATTTTAAAAGCTTGGCCGGCTACCATTAACAAAGGAAGAAGAAGAGGAAACAAAAGAAAAGCTTAAGGAAAGCAAATTCAAATCAAACTCGTTCAAATCTCAAGCTCCTTAATCATTAAAGAAAAAGGTGAATAACATTTACATATCTAAATATTTTCGGTTTCGGTTTTAAGGTTAATTCTGAATGATTTTGCAAATGTTTGCTATGTTTTCGAATGGTAAAAGATTATATGTACATGTTGATGATTTATGTATGTTCATATAAATTTTATGACATGTTTTAAGATGAAAACCCTATTAAATGACATCCATTAGCCTTACGAATTTTTATGATGATCTAAAAAGTTATTTTAGAGATGGGTTTAAATTTTTAGAATTTTTGTGGATTTTTTATAATTTTCTAAAGAAGAAAAGGTTAATTTGGATTATAAAAATTATTTACAGGTAAAATAATTATTGTTTGGATACGAAATTTTTATAGGCTGAAGAGAACCTATTGATTTACTTTTTAGAATTTTTCCAGAATTTTTCAAGATGTTTTGATGATTATATAAAATTATTTAAGGTATGAGAATTAAATGTTTTATATAATTATAAAGGAGAAAGGGGTGTTTTTTAAATTATTCAAATTTCCAAATAAAGAAGTTGGTAGCACTTTTGAATACAAAATTATGGCAACCAATCAAATTTAGACAAACAAGGCAGGTGGGGTACAAAAGAACTATTTCAAACAGTATTTTCACTGTTTCAACTCTTTCGGCAAGAGCTTTCGCCTTCATTCCAGACCTTCTGACAAAGTCGAAGGGTATCAAACCTTTTGATTAGATTACATACAAATGCACATGGTATCAAGAAACTGGTATGTAGTGAATTGGAGGAAGTCGAAAGATTGGGGACGAAGGGTTATAGCTTTCGGAAGAGATGAAGTTTTGTTTTGTTTTAAAGAAAAATACACCTGTTAGCTTTCGAAATTGTCAAAAGGTTTAAAAGGAAAAGGTTTTGATTGGTTTGCTTTCCTATTTTAATTGAACCTTTCGGCAAAGTCGAAAGGTATAGCTTTCGGCCAGGTCGGAAGCATATTTGCCGCTTCCTAACCTTTCGACACGGATGGAGTCAAAGGTTATCTTTTTTTTCTAAAACTTACCGCCTCTCTCCTTTGATTTCGAAAGGTTTGATTTCAAAAGGTTTTGATTTCGAAGGATTTGATTTCGAAAGGTTTGATTTGTAAAGGTAAAGGTTTTGATTTTGAAAGGTTTTGATTTCGAAAGATTTGATTTCGAAAGGTTTGATTTCGAAGGGATTTATGAAGGTTTCGAAGCAGTTGCTTTCGACTCCAATGTTTTTCTGATCCCTTTGCATAATCCAGATGTTTTAAATCGAAACATTTCGAAGGTTTCAAAGTAGTTAACTTTTATTGGTTTCAAAATGATTTCCTCCTGTTTTAAATTGAATCCAATGTCTTCGAAAGGTTTTGAGGTACATTGATTCTGAAAGGTACAGTTTAGCTGTGTTTTCTAAAGGCTAAGGTTTAAAGAATTTAAAGGTGGGTGTTATATGTTTTAAAGCTTATGAAAGAAAGCTTTTAAAAGGTTTAGAAGGAGTTACCTTCAATGATTTCGAAAGATTTATTAAAGGGTATGAAGGAGTTACCTTCAATACTTTCGAAGGGTTTTATGAATGATTTTGAAGGAGTTACCTTCTATGCTTTCAAAAGGTTGTTTGAAGGTTTTAAACAAAGATTTCAAATATAAGAATTAGGCAGATAGCCTAAGTGTTTTAAGTTATATAGGACTTTAACTTATTTTTAAAGGATAGACAATCCTTATTGAACATCATCAACATTATTTTGAGTAAAGTATATATATAACGTTTCTAAAAAAGTAGCTTAAAGTAAAGCAAAAGATGTATTTTCCTTGTATATATATAATTTAATGGATTAAATCATTTTGGAAAGGTTTCAAGGAAAATTTAAAGAGCGGTTAGCTCAGATATTGTAGAGCGGTTAGCTCGGATATTTTGAAGGGTACTTAACCCAAAAGAAAATTCGGGCAGTGAGCTCATTTTAAATTCAGACAATCGGTCCATTTTGAGGGCAGTCAGCCCAAAGGACAGTTAGTCCAGGATAGTTAGTCCAAAAAGAGCAGTCATCTCTGATATGAACAAATAGTTCATTTATTAGCATAATGGACCTTGCTAAATTTTTAAGGATAGTTAGTCCACCCCTTTTTTACATGCTTTGGGCAGATAGCTCATTATCTAGCATAAAAGATATTCTTATTTTGGTATAACTAGTTTTAGGACAGATAGTCTAGAAAAGAGAAGATAGCTCAGAATTTAGAACAGATAGTTCAGATTTTAGACAGATAGTCTATTTTATTTCATGTTTAGCATAATGGATATTACTATATTATTATTATCAATTGATTAACCAGTTTGGTCGCAGGAAAGGATTTGCAAAATATATGTTTTGAAAAGAGATATTAGTGAGAGGAAACCCGTTTCACTAAGCGGCATGGTCTCACTGAGTAAACGGAGAGTAACAGATATTATTCATACCAGTCGTTAACTCTGACTTGAAGTTTTTGTTTCCCCTTAAACTCTCGGGTGCTCAAAATTTGATTTGAGTAGGCTAAAGGTTTAGGTTTTCAGGTTTTAGTAGATTTTGACAAATAAAGCATCCGAAGACGAGCAGGTGGTTGACGGGTAGCTAATTTAGGGATTCTGTTTTAAAACTGTTTCCGCTGTGTATTAAGACAATTATGTCTATATTTCTTTGATCATCTAAGGGGCATCTTCATATGTCGCTCTTGGCGTATTGTTGTAAATTATATCTGATCAATGCTTGGGAATACGTTTGGGATTTTTGTAACTTGGATATGATTTGTTGAAATGTAATCACTGAAAATTGTTGTTTTTGAAAATCTGTGATTTTGCCCATATTCAAGTGCTTCTATTATTATGGATACCATTAACATTGACGTATTTCATCACCAGAAGTTAATACTGTGGATGACTGCAGCATCCATAGCGCTTAGCTTTTGGCCTCCACATACGGGATGTTACAACTTGGTGTCAAAGCATAGATTTATGAAATATTTAATAAAAAAAATTGGTTTTGAAAACAAAAATCTAAGAAAATTAAAGTAAGATTTGGGGTTGGGTTAATGCTATAGTAACGTACTTGTATTTGCTATATATAAGTATGTGCTTTATCTCCATTCATCTATCTTTGATTTGGTTATCTTTCCATATCTCATGAGGTTTGAATACAGATATGGATGGTAGAAGAAGTAGAGTTAACCAAGGAGGGGGAAGCACCGAAAGGAATGCCGGACCTAATGCACGGAGAGGTCAAGGTCAGGCAGAGAATGTTGGTGCTAAAGTCCCGCAGGTCGGAATGGAAGCCAAGTATCAGTTTTTCAGGAATATGATGCAGGCAGGAGTTGCAGCTGGAGTCGTAGGATTTTTTCAGAGTTAGGGCTCAATGACGAGCAGATGAGGAGGTTGGCGTCCAGGCAACTTCAGGAGACTGCATTGTTCTGGTGGAACAGTGTATCAGCAACAGTTGAAGTGGAGACAGTAACCTGGGAGGATTTCAAGGGGAGATTTCAGGAGAGGTTTATGTCAGTAATGGCATAGGCAGCTTTGATTAGGCACTTTGCTGAGATGGTGCAGAGAGAAATGTCTGTTGCTGAATATGCCAGGAAGTTCGAAGAGTTGGCCCGGCATGGGTATGCTTCGGTGGATACCGTGTTGAAACGGAATGAGAAGTTTATCAGAGGATTAAAGCCAGAATTGGCTAGTGTTACTTTGTCTCATCTTAGAGATCCTTCTGATATTATTATAGAGATGGCTTTGAAGCAGGAAGAAGTCCATGAGTCTTTGGAGAAGAGCAAGGCAAAAGCGGTCCAGGTTGGGCAGGGCCAGAAGAGGAAGTTCTTTCCCAAGAAAGTTGCTCATTAGGGTGGAGCAACCAAGAAAGCGAAGTCTGAAGTTGTCTGTTATAAATGCGACAAGAAAGGGCACTTTGCTAACGAGTGTCGCTCAGGGAAAGCGAAGGATGTGGCTAAGGGGAAGAATGTCAGGTGTTTTAACTGTGACCAAATATGTCATTTTAAGAACCAGTGCAAGGAGCCCATTAGAGATGGTAAGGGCAAGGTGTATGCATTGGAGCCTACTGCTTCCAAGCCAACAGCCCAGGAGAAAGGAAAGTCAGTTCTTGGGGGAACGCTCTAGATTCATGGTATGTCTGCTAGCGTTTTATTTGATACTGATGCATCTCATTCTTTATATCTAGATGTTTGATAGATAAGCTTAACCTTGAACCCACATATTTAGTTACTTCCTTACGGGTTGCGAATCCAATAGGAGGGTATGCAACTCGAGGGTTGAGGTGTGACCAATTTGAGTTTCACCTGTTAGTTCATACTTTTGAGTGCAGTTTGCATGTGTTTGATTTTGTGGGGTTTGGGATCATCCTAGGTATGGATTGGTTAAGTGAGTACGATGCTAAGATATTTTGCTAGGGTAGGAAGATATCTCTTTATCACCCATATTGTAGCGATTGGATTGTTTTCACCGTATGAGGTTCTAGCGATGTAGTGTTTGCTTTGTTGGGTGCTTTGGATTCAGATGATGAGTTGAGCCGAGTTTTTGTGGTTAGAGAATTCGCGGATGCGTTTGAGCCTGTAGTTGGATTGCCACCGAAATGAGCTATTGAGTTTCAGATAGATTTAGTTCCTGGAGCAAAACCGATGAGTAGACCGCCAAGCAGGACGACCCCTTCAAAGATGAGGGAGTTGAAGGTGCAGTGTGTGGATTTGGAAGGCAAGAGTTTTGTCAGGCCGAGCAGTTCGCCGTGGGGTGCAGCGGCAGTGTTTGCTAAGAAGTCGGACGGATCGTTGAGGCTATATATCGATTATCGTAAGTAGAATGAGAGGACGATAAAGAATCGATATCCATTTCCCAGGATTGACGATTTGTTCGACCAGCTAAGTGGAGCAAAGGTATTTTCTCAGTTGGATTTGGCAACTGGTTTCCATCAGCTCGGAGTAGCATAGGATAGTATACCTTTGACCGCATTCACGACCTGATATGGATCGTACGAATGGTTGGTTATGCCGTTCGGACTGACGAATGCTCCAGCTTTCTTTGTGGATTTGACGAACCGGATTTTCCGAGAGCACTTGGATAGGTTTGTGCTGGTTTTCATAGATGATATCTTGATTTACTTTAAGGATGAAAAAGAGCATGAAGTTCATCTTAGAGTAGTGCTTGAGACGCTGAGACAGCATCAGCTGAAAGCGAAGTTTTCGAAGTGTCACTTCTGGAAGAAGGAGGTGAAGTTTCTTGGTCATGTCGTCTCATAGGAAGGGTTATCAGTAGAACCGAATATGATCGAGGCAGTGAATAGTTGGAAGAGACCCGAGACAGTAACCGAGATTAAGAGTTTCCTTGGGTTGGCTGGTTATTATAAGAGATTCATTACGGATTTCTCGCGGATAGCAGCACCGATGACCAGGCTAACGAGGAAGGATGTGAAGTTTGTGTGGACCGATAAGTGTAAGGAAGCATTTTAGAGTTTGAAACACTTATTGACCCATGCACATGTGTTGGTTGTTCCAGAGGGGAATCAGGATTTGGTAGTCTATACCGATGCGTGTGCACAGGATTAGGAGCTGTGTTGATGCAGAGAGGTAAAGTGAGTGCCTATGCTTCTAGACAGCTTAGACCGCATGAGGTCAGATATCCAACGCACGATTTAGAATTGGCTGCAGTGATTTTTGCTTTGAAGGTATGGAGACATTACCTTTTGGGAGAAAGGTTTGAGCTGTTTATAGATCATAAGTTGCTGAAGTATTTGTTCTCTCAAAAGGAGCTGAACATGAGGCAGCAAAGATGGTTAGAATTCATAGCCGCTTATGATTTTGGGATTGATTACACACCAGGTAAGGGCAACCGAGTTGCAGATGCACTTAGCAGGAAGCATCAAAATGCATTGTTGGCAATGATGGCTGAGTGGAAAGATTTAGAAGCATTAGCAGATTGCAAAGTGCAGTGGAGATCCGAGGCAGGGTCTAGTGGTGATACAGTTGTATTGTCTTGTTTGGAAGTTCGACCGGTTTTGATCAAACGAATTGCTTCTAAGCAGATAGAGGATCTAGTGTTAGTTGAACGGATCAGTAAGCTAAAGGAAAGAACCAAGGGGGATGACTTGAAAGATTTCAGTCTTGACCAGAATGGGTGGTTGAAAAAGAAAGGAAGATTATGTGTTCCGAGTATAGGAAACATAAGAAAGGAAGTCTTAGATGACTGCCATCATTCGAAGTTCACTATACATCCCGAAGGCACCAAGATGTATCAAGATATAAAGAGAATTTTCTTCTGGGAAGGAATGAAGTGGGATATTGGTTTGTGTGTAAGGCAGTGCTTGAATTGCCAGTAGGCAAAGGCCGAACACCAGAAACCGAGTGGTTTGCTTCAACCGTTAGATATTCCAGTGTGGAAGTGGCATTCTATTTCTATAGACTTCATAGATGGGTTGCCATGGTCCAACAGGGGTAATGAAAGTATATGGGTTATAGTGGACAGATTGACCAAGTGTACCCATTTCATTCCAATTAAGTCAACCAGGACGACACCTGTTTTAGCAAGGTTGTTTACGAAGAATGTGATTAGACTGCATGGAGTTCATAGCAGTATAGTTAGTGATAGAGATTACTTGTT
The DNA here is from genome assembly GCA_030737815.1 of Allium fistulosum. Lineage (NCBI taxonomy): Eukaryota > Viridiplantae > Streptophyta > Magnoliopsida > Asparagales > Amaryllidaceae > Allium > Allium fistulosum. Next base: position 913,787,591 of record CM060906.1, read on the forward strand.
CACTAGCGAGTTTTGGAAGAGTCTGCAGGAAGTTTTGGGAACCAAGCTTATGACGAGTACCGCTTACCATCCGCAGACAGATGGGCAGATGGAAAGAGTTAACAAGATCTTGGAAGATCTGTTGAGAGCTTGTGTTCTAGACTTTGGGGGATCATGGGAGCACCATCTGCATCTAGTCAAGTTTTCGGATAACAATAGTTATCATACTAGTATTGGGATGGCACCATTTGAAGCTTTGTATGGGAGGCCATGCAAATCTCCCGTTTGTTGGTTGGAGACCGAGTATAGGTTGATTCTTGGTCCAGATTTGGTCAGAGAAGCTGCAGAAAAGATTGAGATCATTCAAGATAGAATGAAGGAGGCTCAGTCTAGGCAGAAGTGTTATGCAGATAAGAGACGGAACTATTTGGAGTTCTCAGTTGGGGACCAAGTTTTCGTTAAAGTATCGGGAAGCTCGCGTATAGACTTGAGTTACCGAGCAGTTTGGCATGTGTCCATGATGTTTTTCATATTTCTCATCTCAGAAAGTGTGTTAGAGACCCGGAGACTGCTATTGCACCGACAGTGCTAGATGATTTAGTGGTAGAACCGGACTTGACCATAGCGAGGAAGCCAGTTCGCATTATTGCGAGAGGTGAGAAAAGGCTTAGAACCAGGACGGTCAAAATAGTCAAAGACCAGTGGAGTGACGATGACTGAGATTGTACTTGGGAGTTTGAGAGCAGGGTTAGAGATACTTATCCTGACTTGTTTTGATGGTATGTTTTACTATCTTGTTTATTTTGAGCCTTATTATAATCTCAAGGACGAAATTCTTTAAGGAGTGGAGTCTATAACACCCTAGATTTTTGATAACATTATTTAGGAGATTTAGTTAGATAAACCAAAATAAAATAATGTGTTGATTAGGAGATTGAGATTTGATTTAATTGAGGTAGTTGTGCCTTTTAACTAATAAATTAAATGAAGGGTTTAAAAATGAATTAGAGGAGGGGTTTTATGGGAAAGAGGCCATTCCTATATCATCTTCCTTAGGCCGTGTATTTCAGCACACATTCATTCTCATTCTCAAAAATTAAAAAGCTTGGCCGACCACCATTAACAAAGGAATAAGAAGAGGAAACAAAAGAAAAGCTTAAGGAAAGCAAATTCAAATCAAACTCGTTCAAATCTCAAGCTTCTTAATCATTAAAACAAAAGGTGAATAACGTTTACATCTCTAAATATTTTTGGTTTCGGTTTTAAGGTTAATTTCGAATGATTTTGCAAATTTTTGCCATGTTTTCGAATGATAATAGATTATATATACATGTTGATGATTTATGTATGTTCATATAGATTTTATGACATGTTTTAAGATGAAAATCCTATTAAATGACATCCGTTAGCCTTGCGAAATTTTATGATGATCTAAAAAGTTATTTTAGAGATGGGTTTCAATTTTCAGAATTTTCGTGGATTTGTTATAATTTTCTAAAGAAGAAAAGGTTAATTTGGATTATAAAAATTATTTTCGGGTAAAATAATTATTGTTTGGATACGAAATTTTTATATGTTGAAGAGAACATATTAATTTACTTTCTGGAATTTTCCAGAATTTTTCAAGGTGTTTTAATGATTATATAAAATTATTTAAGGTATGGGACTTAAATGTTTTATATAATTATAAAGGAGAAAGGGGCTTTTTTCAAATTATTCAAATTTCTAAATAAGGAAGTCGGCAGCACTTTTGAATATAAAATTCTGGCAACCAATCAAATTTAGACAAACAAGGCAGGTGGGGTACAAAAGATCTATTTCAAACAGTACTTTCATTGTTTCAACTCTTTCGGCAAGAGCTTCCACCTTCATTTCAGACCTTCCGACAAGGTCGAAGGGTATCAAACCTTCCGATAAGATTAAATACAAATGCACATGGTATCAGGAAACTGGTACGTAGTGAATTGGAGGAATTCGAAAGGTTGGGGACGAAGGGTTATAACTTTCAGAAGGGATGAAGTTTTGTTTTGGTTTTAAAGAAAAATACACCTACTAGCTTTCGACAAAGAGCTTTCGAAATTGTTAAAAGGTTTAAAAGGAAAATGTATCGATTAGTTTGCTTTCTTATTTTAATTGAAACCTTTCGGCAAAGTCGAAAGGTATAGCTTTCGGCCAGGTCGGAAGCATATTTGCCGCTTCCTAACCTTTCGACACAAATGGAGTCAAAGGTTATCTTTTGTTTTCTAAAACTTGCCACATCTCTCCATTGATTTCGAACGGTTTTGATTTTGGAAGGTTTTGATTTCGAAAGGGTCCATTTCGAAAGGTTTTGATTTCGAAAGGTTGGATTTCAAAAGGTTTGATTTCGAATGGTTTTGATTTCGAAACGTTTGATTTCTAAAGGTTTTGATTTTCAAAGGTTTTGATTTCGAAAGGTTTGATTTCGAAAGGTTTTGCTTTCGACTCCAATGTTTTTCTGATCCCTTCGCATAATCCGAATGTTTTAAGTCGAAACATTTTAAAGGTTTCAAAGTAGTTAACTTTGATTGGTTTCAAAAGGTTTTTCACCTGTTTTAAATTGAACCCAATGTCTTCGAAAGGTTTTGAGGTACATTGATTCTGAAAGGTATAGTTTAGCTATGTTTTCGAAAGGCTAAGGTTTAAAGGATTTAAAGGCGGGTGTCATATGTTTTAAAGCTTATGAAAAGAAAGCTTTTAAAAGGTTTAGAAGGAGTTACCTTCAATGATTTCAAAAGGTTTAGTAAAGGGTATGAAGGAGATACCTTCAATACTTTCGAAGGGTTTTATGAATGATTTTGAAGGAGTTACCTTCTATGTTTTCGAAAGGTTGTTTGAAGGTTTTAAACAAAGATTTCGAATATAAGAATTAGGCAAATAGCCTAAGTGTTTTAAGTTATAGAGGACTTTAACTTATTTTTAAAGGATATACAATCCTTATTGAACATCATCAACATTATTTTGAGTAAAGTATATATATAACGTGGCAAAAAAAGTAGCTTAGAGTAAAGCAAAAGATGTATTTTCCTTGTATATATATGATTTGACGGATTAAATCATTTTGGAAAGGTTTCAAGGAAAATTAAAAGAGCAGTTAGCTCAGATATTTTGAAGGGTAGTAAGCCCAAAAGAAAATTCGGGCAGTCAGCTCATTTTAAATTCGAACATTCAGTCCATTTTGAATGCAGCCAGCCTAGAGGACAGTTAGTCCAAAAAGAGCAGTCAGCTCTGATATGAACAGATAGTTCATTTATTAGCATAATGGACCTTGCTAAATGTTTAAGGACAATTAGTCCACCCCTTTTTTTTTTACCTATTTTGGGCAGATAACTCATTATATAGCATAAAAGATACTGCTATTTTGGTATAACCAGTTTTAGGACAGATAGTCCATAAAAGAGCAGATAGCTCAGAATTTAGAATAGATAGTTCAGATTTTAAACAGATAGTCTATTTTATTTCCTGTTTAGCATAATGGATATTGCTATATTATTATTATAATCAGTTGACTAACCAGTTTGGTTGCATGAAAGGATTTGCAAAATATATGTTATGAAAAGAGATATTAATGAGAGGAAACCCGTTCCGCTAAGCGGCGTGGTCTCACTAGTTATCAGTAAACTGAGATGTAACAGATATTATTCATACCAGGCTTTAAGTCTGACTCGAAGTTTTTGTTTCCCCTTAAACTCTCAGGTGCTCAAAATTTGATTTGAGTAGGCTGAGGGTTTAGGTTTTCAGGTTTTAACAGATTTTGGCAAATAAAGCATCCGAAGAAGAGCAGGTGGTTGACGGATAACTAATTTAGGGATTCTGTTTTAAAATTGTTTCCGCTGTGTATTAGGACAATTATGTCTATATTGCTTTGATCATCCAAGGGGCATCTTCATATGTCGCTCTTGGCGTATTGTTGTAAAATATATTTGATCAATGCCTCGGAATACGTTTGGGATTTTTGTAACTTGGATATGATTTGTTGAAATGTAATCACTGAAAATTATAGTTTTTGAAAATTTATGATTTTGCTCATATTCAAGTGCTTCTGATATTATGGATACCATTAACATTGAGGTATTTCGTCACCAGAAGTTAATACTATGGATGACTGCAGCATCCATAGCGCTTAGCTTTTGGCCTCCAAATACAGGATGTTACAGTATTATATGGTTAATTATCTACTATATATGTATATATATATAGTGCATAAAGGAAAACAACGTTCCCGACAACTTTCCGGTGTCGAAAAGTCGAAATTCCGGAAAACGTTCTTTGGTCACATTTTCTATTTTTCTACGAACTATCTATTTTGGTAAACAAATTTTAAAAACTTTTTTACCATCATTATTAAATAATTAAAATAGGTTTATTTGTAAATAAAACTCATTTATTTAATATTTAAACTTAACTTAATTTGTCGAAGAAATATATAAAACCGATCATATCAACTGTCGATGTAATAAATACATTTTATTTTCAAAAAAATAAAATAAATTATTTTACTTCATAGCCTTGTTTGAATACATATATATTAGTGTATGTATCCACAGCCGTGCACTATCCTTATTGTTTAAAAGCAGTTTTATTAATAAAACGATTTCCGGCTGTTTTATAGATATTTAACTAGGACGATATTTACAAATATCAATATTTTACCTCGGTAATTTATCCTCAAATATTTTTCCCAAACAAAATAACTATTATTGTTTACCACTTAAAACATGATTATTTCTTACTTTTAAACCCATATTTAAATATTTTAAAAATAAATATAATTTATCCAAGTGATAAATTTGCGGGTCGTTACAGCATATCGCTTCCAAATGTTGGAAAGTGTATAGCTCATAGGTGCTGGAGAAACCAATGGGTTATGTACTCATAGTTATTGGATGTCTATGGAATGACTTGTCCGAGGGTTTCTTGTTGGCTAATAATAGCTAGGTCAAATAAGAAGTCTCAAAATGACGATGTTACATGGTTCTCTCGACTTGAGAACACCATGGAACTTTATTGTGAATACTCTACGTTGATTATAGTCAAATCATGGTATGTTAATCCATCAAGCGCCTATAGCTTGGTATGAGTTAAAGCATTGGAAGTAAAGCACAGTCCAATAAAGAATTCATCTCCTTGGTTATATATGGTTAGTATCACGGTCAAGTGTTGTCAACTCAAAGTCTAAATCTCTGGCCAGAGTAGTACGGTTAAAAATAAATTTTATTATTGAGCCAAGGACTTTGTTTATGGACTAACTAAGTTTAATAAGGATGATATTAGAATTTTGACCAAAACTAAATTTCATAAGTCCTAAAATGATACAGTGTTGACGAAGAGAATGTGTGTAAATTATCGTTACTAAAAGGTACAACTTTAGAAAATGTGAAATTGGATTTTATCAAAATGACGAATTTGACCAAACTTTCACACCACTAACTAAGGTAACATGTGAACATTAATATTTGAATTGTTTAAAATTTATCACCGAGTGAATTCAAACCTCTCAGTCTCACAATCATATTTGTGAATTCTCCAAAAAACACTCGATTTAATAAGCGTATAAAATATTGTAAATTAATTAAATTAAGTAATATTTAAGAAGTAATAATTATTATTAATTTATTTGATGTTTTGGTGTTGTTGGTAATTATTGAAATGAATATTTAAAGTTATATTTATGTATCCATATACGATATCGGTACACTTTTAAACGGGGTTTTAATGAGAGATAATTATATGTATCCATATAGGGTTGATGAGAAACACTCATCGTAGTGAACCATCGATGCACTAGCTTCCAGAGATAAAAGTTGGTCCTCAACTAAGTTTCTACCTTCTCTTCATAAAACTACTGTTGTCCAATGACAGGCAACGACCAGAAGACATATCCTTTCATAGGCCAGCCGAATGGGTCGACCTTTCATCACAGGATCAGCCAGTGCATAGGAATAAAGCAACATCGAAAGGAAATCCCAGGATTGAATTACCCTTAAACTAGTTTTTAGGGATGAAAGTTGGTGCACAATCGAATTTATTAAATTCAACTTAAAAAGAATTAGACACATCCGAATGGTAGGCAACCTCGAGGAAATGTTGCTTGGAACCAAACAGCTAGGTTATCAAGTTTTAAAGACATGAGTTGACATATGAACAAAACTTCTGTGACAACGTCAGCAACCAAAAAGAGCATACTTGGCCAAGAACAAGCGGGAGCTATCATGGAAGGTCGAAAATAAAATCCTCGAACGTCCTCAATTCTAGAATGGGATTGAGAGCCACACTAGGGGCAATTGAAAAATTCGCCCCACAAATTTCCATCTCTCACAATTGCCCAAATACAAGCATTCGAAATAGCTAGTCCCTCAAGAAGAGATAGAAGCACAGATACTTGATCGAAAGAAATGTTTCAAAAGTCCAAACATAAATAACCATGAGGTTGGTTAGATAATGGTTCTATATTACAAAATAGAGCATTCTGGCAACAAAACCGCCAACAAAGGAAATGAAGGATTTAACGTTCAGAAATCAACCATTGCTCATAGTCTGGCGATGACGAGAAGGATGGATGACCTACTTACGGTCTAACTAGATCATTTGGTTCCAACTTGCAGGATTACGCCATTATCCGAAGTTTGGTCATGCTATTTGAAAATTCACAACATCAAGGAAAAATACACAGAGTTGAGTCATCCGTGTATGAGTTTCCGAAGATAGAAACGAACACATGATTAGGATATCAATGTAGGACTTAGAAGAATTTACTTTAGCAAAAGATACCAGAAACGCATCTTTCCAATACATGCCAACATCATTACAAAACTCAGATCTTGGATCAAGCAACAAAGTCCTTAATTCCTGAAGAAAGGAGTTATCATGTCAATCAAACTGGGGCAATCGAACTTATTGCTTAGGAAACCTAGTCTCCCAAAACATGTTGGCTCGGTAGTCAGAGTAATTTGCCCTATGGACTAAGGCATTTACACCAACACATTGTTGAAACTAACTCAATTGAGCATAAGTAGGGATTAGCTACAGAACAGGCTAGACCAAGCTACTTCATAGTTCTGAACAAAGCCATGAAATAGAATCTGTCGAAATGACCGTAGAAGTATTACTTACATGTATAGAATTAAAGTAAATGAGTATGCTGCACATGAGCACCAGAAGTGAAACAGCGAGAAAAAGCAATGTTCGAAATCGAGCAATTAAGGCAATAGTCCCCGGAGACAGAGGTTGGTGTGCACTGAATTCCGAAAAACACAAGAGAAGGATAATCGCAATCGAAAACCTCATGTGCTAATTTCCGAAGGCTAAAACTATGCCTAATTGAACTTCAACTACAACTCTACAAGAGCAACCGTGCCTCGTAACTTAACTGTAATCAATCCTCCCAATATGATAGGAATAATAAGTGAAGCCTAAGTTGTGAAGGACCTAGCTTCTGGAGGAGTAGAAGTACCTCCACCAGACTAAAGATTGGAAGACCGAAAAATTATTTTCAACGGCAAAACTTGGCATTCAACCATATCAGGTATGTTTTACTTTAAACAATATCCTCGTATAACCAACGCCCGAAATCCAAGGGAAGTCAACGTATGTTGACCAATCCGGTCCTGAGCGTTGACTGGGGCAGATGCAGTGTGTTATCTACATGAGAAGAGTCAAGTATCCTGAATACTGTGAACAAACAATCTAGTGTAGCTAGCTTGCTTGCATTTGAAAAACAATCCATATCAACCTTTAAAATTATCTCTTCCACACTTACCTATTATCGATAATGATCGATAACGGAGCAGCTGTCCGAAGCGACGCGAGAAGCTTTTCTTTTCAGGATCACTAGAATACAGAAATAGGAAGAGCAATACGATTGAATCATCCACTATATCCGATTTTGTAATAGATTGTAGGATTGGAACTCAAAATAATCGACGGGAGCTTAACCAAATTCTCGAGAAGAAAACGCTAAAGACAAAGAGCAAGACTTCGCTCCAGAACGACGTATAATCGTTCAAGACAAACTTAGCTTCGCCGTCGGTCGAATTAAAACTATATGGGGCAACTCCAAACCTACATCATGCACTCACTTACTGACCTAAACCCTTGTGTGAACTATGAAGCAAAGATTACATCCTCAATATGAGTAATTGAAATTTGGATCGAAATAAAAAATTGAACGGCTATCAGAAGTCAGTCAGTTGAAAACAACATCTTGAGGTGGACTCCGATGATTCACACTGAAAATTCAACAGATGGCTGAAAAGCTAAAGCCAAATTTGCATGGTAGCCTCTACACTTACCCTTTACTTCAAAGTACACCAAGAAGCTATGAAGAGAAATTTGATTCGTTACGACAAGCAGTAGCAGTCGATACCAAAACAAGGTGATCAACAGCATAACCTACTACGTGTTTGCGAGACTCTAATGCGATTATTTGGAGCTCAGTAAACAGATACTATAATCGATAACTTCAAGAGCCCACCTTGTTTCCAACAAAGACGTACTCTGGGTGGCTAATGTTATCCGGGTTTTTAACCCAGTAGGACCCACTAGAAAGCAGAACAATCTCATAACATCAGGATGGCTTAGAACCTAACCAGAAAGGCTAAGGCAAGGAGTGAACGATAGCCAAGCTATATTACTGAGACAAAACCGGAGATCGATTAAACCAAGGGACCAACATTCTTACAGCCCAATCAGCAGTTGAGTGCAAACAACTAGTAAACTACCATCAAAACGGAACAACATGCAACGAGATTGTACAAGCAATGATGATACAAGAGCATGGAGACATCCCAAACCCAAATTCCAAAAAGCATCTAAGTGTCTGGATCACCAACGACCCATGCCCTATGGATCGCTAGCAACCCATGCAAAATGGAAGGTCGCTCTGCTAAATGAAAGAGGAGAAGGAAGGAAGAAATATGTTAAGAATATGCTAAGTGTATGGGTCACTAACAACCCATGCTTCTCCACGAGTCATCGATAAGCCAATAATAAGCCGACCAAGCAAGGCAATGGCTAAGGAGCTAAGTCCTTAGCTCATGACTCGAGCGAACACTATGGGTCGCTAGTGACCCATGTTTTTGGCTCGAATCATGAGATAAAGCCTCCTAGGTCGTTATACATCCATCTGCGAGAAGTTGATGAAGTGGGCTGGCCCAGAAGTCCTTCGATCCATATAAATACCATCCTACCTGCAACATAAACGGGGACCTTCTTCGGACTGGTTGTTGAAGCTCTGCTAGAATTATTCTTCACTCTTTACCTCTCACACAACAATCCCTAAAGAAATTCACTGTGATTCTCCAGTAGATTCCAACTCTGGGGATTCAATCTAGCTAAAGATAATCGAAGCTTTGTAATCAAACACTTCTTGTAACAGCAATCAGTCTATAATAAAGATATAAAGTGGACGTAGGCTTCATTAACAGCCAAACCACTATAAAAATTCTCTATCTTCTTTCTTTTACTGTCCTTTTTCTATATCTGTTATCTGTGATATTGCTCTGTCAGAACAGGGCTGGTGATTTCAAACTCAAACCAGGGTGTTGGTTCATTTTTTGGGTCAATAATAATAATCTACCATCTCACACCAATAGATATCTAGTGAGCCCATGCTGCTGGGCGGAACGGGTTTCCCCTCACTAGCACCCAATTAAACATCTTAACCATATACCATGCTCCTACATCCACAATGGTTATAATAGAATAATATGATAGTGTATAAACATGTCATATGTACTGGATTACCCATCCATATTTATTAGACTACCCATCTAGGTTCTTATTGACTACTCATCTTATATTCATATGGACTACCCATCCTATATTTTATTTTACTTAAACTAATGTGGACTATCCATCTCACATTTTATCATTTAAACTGATGCAGACTATCTATCTCACATCTCATAGTTTTCCTAGGATGACTATGAACCCTTAAATTAACCAGTTAGAGACTATCCCTCTCCGGTATGACGCAGACTATCCATCATACATCCCATAGTTTTTCTAGGATGACTATGAACCCATCACTTGGCCATTTAATTCATGTTATCCACATGTTTCTATTTATCCCATGTTATCCACATGTTTAACTTTACTCCATGCTACCCACATGTTCAACATTAATCCATGTTGTCCATATGTATAACTTATTTCCATTAGTGTCCCCAATTAATTTATTTCCCCTTAGTTATTTAAATTTCATGGTGACATACATTGGTAACTCCCAAAAGATTTCATGTCAAACCCATTCAGATATGCCATAGTGTCCCTAAGGTTCGAAGTTAAAATCATGCAACAATTGGCTCTCCATCATTTATAAGATCGATATTCATTAACGTCGACATTTATACCATGTTGATGCAAAATCATAAGGCTCTCTGCCTATTTTAAGACTCGATGACTAAAACATGCGGCATTATGAGCCTTAATGACAATGAATTCATCGATCCTCATGATACATAGGCTATCCGCCTATAAGAAACTCGCAGACTAGTTAAAATAAACATGAGGTAAATTCGATAATAGGTTAAAAGCGGAATAGGGTAAACTCGATGACAAGTCAAAAGCGGCCTGGCTAGGCTCGACAACAAGTTGAAAGTGGCATGGGGTGGCTCGATGACCAACAGGGTCTTCGCCCAAAGCTCGGAGTCACTTATATAACAGTGCGACATCAATGTTATAAAGGTTGGAGAGCCCTTGACATGGCGTAGTCATTGACATCGCCAAGTCGAGGCCTATCCCTTTTTCTCTTTGTTACTTTAGCCTCGATGAGGCTTAAAACCAATCCACTGCATGCCAAACTCGTTGGCATCATGAGGCATTGTTTTGTTCCGCGTCGATGATACTGGGATGAGGAGATATGGCTCGACATAGCCAATATCGACATGGTAAAACTGTAATTAACTTAAAAACTGCCAAATTACTATAAAAAGATATTACTTTTTACCAAACTTCTATAATTTGTCAAAAGCTTACTGGCTAGCAAAACTTTATCGATTTTCTTTACTTAAAAACTGTCGCACCCTATTTCCAAGATCCAAAACATTATTTCAAATAATTAACTAATAACCATAATTAATTAAACCTGTTGTTTGCACCAAAATTGGTCACAAACACCCAATTGTCGACGAAAGCACCCATTCATAATCACATATCACAGATAACAAGTATGTAGAGAATTAAAAATGAAGAACACTCAGAAAAGTAAGAGGAAAGCAGTAAAGAACACAGAGTTTATAGTGGTTTGGCAATCCGGACTACGTCCACTTTGAATTTGATGGCTTTATTGATGTTTGCTTGCTGATTACAACGAGTTACCACTGATTACAACAGCCAATTTCGAGTACAATAATGATTCCGACAGAGTCTGGATGTAGAAAAGCCAAAAGTCCCTTTTCTGTAGGCTTTAGGATGCTATTTATAGGCGTAGGATGCAAATATCTCGCTCAGATCTCGGGAGACCTCTTCGGGCACGTGCATGGGCCCACGCAACCGATCCCATGCGGTTTTGACTCGATTCGTGATCGATACGAATGAATTTCGTATCGATCAAGATTTTGCCCGATCGAGTCGAGATCGATCATGAACATTCTTTAGGTTGTATGCAAGCTCTTGTGAAAATTTGGTGGCATTTGGACTTGTAGATTGTGAGATATGATCGATGCAAGTTCGTGTTTTTCAAAGGCTGTCTTCTTCGCATCGATCACCTCTGCCTTGTTCGTATTGATCGCCTCTGCCTTGTTCATATCGATCACCCTTGCACTATTTGTATTGATCGCCTCTGCCTTGTTCGTATCGATCGCCATTGCACTATTCGTATCGATCGTGATGGATACGAAATGACGACCACTTGATGGATATGAACCAATATAGCCGATGGATACGAACAGTAGAGGATTGATGGATACGAACAGTTGATGATTGATGGATACGAACAGTTGAGGCCTAATGGATACGAACAGTAGAGGATTGATGGATACGAATAGTTGATGATTGGTGGATACAAACAGTTGAGGCCTGATGGATACGAACAGTTGAGGCCTGATGGATACGAACAATAGAGGATTGATGGATACGAACAGTTGATGATTGATGGATACGAATAGTTGAGGCCTGATGGATACAAATAGTTGAGGCTTGATGGATACGAACAATAGAGGATTGATGGATACGAATAGTTGATGATTGTTGGATACGAACAGTTGAGGCCAGATGGATACGAACAGTAGAGGATTGATGGATACGAACAAGACCTTTCAATTGATTGGTTGAATTGCATCGATCATATCTTGAGCATACGAACTCTGATTGACTTGAAATTTGGAACGTTGGCTTTCACGGCTTTGCTTGTCATGTCTTGTCAATTGTAGCTCGATCCGGACTTAGACAAAATTCATCGATATCCATAGTGAGCCCGCGTATAACCGATCTTCGGGACGAATTGTCACTGATTTCCAGTCGGTTTTTTTTTATGTCACGGCCTTGCCAAAAGGCGGGATAAAACTTTCCCCCTAAAATATGCCTTGCGATAGGAAGGTGTGTTTTGTAGTTCGATAGGCTGGATGTTAGTATCCTGTTAATGACCCTGCAAAGAAATTGATAATCTTATCTGACTGTGACTAGTGATCGTTCGCGATCGTATGCCATTCGGGGGCGGTATGTGACAGTTCGCGGTCGGATGTTGTTTACGGCGAATTGTGATCATTCGCAATCGGGCATCGTACGAGGCGAATTGTGATCGTTCGCGATAGAGTGCCGTTCGAGGCGAATTGTGACAGTTCGTGGTCGAGTGCCATTCGAGGCAAATTGTGACCGTTCACAATCGAGTGCCGTATGAGGCGAATTGTGACCATTCGCGGTCGAGTGCCATACGAGGCGAATTGTGACCGTTCGCGGTCGAGTGTCGTACGAGGCGAATTGTGATCGTTCGCGATCGAGTGCCGTTCGAGGCGAATTGTGTGTGCCTGGGGGGGGGGGACTTAGTATCATTATTGTCAGATTTCACGTTCGAGTGAGTTTCTAAGTTGTTGGTTATGGCGGTTTATCGCCATTTCAGAGCATCCCTGAGGACCGTTCGCGATCCCTTACATGTGTAAGTGGCTTAGCCGTTATGGAATCACAAATAACATATTTACATTCAAAATAAGTCTTTTAATAGAAATGTCTAACAAAATCAAGTCCAAAAATGAGAAATAGAAAACAAAAGCAAAACAGGGACGTCAAAGTGCAAACACATACACTAATGCGATTTATAGTCGTATCAGAGCATGCCTGAGGATCGTTCGTGATCCTGTACATGTGTAAAATGACTTTATCGTGTCGGTGTGGAGTTTGCCACTTATTCGTCATTATTTCAATCAGTTGAGATAAGCTGACACCTTAATTCTGAGTCATCCCCCGTTGGTGCAGGCGGTGGTCGTTCTTGTTCCACCGTCGTGGCTCCCCTTCTCACATACTGCAATAGCAGACCATTCCAGATATGCCCCTCAACCTCATCCTTCAAGTGCCTGCAATCATTCGTGCTATGACCATTCAGCTCGTGGAATAAGCAATACTTATCGGATCTTCTTTCATTGCTGGTCGGATTCCTTCTCATTGGCTTTCGATAAGGAATCTACCCACTGGTATCCTGGTAGATCCGCTCCAAAGTCTCATTCAACTCCGCATAAGTTGTGAATCTTGGTTCCTTTCATGGTCGTGTTGGTCCATCACCATTATCCTCGGCTTTCCGTTTTCCTTTATCCTTGCCTGAATCTTTTTCGGGAGGATTTCCACCTTTGACTGCATAAACTTCTATTCCCTCTCCTTTCTCTCTTTCAACATTTGCGTCTTCTAATCGCAGGAATCCATCGGCCTCATGATAAAATTCTCCTAGATCCATAGGTGGATCCATTGTCAGTGAATTTTTGAATTCCGTTCCATCGGCGATGCCAGCTACGGCCGCCATTAAGACCATGGATGGATCTGGGCGATCCACCGATGTTGCTGCTGCATTAAATCGTGTTAGGAAATTCCTCAGAGATTCCCCAGTTTTCTGTTTTAGTGTTGCCAGACTCATCACATTCTTGGGCCTCGAAATGTGAACTCTGAACTGCCTCATGAACTTCTCGGTCAACTCGATCCACGTTCCAATGGAACCGCTCTCCGATTGTCTAAACCATAGTGCTGCTATGTTTGTCAAATACAATGGGAAGTACCGGGCCATGACCTCCTCTGATGCCCCCAGTACTTCCATGTGCCTCATATACCTTGTCAGATGAACCGCAGGATCCATCCTCCCATCATACATTTCCAATGTTGGTAGTTTGAATTCTGGTGGATTTCTAGCCATTCTAATCACAGGAGAAAAAGGACTCATGTTCACATCTTCTATATCTCTTTTACTAATCCACCTCTCATGGCTCGTCTGACCATTTTTGCCAAGCTATCACTATCTCCAAGCTGTAATCCTTGTACATTGCCTCTGATCTGCCCCCCGAGTTCACTAGGGTTTGTTGGAATCTGCTCTTCTAGACGAGCATTCGCTCCTCTGTTAGCTATTTGCGGCCTAATCTCAGCCAGCATCCTACTTAAGGTTGGATCAACACGCTCCTGGGGGGTGCCCCCTAGTTCAGGGGCTGCCCCTGATGGTCCTGCTCTTTCTGGTTCCCGGTTTGGTCCTTCTGGTCTTGCTTCGTTGATCTGAACTCCAATAGCTCCAGCTGATCCCGCTTGCTCAATTCGTCTGAGAATGTTCTGCATAATCTCTTCTTGCCTTTTGAATAGCTCCTCATGCATGGCTCCCATCATCATCTCCATCTCATCCCTAGTGATGAAAGCTGAAGTCCGATTAGCCCCTGAGGAGGCTTCTTGACTCCCATCATGATGACTCCTCTCCGTTCTTTGTCTTCTTGCTGATTGCCTCATCATAGTTGTCCAGATCTAAGTCTTCAAGCCTTCAAATTTGAAGTCCAAGCAGTAGAATTCCTAAATGCTATCCCTCTTAGTGAAAGCACCAAAATGTTTGCGCCAAAATTGGTCACAAACACCCAATTGTCGACGAAAGCACCCGTTCACAATCACAGATCACAGATAACAAGTATGTAGAGAATTAAAAATGAAGAACACTCAGAAAAGTAAGAGGAAAGTAGTAAAGAACACAGAGTTTATAGTGGTTCGGCAATCCGGCCTACGTCCACTTTGAATTTGATGGCTTTATTGATGTTTGCTTGCTGATTACAACGAGTTACCACTGATTACAACAACCAATTTCGAGTACAATAATGATTCTGGCAGAGTCTGGACGTAGAAAAGCCAAAAGTCCCTTTTCTGTAGGCTTTAGGATGTTATTTATAGGCGTAGGATGCAAATATCTCACTCAGATCTCGGGAGACCTCTTCTGGCACGTGCATGGGCCAATGCGACCGATCCCATGCGATTTTGACTCGATCCGTGATCGATACGAATGAATTTCGTATCGATCAAGATTTTGCCCGATCGAGTCGAGATCGATCATGAACATTCTTTAGGTTGTATGCAAGCTCCTGTGAAAATTTGGTGGCATTTGGACTTGTAGATTGTGAGATATGATCGATGCAAGTTCATGTTTTTCAAAGGCTGTCTTCTTCGCATCGATCACCTCTGCCTTGTTCGTATCGATCGCCTCTGCCTTGTTCGTATCGATCACCATTGCACTGTTCGTATCGATCGCCTCTGTATTGTTCGTATCGATCGCCATTGCACTGTTCGTATCAATCGTGATGGATATGAACCAATATAGCCGATGGATACGAACAGTAGAGGATTGATGGATACGAACAGTTGAGGCCTGATGGATACAAACAGTAGAGGATTGATGGATACGAACAGTTGATGATTGATGGATATGAACAGTTGGGGCCTGATGGATAAAAACAGTAGAGGATTGATGGATACGAACAGTTGATGATTGATGGATGCGAACAGTTGAGGCCTGATGGATACGAACAGTAGAGGATTGATGGATACGAACAAGACCTTTCAGTTGATTGCTTGAATTGCATCGATCATATCTTGAGCATACGAACTCTGATTGACTTGAAATTTGGAACGTTGGCTTTCACAGCTTTGCTTGTCATGTCTTGTCAATTGTAGCTCGATCCGGACTCAGAGAAAATTCATCGATATCCATAGTGAGCCTGTGTATAACCGATCTTCAGGACGAATTGTCATTGATTTCCAGTCAGTTTTTTTTATGTCACGGCCTTGCCAAAAGGTGGGATAACACTTGTATATGCTTATTCTAGCATAAATAATTCTTTATAATTCAAAATTACACGGGAAAAATCCCGAAAATTCACAGAAATTAGAGAATATCTTTCTCTACATTATATAAAATTTCGAAGCCCAAAACCTCATTTAATTATTTAAAATGGTTAAAATTCATAATTAAGCCATTTCTTCCATAGGAAATTCATAAAATAATCTTTATAATTCATAAAATTATGAAATTAAAAATTGGTCTCCATAATAATGTTTTCCTTAACATATCAAATTTCAAATCATTTGGAGGATAAAAACTTTGGATTTAACCCCAAACCAAACTAAACCATTTCTAATAAATTCCAAAAATTTCCTTTAATCATTATTCTATCCAAACAATGATTATTAGATCATAACCTGATCAATAAAACACATAAGATTCGAGTATTACCCATGACCGAATCAAAACATAGATTTAAGACATGATAATTGTTATTATTCACCTTAGATTAATTGTTGGAGTTGAGATTTGGTATAGCTCTTAATCCTAAGCTTGCTTTCTCTTGAATCCTAGATTTTGATCTTCCTATTCCTTCCTAATGGTGGCCATGATTGAGCTTTCCTTTTGGTTGTTTTTGTTGTGAATATGAGAATGATGTAGGAGGTGAGAGTTTAATGAATGAGGGGTTTATCTGTGCCTATTTTGCCTCTTCCATGTATTCTTCTATGTGTATTAATTTTAAAATAATCTTACTTAGTTCATTAAATTTGGCACGACCATACTAATTAACCTAATCTCATTCTCCCTAATTATATACGTTATTCTATTTAATATATCCAATTAAATGTCCTGAATAATGCTAACTAAAAATTATGGGTGTTACGTTTTATATTATGATAATTTTCTCATCGTTACAACTCATTGTAATTATTATCACATAACATATCATTTTAGGATTTTCTATATTAATATACCCAAATTAATTACTTAATTAATATAACACAATATAACAGGTATATAATCGAGAATTAAATACCTTTATTATGAACAAGATTGGTTATAGAGATATATGTAACAAATTACATGATTGCTCCTAGAGCATACCTATAACTCTCTCAGTATATAACTTTAATAAGTTAAATAATATTAATCTAAATCATTTTGAAACATGAAACACATTAGCATCCCTTTCCAAACTTATGTATATGCTTTGATTTTAAATTCCTCTTCATTTTTTCAAATTGCATTAGTTTTGAGTGATAAATTAAATGTTATATATATTGCTATATTTTTATATCGAAGCATTCAGAAGTACGTAATCTTATGTTTATATTAAAATAATTTAATCTGATATGTATGTGTGTATATATACTTTGAATAATTGAAATTATTTTTAGCTTCATAATTACATATACATATACGTACACACACACATATCTCTATGTGTGTATGATTTTAATATTAGTACTTACTTCATTAAGATTATTTTATATTAATTGGATGTAATCTGGATTTGAATTTTGAATAAAACTTGTTAAACCTAATTTAGGTTTCCAACTTCAAATTTGGATTTTGATATTTCTATTAGTCAATTTATGTTAAGTTTTGTCTAATTGATCTTTGTTATTAATATTCATATTTCATAATGCTTTGTAATCATACATACACTTTGGACTAATCAAATCAAATCAAGGAAACTAATATATACATAAAAATGGAAAATTTTACATGGTAGATATAAATCCCTATATCTACACATGTAAATATTGAAGTTGGTGTTGTGTTGTTACTAAATGTCATGTTATACATTTTATGATCACATGTCCTTTTGTATAATGATTTGGTACAGTTTTAGCAAAATGATTGCAAAAGAGGAAGATGTAATCAGTTGTTGATATAACCTTTTTATCTCATTCCTTTTAGATCTTGGTGTGATTACATCAAGATTTAATAATATGTTCTTCCCCTTTTATTAAACATCTTTTAGATGTATTCATACTTAATCAAATTTTATATTTAATATACATATATTTAATAAATTAATTAGATAGTTAAATAAAATTGGATTGTGTTCAAATAAACTAGAATGGATTTAGTAAAACTTATTAGACTTCAGAGGCCCACTATGATCCAAATATGAATTTTTTTTAAATCTACCCATTTCACCCGTTGTGAAATGGATTGGGTTTCTTTAGTGGCATCAAAGTGAGTTGGGTTGAGGCATCTACCTGGTACATTAGATATCCTGATTTTGATCCCTGAAACTAGCATGATAGGGGGTTCTCACATTGTGATATGTGACCAAGCATTGCCACTTACTTTTACATGTCCTATAATGGTTGTGTTAGTCGGAAGGTTGCATGTAAAACTCGCTTATGAGGTACATAGTTGGGTCACCCCAAAAGAGTTTGGGTCGGATCATCAATGGTATTAGAGCCCAAATGGTCTATGTAGTATATTTAGTCAACTTAGGATCAACTAATTAAACTTGCCATTTGAAGAGTTTCTAGAAAAGTAGTGTTTAGGCAAATGGTTATCTAATCAAATATTCTCCCCTCTCTAGCTATCAGCTTGGCCGAATGGGTGGAGTAAGTCCAAAAGGTTGGCTCAATTGTAAAGGTCCAAATTGATTAAGGTCTTGGGAAAATTTTCAAAATTCAATTTGAAAATTTAAAATATATTTTACATTTAAAAGTTAAGTTTAAAATATAAAATGAAAATTTTGTTAAAGTTATAAAATGAATACAATTTTTTTTTAAATTGTTTTGAGAAATTAAGATGATTAATTTCAAAATTTTAATATATTTAATTAATTTGATTAAATAATTAAAAGTAAATCAATTAATATATATATATTGATATATGTATGTAACTTTAATTATTACAGTTATATATTTATCTTGAATTTGTTTAAGTGAATTATATTAAATTTTCGAAGTAATGCAAACGTTTAATTAAATTGTTAACTAAATAAATGAATTTATTAAATTAATATGTATACATATATTGATATGTGTTAGCAGGGCTAGCCGGCTTTATAGTAGGCTGTGCCATTATATATAAACAAAATATAAATGTTATGGTTAATTGTTTATCTTAAATAGTTTAAGATGAATAATATGGAATTTCAAAAACATTATATAAATTAAATTAATTAAATGCAATTTAAATAATAAAATTGAAATTAAATAAATATGATTTAATTAATATGAATTAATTAAGTATGATTTAATCAATAAAGTGTGTATATGTATATTATACAAGTTAATTAAATTATATATAAATAAATTAAAACTTATATAACTATATATGTATAAACCTAAGTGGAATTGAAATAGACCTAGATTTTTTTTAGAGTTAAGCCGATTTTTTTATGGTATGTCCATTTTTATATGTCATTGAAAAACAGGTGTAAGGCAATATACCCCAACATTTACAAACTCACACCACATGACATTGACCATATCATTAGTACAAACAAAAATATCATAGCAATACATAAAAACATACCACAAACAAATTATCATAGGGGAGTTGCCTAAAAAGGGAATAAATCTATAAGGATATACTCACCCTATCATCTAAGTCATCAGTGTCAGAGGGTTTGGAGGAGCTAGATGGAGCTGCTATGTCAGGAGGAATAACAACATAAGTCCACTGAATACTAGTCTTAGGAGAAGGATCAACGATTATAGTCGGTTTATCTGTAATTAGAGGGAGTGGATGAAAAGAAAATACAGTGGAGAGTTATGCATCAAGATTGGCAATATCTACGAGTTTAGGGGGAGCAACCTGTGAAGGCATTGATGCTGGTTGTGTAGGGTTAGGCATGACTGTCCATTGCCGTAGAGGAATCTTTTGAAAAGGCACATTTTTAGGCACAGGAGTGGGAGAGCAGTCTACATCACCTCCAAGTCGATGTGTACAAGTGGAATCAAAGGGTCTAAAAGAGTGGTAGTAAGCATAGATATGAGGTTGCCATAAGTAAGAGACATTAACATGTTCGGTCGTGTTGCCAGATAGGACTATCGATAATCAAGAAGGCAAAAGACGATCGGGGGTAGTTTCAATAAGAGCTCTAGCAAAACCTAGTCGACCTCTCTGTTCAATATTTTCATAAAAACAAATAAGCTTACCAATGTGACTAGCCAACAAATCAAGGCCCGCTAGAGTTTGAAAAGAAGATGGAATACTTGAAAACTTTGCCTAGATAGGAATGGACATGATCTGCTCATGGGAAAAGTCAATCGACGGACTCCATATGGTTACAATAACCACCATTACGTCTATAATACATGTATCCACTTCTAATACCATTCGCCTTTCTTCCTCATTTCCAAAATATAAAAAATACATGTCACTGTCGAACCTTACGTTCAGTGAACCTTTTAGTTTCCATTTGGCCCTAAGGTGTTTCTGAAAACATAGTTAGGGTAACCATCGTTCAAAAAATACCAACAAGAGTATTTCTCCAAAAAGCCTCATCGACATTAACT
Organism: Allium fistulosum; assembly: GCA_030737815.1. Lineage (NCBI taxonomy): Eukaryota > Viridiplantae > Streptophyta > Magnoliopsida > Asparagales > Amaryllidaceae > Allium > Allium fistulosum. Next base: position 913,808,306 of record CM060906.1, read on the forward strand.
CTTCTTACGGAGGAACAAGAACCTCGTTGGTATTACCGGGAACATTATAATGTTAGTAGGCATAACTTCCTGCATTTCGCGACTTGCTAGAAAAAAGCTATGACCAAGTGGGTTTACACAATTTAAGAGATATTATCTTAAAGTTAGTTGTTTTCGTTCATAGTATCAACTTCCTTGTCAACAACAGATTGCATGATGATATAATGTGTTATCAAATTCATTCTAGTAGACCTAGACACTTTTGAAATTATAGTAGAATGTAGATCTTAAAAGATATGAGCATAAGATGGCACGTCACTTTGATTGGCAATTGGATGACCATTGGGATTTCTCAACACAATCGGAGCATTTGCTGTAGGAGGAATGATATCAAGATAGAACCTAGGAAGTGTTATATACTTATAGGGATAAGAGGGTGTCAGATCAATAATTAACACTTTTGATTTGCATTCTGGAAGGGTTTTCACTAGAGAGTTCGCTAGAGATGGTAAACAGCCTGGATCTGTCAATGCTAGGGGCTTGTACATTTTTCCAGATTCGATGGTTGGAGTAGCCCGTATAGACTAACTTGGCGATTGGATCTATTTTGGGGATTCAAAGAATCCCTTTTTCATGGTATGACTTGCAACGACCCACCTTTATGCCTATATTACCCAAGAATATTACAAGTAATACTATCGAGTAATACGAAGAATAAGGTTGGATAGGAGCGACCACCCATGTCTATTCCCTTGGGCTAACACTATCATGTCATTCTTTACCTCATTTCACCATATACAGTCGTGAATAGTCTCGACACTAAGCAGTAGGCATGTTGGCTAAACTAGAACAAAACAATATACAACATTATGTAAAACAAAAAATCACAGATTGCATCGACAAATATAATACAAGACATATCATTTAATATAAAGTGAGTCAATAAAGATGTGAACTAGACTCACATATAACATACACATCGACTATGACAAGTCTCAAAAATACAAACTAAGTCTACATCTCAAATAAGATACATCCGTAGAAAAGACAACATGCCAAAATGAACTCTTGACATAAATATATACTGGCATAACTTCTATCCAAGCTAGCCCATGTCCAAAGCCATAGGGTCCCAGCACCTGTTAAGTCTCGGTCTGACCCGAGCATTATAAAAATAAACGGGTCAGACTATCCTTAATTACCATGAAAAGGTGAGTCCATAATCCTAATAAACTTGCATAAACACCAAGGGTAAAATGTCCATAAGTTGTACTTCACTAATATACTAAGACATCATATAAAGCTTCATGACTTAAAGTTAAACTACGCTCATTCACAATAAAACATCAAAGTTATGGCAACTATACAAATAAGAGCATAGAAATTCACAATCATATATGCAAGCAAAAGGCAAGCACTTTGTAAGTCAATAATCATCGACGTGCGCTTCACGCGTAATTAAATAAGTACTTCGCTAGTTGACTATAAGACAAGCACTTCGCAAGTCACCACAAGAGACGAGCACTTCGCAAGTCATAAATAATAGCTAGCCTAATAGACAAGCACTTCACAAGTCAACATAAGAGACATGTACTTCACATGCTAACACAAGAGACGAGCACTTCACAAGTCATAACTCATTTGTAAACGAGTATACCAAGATGGGCCTGAAATCCCATTTAATCCCCTTAAAACGGGTTACCCAAGGACAAGTATGAAAACTCAACAAAATAAGTGTTATATACTTCTTAATAGTAATCGTTCGAGTAACGACCATGTTTTCCATACCACGTGGGTTTACTATAATATTTACTACAATTTAGAAAACTCCACTTGATAAGTGTAATATACTTTCAATTAGTAACTAAATGAGTAGCACGCAACGTCCCATAACCACTTAGCAATACGTATATATTTACTAAGCAATGGTAAATTCCCACTCATGCAAATAAATATTCAATCGAACAAGCCTAAGAACTAACATGTGAAGTAAACTTAAGCGTTTCATACCACTTGTTTTACCAGACCGTTTAATTCAATTTCTCATTCAAGCAAGATTGTGTATTTGTGTTGGAAATAGTTTTGCTTTGAAATCTATTTTGAAATAATAGTTTATACAAAATTAATATTATATAGTATAAAGCATGATTAATTTCATATCTATAATTTTATAAATCTTCCTTCATAACTACTTTGAAATTAAGGATACTCTATATATGTATTTTCCCAAAATCATTTCTACATGAATATATATATATGTGTGTGTGTGTGTGTGTGTGTGTGTTTATTTACACAACAACAAGAAGCAATGAATTCTTATATGCATATTTACTTCTCAAAATCCATTTCATAAAATAGATATATTTAACTTCATAGAAAACAATTTGATTTGAAATATTTCTAGTTGTGAAAAGCTTTTAAAACTAGTGCTATAAATAGTGTGCTTGATACATCAACATATAGCAATATATCCATAGAAACAGAGGCACCAAGGGTGGATTCAAGCAACCAGAATGGTCAAGAAAAATCATCCCAATCATGCATAAAATTATGCAACAAAGTCATCAAAACAACTAAACAAGGTTAAGCAAATAAACCTAGGGACAATAGGCCAAAGAAAAGAAGCAGAGCACCTGGAGCAGCTCCAGGCTTCTGTTCAGTCGACTGGACCAAGTGGTTCAGTCGACTACCTGGAGCTATATGCTTCAGGTTATCGGCTAGTTGACTGAACCACTTGTCCATTCGTCTACCTGGAGTTATACGCTCCAGATTGATTATCTAGTCGCCTAAAACAAGTTCAGTCGACTGGTCGCGAACTCCTGGAGCTACATGGCTCTAGGTTTTGCGTCTTCAATGACTACAGGTCGACTTTTCGGCGATTTTACTCGATATCGGCAACAAAAGATGACCGAAAACAACTAAATACTTGCATGCAATACAATAGCAAACATATAGAAGTAAACTATAACAATTTAGAGATGATTTCTTTCAGGAACAACAAGTATTTAAGTTGACAATAAAAAGTTGTTTATAGCAATTTAAACAACATATAATTAGATCACTAATTTTACGATCAATCACCATCCAAGAACTAATTTTAGATTAGCATGCAATTTAGACAATTCGATATAGGTTGCATGAGTAACTGATCTTTACTCTTTAATTCTGCAGCTAAAATTATCACTTCAACCCAAAACTTCAAACCAGCAGACCCTAGATAATTCTCAACAAAATAGACACAAAAACCCCATTTTAAACTACTGTAAAACTGAGATACAAGATTCTATATATATATATATTAGTTTGAAATCCTTACTTAAAATGATTAGCTTCCAAAGATGTTTAACTTGCAAGAGAATTGAATCAAATTAAGGCATATAGGTTTTAGGTTTTCTAAACAAGGAAAGGTACCGAGTTTTGTGTTTTACTATACTAAATGAGAAAGAAGGAAATGTACAGCATCCTATACTTAACAATTCTTTCTCAATTCATTTTATTTTTAAATGGGCTTTAAAAATTTATATTTACAACCCAACAAAATTAAACAACTTCTTTTTATTTAATTGACTCTTGAGTTTCAAGAATTAAAATATGCTATAAGTATGAACACTACTATAATCTTCATAAATAAAATGATTTTTCAAATAAATTAAAAACATGAACACTATACTTAAGAGAAGTATAAAAATTTCCAAATTCTCTTTTATATATATACTCTAAAGATTCCACTAAATAAATGTTTTTATCCTCTTTAATTCTATTTTCTTCATATACAATAATTTAAGTATTTTATTCTCTTTTCTAAAAATATAAAATCTCCATTTTCATTAAATTTGGAAATAACAGGAGTTAAAACCTCAAATCTTATTTAATTATCAAATTTAAATGTATTATATTTTTAATTTAAATTACATCCAAAACCAGGGTTGTTACATGACTAAATGCGGTAGGAGAGAAGAGAGAAGGATAATTTAGGAGACGAAGAGAGACACAAGCAGGAAGAAAAGTGGCTCGGTGAGAACCCTAGGCACTGTCGCCATTTTTGGAATTACATGTTATATAATTTTAATCCAAAATAGATTATTGGAATAAATACATACGTAAAGTACATATACCATGATTTCAGATATGTTCGACACTTGAATTACGAGGGTGTTTTCATAAGAAACGCATTATTCCTTAAATCAATATCACTTAATATATATATAAATAGACATACATATAATATATATATATATATATATATTAAAGATTTTGAATCCTTAATATATTTTTATCCTCTACCATTTAAATATTAATATATTCTTGCATACTCATTGGTTGTTGAGAAAACTCAAGCTAGAGATGTTATGTGTAGTGCTATTAATATATTGTTAGACGAGATACGATACATGCATGTATTTGTTGAATAAACTCAAGATATGTGCACTATAATTAGGCCATCGTGAAATGGTGTGTACGAGTGAATAATCTCTTTCGATTTGTTGAGAAACCCAAGGTCGACATTTGGTTTAGGATAAAGGCTATGGGTTATGAATTTTATACGATACAACCGATAAAATGTTATCCATTGCTTGCAGGTGTATGATTTGTTGAGAAAACTCAAAGTAAAAATTCCAAGGCGAGCGAGTCCTAATACCTATTAGAGAAATTGAAAGATTTCTTCATTTTTTTAGGATTTCGAGAAACATAAAAATTTAGTGCAAGCCTTAATGGAAAACTAAAATGGTACGCTCTAATATTGTAAGTTTATATGCTATGTAAAGTTAAAATAATCTACAACGATAAATTTGTCCAACTAATATTAATTGTTAATATGTTTATCGGTTGAAATATACAAATGAACTGCATTAAGATTGACGTAGAAATATAAAGTGCACTTACCAATAAAACTTTTGGCATGTTGTCATGTTGAGATCCATGCAAGAGCCAAATTATACAACTACTAAATAAATTCATACCTTATTTACTTATGTAATTATATTCTTGAGACTATGTATTGTCTTCCATGAGTTTAAAACTCTAAAGCAATGTACGATAATGAATATTTGATCCATATTCGATCACATATAAATGTTATAAAGTGAACTGTTGAGATTCGTAATCTACCATAGTGCAAGATGATTTGTTCAGTATGATTAAGTACATTGAGTATCTTGTTTTCTCAAAAGCAACATGGACCAAGAACTACAAGACAACCTAGGATTTCAATCATTGAAATATAGTCTAATCAGTTTACATAAAGTGTGACTTATTCGTTGTCCTTAAATGTTAAGGAAGACCAAATGCACTTTTGTATAGAGTTCAGTGTGATCTTGTAGTAAGGATTTCCTTTGGTGTTTCAACCACTTAGAGAGAAAAGTGAATGTACAGAAGTGGATGAAACTTAAGCACAGTTGTAAGGAAGAGAGCTAACGATCACCTCTGCTTCATAAAAGTATATCAGAAATGAGAACTGTATAAAATACTACTAGATACTTAATGTGGAATAAGAAATGTGATTTTCATTCCAAATGAAATTTTATTTAGAAAATTATTTTCTATCAGAATTATTTTTATGAGTACAAGATATTTGATTTAAAACTCTCGACTGTAAACTTGTTACTATTGATGAAATAAAATCCCATAATAAGTGATTGAATCGAGCCTCGTATCTCATTGGCTATTATTTTAATGGTGGAAATAGTAAGAGCATACCATAGGACACTTATTTATGAATGCATCAAATTACGAAAGATTGTCTTTAGAAATATATATTTATATATATTCCAACTATTATTTACGAAATAATAACATTTTTTCAGTATTAACTGAAGCTAATATAGTTTTATTTTAGTATGAATGTTGTGAATATTCATTATAAGATAAACCTATGGATTGTTTTCATGACAAAAATGATGCATTAACTATAGAAAATACAAATGTATCTAAAACTTGGTATAGTTATTTTGGAATAATGGACTAAGCTATATCTTTTTTGATGCCCTAGCTTAGGAGCTCGATGCTTATTATTGATAGTAAGTAGCATTAAGCAAGTTCGTAGTCTAATGACCATGACTTATTGGATTTACTTTGTTCGGTATGGCATCTTTATTTGGTTTAGCCTTAGCTTATTGGTGACAACATATTAGAGTTTCTCATAGATAAGTGTAATTTTTATGTTCCTTAAGCCGTCTTTATAGTTCGCGCTAATTAGTTTGTTCTTCTCTAGAAATAGCTTCATAGTTCCCATTTATCGTGTTAATACATCCTTGAGGGTGCTCAATAAATTATTGTCCTAATAAACAATAAGTTATATTTTACCGATTATATCTCGTATATAATTCCTAACCATACTTTTATTTGCTCCTAGTCATATTTATGACCTTGAGGGTGCTCGATAAATCTCAAATTGACCATCGTTGTTGGTGATTATCTTCTTTGGCAAGTCAAAACAACAAACAATGTTCTTGATCATAAAATTCAGAATCTTAGGGGCGGTGATTTCAGTAAGGTGTTCATCCTTGATCCACTTGGTGAAGCAGTCAATGGAGATTATGGCATAATTGTACCCTACCTTAGTATTAGGCATCTTTCTGATTAAGTCGATCCCGTACAACCAAGGGAAAGTCATAGGACTAAGGAGGGTAGGAGAGGCTTTGGGGATCTTCCATTGACACCGGTTACATTTCTTCACATAGTCCATGGAATCCGTTAGAATAGTTGGACAATAGTATCCTTGTTGTGAGGCATTTTTTGCCAGGCTTTGTCCCTCGGCGAGATCCCCAAAAGTTTCCTTCATGCAGATCTTCTAGGATCTGGCCAGTTTCATCTCCAGACACACACTACTGAAGTGGTGCGGAGTACCCTTTTTTGTAGTGCTTTATATCCATGACTATTTAATGGAAGCCCGGTAGAGGACCTTCTTAGCTTCCTTTCGGTCAGTATGTCCGGGTATTATTTCAAGATGCTCCATATATGAGCCTCTTCAAACATGACTTATTGCTATTGATGCAATGATCCCCACTGGATGTGGCCAGCAATAATTAGTTATTGGGGACAGACAGACCGACAAAACAGCAGTAGCCAAAGATACGATTCTCAATCAAAAAGGGAAAAATGTAATCTGTATTTATGTAGCTATTGGTCAAAAAGCATCTTCTGTGGCTTAGGTAGTGACTAATTTCTAGGAACGAGGGGCAATGGAATATATTATTATGGTAGCCGAAACAGCGGACTCGCCTGCTACATTACAATACCTTGCTCCTTATATAGGTGCGGCTTAAGCTGAATATTTTATGTATCGTGAACGCCACACCTTAATAATTTATGATGATCTCTCCAAACAAGCACATGCTTATCACCTCGCTTGCTAAGTATTTAACAAGGGGCACTATCCAGTTGTCCATGGATGGCATGTCAATCTCCATGGTTGTTGCCCCCGACTAGTAGCAAAGGTTGCCTCAAATCTCTAAGGCGACCTAAGGAGTAACTTCTTCTGGGTTGCTTGTTGCCTTGGCCAGTTGATCAACCTTGGCTTTCTTATCGCTGGGTATCTGCTCCAACTTGAACTCGGCAAAGGTACTGATTATCTTCTTTGCCTCGGAAACATAGAAGGCAGGTGCCGTACCCTTCACTAGAAATTGTTTGCTGATTTGATTGATGACGAGTGTTGAGTTGCTGAATACATGGATGGACTTCACATAGAATTCTCTTTTCATCCTAACGCTAACTAGGATAGCTTCATTATTAGTCGCCTTGAAAGAAAGGCAAACCCAAAAACATAATTCTCTTCCTACGGGCATGAGAAGGACCATGTCGGCCCCTGCCCCTTCTCATTTGATGCTCTATCCACATATAGGAGCCAAGCTGGCTAGCTATCGATAGCTTCCTCTTTGCTGCTACCCGGGATTGGGATTGTGCACTCGACAATGAAATCTATCACGGGTATGCCCTTAATATAAGTGCAAGGATAGAAAGAGATGTGATGTTGGCCAAGCTTGATAGGCCACTTTAAAGTTAGCCTATTGTGTTGGGTCGGCTGAGTATTTGGTTGGTCGAGACATTGATGGGATAAGCTTGAAAGTACGGTCGGGTTTCCGAGCTGCCATAAGTAGGCAGAAGGCAAGCTTCTTCAAACTTATATATTTCATCTTGGGGACCTTCAACCACTTGCTGACATAATAAACTAACCATTAAACCTTTTCATCTTCTTTAATCAAGGAAGTGATGATCGCATGGCCAGACATTACTAAGTATAGGTACTGATCCTTCCCGTCGACGGGCGCAGATAATATCGGAGGAACAGTCAAATACTTCCTCAGCTCCTCGAATGCCTTAGTGCATTCATCGTTCTAGGTGAACGACTTTTCTTCTTTATAAGGTCGAAGAAAAGGAGATGTCGTCAGTTTACTTTGATATGAAATGGCTTGGTGATGCAACCATCCCATTTGACCTCCTAGATGCAATTCTACTCATTCAGGAGTTAACTCAATTTATATTCACTATTGGGTCAACCTAGCTGGTTATTCTACCCTTTCTCCCCAAAATACAGTTATGGGTCCATTTTAAAGTGAATATATATATATATGTATATATATGAAGAAGCAAACAAAATAACATAATAACACCAACGCCTGTGGTTTTATATCCTTGAAATCATTTTCATATAAAACATGTTAATCCCTTTAACCTATTACTTTATCGAGGAAAGCTTCTTCAAAACTTCATACATAAAGGTCATTTTAAAACTCCTTTATTATGTCATGGTTTTTCCTTTAAAAATGAGATTGGATTCTTTGCTTTGAAAACTAAGGCTTTTGAAACCTTAAACTTTTACTTTCGAAATCATTGGATAACCTCCTTCGAAAGCATTCAAATCTTCTTTTCAAAACACTAAGCATATGCTTTTCAAAACACCTTAAAACATCTCTTTCGAAACCATCAAACTACACCTTTTGAAAGTACTAAAGCATTACTTATTAACTCTTTAAAGCATAGCTTTGAAACTACTTGAAAGTACCCCTTTCAAAACCATTGGGTTTATCTTTAAAAAGATATTTTGGGTCAAAGTGAATATATAAGAAAGTACCCCTTTCGAAACCTTTAATCTTCATATAAAATTGTTTGGGGAAAATTGATGGCTTCGAAACCATCCTTTTGAAAGCTCAAAACATTTAAGTAAAACATTTTAAGGATAGCTTCGAAACCCCTTTCGAAGCCGTTGCCTTCGAAACCCTTAAATCCTTTCATAAGCTTTAGGAAATGGCTTAGTATAGGTTTAAAACAAAAGCTAACTTTCGAATTGGTGGATGACTTCAATCCATTCGAAAGGCATGGGGACGGCAGCAAGATTTCGATTGGGTTGAGACTACCCTTTCGAAAGTATTAGTTTAAAACATAGGAACTCATTCGAAAGCTACACTTAAACAAAAAGGTGGCAACCCCTTCGAAGCTATTTAGAAGACCCTTTCGAAAGCATTAGTTTCAACTCCTTCGAAAGCTTTTAATAAAAACAGGCAAGCACATTTCTTTAGAAAGTAAAACAAAGGTTTCGACCCATCGAAAGTAAGGGTTTCGACACCATGCCTTCCGCCTTTCTCCAACCCACTATGTAACAATGTATTGATACCTTGTGTATTGGTTTCGGCTTGGTAGGTTTCGACTTGATTGGTTTTGATTTGGTCGAAGAGGAAGCATAGGGTCGGAAGGTTGCTTCTGAAAGAGGCGGAACATATTTTTTGAATAAAGTCTGATTTAATGTCATTTAAAGTAATTACTTTATAACTAACCTGCCTATTTGTAAACCTATAATTGGTTGCCATAAACTTTTCAAATCCTTTCTCAAAATAACTGTCGTGTAATTTCAGAACTAAACAAAGATTGGTTTAACAAATAAGCCTTTCCATTAAGCAAAACAATTAAAACAATTAAGTCCTCCTTCTAAAATAAATTAATTTCCATAGTTAATTACTTAGCAAAAATCCCCAAAAATTACAGAAATTCACTTTCAATATGATACCTAACATATAAAAATTTCAGACCCAAATTCTTCATAAAATAACCTAAATTAATTTCTAAACCCAATTATTCATATTTTCCTTTGAAATTTCAAAATGAATTTTCCATAACTTGAAAAATTATAAAAATTAAAACCCATATCCAAAATCATGTTTTACATAACATATAATTTCCTTATAGCATTCAGAATTCAATATAATCGGTTTTACCCTTAAAACCGTATGAATAATTATTAAACAATTTTGTTTGAATCAAATATGTTATAAAATCCAAGCATATCATCATGAAAAATCATCATAATGTATTTAATCTTAAACCCGAAAATCAAATGACCATAAAAACAAAATAGAGATGGTTTTGATTATTATTCACCTTGATTAGGATAAGGACTTTGAGATTTGATTCTTGATTAATTCCCCTAGCTTGAATCCTTAGCTTTAGATTTAATTTCTCCCCCTTGGTACTGGCTGGCTTCTCCCTTTGGTTTACGTTTGTTTGTGTTTTGTAAAAATAAACGTGAAATGAAAGAAAACGTGGGTTTAAGGTATTAAGGAGTTATGGTGCGCAATTCCTAATATGCCCTTGTTTTAATTAAGTAACATATAAAACCATTCATAAGTCCATTTATATAATTAAGCTCGGCCTCTAAGTATTTATTCAAATCTCAATCCCCTTATCTCTCTAATATTTACATTATTCTATTTAATTATCTAATTAAATCTCCTGAATAATATTATTAAAAATTAAGTGTGTTACAAGCTCCCCTCCTTAAATAATTTCGTCCTTGAAATTCAGTAAGGACTAAATACTAAACATAGCAATCATCTGTAACCACTCCTAACAACCATACTAGCCTACCTGACTAGCTACTATCTAAATAAAGCTAATATAGACATACCCTCAAAGCAGATTAGGATAAGTATCTCTAATCTTGTCTTTTGTCTCCCAAGTAGAGTCCTTCTCGTTGTCGCTCCACTGAACTTTCACCAACCTGACTGTCTTGTTCCTCAATCTTTTCTCATCTCTCGCTACAACAAGAACTGGTTATATAACAAAAGTCAAATTAGACTCTACTATCAAATCTTCCAACCCTATCAGAGGAATAGTAGTCTCTGGATCATGCACATACTTGCGAAGATGAGACACATGAAATACATTATGGACATCTGCCATACTGCTTGGCAACTCTACTCTGTATGCGAGCTTCCCGGTCCTCTCTATAACTTGGAGCGGACCAACATATCTCGGTGCCAGTTTCCCTGACTTTCTAAACCGTACCACACCCTTCATGGGTGATACTTTAATGAAAACTTTATCTCCAACTGAGAATTATAGGTCTTTACGCCTCTTATCTGCGTAACTCTTCTGTTTAGATTGAGCTTCCTTCATCCTTTCTCGGATCAACTCAATCTTCTCTATCGCCTCTCTAATCAGATCTAGACCTAAGACTTATCTGTCTCCAGTCTCCAACCAACACGATGATGATTTGCATGGCCTTCCATACAAAGCTTCAAAAGGCACCATTCCTATACTAGTCTGATAACTATTATTATAGGAAAACTCCACTAAGTGTAGGTGATCCACCAAAGTCCAATACAAAAGCTCTTAACAAATCCTCGAGTACCTTATTGACTCTCTCTGTCTGCCCATCCGTCTATGGGTGATATGTAGTACTCGTTTTAAGCTTGGTACCCAACACATCCTGTAGACTCTTCCAAAATTCACTAGTAAACAAAGCATCTCTGTCACTGACTATACTACTAGAAATCCCATACAATCTAACTATGTTCTTCATGGACAACTTAGATAAAACAGGTGTCATCTTGGTTGACTTAACTTGAATGAAATGGGCACTCTTGGTCAACCTGTCCTCTATGACCCATCTACTTTCATTTCCTCCATTTGACCTTGGAAACCCATCTATAAAATCCATGGATATCGAATCCCATTTCCAAACTGGAATCTCTAAAGGCTGAAGCAATCCACTCGGCTTTTGATGTTCGGCTTTCACCTGTTGACAGTTTGCACACTGGCTAACCCACAAGCTAACATTCCTCTTCATACCTTCCCAATAGAAGCTCCTCTTCATATCTTGATACATCTTGGTCCCTCCAAGATGAATCGTAAACTTGGAGCATTGACATTTTCCAAGAACTTCTTTCCTTAAGTCCTCAACATTCGGAACACACAACCGTCCATTCTTTCTCAACCATCCCCTCTTGTCAAGACTAAAATCTTTTAGATCATCGATCTCAGTTCCAACTTCAAGCCTTCTAATCCTCTTGGCTAACACTGGATCCTCTTTCTGCTTAGAAGCAATCCTTTTGACCAACACTATCAAACTTCTGAACTGGAAAACATGGCGGTGCTCTGACTAGAACTAGCAGTCGATCTTAACTGCACACTACAAGTAGTCAAAGCTTCTAAATCTTTCCATTCTGCCAACATAGCTAGCACCACATTCTGATGTCTTCTGCTAAGAGCATCCGCTACTTTATTTCCTTTCCCAGGTGTATATTCTATACCAAAATCATAAGCTGCTAAAAATTCCAGCCATCTCTACTGTCTCATATTCAACTCCTTCTAAGATAATAAGTACTTTAAAGACTTATGATCTATGTATAGCTCAAATCTCTCCCCTAAGAGATAATGTCTCCAAATATTCAATGCAAAGATAACCGCAACCAACTCCAAACCATGAGTAAGATAGCTCACTTCATGCGGTTTAAGATGTCGTGAAGCGTAGGCAATAACTTTACCCTTCTGCATCAACACGGCTCCTAGTCTAGTTCTGCATGCATTAGTATACACCACCAACCCTTGGTTTCCGTCTGGAACTACTAACACTGGTGCATTGGTCAACAAATGCTTTAACTTAAGGAATGCTTCCTCAAATTTGTCAAACCAGACAAACTTTACATCCTTCCTGGTCAACTTAGTCAAAAGTGCTGCTATCCGTGAGAAATCCTTGATGAATCTTCGGTAATATCCAGCAAGTCCAAGAAAACTTCTAATCTCAGTCACTGTCTCTGGTCTCTTCCAATTGTTAACAGCTTCGATCTTATCTGGATCGACTAACAACCCTTTCTCTGAAACCACGTGACTAAGAAACTTAACCTCTTTCTTCCAAAAATGGCACTCGAAAAACTTCGCCTTCAGCCGATGCTGCCTCAGCGTCTCAAGCACTACTATAAGATGAACCTTATGCTCTCTTTCATCCTTAGAGTATACTAAAATGTCATCTATAAATACTAACACGAACCCATCCAAGTACTCTTGGAAAACTCGGTTCACCAAATCCACGAAGAAAGCAGGTGCATTCGTTAACTCGAACGGCATTATTAACCACTCATACGAACCATACCTAGTTCAAAATGCTGTCAATGTAATACTATCCTCTACCACTCTTAACTATTGGAAACCTATCACCAAATCCAACTGGGAAAACACTATGGCTCCACATAACTGATCAAAGAGATCGTCTATTCTCAACAAAGGATACTTATTCTTAATCGTCCTCTCGTTCAACTTACGATAGTCGATACACATCCTCAACGACCCATCTAGTTTCTTCACGAACACCACGGCTGCTCCACAAGGCGAACTGCTTGGTTTAATAAAATTCCTCCCTTCTAGATCTACTAGCCGCACCTTTAATTCCTTCATCTCGATTGGTGTCATCCTGCTAGGTGGTCTACTGACAGGTTCAGCTCTAGGCATAAGATCTATCCGAAACTCAACAGCTCATTTCGGTGATAGTCCTATAACCAGCTCAAAGACATCTGCAAACTCTCTTGCTACATGAACCTGACTTAACTCTTCTCCCACTTCCATAACACTTAACAAAGCACAAACACTTCGATCAGAATTCTCCATTGAGAATATGACTTGGTTATGACTATCAAGGTGTCTTAGTGATATCTCCCTATCTTGGCAAAATATCCTAGCCTCATATATATCCAACCAATCCATACCCAAAATGATCCCGAAATCTAAGTAATTAAAAACATACAGACTGCATGCAAACTTATGACCTAACAAATCAAGTTCTAACTGGTCACATCTCATTCCTGGAGTTGCATACCCTCCTATTGGATTCGCAACCCTTAAGGAAGTAACAAGGTATGTGGGTTCTAAGCATAACCTATCAACCAAGCACTGAGATATAAATGAATGTGATGCACTGGTATCATATAGTACCCTAACTGGTATACTCTGAATCAAAAGCATACCTCCCATCACAGTCTTTCCTTTTTCAGTTGCAGTTGGCCTAGCAGGTGATGGTCCAATAGCAAAGACCTTTCCCTTGTTCGCCATGATTTGTTTTGGACACTAATTCTTATAATGCCCAACTTGGTCACAGTTGAAGCACTTCACACTTTTCTTTTCTACAGCCTTCTTCCCATTGCCTGACCGGCACTCATGAGCATAATGGCCTTTCTTGTCACACTTAAAGCAAACTAAATCAGCCTTTGCCTTTATAGCAGCCTCTCCCTTCTGGGATCCCTTCTTCTTAAAGAACTTTCTCTTCTTTCCTTGAGAACCCTAGGTTTCAACCAGCTTTTCTCTCGCACAAATAGCAAGCATCTCCTCATGTCGGATTACCATCTCCACAACTACATTATAGGGATCACGGAGATGTGTCAGGGTCGCCCTAGCAATCTCAGGCCTCAATTCCCGAATGAACCTCTCATTCCTTTTGATGACGGTGTCTATAGTAGCATACCCATATCGGAACAACTCATCAAACTTAGCAGCATACTCAACTACCGACGACTCTCCCTGCACCAAATCCATAAACTTCCTCAGTAATGCCGACTTGGCAACTTCAAACAAAAACCTCTACTCAAATCTACTTCTAAACTCTTCCCAAGTCGACTTTTCTTTCGGAACTCCGGCAGTAACACTATTCCACCAATGAAGCACTGCCCCTTGCAACTGCCAACGGCCAGTGTAACACCCCAGATTTTTGGTAACATTATTTAGGATATTATTAGTAAATTAAATAAAATAATGTGTTGATTAATGGATTGAGATTTGATTTTAATTAAGGTATATCTGTGCCATTTAACCATGAACTAAAAGAAGAGTTTAATATGAAATAGAGGAGGGGTAAAATAGGAAAGAGGCCATTCCTATTTCCTTTCCCTTAGGCCGTGTATTCCTATACACAATCATTTTCATTTGAAAATTTTATAACTAGAGGCCAGCCACCATTAACAAGGAAAAGAAGAAGAAAAGCTAGGAAGAAGCTTAAGCAAATTGAATCTATTCATATCTCAATCTCTTTAATCACAAAGGGTAAGCTGAATAATGTTTACATCTCATCTTTGATTTTATTTCGGTTTTTGGATGATTGCTGAATACTTTACAATGATTTGCCATTTTTGAATGATGGAATGATTATATATACATGTTGATGATTTATGTATATTCATATGGATTTTATGATATGTTTTAAGGTGAAAACCCTATAAAATGACATCCAAATGCCTTGCGAATTTTTATGAAGATCATAAATATTATTTTGGAGGGGTTTCAACTTTTAGATTTTTTTGAATTTTTGTGGAATTAATATGAATTTTCTAGTAAAGAAAATGGTATTTTGGGTTATGAATTAATTACGGGTAATAATTAATTATTTGGATCTGAAATTTTTATATGTTAGAAAACATATATAATGTGATTTTATGGAATTTTTCTAGAATAAATTCGATTAGACGTCCTTCCTTACGAAGTCGGGTTTATCCAATTTCATCGATATTATATGAATTTCTTAATTTCTATGTGAATCAAGATTGAGGAAAGGAAGTTTTCGAATCACTGACTCAAGTCCATTGTCGAATCCTACTCGGCGAAATATGGAGGTTTTTCCTAAGTGTTTTAAGGATTATATAAAATTATTTAAGGTATGGGACTTAAATGTTTATATAATTAAAAGAGGAGAAGGGGATTTTTGTAAAAAGATTTAAATTATAAAATCTGGAAAAGTTGGCAGCCCTTTTGACAAAGTGCAGTACTTTTTACTGGTTAAGAAAGAAGCACCAATCACAATTAGACACGTGAAGCGGGTTAGGTGAAAAGAACTATTTGCTACATGTTTTTCACTGTTTCGTCTCTTTTGACACCAGGTTCTGCCTCCATACTATCACCTCCAACACAGTCGAAACCAATGCATATGGTATCAGGCAACTGGTACGTAATGAATTGGATGATGGTGGAAGGTAGGGAGTCGAAACCATGGGTTTCGAAGGGGTTGAGACAGTCCTTTGCTTTTAAGTTAAAGAAATACGCATGCTTGCTTTCGACTAAATGGCTTTCGACCAAGTCAAATGGTTTAAAGGAAATGGTTTCGATTGGGTTGCGCCTCTGTTTTTAAATAATTGCTTTCGACAAAAGTTGGGACCTTTTTACTGCCACCTTTCTACCTTTCGACCAAGATGGTTTCAAAAGGGTTGTTTTTTTTCTTTAAAACCTAGCCACCTCTCTAATGCTTTCGAAGGGATGGTTCTGACACCATCACTTCATTGCTTTGGAAATGGTTTCGAAGCAGTAGCTTTCGACTTAAATGTTTTAAGACCCTTTTTATATAAGTAAAGTAAAACCTAAATGGTTTCGAAAGAGATGGTTTTAAACGGTTTCCAAATAGATGCTTTCGTCTATAATAGATTTTTGATCCTTTTGCTCTACTTGAAGGCAGAATCCAAATGTTTTCGACCGAGACTATTTTTAATGGTTTTGAAGGAATGAAATTTTGAATGGTTTCGAAAGATTTCCACATGTTTTAAATTGAACCCAAAGTCCTTTCGAAAGGATTGTGTTTTGACCGTTTCGAAAGGTTTTAATGAATGGTTTTGAAAGGGGTGGTTCCTTAGGATTTCAAAAGGGTTGTAGGAAAAGGTTTTCCTTATGTTTTCGAAAGGCAATATTTAAAAGGTTTTAAAGGGGGATGTCTAATATTTTGAAGCTTTAGGAGAAAAGAAAGGAAAGGTTTTTCCAATGTTTTTGAAAGGCTATATTTAATGGTTTCGAAAGGTAAGATTTTGCCTTTCGGCCAAGATTAAGTAAAAGGTTTTACTTGGTTTCGAAGGGGTTACCTTCATGGGTTTCGAATGGGTTGTTTAAAGGTTTAAACAAAGGTCTTGCATATATTAAATAGGCAAATTATCCTAAGTGTTTTCAAGTTAAAAAGGACTTTAACTTATTTGAAAGGATAGTTAATCCTTATTAAAACCCATCAACATTATTTTGAGTAAAGTATATATAACATGGCAAAATGGCTTAGAGTAAAGCTAAAGACATATTTTCCTTATATATATATGATTTGAAGGACTAAATCATTTTGAAAAGGTTTTCAAGGAAAATTTAAAGGGTAGTTAAACCTAAGAAAATAATTCGGACATTTTTATTCCAGTTTGCAGGCAGGCAGCATAGATTTCAGACAGTTAGTCCAGGTTACGGGCAGTCAGCCCAGTTTTATGAACAGATAGTTCATTTGTAGCATAACGGGCCTTGCAATTATATTGTGTGTAGATAGCTCACATATTACCTGTTTTACAGACAGATAGTCCATTTATTAGCATAAAGGATATTGCTATTTTGATATAATCAGTTTGATTAACCAGTTTGGTTGAAGGAAACGATTTGCAAAATATATGTTTTAAAGAAGATATAAGTGAGGGGAAACCCATTAATATCAATAAACCGAGATGTAACAGAATTATTCACACCAGGCTTTATTTCTGACTCGAAGTTTTTGTTTCCCCTTAAACTCTCGGGCACTCAAAATTGATTTGAGTAGGCTGAGGATTTAGGTTTTCAGGTTTTTATCTTTTAGCGAACAAAGCATCCGAAGACGAGCAGGTGGCTGACGGATAGCTAATTAGGATTTGTCGTTTCATTTTGTTTTGATTCTGCTGTGTATATATAAGTCAGATATGACTATATTGCTTTGATCAACCAATGGGCCATCGTCATATGTCGCTCTTGGCGTATTTTTGTAATGATATATTTAATCATTGCCTGGGAAACGTTAAGGGATTATGTAACTTGGATATGAATTATTGTTTTGAAATGTAATCAGCATAGTGTTGTTTTTTGAAATCTGTGATTTTGTTCATATTCATATGCTTTTGATATTATAGATACCATTATCATTACCGTATTTTGTCACCAGAAGTTAATACTATGGATGACTGCAGCATCTGTAGCGCTTAGCTTTTCAGATATGGGATGTTACAGCCAACCTCCTCTTCTGCTCATCATCCAAACCCAAATCAATAAAGATTCTCTCATAATGCAGCAGCCAATTCTCAACTTCTATGGCATCCATCATTCCCACAAATGGCTTCCCACCAAGACTAGTGTAGTCTCTGCTTAACTTAGCACAGTTATTCCCAATTGGAGCCATGAGATTAGCTTCTCCAACATTCCCAACAACTCTAGCAGCAGCTCCTGCTAGCATCATATTGACGAAGAACTAATACATCGTCCCCATATCTACTGGTGGATTTCCAACATCCACGTTGGCATCTGCATTTTGGTTAGCATTAGCCTATCGATCTGGGTCCGTCCTGGTGGGTCGAGCATTTCCGTTGGTTGTGGTGTTTTCTCCACCAAGATTTCCTCTTTCATTTCCTGCCTCCATATCTCATTTCTCATAAATTTGCATACGGGCCTTAGTAAGATACAGAAGAACGGTCTAAGAGGGAGGGGAATACACACTTATATATATATATATATATATATATATCAAATACAAGTACGTTACTATAGCGTTAACCCAAACCCCGATCTTATTTTCTGATTCATTGGATTATGTTTTTAAAAAAAATTAGGTTTAAATTTCTTTTGAGCTTTCGTAAACCTATGCTTTGATACCAACTTGTAACATCCCCCACTTGAAGGCCCAAAACTTATAGCTACGGATGCTGCAATCATCCATAGTTATTAATCCTCGGTGAACAAATACTTTAATGTTAGATACATTGATATATCAGAAACACATGGATATTAAAAAAATTAAAATCATTAAACAACTTTCACATTCCATTTCAAATCATTTCAACATTCATTACATAATCCCATTTCGAGAACCACGTTCAGAGAAAATATAATTATTACAATACGCTAAGAGAGACATGTGAAAATGCCCCCTTAGATGATCAGAGTATAATATAGGCAATTAAACAACTTTTCCTTTACAACAACATAACAGCGGAATCAAAAATAGAAAAGAACTCTAAATAGCTATCATGCCTCCTACACGTCTCCGAAAGCTTATTCGTCAAACGAGGTACCTGAAAACCTCAACTCTCAAACTACTCAAAATCAATTGAGCACTCGAGAGTTTAAGGGGAAAACATAAAGTTTGAGTCAGACATAAAGCCTGGTATGAATAATAATCTACCATCTCAAACCATTTAGATATCTAGTGAGACTACGCCGCTTAGCGGAACGGATTTTCCCCTCACTGGTATCTTATCCAAAACTTTATAAAAACCATGCTCTTGCATCCATAATGGTTAAAACATAACAATTCAAAATATTATGATGATATGCAAACAAGTAAAACAATTCAGGATTACTCATCCCCATTCATTTGGACTATCTGTCTCAATTATAGTTTCTAGGGTCACTATTAACCAATTAGTTTTCATGGGCTTACTAATAACTTGTTTAAAATTTTTGGACTCCATGTTCGGTCTCATAGTTTTCATGGGATCACTAAGAACCTATTGGCCCCAACCAATAACTTCATTGTTTCATGGATTCTCCCTGAACCTATTGGTATCTCCAATAACTTCCCTCATATCCTAGTTTTCATGGGTTGACTAGGAACCTATTGACTTCTATCAATAACTTGATCTGGATATAGTTTTCATGGGTTCACTACAAAGCTATTGGCCTCTACCAATAACTCTTTCTAATCATAGTTTTCATGGGTTTACTATGAACCTATTGGCCCCTGCAAATAACTCTTTCTAAACATAGTTTTCATGGGTTTACTATGAACCTATTTATCTAACAACTTCTCTAATCAATATTTATGCATGCTACATTCTGGTCTATCTGACCTCCTGGATGCAATTCTACTCATTCAGGAGTTAACTCAATTTATATTCACTACGGGGTCAATCTAGCTAGTTATTCTTCCCTTTCTCCCAAAATACAGTTATGGGTCCATTTTACAGTGAACATGTATATAAGAAGAAGCAAACATAATAACATAATAACACCAACACCTGTAGTTTAATATCCTTAAAATCATTTTCATATAAAACATGGTTAATCCCTTTAACTTATTATTTTATCAAGGAAAGCTTCTTCAAAAACTTTATACAAAGCCATTTTAAAACTCATTTATTATGCCATGGTTTTCCTTAAACAATGAGATTGGGTTCATTGTTTTAAAAATGAAGGCTTTCAAAATCTTTAACTTTTACTTTCGAAACCATTGGATAACCTCCTTTAAGAGCATTTAAATCTTCTTTTCAAAACACTAGCATATGTCTTTCAAAACACTTTAAATCATCTCTTTTGAAACCCTCAAAACATACTTTTTGAAAGTATTAAAGCATTACTTACTAACTCTTAGAAGCATAGCTTCGAAACCATTGAATGTACCCCTTTCGAAACCATTTGAAAGTATCCCTTTTGAAACCATTGGGTTTATTCTAAAAATATCTTTTGGGTCAAAGTGAATATAAATGAAAGTACCTCTTTCGAAACCATTAACCTTTTAATAAAAATGATTGGGGAAAAACTGATGGCTTCGGAACCATCCTTTCGAAAGCACTTATCATTTAAGTAAATTATTTGAAGGTTAGCTTTGAAACCCCTTTCGAAGCCATTGCCTTTGAAACCACTAAACCCTTCTGAAAGCTTTAGGAAGTGACTTACTTCATTTATAAAACTAAAGCTACCTTTCAATCTAGTTGATGACTTCAATCTATTCGAAAGGCATAAGGTTGGCAACAAGGTTTCGACTGGGTTGAAACTATCCTTTCGAAAGCTTTGATTTAAAAACAAGGCAACTCATTCGAAAGATATCTTTTCAAAACAAATAGGCGGCAACATTTTTAAAAGCTATTTAAATGGGTTTCGACCCCTTTGGAACATCCTTTTGAAAACAAGGTAAGCGCATATCTTTGGAAAGTAAAACAAAGGCTTCGACCCCTTCGTAAGCATTGGTTGCAACACCATGCCTTCCACCCTTCTTCGATCCACTATATACCAACATATTGATACCTTGTGTATTGGTTTCGGCTTGGTTGGTTTCGACTTGGTTGGTTTCGACTTGGTTGAGGCGGAAGCATAGGGTTGAAAGGTTGCTTCTGAAAGAGGCGGAACATAATTTCTAGGTAAAGACCGTTTTAATGCCTTCTAAAGTAAATGTTTTTTAACTAACATGCCTATTTGTAAACATTTAATTTATTGTCATAATCTTTCCAAATTCTTTCCTAAAATAAAACTGCAGCATAATTTCAAATCTAAACAAAGATTAATTTAACAAATAAGCCCTTCCATTAAGCAAAAAATTAATCATTTAAGTCCTCCTTCTAAATAATTTAATTTCCATAGTAAATCACCTAGGAAAAATCCCAAAAAATCACAGAAATTCACTTTTAATATGTTGTCTAATACATATAAATTTCAGATCCAAATTCTTCATATAATTTATAAAATTAATTTATAAACCCAATTGTTTATATTTTCCTTTGAAAATTCATAATAAATTTTCTATACCGTGGAAAATTATAAAAATTAAAACCTATCTCCAAAATCATGTTTTACATAACATATAAATTCCTCATGGCATTTGAAATTCAATATAAATGATTTTAGCCTTAAAACCATATAAAACACTTATCAAACAATCTTCTTTGAATCAAACATATCATCATCTAAAATTATCATATTGGATTTAAACTTAAACTCGAAAATCAAATGATCATAGAAACAAAAATAGAGATGATTTTGATTATTATTCACCTTGATTAGGATAAGGAATTTGAGATTTTATCTTTGATTAATTTCCCTTGCTTGATTGCTTATCTCTTAATTGATTTTCCTCTTTTCTTCCCTAGGTTATGGCCATCTCTAATCTTTTGATTTACATTTTGAGTTTTGCAAAATGTACATTTAAAATATGGAAACGAGATTATAAGGGTAATGGAATTATGGTGTGGCAATTACCCTAATGCCCTTGCATTAATTAATTAACATATGAAACCATTAATGAGACCATTTATTAAATTAAGCTCGGCCTCTAAATAAATTTTCAAATCTCAATCCCCTCATCACTCTAATATTTACATTATTCTATTTAATTTAGCTAATTAAATCTCCTGAATAATGTTATTAAAAATTAGGGGTGTTACACTATAGCCCTGATAGAGGCCGAACTACCGCATCCAAGCACCAAATATTGATGTTGAATTGACTAGTTTCCTATCGGATTAGAAAACCACTGATTAATTGTAATAAAAATAACCACAAGTGCCCGACGTACAATTTTAGTATGTGGCGAGTAAAGGTCGATCCACAGGGAATTGAAGTGATTAAAAATTCTTGTAACGACCCGAAATTTTCGATTCCGAAAATTCCAGATAGTTGGAAAAGAAGAAAGAGATAGAAGAAGAAGAAATAGAAACACAACACTGATTCTCACAAATCGCAGCGGATCAAAATATAATATCAAATAATAATAGCTTACAAAAGAACACTGTATCTGTCAAATATATTTATAATACATCAGAGTTACTTTCATACACAACAATGGGCATATACAAATCAAATATATATCAGATAAACAGAAATAATAGTCACAGTGGGAACACTCCATATGACCTGCCATCCAACTCGCCTCCTGGGCTCCAGAATGTCCTTACCTGAAAATCTGTAATACTCGGTCTGACCCAAGCATTACATCAAACTAACACCCGGGTCAGGCTAGAAACCAACGTGAGTAAACCCATCTAACATGGAATACAAAAATATACAACTTATATACACCCGGGTAACTTGTATTAAGTTACAACTTCACAAGTTGTAATAAACATCTCTTATTTCTCATATCAATTTTTAAGTACTAAAACTTAGATTAAATAGTTCAATTCACACGAATCATTTCATTTCAACCTATTGATTCCACAGATCAATTTATAAAGGAATCAAAGTGGTTTCGGGTATTTACTAATATCCGACACTGGTCTCTTCGAATCTCATGTCATCTTAACCCAAGTTATTCAATTTGATTCAATTCAATTTTTAAATACAGGGTATCACTTTTATACACAACAATTCATCAATGATAGATAACCATACTATCACTGTCTATCCAAACACATCATATCAGAAAACACTTCATATCAGAGATATCAACCCATTCAAGGCATTTACATCATTCAATCATTCATAAGCAAAATTGATCATTTTCCAAAACTAATTTAATTTATCTCTAATTAAATTAATTACTAATCTTTAATCACTTAGATTACCTTTACTTAACATTAATTAATTACAAACCAATTAATTAATCATCCTTTAATTATCCATTCTAAATTAATTATTCATATTACTTCATTAAGTAATTATCCTATTGGTTAATTATCCTCAATTAATTAAACTTTAATTATTAATTAATTTAACCTTTAAGTACTAATTAAATTAACCCTTAACAAATTTATCCTTTAATTACTTACATTAAGTAATTAATCTCTAATGACTTATATTAATTAATCTCTAATTACCAATTAATTTATCTCAAATTACCAATTAATTAATCTCTAATTAATTAATTGATAACCCTTAATTATAAATTAATTGATCCTTAATCATTAAATTGTTAATCTTCTCTTTAATTTCTTTATTAATTTAATTAATCTATGATTACCCAAAATCTTAATTAAATTTTAAGATAACATAAGACCTATACTTTATATTTGAACTTGTTCTTGAAATTTTTATTAATATCTACTTTGAATACTTGTTAATATTGGCTTTGAAACTTTGCTTTGAAACTTAACAAATATTTTACTTTTGCTTAAAAACTTGATTTATTTATCACCATCAACTCTACAAAAATAGTTCGGTACAGGCCCGAGCCCAAACCCCCAAAACTCCGAGACAAACCCGATCCCTACCCCCAAACCAAACTCAATCACAACACCGATCAAACTCGAGAGCGACCCCGAGTAAATCACCAACTTCCCCGAAGCATCTAATCACAGCAACATCAACGGATACGACATAGACTTGTGTGCACATGCACAAGCGATCCGACCAACTCCGATCCTTGCTCCGACCATCGATACGTCGGCGACCACTCCCTCGGTCCACACAAACACCCAGATCATAGAAAATATCACGGAAACAAAATCTAACTCGATCGAATCCAAAAAAACATCCTCGCACCTCCACCACTAGTCGCCAGAATCTTCGCCATCCTAACCAAATCTTTGCCGTGGTCTAACGCTTCCATCCACCCATCCCTACGAAGTCCGATGCTTCGTCGACATCAAACTCCCCTCAAACCTGAAGTCAACCAAAACAGGACTCTAAACCCTAGTTTGCCAATGTCTGATCACCATGGCCGATGATAAATCACTCCACCAATTTTCCTGGGTTCGTCAACCTCCCAGCTAACTTCACCCACGATCTCGAGACCCAATCATTCCCCGATCACCAGAATTCGACAGAAAACCCATCTCAGTTCAACTCACGAATTCTCGAGATTCCCCGATCTAAAAATTTTGATTTAACTTTTAAAAATCATGACTTTTGATGGTGATTACGATTATATAAGTGAAACAAATAATTAAGGAAATCGAATTTTTATCATACATTGAACTTCACTGTATATTCTTTTCCCAGGTTAAAACTACTTGTTATCCATACTAAAAATTATTTTCAAAATTAAGTTATGGAAATTTTAAACCCATTTTGTTTTAACATCACAAACTATAGAAGATTAGGGGAAGTGGAATTGAATTTTGAACTAGATTAAAAACCTGTAAATTTTAAAACAGAGGCATACTTAATTTTCACATTTATCAGAATTTATTGCATATCCTCTTCCCAGTGAAAACTATGTTTAAATTTATCTTAAAAATTATTTTAGAAATTAGATTTTTGATTGTATAAACATGTTTTCTTCAGATCCTAAAGCCTAATATGAATCGGAGCAGAAGAATTTGAAATTTACATGAGTTTAAACCTGTAAGTGTTTAAAACATAAAGATATATGTCTGGAACCAGACATACACACAACAATCCATACATATGCATATATACATGGAGATATATTTAACAACTAAGCAACATTTTCATAACAGATCCAAGTGTTAACCACAACATCAAGAGATAGGAGCAGGTTTAAGAGGTTTGCTCACATACAAACACTTTTACTCCGAGATCAAGGCCTGTAAACACATCTAAGTGGAAGATTAAATTTTAAATCAGGTCTAAAACCTATAATGTCTTAAACAGTGGTATACTCATCTGTTTCAGTCATGAACACAGCCACTAACTCACATACAAAACCTTTTTAACAACATACACAGCATAGATCATATCATATTTCACGAATAAATCGCATGCACATTCAATCAAATCAGATTTTAAGTGTGTACTCACTTGTTTGATGATGAACAAAAAAGTTGAAACAGTTTGTATTTTGAAAAACTTGAATGCTGCTCCTATGAAACTTGAATCTGGGAAATACTTGATGATCTGAACCTAGCTGAGTTTGCTTTGATCTGAGATAGAGGGTTTAAAAAGTTGTTGAAATGATCTTGCCTTGATTTAGTTGAGTTTGCTGATGATTTGAGGTAGTATGGATATATGTATATATACATAGAATAGAAGCTTGCGGAAGAAGCTAGGCTGAGGAGTTTTGTTTACAGTTTTCACATATTTTCCTTTTGATTTTTATTATACATACTTTTGATTTTCTTTGGTCAGTAAGCTCTTTTGACCTGATATGATTTTGTACCAAGATTTAAATAATAAAAATAGGATTTCACAGTGATTTGATAATTGAATGATATAATGTATGCTTGAGTTGAATGGCATTAATTGTGTGTTCCCTCTTTTGTTTACAACTATCTTCATATGAATTTGTATATATATATATATATATATATATATATATATATATGCGTTTATATCCTTATGTATATATGTATTTGCCATCATATTTATATGTTTACACCTATTTATATACACATGCTTATTTACATATTCCTATTTAATATGAACACGCACATACTTGTATATTTTTATCATTATATATATTTACCTATATTCAAACTTTTACACGTATATTTACTTGCATATGTTTTCTATTCATATACATCGCTTATGTATGTTTTGATATTACATATATATTTATTTATTTTTATATTCAAACTTTCCCATATTTTACTTCATATGGGTATATACACATATATATGCATTTACATATTTATATATATTAAACATCATAAAGTTTGTATATATTTGTCTATATATATTTATGGGTATTTTACCTTAATTTAAATGATGGAGTTTATATATATATACATTTCTAAAATATTTATCAATCTATACATACCCAGCTGTTTTACAAATCCTAAATATATATAATTTTTAGATCACTATATAGATTCAGGTATTTTATCATCAGAAAATTTATTTATTTGATCAATCAAAATTAAAATCAGTTAATTCCCCAATTAACAGGTGTTAAAAATCCGGGTCGTCACAATTCTACTCAATCCAATTATACAAAGAATTTGAGATGTGTTAACTACAAATTTCTAAAAACTAACAAAAACTAAAAGTGGATAAAAATATGAGAGTAGAAGGTAATTTAGAGGTAAATCCCTCTTATGATCACATAAATCAACATAATGAAACTATGATCTTTTTTTTTTGGTCATTAGTGAATTTAGTGGATGTGTTTATCATAAGTATAGCCTATTTGTGCTATTAATTAGCCCAACATAAACCATCAAACTTTAACACACCCACTAACCACTTACCAACTCTTATGAAAATGTTAATGAACTTGAAAATAAAATCTATTTTAAGAATGATCTATTTACTATTGATTAATCAAATTTTGATTCTAAAATTCACATCATTACCATAAACATATGTAGATGAAGAGGTACTTTGTGTTTATGTTTGTTTAAACATAACCTATTTGGTGTCAACAACATAGGCTATCAAATTTTTTATGTTAAAACAACAAAATTTTACCCATTCAAACATTTCCATTAAGCACAAAACGAGATCACAAATTTGATATGTTGAATCTACATGCTTAAGAGAGCTTCATTACCCCTGAATTGAAGGGGTTTAGCTTCGCATATTTGTTATCATTTCAATAAGTGTAGATTTCAACATAGGAAACAAAAGAAGTTGCAAGCTAATAAAAATAAAAAGAGAATTAAACTACTTGCATAAATTAAATCTAAGCTACTAACATAAGAGAAAAAAGAGCATGTAAATAGGAATAAGCATGAAATAAAAGCAAGTATAAAAAGAAGAAAAAGAGGCTTAGAAAGCCATTTTATTTCATAATTTGTTGCTACAACTAAACTAACTATAGAGGAGGCTAAGAGCTTCATTACATGAAACATAAGAGGTATTTATACAAGTTTTGAAACCCTAATCCTATTTTTGGGGACTACCCAAAATACCATCTTAGGAAATGTAACCTCCAAGTAATCATTAGCATGAGCATAATCCTGCATTTAAATGTGCATGTGACTTTAATCATGTGAATTAGCTCTTAATAGGGGATCATGGTAAGTGGGTAGGTGGGTTCCTCCATGTTGCATGAAATGATTTATTTCCATCTTCATTTTGCCTTCTTCACTTGTGCATGCATATTTCCATGAAGACTTCTTCATATTTCCATTCAAATTCCTACAAATAAAAATAAAATGCACAAATAAATATTCTCAAAATTAATACATGCACAAAAGGACCATTTTGCCCCTATATGAAGATGAATAAATGATAATTTAAAAATAATTGAAATTTTGGTTTAAACATGTTAAAATACCCTATATGCTCATTTATTTGATTAAATTAGATTAAATATGGAAGTAAAAATATTCACATTTACGGCACATCAAATACCCCACAACTTATCTTTTTATTCGTTCTCGAATACACTAAAACTAAGACAAATCCGTTTTCGCAGAAAACACGATTGCATTGAGCATATGCAACAAGCCGTTAAACCTCTAGGTGTCCCTAGTAGTACAAGTGTTGTCTCATGAGGGTTTTCAGCGGATACTACCCACAAAATCCAAATGTGAAATGTAAAATTCCTAAATGCAAAATTTATTTACAAAGAGATGAATGCAAGTTTTTGAAAATATTTACACATGAAGAATTTACTTTCAAATTGACACGAATAAGTTAAATATAAGTTCTGGTCATTATCGAGAAATTTAAGCCCTTTTACTTGTCAAAACCTCCAACAAAAATTAAGTTATCATCACAATTAGACTCTAGTTTGGCTAGTTGTTTCGGTTGATAACATAGTGTAATTATGAAATGGATCCTTAATTGATTATCAAAAGTTTTTCAAAGTGGAATTATTATTTCTTTTCAATAACAAGTCAAATCAAACAAGTCAAAATAGTGTTTGGATTTCAATTGCTTACTCTCTCTTTATTTGAAAATTTTATTGATATTAATAATATTTACATATGCCTAACTCAGAAAAACCGAGGCCAAATATACTACCCGTACACTACCATATGGGCTTACGTGAGGTGAATACAGAGCATGGCGAGTGAACACACAAGTGTGTACACCTATCGACTGTAAGCATTATTAATAAAAGAATTTTTTATATTCATACACCTAACTCAGATAAACTGAGGCTAGTATACCGATCGTGCACTGCCTTCCAGGCTTACGCGAGAAGGGTACAGAGCATGGCAAGTGTACACACTTACATGTGAACACATGACTCTAGGTGTCAATGAAATATATACATATATACAAAAAATATTATTATTTTATATTATTTTTGTTTTTTGGTTTTTTTTTGTTTTTGGTTTTTTTTTGTTTTTTGTTTTTTTTTGTTTTTTTATGAAGAGTGAGTTTTACAATATCATCTTAGCACCATTTAACTTAGAAGATCAAAAATGCTATAGCCTTTACTTTAAATCAACCACTCTTTTAAACAAAGATTTCAATTAGAATATACTTCATAATTATCACCCATGAATCTTCTTATATACTAGTTAAACCATAGTTACTTGTAATCAAACTTTATTTTTATTTTTGTTGAGACAAATAAATTTTCAAAATTTTCAATTCGATAACCAAAAACCTGTACTTATACTTATCCTATAGTGTTTCTTTAAAAGTAAATCAAAATGCTAAAAAGAAAAATTGTTTTTAGACGTTGAGTTTTGGAAAGAAAATGCAAAAATTAAACCATGAAAAGTCAAAAAATTGAAGATGAGACTCCCCCCCCCACACTTGATTTTGAATGTGTCCCCACAGTCAACCCAACTGAAAGGATAAAATAAAAATATGACCTATATTTACATGAAATGAAAAGATTATTATTTACAAGACATCAGAAAATATATTGTTAAAGAGTAAATGGAACGGTCTTCTAAAGACCAATTCATTTGTCTCGTCAAGTATGAGAGACGTATCTTAAGTACAGAAAACCAAATCATAAAAGATTTCGAAGTTGAATGTTGATTTGGAAAAACGAATATCGTTTTATTAAAAATCACATGAGTTGTTTTATTTTCGATGATTTTTGGGGTAGATAGAACTATTGGTTGAAATTTAAGTTTATTTTCACTAAATTTAAATTCAAACTTATCATTGACAAATTCTTCAAAATTATTGAATTTGAAATCAAAATGGTGATTTAAGTTTATTCCTTCAGAATTCAACTCATCTTCGAAATGTCTAAAAAAATTGTATTCACTAAATTTGCCTTCCTTTGTTGGATTATCAACAACTTCATTGCATGTATCAATTTCAAAATCCAAAGTTGTTGTATTCAAAATTCAAAATCGAAAAAAGAAGATCGAATTTTAAATTTGGTTCCACACTCTCAAAAGAATTAAAACCTAACTCAATTACCGTATTTTCAACAACTTCATTAAGATTGTCATCTTCAATTTCAAAAGTTGTTATTTGAAAATCGTCAATTTTGGTAAAAGATGGATTATTATTTGACTCGTTGCATATTAGGATTTGATTATGTTGCTCACGTTGTTTCATGTAGGTTTCAAACAACAAATCTGTATGATCTTTGTGAATTTCTTCCATTTGCTCAACAAAATCAAATTTATAATTATTAATTTGAGGATTTTCAGTTTGAAATTGTTGAGAACAAAAATTTTCACCATGATTGAAACAACTCCTATTGCCAAAATCATTTAAACAGTTGTTTCCATTTTCGTTTTGATTTTGAAATTCATTTTGGAGTTCGAAATTGAATTGGCATGGGTTATAATAGAAATCATTTGAATTTTGAAGTGAATTCAAATTTTGATTATTTTGATCATGACTTGAGTTATTGCACAAATATACAGAAATCATTTATCCTTTGATCATTTTGTGTAGAGAGTTCAAGTAAAGATGAAATAGTTTCAGTACTCTTTTCAAGAGTTGAGGGTTGCTCACTATTTTGAGAATTTTGTTCTTTAAGATCCAAATTATTTATACAATGGTTGTTATTAAAATATCCAAAACAATTTGATGTGAAATTATATGGATTATATTGATTTTCACAACTATCGTAAAATTCATGTAAGTAGAGAAATTCAAAAGTTATTTTTTTCCTTTTTGGATTTTTTATAAAGGAAAACTATTTACCAAAAGGAATTTATTTTTCAAAAGGGAAATTTAATTTTTTTTTCTTTTTTTTTATATGTTTTCGTTTTGTTTTTGAAAAGATTTTATATTTTTTGGATTTTTTGTTTTTTCTAAAAAAACGAACTTAATTTTTTTTTTTGAATTTTTGATTTTGATTGAAAATTTTGAAATGAAAAGATTTAAAAACTAAGTTAAGGAGCATGTACAATTTTTTTTGTTTTGGATTTTGATTTTTTTTTAATATGCATAAACTAATGTAACTAAATGAATGCAAGGACTTAATTAAAAAATTTCTTTTCTTAGTAGCTCCTAACCCAAAATTGTATAATTACACTTTGTCTTAAATCAATAAGATATTTCTTATCCAGGTAACAAACATGAGTTATCAGGGCACCACGAATCACCGTAGCAATGAAACCGAGGGTTTAAGTACCTTCAGAGAAACAATCAGCATAATATTTACGAATCACCGTAATATTTATAACTGATTATTACTCTGTCGTAGCCTAGACACCAAGAATATAAATTGTTCAAAGAAGACAACTTGTCAATATACAATTAAGCCCTAGGTGAGCTCGTGACACCCTTAAATGAAGTCCAACCGTTATTATTAGCAAATTCTAAGATGAAATGCGATTTGTGGGCCAACGAAGGGGTATGAATGCAAAACAGAAATTAAACGTGTATTAATGATGCAACTATAAATGAAATTTGTTTTTGTTTTTGTTTTTTGAAAATTTATTTATTAATTTTTTTTAAATGCAAGCAACCAACAATGTAAAATAAATAAAAACAAGGGATATGCACGATACCAGAGCATGCAGAATTATTAGCAACTTATTTTAAAGCGGCAAATTTTTTTTATAAGCAAGCAAAGCAATTTATTTTTGGCAAGCGGTTCTTCCTTTGAATTTCTGCTTTTGCAACCTGAACTAAAAACAAGATATATACACTTTTTTAAAATAAAAAATTTATATGTTTATCAAAAAAGAAAATAAAACAAGTGACAAACAAAACAAATGAAAGTAAAACAAATGAAAACTAAAACAAGTGAAAATGAAAAGGAAAACAAGTGAAAACTAAAACAAGTGAAAAAATGAAAATTAAACAAAACAAGTTAATAAAAAAATGACCCACCTCAGCGCAGTTAGAAAACAAAACCCACCCTTCAGCAAGTTTTTAACCCAAACGCAAATCACTTTCAACAAAACCGCGTTTTAAAAAGAAATCGTTGCCAAAGAAAATTCCAAATCAAATTCTTGTTTCACACGCTCATTTCAATTTGCCGAAATTGCGTTTTAAAAAGTATCCAAAATTGACAAATGAAACTAAATTCGATTTCTGGAGATTCAAGGTATTGATGGAGGCGATTGACCATGGATTTGGGGATTGCAGTGTTCGTGAATTGCAGTGGTGATCGATGAGGTTGCCGAGCAAAAGAAGGTGGTTTTGGTTGTTTGTGGAGTTGTAGCAGTGTGTTTTGTAGTTGAGAAGTGTGTTTTGTAGTTTGTTTTGAAGTTGTAATGTGGATTGAAAAACCTTTTGAGATGACCTGACAGAGTGGTGATGAATATGATGTAATGTAGGGTAGTGACTCTTGATGTTGGAGATAATGTTTCTGCTGCGAGCAAGTGGTTTGATGGTTGTATGGTAGGTTGTAGGCAAGTGAAGTGTTTTGGAGAAATGGCAAGGTTGTAGGAGGAGTTTTAATTATATGGTCGATTGATCAGTTGGTGGGCAGAGGCAGAAGTGAGGGAGGATGTTATGAGATGTGGAAGTGGTGGAAATGATGAAGTTATAGTGACTTTGGGAGATGTTGTAGTGAGGAGTTGCTGCAGTGATGATAGAAGACTGGATCAAGGCAGTAAAGAAAGGTGGTCTGATGTGTACACTGGAAGGTGGAGTAATATGGCACAGAGGCAAAACAGTGGGGATTGATGAAGTGCAACAGTGTTTGGTATGATGTACAGGGAGCAGTAGCAGATGTTGGTTATGAAGCAGTAGCAGATGTTGGTTATGGAGCAGTAGCAGATGTTGTATGAATTGAAGGTGGAGATGTGTTTGGTGTTTGGTTTGGATGGTTGCAGGAGATTTACAGGGAGGCAGTGCTGATGTATGGTGATGGTTTGGCCTGTGTGTAGAGATATTGAAGTATATGAAGTGTATTGGTTGTTTGTTTGTGGCAATTTAATTGCAGTTGAGGTTAGATGAAGAAGTAGCAGTGATGAAGGCCGATGAATTTTGGTGAAAGGAGGAGTGTGGGGATGTGGTTCTGGTAACAGCAGATTGTGGTAATGAAGTTTGGTTGACAGGGATGTTAAGTGTATGAAGTGGAGTGGAACTGTTGGTTCTGCTGGGGGATGTTTGACAATGGGTTGAGGCAAGCAGTTATGAGTTTTGTAACTACAACATTAGGCAACGGTAATTTGGAAGATGATGTATATAAAGTAGTGAGATAACAGTAATTTGTAATGACAGTATTAGGCAACAATGCTGAGGAGTGGAAGGTTATATGGATGGTAGTGGAGTATAGTGAATTTGGAAGTAGAACAGTAAGATGGAGTTGTGCAGGCACTGGTGAAGTTGATTGGTAGATGGGGATGTTGAAGTTGTTTGTTAATGAAGTAATTGTGGAGGGCAGTGACTGCTGTGACACTATGCAGAGAGATGATGATAGTGAAATTGTAATGTGGAGATGGTTGGTTTGGTGAAACTGTTGCAGTGGTGAGAGGATGGGGCAGATGTGCTTTGGTATGTGGTCAGTGAGGAGGTTTGTGATGATTGATAGGGAAATGGTGAAGTGAGAGGAGGATGTTATATGCGCAGAGAAGGGGGTTGGCAGAATTTTGCACTGATTTGATGTATGTCAGGTATGAGTTGCACTGTGCACTGGTGTGAGCACAGTTGAACAGTTTTGAAATGTATTCCACGGTGAAATTTGTAAAAAAAAAGTTGTAAACGTATTGCACAAAAATTGAAATGGAATTTTTTTTTTCTTCTTTTTGACAGGAACTTGTGAAATTTTTTTAAATAGAACAACAAGCACACAAATCAAAATTCATAAAATTAACACACAACAATAATTTTTTTAAATGCAAATTAACACACAAAACAAACACACAATAAAATCAAACAAAAATAATACGAAGAATAAAATTAAAATCAAATCAATTCCCTCGCAACGGCGCCAAAAACTTGTTTAACGACTAACTTTTTATTGGTTTAGAAAATAGCCGAATTTTTTTAATTAAAAATAACCGCAAGTGCACGGTGTATAATTTTAGTACGGGTCGATCCGCAGAAAATTAATTGATTTAAAAATTTTACTCAATCAAATTAAACCAAGATCTGAAGTTGTGTTAAGCTAAAAATGTAAAACGCTAGCAAAAAGAAAGTGGACAAAAATATGAGAGTAGAAGGCATCTAGAGGCAAATCCCTTCTCATGATCACATAAACCAACACAAATGAAATTATGATCTCTCTTTTTTGGTCATTAGTGAATTTAGTTGATGTGTTTATCATAAGTATGGCCTATTTGTGCTAGTAATTAGCCCAACATAAACCATCAAATTTTAACACACCCACTAAACCACTTATTAACTCTCATGGAAATATTAATGAAATTGAAAATAAAATCTATTCTAAGCATGATCTATTTACTATTGATTAGTAAAATAGACCATCAAATTTTAATTCTAAAATTAACTTCATTAGCATAATCATATGTAGATGAAGAGGTAATTTGTGTTTGTGTTTGTTTAAGCATAGCATATTTGGTGTCAACAACATAGGCTATCGAATTCAAAGCTAAACAACAAAATATTTACCACATCAAACATTGTCATTAAGCACAAAAAGAGATAATAGATTAGCAAAATTTTGAATCTACATGATTAAGAAAGCTTCATTACCCCTAAATTGAAGGGGTTTAGCTTCTCATATTTGTTATCATTTCAACAAATGTAGTGTTCAATATTAAACAAAAAACAAGAGGAAAATGCAAGCTAATTAAAATAAAAGGAGAGCTAAACTACTTGCAATAATTAATCTAAGCTACTAACATAAAAGAAAAGAACAAGAAATAAAATAGCATGAATTAAAATTGCATATAAGAAAATTACATAAGAAAAAGAGGCTTAGGAAGCCATTTTATTTCATAATTTGTTGCTACAACTAAACTAACTAAAGAGGAGGCTGAGAGCTTCATTACATGAAACATAAGGGGTATTTATACATGTTTTGAAACCCTAATCCTATTTTTTGGGGACTACCTAAAAAACCCTCTTAGGAAATGTAACCTCCAAGTAATTGTTAGCATGAGCATAATCCTGCATTTAAATGTGCATGTGGCTTTAATCATGTGCATTAGCTCTTAATAGGGGATCATGGTAAGTGGGTAGGTGAGGTCCTCCATGTTGCATGAAATGATTTATTTCCATCTTCATTTTGCATTCTTCACTTGTGCATGCATATTTCCATGAAGACTTCTTCATATTTCCATTCAAATTCCTACAAATAAAAATAAAATGCACAAATAAATATTCTCAAAATTAATACATGCACAAAATGACTATTTTGCCCCTATATAAAGATGAATAAATGATGATTTGAAAATAATTGAAATTTTGGTTTAAACATGTTAAAATACCCTATATGCTCATTTATTTAATTAAATTAGATTAAATATGGAAGTAAAAATATGCACATTTACGTGCACATCAATTTCCCAAGTTCAAATCATATCAAAAGCACTTCAATTTCAATTGATTGGTGGTTGGTAGTTTGGAAGCTAGCATCTTCTAATTTGCAAACGGAATCAAGGAGCATTTATCATCATTTCAAGGTGTAATCTATTGGCTTTGTTGAAAGGTAATTCATCTCATTTATATGATATTATAATTGATTATTTATTCATATCATAGGTTGTTAGATCATATTGTTATCCGGCCTTTTGACCTGACTATACCAAGAGTGAATTGGACAAGTTAGACTCCATGGTAGATAAGGCAAGCATTATAGAGAGGTGATCACAAAGTGCAGAGATCAAGCACAGACGATGACACGAAGGAATGATCACGCGAGACCAAGAGATGGACTCTCCGGAATGCTCTAAGTATGGATTTGTACCTCCCCTAGGCAGGGGACCGGTGCCTATCCCTTCTCCTAGGCAGGGGTTCGGATCACATCACAGTGGTAATGAACAACATCAATCAGTAGTTCAACTTAAGATGAATTGATCGATATCTCAAAAAACATGAAGACAACTTAGCAAGCAACTTTGGAAACATGAAGCTAGCATAGAGGGGGACCCATAATGGCAATCACAAGCTGCCACAAGGACATTTCAACGATCGGTACCGATCGCTCTACATTGGGAATTGGGTCTCAAAATTTTCTGGGTAGCCTCGTCTACATCTGGAGATTCTGATGGTGAATTTTCAAGAGGATATTCGATCGTCGACCCCTATAAATATAGAGTTCATAGTTCATTTGAGGGGTCTTTTATGCTATTATTTTGCTTGTACTCCATTGTATTTACAGATTCTGATCTGATCCCTCTTGTACCCAGAAATTCAAGTGATCAATA
Source organism: Allium fistulosum (assembly GCA_030737815.1). NCBI lineage: Eukaryota > Viridiplantae > Streptophyta > Magnoliopsida > Asparagales > Amaryllidaceae > Allium > Allium fistulosum. The sequence continues at coordinate 913,844,731 of CM060906.1, forward strand.
AAGTTGTTTCATCAAAGTGGACGAAGGCATTCAACGCCGAACCACTATAAATATGTTTGTCAATTTTTTTACTTGTTTTTTGCTTGTTTCCTCTATTTTAATTTAGGTTTCTTTATTTATTTCTCTACGCTCATTCTATTGGGTGTTTGTGTCAACTTATGGTGTAAACATTTTGCTGCTTTCACTAAGAATGGATTCTCGGCTTCATTGGATCTCATCATCTACTTGTGGATTCCTATATTCGCGAGATAGATCCAGATTTCTGCCGACAAGTTTCCATTTCTACTCAGATTTGAAGAAGATCTAAAGAGAAGCTATTAGCCATGGCTTGAGGAAAATCTACTACTTCCCATACTATTGAAGGCAATGATGATGCTAGCGTTCAACAAGTTGATCAAAGCATACAACCGGTTGCTGCCCTAGAATCCAGCTGACTACGTCCCTAAAGCAGACTTTGAAGTCCTAATGAAGGAACTGATGGATATCCGTCAACAGCTCAACCAGAAAATACAGGCTAACATCGAATTGATGAACCAGTTGAATGATCAACGTGGAAAGACAAGGAGGGAGCCTACTTCATATTCAGGACCGGTGAACTCCTTATTTGACGACTATCACAGAAATGGATGCCGCAAAACGGATGCATATGTATCTGGAATATCAAGGCGGAACCAGACGATCGGCTATGGCCGATCGGCACAGATCGGTACCGAACCCTCTAAGGGGCGGCACTGAACCCTTGAATTATGTGGGCAGTCACCATGCAGGTGGAGGAGCTCACTCTGAAGGTTCCATGGTTGATCAAGGTGCTGGAGCTTAGGCGAATGTGATTGAACTACTTTTGAGAGACGATGATAGAACTGCTACTCAAGAAATGGATCAAGAGCAAGAGTAGCCAAGGCAACATGGCGCTGCCCGGAGGCGTGGATCGGGTCACTCGCGTGAGGTGGAACACGACTATCGCCTGATGCCAACTCTCCAAACACCAGACTTAACAACTATGGTGAGACGGCTAGTGAAAGAAAATCAAGGATTGACCGATGATGATTGGGGACTCTCCAGAAGTCATACTCTATTCACCAACAACATTCTACATGCAGATTATCGACGGAGGTTCCATATGCCTACGATGCCTACCTATGCGGGAAAAATCGACCCCAGGCAGCATCTCTTGAAGTATGAATGGCACATGGACTTCGCCTGAGCCATTGATACAGCCAAGTGCAGGTGTTTTTCCATTTTTCTAAAAGATGTTGTGACCATTTGGTTCACCAAGCTACCACCACAGTCAATCTCTTCATTTGATGAGTTAGCAAAGAAGTTCCTGGAGCAGTTCTGCATGCATACTACTCACCCTAAGGATGTAATGTTACTATCCAACTTGGTCCTGGCACCGGGGTGTCACTGAAAGATTTTCTAGAAAGTTTTAACACAGCTGTTACAGAAGTCAGTGATCCAAATGATGATGCAATACTAACGGCACTAACTAAGGGAGTCGACCTTAATTCCAAGTTTGGCAATTAGTTAACGGGAAAGCCTCCTTCTACATTGGACCGTTCCTTTCTAAAGGCGGCTCAGTTTCTGAGGAAAGAGGAGGCAAAGCGAGCTAGAAAGAGAGAGATGTTCCAGGCCCAAGCGCCAAGGAAGTACAAGGTAATGTGGTAGTGAAGAAGTCCAGTGTAGTTCTGGGAAAGTTCAAATCAATGTTCAAAACAAACCGAATGATCAGAAGAAAGGCAGTGATAGAAACCGCGATCGAAGACGGGATTCTAGGAGAAGGAAGCCAAGGATCCCATCGTTTGATACATACACGCCATTGAATATGTTGCTAGAGAATATTTATCTATCAACTTGTAATACTATGCAGTACAAGAAACCACCTCCGAAGAAATCGACGGAGAAGCAGAGACAGTCCGGAAAGTGCTATAGATTTCATGAAAGTTATGGACATACCATGGATGAGTGTCGCCACCTTCGTGATGTTATTGAGAAGTTAATTTGAGAAATAAAGTTGCAGCAATTTATTTAAGCCCTGGAAGATGATGGGTAGGGGACATCCGACCCCAATTGGGGACAAGCTCCACCCAGTGCTGAGGAACCTCGATGGATAAGAGGAAGGTTAGTTATTAATACCAATATTTGAGGACCACATCTAGCCGACAAAAGCCGGAATGAAATGGAGCATTACGTGAACATTATCAGACATATTGACATTGAATGTTGCTCGAACATAGAGGACGGTGCTCCAGCAAAGCAGCAGTGAACTATGATAGATGATATCATATTTCAAAGTAGAGATGCAAACAAGGTGAAGGCCCTTATGATCATCCCAATGGTGATCTCGGCCAGGATCGCCCCCACCTAGGTGAGAAAGATTTTGATTGATTGTGGAAGTTCAGTGAATATCATTTTTAAGAAGGCATACGACCAGATGTTACTGGAAGCCAAAGATCTGAAACCATGCAAAGCCTGTATTCATGGCTTTAACGGTAATGCAACTGAAATGGCAGGCTATGTCGAGCTACTGGTGGAGTTAGGAGATGGCAATCGAAGGAGAGTGTAGGTGCTGCCATTTGTTGTGATGGATGTGAACTCTCCGTACAATGCTTTTTTAGGCCGACCGTCCCTTGCTGAATTCAGGGCAGCTATCGCTCTTGGTATCTGACACTCAAATTCTTAATGGAGAATGATGTGGGAATTATCCATGGCGATCAGGCGACTAGATGTGCCTGTTATGTGGCTGGGTTGAGAGACGCTCGGTGAAAGGAGAATGGAAAGGATGTGCAGAAGCCTCTCTACATCGAAACTAATGAAACTTAGCAATTAGCGTTCGAGCATTAGCTCGGGCACCATAGTCGGTTCTATAAAGATATAAATCCGAGAGATGAAGAAGATGAGCCCAAAGAAACCAAGGCTGCACCTATTGAGCTAACGATCGACATCAGCCAGCCATGACGACCAATCATGAGTCCTGAAGATCGGATCACAGCTTAGTGCAACAATGATAAAGGAATTAGCTGTTTTTCTCCGAGTGAATCTTTATGTGTTCGCTTGGACCCATTCTAACATATGTGGGATCTCGCCAACTATCGCGAGCCTTGCATTGAATATCAACCCGAGGCATGTCCCAGTGAAACAAAAATGATGCGACATGAATCCGGAGAGATCTGCTGCACTTAAAGAGGGGGTGGATAAACTCAAAAACAATGAGTTTATCCATGACGCCCTTTACTTAAAATGGGTATCCAATCCAGTTATAGTGAGAAAAGCTAATGGAAAGTGGCGGACATGCGTCGACTACTCAGACCTGAACAAGACATGCCCGAAAGATAGCTTTTCACTTTCGAGGATCGACCAGCTGATAGACTCAACCACTGGACATGAATTGCTTTCATTCATGGATGCGTACTCCGGATAAAATTAGATCCTGATGCACGTCCTAGACCAGAAACAAACCAGCTTCATTACCAACCCGGGATTATACTGCTACATTGTGATGCCTTTGGACTGAAAGAACGCTGAAGCTACTTACCAAAGACTGGTCAACCAGATGTTTAAAGACCGGATCAGACGATCAATGGAAGTATATATGGATGATATGCTCATGATGTCAAGGCGATCAAACGACCACATCAATGATTTAGCGAAAATGTTCATTGTTCTTCGAAAATATGGAATGAAACTCAACCCCTTGAAATGCTCTTTCGGCGTTGCATAAGGGAAATTCTTGGGTTTCATCGTCAATCTCATGGAATTGAAGCCAATCGTTAGAAGATTCAAGAGATCTAAGATATTCAAGTACCAAAGACAATTAAGCAGGTGTAGAGCCTAAATGGGAAGGTCGACGTCCTGAGTCGATTCATCTCTAGGGCTACCAATAAGTGCATCCCTTTCTTCGACTTGATCAGGAGAGGGAACAAGAACTTTGAATGGATGCAGGATTATATTAATGCGTTTCAAGATCTCGTACATCACATAGAGTGACCCCCCATCTTGTCCAAGCCACTGGATCATGAAGACTTGTATATTTACTTGGCAGTGTTCGTACATGTCATGAGTGTCGCACTACTACGTGAAGAGAATTGGATCTGAAGGCCAATGTACTATGTTAGCAAGCGATTGAAAGGCGCTAAAAGAAACTATTTAAAGCTAGAAAAACTTGCATACTGCTGGTTGATTGCATTAAGGAAGCTCCACCCTTAATTCTAAGCTCATCCCATCAATGTCATCCCCGACCAGCCATTATGACAGGTCCTACAGCGACCTAAGACGTCTGAAAGGTTACTTAAATAGAACATCGAATTGAGCCAATTCGATATCACTTATATCCCTCAGAGGTCCATCCAGGGACAAGTACTGGCAGATTTCATAACTGAATTCACTGCACATGATGACTCTCTAGAGAGCAGTGGAGAACCTACCATCCAGTGGAAGATGTACACAGAAGGAGCATCCAATAATCGATGTTCTGGAGCTAGGGTCATACTGGCAACTCCTGATGAATCCTCGACCTGCTACGCTCTGAAACTTGACTCCCTGCAATGAATAATGAAGCTGAATATGAAACATTGATCGCTGGGCTTGAACTTGCTAGAGAGTTGAAAGTAAAGGCATTGCAAATTTTCTATGATTCCCAGTTAGTAGTAAACCAAGTCAGGGGATAATATCATGTCAAAGGAGCACGACTTGCTCCTTACCTCAATCGGGTCCAAAAGCCACTAATCGATTTTGAGCATTACACCATTACACCATCCCAGAGAACAGAATGAGAAAGCCGACTCAGTGGCTAAGCTGGCCAGTTCTGGGGATGCACAGCAAATGGGTTTGGTCCCAGTTGAAGTAATTAGTGCTCCAAGCATTAACTAGATGGAGATTGATTGGGTCTTAGAGACGAAGCCCGAGAAGGAGTTGTGGATGACTCTGATTAAAGACTATTTGCAAAGGGAAATCCTTCCTAAATGGAGGAATGAAGAATGACAGATACTTCATAAGGCTTTACGATACATCCTTCAAGAAGGAGACATGTACAGGAAGGGTTTCTCCATCCCCCTACTTCGGTGTATCTCCAACGATGAAATCAGGCGAGAATTAAGAGAGGTCCATGAAGGATAATGTGGCGATCACACTGGGGGGCAAACCTTGGCGAAGAAGTTACTCCACTATGGTTATTGCTGGCCAACTGTCAATCGAGACATAGCTGATTATGCTAGACGATGCGACAAGTGCCAAATGTTTGTAAAGATTCTGAGAGCCCCACCGATGGAAATCACTCAGATGGTCAGTCCATGGTCGTTTGCTACTTGGGGTATTGACATCATTAACTCCTTGCTGATTTCCAAAGGTGGTGCGAAGTACTCCATCATAGTAGTCGATTACTTCACTAAATGGGCTGAAGCTGAACCTTTGGCCATGATCACAACGAAGAAAGTAATCAACATTGTGGTTCGAAACATCATATGTCATTTTGGTCTCCCTCGAGCAATCGTATTAAGAAAAGATTTGCGGCAGTTCCTCGTCCTTAAGCTAATGGATAGGTCGAAACTATTAATAAAATCATAAAGTCCATTCTAAAGAAGCGTTTGGAAAAGGCTAGAGGCAAGTGGGTTGATGAACTCCCGTCAGCATTATGGACATACAGAACCACCCACAAGTTTGTGACTGGCCACACACCATTCGCCCTTGCTTACGGCTCTAAAGCCATGATTCCCGTAGAACTTGAAGTCCCTTCTCATCGAGTGACTTACTATGACCCCAGAACTAACAAAGATCTCCTTTTGGAATCTCTAGACATGGTTGATGAGAAGCGCAAAGAGGCTAACTTGAGGGCGGCTGCACACCGGCACCGAGTCGTCCGGTACTACAATGTTAAAGTCTGACCTAGGACCTTTGAAATTGGCGATTTTGTACTGAAATAGATATTTCCTAGCCCCGCAAACATAGGTCTGAGATGGGAAGGACCGTATGTCATCAGTCAGAAGCTTGGAGATGGAAATTTCAAGCTAGTGACTGTCAATGGCATCACACTCCCTAGAGCATGGAATATTAACGAGCATTTACGACACTATTTCACTTAGTTTTGTTTCATTCCATTGTATTTCATTTATAATTTTCTTTTGCATTTGTATTCAAAACCATGTAATAAGACAGACCATGTCGCTACTTTTCCAGTTTGCAATAAAATCTGAAGTTTACTCCATATCTGCGAATTGTTTGTGCATAATGTAATAGTTGTGATATGCGACCAACTTACATCTACATATGCCTAATATAAGCTAACAAGTACCCGGATTTTGGTACCACCCAAGTACTCAGGTCCATAATCGAATTAAACAAAATGAACGTGACTCGACCGTTCATCCATTAACTCTTGCCTGCAATCCGAAGAGCTGAGCATAAAATAGAGAACAGATGTGACTCGACCATTTGTTAACTGATTCCATCGCCCGATTCGAGGAGAAGAATGTAAAGTAAAAGTGGTCGTGATACGATCGACCGCTCTTTGAATTTTTCCCCAGACTTGGGGGCAAGGGAATTAATCAAAGGAAATGTGATTCGACCGTTTCCCAGAACAACTTCAATCCTCAGAGTATGGGGTAGATTATGAACATCAAATGAGCGGGATTAACTGCCCATCAACTAACTCTGATTCCCAAAGTGTGGATAAGAGTATATAAAAAACGAATGAGTGTAATTCGACCATTCATTCTCCAACTCTGGCCTGAACCCGACAGGAGGAATATAAACTCATCACGGATGGGACTCGACCGTCCATGAACTAACTCCACCAACCCAAGACTGGGGACAGGAGTATAATCACTTAACCGCTGAACACGATAGCGTAACACTGTGGTTTGCGCCTATTGGTTGATACGATTTAAGGCCACGACCAAAAAGAGGCCTTAAGATGGATTTGTCGGATGAGAAGTAACGGGCGATTGAAATACATTGCAACTTGAATGATGAGTGGTGAATTACAAGTACATTGAATGGAAAACATAATAGCTCTAACACTTAAATAAGTTATGTATAAAAGCTGAACAGATACGAAATAGTTTTTATCCACGTGCTAAAACTTGGAAACTAAGTATAAATTTATTTCAGAAACTAAAAGCCAAAAGCGAGGGCAGTACCCGCACAATTGCGGCCAATAAAAAGAAACTAGCTACCTAACTACGCACTACGTAAGTCGATTCGTCGGCTATTTCTCATCTTTTTTGGGCATCTACAGGGTAGACTCTCCAGAGCTACCGCCTCATCCTCTCCTCTTCGACCCTCTTTTGCCATTGCTGTCCTTAGGAGAAATGCTTTCAGATATAGGAGTAGAAGCAGTCTCACTTTGGGATACAAAAGGGTTGACCTCATACGGAGTGATACTGTCTAGTAGTATAACTTGGAGCGGAGTAATATCCACTTCAACACTCTCCTACTTGGCTTGCAAATTCAGCTCCTCCTTTTCAATGCGCTCCTTTATGCTAAGTTTACCAGTGTGTTTGGAGGCATGGGTAACTACGACGTCCTCTATTTCATCCTGGCCCTGCTGGTCATCGGTCTTTTTTTCATTCAGAGCCCTATGACTTCAGCATTATGGTCGAGAGTCTCAGCAGGTTGATTGATAGGAGCCAACTGTACAGTAACGACCATAGTAGACCCCGTGGTCAGCGCCTAATGTCCTAGGAAAATATCATCATCGGGAGCATGGATAGATGCAGACGGACCTGCAATTTCATAAAGACCAATAGGTAATCCCATGACTATCATGCGCGAGATATAAACCTTCTCGAACATTGAAGAAGTAAGAGATATACCTTCACCAGATTAGCATTCGGTCGTAGCTGGAGTGCCGCCTTCCAACATCGGAGACCGCCCTAAAGATTTGTGCATCCCTGGCTGATTTGGATCATAGCCTGCATCCTTTTCTGGGGCATGAGAAATTGAAGCACGGGTTGCTTGAGTAGTAGGAGGATCTTGGGAACCAGATCCTGAGGCTTCACCGCCATCTTTCCCCTTTCTGCTGGTTGCTGGTTCCTGGATCACTGAGTAAACTAAGCCGAGAAGCCCTGAGTTCATCGGGCTCTTCGTCGCGCAAGATTTCGTGCAAGAGCTGCTCTTCATCCACTTCAGCACCATCGAGGGATTTCTTCTTCAGATCTATAATATGGTCCCAAACTTCGAAAAGCGACTTGGGATACCCCTCTCTAAGGAAGCAGAGGTTGCAATTCAAGAAGACGCATGCATTGTAATATATCAGCAACAGATCAAACTCGTCCTTTATTTATATCCAACCAGCCTCCCTAGCCTCTTCCTTGAGGGCCTCTATCTGCACAAGTTGTCTGTCAGCCTCAATTTTAGTTTCACGAGCCTCGACGGTCTCCTTGCAGTATCATTGAGACTCCAGTTGAGCCTCAAGTTTCTCTTGCTTTTCCTTCTCAAGCTGTTTAATACAAAGGGCCAAGGCATCTTGTCTATTTTTAGCACATCCTTCTCCTTCTGTAAGACGTCCTTTTCAAGGGCTAAAGTGCCAATGTGACAAACAGAAGTGTCCAATTTAGCTTGGTGCACTTTGATCAAATGCTCGACGACTTCAGAAGACTCGCTGGTTCTTTTCTCAACATCGACCAGCTTTGTATTTAGCCCATTTGACCTCTTCATCCAAGTGCTTGATGGTGTCCTTGTCATGAATTGATTCGAGAGTTAAGCGATCGATCTTGTGTTTCCTTTCCGTCGACACTTCGAAAATCCTCTCGGCTACATGAAGCATCGTACTGTGCTGGATGTAGACATTATTGACATAAGCGGGCACTTTTTCCCTGGCATCTGGAGGAATCGAATGCATAGGAGGAACAAACATGAATGTTGAATATGCTAGTATATGATTTTTGTTTGATGATAATAAACATATATATATATTCATTTGAATGTATTTGTTATTGTACTATTTTATTTTCACATAATTAATATTTGCTGAATAAAGTAAATAACACAGAATTTAAATTCAAACAGATATTTTATTCAAACAAATATTTTATTACAATTTTGAATAGTACAAATTTGAGCTCTCACTACAATATACATTTTTCAATTACAATACAATTTCGATTACATCTCAAATTTAACTTTACATTGTTCACCTCACTACATATCACTCATTCACTCGTATTTTATTTTTGACTTTGCTCCAGCCCGAATCCAGCATCTGAGTTATCTGCAAAATACGTACTGACGCGGTAAAATTGAAAAAGAAATATTTTTGCAGTGTAAAATAAAATGTGTTTTTGAAAATATTATTTGCCTCAGTTATTTGGGTTGTTCGTCATCATTATTTTGAATTCATCATACACGAACAACTTGTGACATGCACAGTGTATCACTGTACATGCCACAAGGCCGTGCACACCGATATACACTTGATAAAATTGTAGGGACAGGTGAGTACAAGGTCAAACCCAACCAAAAGCTAGGTTCAACTCAAGTGCAATAAAAATAAAGTCACGACATGAGCACAAGGTCAAACCCGAGCTATAAGCTGGACTCAACACAGGTGCAACCAAAATGTACAAGTTTAATAAAATGGTCAGGAGAAACCCAAACATTGATGTACACATGAAGATAGTTCAAATGGGTCAACTTAAAAAAACAAATGAACAGTACAGATTCATATACAAAGTGCAGACCAACCATGTGCAACCATAGCGACCAGCACAATGCAGTTCACATATGTATATAGTGAATGCAACCGGAGCACTTGAAGTTCAGTGGCAACCAAACAAGAATGAAGCAAACAGCAATATGCATATGGTCAAGCACAAGTCAAGACGGGGAGCAAAATGCAACCTCAAGAAGACAGTTCTCTTAAACCAAGAAATGACTCGAAGCAACGCAAAGCTTCATACACGTATATGAAACCAAAGCTAACATAAGCAAACATGTAGAACAGTGGACTGAACACAATAACAGAGAAAGTTCACCAGACTTCAAAATAAATAAACAGAAGTGACTCAATACAACACTTCAAATATACATATGTGACTTCATATGGAACCAGACCTGGCAACAATGGAAGCAATTCAATATGCAAGTGAAGCCTCAATCAAGCTCCACATAAAACCAAACTAACAAACACACTTGAACCAGACACAATGCAAAAGTGATGAACAACACATAAAGGAGGCAAACAAGTATACATATCAAGTGAAGGTCACACAAGCTCAACTATATACAAGTGCAAACTACAACAGTCAATGGTTCAAATGGCCAGACTCACAAGTCCAGTGACAACAATAAACTGGCTCGAAGTAACAGAGGCTGCAACTCAATGCAAGACAAGTTCCAAAATCAAGATGAAGTTCAAGTGAAACCAAAATGCACATGTCAACAGTTGTAATTTTAAACTACATGGTGCAACAAACATACATATATATATATATATATATACATATATATACATATGCATACACACATGTATACATACATACATATATATATACATACATATATATATATATATATGTGAACATGAATGCAATGACCAAAAGCCTCAGCATCAAATAGCAACAAATAAATATGCAGCGCACAACATTTCAGTGCAGACTGCGAAGACAATGGTGATGCACATACATATATACAATGTTATATACACATGTATACATATATACATGTATACATGTATATTGTTCAGAAAGCATCACACCAAATGCAAGTCCAAAAACAACAACTAGCACATGTATATACACAGTGTAGACTCAAGGAAATATGCAACTGAATACAAGTGCAGATTTCAACATTTTAGACTACAAGATCATATACAAGTATGTGGAACAAAACCAAGTGCAAACTTAATTGAAACAAGGAACCAGTAATATACGTCAATGATCAAAGTCAATAGGAATTTCTATCTGACAATATCAAATTTCAAATAACAAAGTCAAACCCATGGTGGTCAAAGTGATGACAGGAATCGATCAAGTCAGAGTCAAAACCAGAAAATAACAAAAATCAAAAGAGTCCAAATTATCATAATTTCAAAGTGGCCGAAGTCAACAGAGAAAAGAACGAAACCAAATTCCAAAGCAAATGCAAGCCATGGTGACCAAGCAAGCATAACAGGAAATTATACAAATTGAAAAAGTCAGAAAACATCACCAGCATTCAATCGTAAATCGAACGGCCAAGCATATCAATTGAAGAAATCAAATAAAATATATACGAACGAGATTATAGGATTTCTAATCCTATTTAAACCATTAACATCATCGTCATTTAAAGTATTCGAGTTCAAACAATATCACAGAGAAAAGTTTCAAATCAATAACTCAAATCGAATCGAGTTCAAGCATATTAACGAGAGTAATAAAGGAAATCACATACCAATTCAAATCGAATTCGACGAATTGAAGCAGCCGTTTGCGAATCAAAGAGACGATCGATCGACAAAGCAATAAATGCTAAATATCTATTCAATTGATCAACTAGTATCGGTAGTTTTCAATTTCCAGAACCCTAATTTCTCGAAGAGGAACGAAGATAGATCGAAGAAGAAACAAGGCAGCCATTTTCACAAGGCAAGGATACGGGCCGAAGAAATAAACAGAGAAAAGGGAAATAAATCACAATTTTTTTCTTTGGGCCGGCTATAAAATCTTATTGGGCTTTTAATTATAAATTAGGGTTTCTATTATTGTTTTAGTTATTTTTATCTTGTAATCTACTTTTAAACTTTTGTAAATTCTAGCCGTGTGACTTTGGGATGAACTATGGTGGTGTAGTTCAAGAATTCGCAACTCGGTGGCTAAGTTGTGGCAAGGTTTTGAGTGTAGATTTAGGTTAGTCAATAGTGGGTGTTGCAAGTTTACGTGTGTAAGTGTCTGACTACTTAATTTCTAGTAGAAACCTTGGGGGCAGCACGTAGGCAGGGTTTTGCCGAAGCTGGGTAAATCTGTGTTGTTCTATTTCTGCTTTTATTATTCTGCTATTATCTGTGCTGCAATTATTTTATATATTTCCGCATTAAATTTTTATAATTATTAGTATCACCCTATTCACCCCCCTCTAGGGTGAAATCGATCCTACAATGAACTCATCAAAACACAATTTAGGAAATGTGGCCTTGAGCTCGGCCATCTTCTCATCCGTAGTGGCATCAAGAGTAGTCGGGGCTGAGAGGGCCCATTTGTCATGCTTGTAGGATGAAGTATCAAAACCTACTGCACCAGACTAGCGTTCTGAAGATTGATAGATGCCGAAAGAACCCGAATGTTGCTTGGGCACAGTAGCCTATGTAGGAGCATGAGGCAGCAACTTGCTACTATTATATATAGTGGGGTGTTGACCGACACCCTTGTAGTGAGAAGACCGAGATTTTAACCTATGCCTGGACGATACGTTCTTGGATTGGTGGCTTCGATCTCGGTCTTCTCTTCCTTCATGACCTTTTCTATCTCGACCAGGGTCCAAAACTCGATTGGGCCCAAAATAAGATGGCTGGGAGTATGTTGATCTTTTCAAGCGATCATAGTTGTGGGGATGTCCCATCGAGCCTGCAAACAAAATGAAAGTTATAAGAATCACTGGAATCAAAGATAGATGAGTGTCGTGCGGTGAAGTGCACATGATCATGGGTGTCCTAGCGTCCCCCCGACGGATCAACTACTGGAGCTTTACTAGCTAGAGTAACCTCTCTCACGCTAGTTGGAGGAATGTCAGGGCCAAATCGAATAGGAGATTCGGAGCCCTCGAGGCTTAGATTGGAGAAATCATAATTCCCAACATCATCTGGAATTAGGATGCCTAACAGCCCTTCAAATAAATTTTCTGCAGGTAGAGAGCTAGATTGATCTGTAGCAGCAGAGGTTGACTTGGATTTCTTGGAGACCTGCCCACTGCGAAGCTTATAAATGAGCCTCTTTTTTCTTCTCTTCTTTGAGGCGGGAAGTTGTGGGTCTTGGAAGGGTCCAACCGTAGGCTCATGACTTGAGCTCACATTGTCACAACCAGGCTCATTAGCATTTCCTCTCACGTCGCTTTCTTCGACGACATCCTAAGCTCCCTTAACTGGCGCACGACAGGATCAACTTCGTTACCTCCCTGCCCAATGGCGCCTCTTCTTTCTACAACTTCCTCCTTGGTGTTTCTGGACAGTCCTATGCTACGGCCTTCTTCTAGTGAGCCGAAGATAAAATGACGCTCGTCGATAAGAAGAGATCCAATGTCCCTATCCACCATCGGTATATTTTTGAGTGTTGAAACTACCGTTGAATATCTATTATCAATGGGTCGTGGATGGCTGCCTATAATTTTCAAAAAAAAAGCTGCTTAGTTTAGGATACAACTTGAATAAAAGCACTTGAAGTTGAGTTTGAAGCGACACTTACGTCCTTCCAACCACCGTCCTCCAAAACCAGTTGGGCAGTGCACATAGAACCATTCATTCTTAAAAGTGCTCGGTTTGTTCCAAGCGCCAGTTACAACCTGGCAGTTAGTGACTAACTCAAGGAAAGTGTATGAGAGGCTTCCCTTTCGCCGCTTGACATTGGGAATGAATCTGATATCTTATGGAGTCGGCTCACGATGTAAGAATTCAAGAAATATCATATACATGCAGTGTAGAAACGCATATCTATTTGGATGCAGCTGGGCCGTAGCTAATCTCAAATGATGTAACATTTTCCGGATGAATGGATTAAAAGGTGGAACGCATCCTGCCCAACACATGTATTTGTTACAGGCTGTATACCCTGTCGCAGGCAAGTGAGCTCTATCGTCACGAGACAGGACTCGCACATCATCGTATGAGATCCCATATTTAATGTAAAGTCTGTGAAGAGAGGCCTCATTGACTCTCGAAGCCACAGAATCTTCTGGATTTTCTAAAAATGTAGAATCTTCTAAAGTATCAGAAGCTGGCTCGATTTCTGCTTCTAGATTCATAGGAATTTCAGGCACTTGTTGAGAACTCTTGGGCTATTCTGATTGATGGCCCAGAGTGTGTCGAGTAAATATTGTCGTAGAACTTGACTCAGCGTCAGAATCATCGTGTGGAGCAGGCTGTTCAGTGGCCATAGTAACTAAATGCTCTGAGCACCTGGAACCCATAGCTATCAAACTTAGTAGATATTCATTGTTAGAAAAATTACCATGTCCACCCATGCTAAGTGTAAACTTGTACGGTGTGGTGAAATGTTGTATGGTATAGTGATAAGCAATTCAGAATTAAAACGACGACTGTGGCGAGACTTTGGGATTCGACCGGAGTGACCGTCATCGCTAAGCGTCCCAACCAACTTTCACGTCGACGGTTGTGGATTTTATCTAAGCTCTAGGATCCATTATTAGCATATTAGAGTACATTATTTGCATTCAAGTCCATATGTTCTGCATATTCAAGTTCATGTTTCGATAATTAAGTCATGTATGCTCGAATACAAAGTCCAGATGTCTAAGTCTAAGGTCGTATTCAATCCATGTTCAAGCTCAAGGCAAATGTCCATGTTTAAGTTCGAATTCATGTGGCTTCATATGCAAGTGTTCGAGTTCAAGTTCAATAAGCCAAAATCGAAGTCCCCCTAGGCAAAGGGATCGTGCCCGATCCCTCATCTAGGTGGCGTTGTGATTGTGCACTTTCGAACTTCAATACGCTTAAACCGATCCCCTAAATTCCATCATTCCACTTCCCTCTCTCCACAACATGACCGATCCATCCACTTCATCTCCATCCATACTACCGATCCACCCTTAGCATTGCAACCTATCGCATGCCTACAACTGATCGCCTGGACTTCACCACTCCATCTCAACCATCTTGTTTCCATCACTTCATCTTCTCCACGATAATGTCGATCCCTTCATACCACTTCGTCTTCCTCATATCCACAATGATCCCTCGCTTAGCCATTATTCCTCTTCGTTTCTCTCCAGTCGAGTACCGAACCTCAGGTTCACGACCGTCGACAAGTTCAACTCCATTGTCTCGTCATAAAATCCATTCATAAATTGCATACATCCGAAATGAAACCCACCTATATAAAGACGTAACTCGATCAATGAGGAGGAACTCGGAGTTGAAAGGAATGGAGCAAGGGCGTTGTGTTCGGTTTGATTTGGGGTAAGGTTGAGTAGAGTCAGATTCTTGGATACGATTGAAGATGGTGGTGAGGGTTGTAGAGGATGAGCAAGGTTGAATCGACAAAGGGATTGGATGGATTGATGAATTTCTCGAGTTTGAGCTCGTTAATGGCTGGTTTGAAGGAATATGAGGGATCAGTTAGGTTATAGATGTAAGTAAACGAAGTAAAGAGAAGTAAACTAAGTGATTAGCTTATATATGATACGCGGCCCGCTCCTCTCTAAACCCGAAAATTGACCAAGTCTATGTAAAGGATCGGATATGATTCCTTACCTAGGGGATTAAAGTCGATCCCCAACCATTTATAAAAAATGTGCAATGCAATCGCATTTGAACCATGAAGAATTGGCAATGACCCATAAATGTGTTAACATGATCGGGAGCTATTAACAAGGTGTGTACATGATCGTGCATGTGTACACATCCAACATTCGATTTCATGAATCGACAGGAATTGAATTATTACCCGGATTTCTCAGAAAAGAAGTCACTATAGATAGCCAAGGCCTACTAGCTCAATTGATTAGCTCAAGGGAATTGAGCATAGACAAAGACTAAGGATTACATCCCAGATTTATACTGACTAATGTTGACCAAGCATCGCAACAAACAGAGAGAGATACGACTCTTCGAAAAGACAAGAACGAAAGGATAACGGCTGTTCGGGAAACTGAATGGAATCCTTTACGACGACTCTAACTTGCTTCAATTTAAAGCACGTCATGTTCGAAACAAAACGTACTTTGTGGGGCAAGTGTTATCCGACCTTTTGACCCGGCTCTATCAAGACTGATTGGACAAGTTAGACTTGATGATAGACAAGGCAAGCGGTCCAGAGAGGTTATCACAGAGACCAGAGATCAAGCACAGATGATGACATGAAACAACGATCACACAAGACTAAGAGATGGACACTCCGGAATGCTCTAAGTATGGATTTGTACCTCCCCTAGGCAGGGGATCAGTGCCTATCCCTTCCCCTAGGCTGGTGAATGGATCGCATCACAGTGGTCATGAACAACATCAATCAGTAGTTCAACTCAACGGGAACCAATCGATATTTCAATAAACATGAAGAGAACTATGCAAACAACTTTGGAAACATGAAACTACCATAGAGGGGGACCTGCCATGGCAATTGCAAGCTGCCACGTGGACATTTCAACCAATCAGTACCGATCGTCCTACATTGGGAATTGGGCCTCGAAATTTTCTTGGTGACCTCGTCTACATGTGGAGATTCTGCCGGCGAATTTTTAGAAGGATATTCGGCTATCTACCCCTATAAATACAGAGTTCATAGTTTATTTGGGGGGTCTTTTACACTGTTATTTTGCTGCTACTCCATTGTATTTATGGATTTCGATCTGATGCCTCTTGTACCCAGAAATTCAAGTGATCAATAAAGTTGTTTCATTAAAGTGGACATAGGTATTCAACCCGAACCACTATAAACCGGTTTGTTGTTTTTTTTTTACTTATTTTCTGCTTGTTTCCCCTGTTTTAATTTAAGTTTCTTCATTTATTTCTCTACATTCATTCTATTGGGTGTTTGTGCGAACTTTTGGTGCAAACATATATATTAAAAATTTTGGGCCGATAACCTACTACAAGTATGCATAATTTTTACATAAAAAATTATTATATATATATGGATGTATGTATGTATGTATATTTATATATTCATAATTACTTATAATTATATATATATATATATATATATATAAATTATCACTCTCGAGTTAGCCGCAGTAATATATATATATATATATATTTTAAATTATTTTTATTAGTTATTAAATGATTTTGTGATTTTATATATATGTTTGTATGTATGTATGTATGTATGTATGCATGCATGTATGCATGTACATATATATTTAAATATTTTATATAAATTATTATAATTATCAATTCTTCATATTTGTATATATAAATGATTTTGCTTTACATACGTATGATTTTACACACACACATATACATATAACATTCTGATGAACACGTATACTTTTATTTAGACGGCATGCTCGAATACTAGAGGACGTAACATGTCCGTAGAGATATAAATCTCAGCATCTATACATGGACATGTTAAACTATGCATACATTATTATGTTTCACGTGTACAAACACATATATGTGTATATGATACACATATCCAAAATATAATACAAGTTATATAAAATAAAATATTATTAATGAATTAAACAAAATATTGATTTTATTTAAAATGAAATTTAGAAAAATTCTATATAAATTTAGACTACAGAGGCCCAATAAGGATCCAAAATGGTTATTTTTTTAAAATTCACTCATTTCTTCCATTGCGGTCTGACCCAATTCCAACAGTATACACTAGAGTATAAGAATATACTCAAAATTTATGTTATGTATAAATTGCTCATTAATCAGTCAATTTAATTAAAAAGAAATAAATAAAAGGTTTTTCTCTCCAAATAAAAACAAAAATCTCCCTCAACTAATTACATAAGTTTTAGAGAAAGAAACGATTTCGTTTCATTAAATTAATTTTAACAAGTAAATGTCGCACATATGTGTATTGATACACTCATCCATATAAATTTAAATCAAATTCAAACCCCATTTTAATCAACCTAAATAAAATAAGAATTTATTTAAAACTTTATTAGATTAGATCTAATATACTTTTAGATTTCACAAGCCCAAAAGATCCAAAACAATTTATTTTTTTGAAATCTACATATTCCACCCGCTTATGACTAGCCTGGTTACTTCATATGTGTGTGTGTATGATAAAATATTTTATATTGTTAAACTTACAATTGAATAATTTTTTTTTGATTTAATAATAGATCGTATAGGAACATAATTTTGAGTGACTAATAATAACATAAATTAAATGTATACTATAACATAGTGATGTTAAAATATAAGGTAAATTCAAATAAAATCATCTAGAATTATTAAATATGATTTAATGTTGATAACATCATCCATCATAACACAATAAAAGATCTAGTGCATAATGAAATAAAATGAATTTTTTTGAAATTTGCCCCCTTCTCCTAGCTGCCCGATGACTACCAACATTCAATTCAAACCAATGTTTTTTTTTAAAACTTGGTCCAATTCTCACAGTTGTACGTAGTAGGCAAGGATTGAACTTTCGACCTTACATGTGAACGCAGCATATCCTAACCAACTATGCTACCCTTGTAGGCTTCATACCCATTACTTTTTGTATTCAAATTAACTAAATTCAGATTTCTTTTAACAATGGTACTCCTTTTAAGGTAAATTTCATCCACAATGTGGTATCAATGGTGGTATGTGTTAACATTAACAGAAAACATGAGTTATTTTACCAAGCATTAACTGTGAATAAAGCAGGTTTCTCAACCACTGAGATCATTATTAGGTCTGGGTATGCGAATAAAAGCATGAAATATACATAAATCATACGATGCAACAGATTCAAGAATTAAAATAAGTTTTTGTTCTTTACCATTGCACGCTCCTTGGGGTGCTTTTGGACAATTTTTTCATTCCTAGTTCATATAGTTAATGCTTCTTAGCATACGAGGTCACCCTCTACTGAAATGCATTTTTACTTGATTAGCAACGTCAACTTCATTTGATCTACGTATATACTAATCGACATAAATGTCGATGATGACGTAATAAAATCTGTCCATAGTTTCTGATATTGTTCTCTCCGCTAATCGCAAAGAGTCATCAACATATCTACAGGGTTCTCATAAGTTAGCATTCTCGTTGTTGTAGTTATTTTTTCATCAAATCTCGGGTTTTACAAGCATTTGATTTGGGAAAAAAAATATTAGTCATAAGCTTTCATCTCATAATGTTTTGTGAAACAATGGTCATTTTATTTGGAACCTTCTTAATGTATGTAGTGTGCGTTGAATTTTGTACAAACCTTCATCAACTGACTATTGAACAAAATATGTTGATCATTAATGTAACAACGACCCAAAACATGTCACCACGCTTAACACAGATAATCGACTCTTTCTTCTTCGCTTATTTGTAATGAAACTGTTTCGTACTCCAATTGGACTGCTTTCGTTTTATCATATTTGGAATCATTAATGAATGCAACATATTTTTGAACGTATTTTGAGGTTGACATTGTGCATATTTGAATTAGATAATAGTTGAGAAAGAAAGATGAGATCAAACATGAAGTGTTTGTAAAAGTTTAGTCTTTGTATAGGAGTTGAGCTAACCATTCCAAAAAAAGCCTTTGCAATTATATACATGGGAACCTATTTAATGGAAGTGTTTTGCAATTGGAAATAAAAAATGCGATATTTATGATTAATTGTTCGGTCATTTGAAATAGAAATTGCAATATATATGAAAATTATTTTGTAATTGGAAATAGAAATTGCGATACATATGGATGGTTAGTTGATTGTATCTTGCTAGCAATTCGAAGTAGAATCATAAATATTTACAGTTTACGTAAGGCAAAATTTCACCTTATCGTGCAACATATTAATTTTGTTACAGAACATAAAGCTTGTAATTTAAGATGAAAGCAACACTTTATTCAGATTTTGAATATTAAAGGTTACAATGGTGTTGATCAAGCAACATGTTAACATTATGAACCTAATCTGCAAACTGAATACAAAGGACTTGAACTATTTTAAAAGTTTTTATCCCTTTTAAGACAACGATCATACCATAAAAACAAGTACTTAAGCTACTTTTTCATATCAAGCAAATACGAAACGAATATAATACAACCCCAACAAAAGCAATTATTAGCACAATAAGCAAGCAATCATCATTTACTTGCGGAAATAAATCTGAAAATATCCATCAACCAACACGAAATATTTCATATAATACTTCCATTAATGGAATACACAAACTTATTTTACATATAGTTTTAAATAAGTTTAGAAAGTGGATATAATAAAGTTTAGTTTCTGGGGCCAACATCCTTGAGAGCACAGATCTGCTCCTCTCCCATGGCAGACATCACAGTCACCACCAAGTCCTTCCCCTCAGCAAAACCCTCCTTCAGCTGCATAAAACCGAGGCATAAACCAAATTTAAAAGACAACCAATTTAGAAAATGAAGTTAACGTACAAATATAAAACATATTTTGTTTTCCGTGTTATGGAAAATAACAAAACACAGAAAAAAATGCATCCCTAGCCGTCTCTGGCTTAGAATTTTAAATCTTCTCCTCATATTTTGTAATATTCTCCTCATATTTTGTTAAATTTTGTAAGAGGAAATTATTGTCACGGACAATTTCTCAGCGTTTTAGCCTCAATGACAGACCTTCAGTATTTTAGTCTGAAGAACAACTTTCTTTAGATATTAGGTTTTAGTTATTAATAGCAGTTTTTAGGTATCAGTTTGTAGTTATCGGATAGCAGTTTTTAGGTATCAGTTTTTAGTTCGGTAGCAGTTCTGGAAGAATGTTTGTCCTTATGAATAATTTTGAAAGAATGTTTGTCTTTGTGGTTAAAATATTGAGGTCGTGTCCTTGAGGCTGAAAATATACAAATTTTTGTCCTTTAAATCAATTCCCCCGTTTTTGTAATGAATATTGAAAACGCAAAACACAAAAATTAAAATGAAACCAACTACTCTTATGTTTTCAGTTTTCTTATCAAGAGTTTTGGCGCGCATATCACTTTTGAACAGAAGCAAGAGAAGGCTGTTTCTAAGCAATATATGTTCTCATAATGGGTATATACATTTTTGGTTTATTATTAGATTATGATTGAAATACATTGTCTGAACCTATATCTTGGTAGTTTTGTTCATTATTTTTATCATGCAGATATAGCCTGTCAGACTATTAATAGATGAGTTACAAAATGTCAATAAAATTTCAGAATATAGTGTAAAGTCATAACATATGGGTCAAAACTATACAATCGGTTTCCCAAAACTAACATACATGAGAATCAATCAAATGGGTGCATTCAATGTATACTGCAGTATGTGAGGATGGCGGTGATGAAGATAATTCTTCATGGAAATGCAAGAGATGGACAACATGTGAAAAGCCAATCAATATTGGCAATAAAAGATAGAAAAATATGATATATATTTTTATATGCACTCTTTTTATATGCACACACGCAGCTGTGTGCGTATAGGATCAATAACAACCTTTATTTAGCACCATTTTGTAACCTCCGGATATCAGCCGTAAGTTTATATTTAAATATTTGATTTAGGTGACAGGAGAGAGACAACAAAATGGTGCTAAATAAAGGATGCTATTGATCCTAGTTCATATATATATATGTATATATATATATACATATATACATACATACATATATACATATATACATACATACATATATAGCGTTGTGTTTTTGTAGTCTTCGTTTGTAAATATAGAATTTAATATTTTGAAATCATTTCCGACTATGTGTTTTCTGCCAATTTGTTTATCAAACCAGAAATTAACATATATATATATATATACACATATATACATACATACATATAACATATACATACATATATATAACATATACATACATATATATAACATATATATAGCGTTGAGTTTTTGTAGTCTTCGTTTGTAAATATAGAATTTAATATTTTGAAATCATTTCCGACTATGTGTTTTCTGCCAATTTGTTTATCAAATCAGAAATTAACAGAATGTAACATGCAAAAGAATGATTATTGTGAATTTTGATTAAATACATATTTTGTTCAAGAATTTTATTTTTTTAAAACACAATGCATCCCACTTGCCAAATGCTCACGCCTAATAGAAAATAATGACATAACTTTCAACCTAATTCATAAATATGTTCAAATAAATTAGTTTTATAGTAATCAATTAACAATGACAGGTTATGAAGCAAAGTCTAATAGAATGAATAATGGTCATTAACTTTAATGGTCTAATTAGGATCGTGAGTTATGCTGAAATATTCTTTGATAACATTTTAAAACTCCGTCATATTTAATCTGCTATTGACGTATAAGGAGAGAAAATAAGTGCTGCAACAACATTTAATATGTATTGAGCAATGCTAAAATATTGAACTTCTTTACGGACTTTTTGTACTAGACTAATGTTATGATGTAGCAATTGACATTTGGCTTTTAAATTTCAAATTGGAACCTTTTGCCCTTTACTTGCGAACCATGTTCCATTTATAACATTTATCATGTCTCTCATACGCATGTCATTTTTACTATTTATTTGTCTTTTATACGCAGAGCGCATTCCCTTTGTATTGATTATTTTACGTTGCACGTATGGAATGCGTGATTTGTTGTGTTGCACGCGCGGAGCGCGTGCCATTAGATCTCGTTGCCTAATAGAAAGGTTTATTCTTAAAATAGTTTGCTCGAAGACTCTTCTTAGTGAGAAGCCTTGGAACCAAGGTTTTAAATATCAGATTTCGGTCACGTTTCGTCTCGGAATTTTTACACAAGTTATCTCGTATCGGGGAAGATCTCGGACGAGATGAGTACATATCGGGTGTACATCTCGAATTGACATCTCGGGTCTCATAATGCATCTCGGGAATATCTCGGATGTACTTATATGTCTAAAATTGATGTGTCAAAAATTTGTTTAATAGTTATAACTTTCTTAGTAAAAATAAAAATGGTAACATACTTGATTTACATGGAAAAATGAATATGTTTAGAAAAGTAGTAGCTTGATTAGCTTAATTGATTTGGTAATGATTGAATAATATCCTTTTATTTGAACATAATAAAGAAGTGAAACCTTTCGTTATGACTCATTAAGATAAAAAGTAAAGAATATGTTCAAGAAGTTGATAAATTATAATTGGATTGAGTAGTTTCTTTTGAATCAATATGAAATAAAAGATATTATCCAAAATAAGAAAAATGTATAATTTCGGGTCAGATCCCGGATTAAGATTTTGATCCATATTTCGGGTGAGATTTGAATATCTCGGACTAGATGAGTGTCGAGGGAGATATGGAGGAGATTTGATGTCTCGTCTCGTTTAAGTGTGAAAATGAGATCTCGGAGGAGATCTCGAGCGATATAAAGGAGATTTAAAACCATGCTTGGAACATTGGGTTTCGATTTCTACTTCTACCGTTGAATTTTTTTTTCTTCTGAAATTTGGTCAATTTAGAAAATTTATAAATATAAATCTGATATTTTTAAGTTCCTAATAATATTGCAATGATAAATAGCAAAGCAAATCTAAACAGCAAGGCACAGAGGATCGAAATAATAGAACTAAAAAAACCTGACCTATTTTTTATTTTATTTTCTAAAAAAATACTAATAAATAAAACGACCATTTCAATTATAAGTAGCATAGCTGAACAAATTCAAAAAAATACACCTAACCATCACAAAATTTCATCCTTCACCACTCAATTTCATTGTTCCCCTCTTAAAAGAAAACCAATTGTAACCCAGTTCTACAAAATCATAAAGACATTCAAAAAAACCAGCCAATTTTTCTTTTTTTAGCCTAGCTTTCGAGAGATTGAGTCGCAGTGACCACAACTATTCTATTGTGATTTTGCGATTTCAAGAAGAGGTGGTGTGACGAAGTTTTCAAATTTTACTATTCCCTGGATTTTCCTTTTGGATCTTTTGGTTTCGTACTTTGAGATTTTATTTTTGTCAAAAACATTCGTGTTTTCTTTGTGTAACCTCTAAAATAATTTCGTGATTTTTTCCATTTCGAATTTTGCTGCTCCCTCCAACTGAAACGAGGTTTCTGGTGCATTTAGACATAGTTCTGACTGGAACCGAACTGGGATATCAAGAATCCCGAGATACCAGCAGCAAACCTCATACCCTTATACTATTGTTATATAAAGATTAATTTATATAATGATGGGCATCAGGAGGTAATAAGAATCATAAATAAAGGAAAAGCGACTAACCTGGCTAAGAAGACTATCATCAGTGGGAAGCCTCAGGTCATCTTTGGTGTTTCCATTGTCGGTCAAAAGACTCACCTGCAAGAAAATTCATAAAACATGATAAGCTTGATCACGAATGAAAATAATAGAAAGGTATAGGTTTGACTTACAAAGCCATCTTCAGAAATGTCTATGAGTTGGTAGTCAGTGCGATTAACATGAGGAACCTGCATATGTTTAGTCAATGGATCAATCTTCTAACTCAAACTAGTCTTTGGTATGAGAAAATAATAAACTCATCATCTTAGCCATGGCCCATGAATGATCAAATAATTACAAATAATAATTCTCCACACCTTGACAACATAATTAAAATAATCAAGAGAAATATATTTACATCACAGTTATGGGAGGATGGCACAATATCTTCAAGCTTCTTTGAATTGAAGATATCAATTGCTACAAAGTGACATTTAGCATGACCATGCTTTCCTGTTTTGGAAGTTGAAACTTCAACAACCTGCAATAGAAGTAGTTATCCTCGGTAGTATTGAATCACATAGTACTTAGAAAATGAATAAAAATATAAAGATGTAAAAACTATTAACTTATTAAGATAAATTTTCTTATATAATTTATAGAAGTATCCACTTAGAATAACGAGGATAAATACATAATATTAAAATATTTGAGATTATGCAATAGAAGTGAATCTGTAAGATGTGAAGCGAAGAGATGTTAAGGAAAGAGTGTACTATCATACAGTTTTGGTCAAATAGATATCAACTGTATACATGATATCAAGTAGAAGGCAATAATCATTTTCTTCCATCTGTTGAATACATGATGTTGTGTCAAACAGAAAGTTGTAAAACAATTCTGTTTTGCAGGAAGGCCTGATGCTCAATTGGATTTGACGGTGTATTACTTATAAATTGAACATGATTACACATAAAGATCATTCTCTATATTTTCAATCGTGCTATTATAAGACATCAACCAGTAAGGTACCTAAGAAACAATAACATGCTAAAAGTGCTATATGACTTTCTTTATATTCCCATACTTAAAAAAAGAATATTTTTGTTATATTCCACATCCACCATGCATAGCTTCTAAGCCTGTTCATGACTAATTGGAGAATCTTAGCATGTGACCCTATTTATAAAATTTTGGCAAAATAATTCAAATATGCAATGCACTCATTTATTCATTTTTTGCATGCCAACTGTGGTGTGGGAATCAGACTACAACTAATTGCAGTATTTTGGCTTTTAAGTCTCATGTTGCTAGCTAAAAATGGCGTCAAAGAAACATGTTGGTCTATGAACTTTGAAAGTGACTCCAAGACCATCTTATATCAAATTTATCTATTTTGTATTATCCTCAAGTAAACCATTTCAATTTCATGACGTCGATTGGTTACAATATAAACATACTTCATAAGAATATTGAGCAAAAATTAAGTATTTTTTGCATGTGAAATCAAGTGATGTAGCACGCCTCGTTAACACTTTTGTGGCTGATCAATGCTACTAACAATAAACATACATCCAGATAAATCAATAGGTTTTATGCAATTCTCACAAGTCCATGCTTCAACTACTTGGATAACGCTCGGGAGTTGTAGCTGTATAAATTCTCCTTGTAAGCAAATTTAATTTCAAAATTAGTTATTATTATCTCTGCTATTTATTTATAAGAGTTATCAATTGTTAATGAAAACTGTCTGGTAATTACTGCAACTATTAGACAAATTTGGCAACTCTTGTAGACAAAAAATCTTCACTTGTACTTCCATATGAAATAAGCATAACCTGCTCCCTGTAATCACCCTTATTCATTGTAGCACGCATCAGACTACAATTTTTCAAACTTAAACGATGGTGCAAATCTATGATCTGATCTACAACACAATAAACTTCAAGATTAAACAAATCCTCACAACATATAAATATAATCGGAACAAATCATCAATTCAATAGATAACTAAAGTATTTACAAAAGCTTAGCTCAATCTCAACATAAAAAATCAAAAGAAATTAAACCTTGCATGGACGACCCTTAATGACGATGTAACCATTCTTACGAATGGTTCCAGCTTGCTGAGGATAAGTCTTTGATGCGCCTGCATCTGCTTGTGAATCAAAATGATGCTCTTCGTCAGACATTTTCTCTCCTTTTTAGCTAATTTCTTGAAGAAAATAGAGAGAATAATAAATAGATAAATGGCGAGAAAGTATTTGTACTAACTAGGGCTTTGATTTTGGGACAAAGATGATGATGCATGTAGGCCGTTGGATCAATTTACTGTAGAAAAATGTGAACGACAAAGATCGTTTTCAATTTGGTCACCGCTGAATTAGATTCTTTCCTGAGTGGATTATCATCTGTGCTGTGTTTCATATATTCATCTCCAAAAGTGGGTTATGCTAAAAGAACTTTGCTATTATGGTAAAAAATCGGTTTTGTCGATGTACTAACAATCTACTTGAAGTCGCTTTTAAATTGTGGTTTCTTCTGCATTGTTTGCTGCAGAATTCGATAAAACTCAATTTTTTACCATTGTAACAATTGTGTATGTTGAATGTGCTAGCTTAGGACCCATATAAAAATGCAGAAGCGTGGATGTCTTTGAAAACTAAAGTTTATACATATAATATATATATATATATATATATATATATATATATATATAATGGAAAACCCTTGGTCAAAAGGTTAAAGTGAAGTCTTTTTTGAACTTCCCGTATTGTCCACCGTTCAACAAAATAAGACATCCGTGTACAAGGTCAATTCAGTTTTTTTGCAGTACCATCCCACGTTGCCGACAGTAATACTCCCACGTCTCCTTTCCACCCTCTTTCTTTTCCTCTCCGTCTTCCACTTTCTTCTAAACCCACTTCCCCCTTCCGCGTAAAAAATGGCTGCCCCCCTCTTTCAATTGCCCACCTGCCCCTCTTTCACCGACATATCACTCATTCGACCTGTCCTTTCCCTCCCACTCCGCTACTACATTCGCTGCCGCCGCCAATACTCTTCAGCTTGCAGGAAGATTGACTGCCTCCATATTCGTCATTCAGCAATGAAGATGTTCGCGGCCCTAATTGAAAAGTAGAAGCCTTTCAACGACTTTGAGAAAGCCAACATCGTTAGAAGGTACACAACAATCAGTAAGAAATGGTACGACTTTACTACCGTCTTAAGTTCTGACTTTCATTTTGGATTTTGTTTGATTTCTTTAGATCTTGGGTTCAGTTGTAATCGCAGCAAATTCCAATGCTTGGAACCCTAATTCCATCACGATTTCTGTGCTCCTCCAACCCTAGATTCACAATTTAAAGGTAATAATTTGCCTCTTATTCGACATATATTTTCAAGAGTTTAGACTTAGGCAACTACTGTTATAGATCTTCAAGATGATTAGAAGGTTTGCATGCATAAGATGAAACTCTGTTATGTCTATATTCTGTGAACGCATGAAATTATATTTCCATCATTTGTTGATGTTTATTGTAGGATGTGAACGAAAAGCATAGCAAAGTAGCTTCACCTTACCAGTTATTGTTTAGACTCTCAATTAATCTTTTTTATTTTTGAAATATATGATATTTTCCTTAACATGTTTAATTGTCCGAATCTTGGATTTCACTTTTCGCATGCATTTAATATATATTCATTTTGCGTATGCATTGCACTTGAGCTTATGAATTGCTTTCTCATGTATGTGTTTTAATAGTAATAGAGTTCAGATATGCTTTTTAAAACAAATTTTGAACTGCTTTTTTTAAATGATTTAAAATATTGAGACCGTTGGGCTCTAACCTTAGTTTTTACTGTTCGAACAGTGAAAAGGCAGAACCAACTGAAGAATCATGCAAATGGAGACCTGTACAAGTCTTCAGTACAACGTCGAAGGCTGTCAATTTGTCCATTACTGTGGTAAGCTCTGTAAGCTGACCTGACTTTGTTTTATATTGTCTTTGATATACTACTATTCAGTGTTCATTGTATCAGTAAATGGGAATTTAGCATACATGAATTAATAGGCTATTACCGTACCTAAACCTACTATAACAGTTAACTTATTACCATATCAAAAATTTACAATTACAAGTTACAAGATTGACATAGATACTAAATATGCTATAATTAGCTTCAAAAATATATGTACAATAATCGATGATTCATCTGTTATTTCATCATGAATAATATTGGTATTTCATCATCTTCAATGATATATATTTCATCATCTTAAAAAAAAGTACGGTACATTTAATGGATTACATCATGAACAATAATTTTTATTTCATCATCTTCAATGATAAATGATATCTCTTATTCAGTAGTTTGTTTAACTTTTGGGTATATTCACTTTAACTAAATTTAATTTTGACAATTGTTTTTTCTCTTCTTACAAAACTCCACTAGCTACATCAATTTTCATTACATTTGCTCATGTTTTTCCCAGTTCCTACTCTCTTTTTTACTTTCAGCCTCATTGTTCTATCCTTTTTTGCATTATGTTCAAATTGTTATGATTTTATTTTATTTGTTCGTATGTTGTACATGAATTCCAAATATGCTCCATTATTCTCCTTTGATTTTTGGATTTGATTAAAGGTTCAAGTCAAGTGCATATACATAGCTATGTACACGAATTTCAAATCAAGTGCATTTAAATTCAAGTGCTTATACACACATATGTACAAGAATTTAACTCAAGTTCATTTAAATTGATTATTTCTTGACCTTATATTATTTGTTAATACATCACTTTCTATTATGTGCATTTATTATGTTCTTTTCTTATAAAATTAAGATACTACTGTATCGTCATTAACCATGTTTCACATACCGGCGAATTTTATCATAAGGTTAAGGCGAATAGTGCATGTATTTGTATATACACACGCTTAAAATGCAATTTACGTTAGATTGTACATAGTGATGTGCTTATATATTTTAATACTGTGCATGTTTTGAAACTCTACAGAAGCTTGCAAACATAAAACATTGAGAATTGCTTTTTACAGGTGAAAGAGATCAAATGGTAGTGTAGTCAAAAGTGGGTATCAATTACAGCTGACACTCTGAGAATTTTTTTTCATTGGATTTACCCTTTGTTTTGTTGTGAAGTGAAAGAAATTAAATGCAACTTAACAAGCCTGAACAACTAATGTTTCAAACGTTTGGTTCAACAATTGTTATATATCAATATGTTGTATGATGACATTGTTCAAACAATATAATCTGTAATATTGGTATGTTAAAAAAAAGTTAGTACAGTGAAAAGAAGTTAAAGCTCACATGTTCTTTGCACACGTCCATTCGAAGTGCCTTAGTACTGGTGTGTGTGTATTTCACACATATATGCAAATTGGGAAGGTACTGTTATGTACCCATGCATGAATGATGTATTTTACACAGATTTATGTTTTCAAATGATTTATACATTCTTTTTCTAGGTCACTTTTAGGAATATACAACAAATTTTACAAAGATAACAGTTTGCATATGCATTGCACTTGAGCTTATGAATTGCTTTCTCATGTATGTGTTTTAATAGTAATAGAGTTCTGATATGCTTTTTAAAACAAATTTTGTACTGATTTTTTTAA
Source organism: Allium fistulosum (assembly GCA_030737815.1). NCBI lineage: Eukaryota > Viridiplantae > Streptophyta > Magnoliopsida > Asparagales > Amaryllidaceae > Allium > Allium fistulosum. The sequence continues at coordinate 913,874,345 of CM060906.1, forward strand.
ATGATTTAAAAGATTGAGACCGTTGGGCTCTAACCTTAGTTTTTACTGTTCGAACAGTGAAAAGGCAGAACCAACTGAAGAATCATTCAAATGGAGACTTGTACAAGTCTTCAGTACAACGTCGAAGGCTGTCAATTTGTCCATTACTGTGGTAAGCTCTGTAAGCTGACCTGACTTTGTTTTATATTGTCTTTGATATACTACTATTCAGTGTTCATTGTATCAGTAAATGGGAATTTAGCATACATGAATTAATAGGCTATTACCGTACCTAAACCTACTATAACAGTTAACTTATTACCATATCAAAAATTTATACTTCCAAGTTACAAGATTGACATAGATACTAAATATGCTATAATTAGCTTCAAAAATATATGTACAATAATCGATGATTCATCTGTTATTTCATCATGAATAATATTGGTATTTCATCATCTTCAATGATATATATTTCATCATCTTAAAAAATATAAGTACGGTACATTTAATGGATTACATCATGAACAATAATTTTTATTTCATCATCTTCAATGATAAATGATATCTCTTATTCAGTAGTTTGTTTAACTTTTGGGTATATTCACTTTAACTAAATTTAATTTTGACAATTGTTTTTTCTCTTCTTACAAAACTCCACTAGCTACATCAATTTTCATTACATTTGCTCATGTTTTTCCCAGTTCCTACTCTCTTTTTTACTTTCAGCCTCATTGTTCTATCCTTTTTGCATTATGTTCAAATTGTTATGATTTTATTTTATTTGTTCGTACGCTGTACATGAATTCCAAATCTGCTCCATTATTCTCCTTTGATTTTTGGATTTGATTAACGGTTCAAGTCAAGTGCATATACACAGCTATGTACACGAATTTCAACTCAAGTGCATTTAAATTCAAGAGCATATACACACATATCTACACGAATGCACACATATGTACACGAATTTCAAATCAAGTGCATTTAAATTCAAATGCTTATACACACATATGTACAAGAATTTAACTCAAGTTCATTTAAATTGATTATTTCTTGACCTTATATTATTTGTTAATACATCACTTTCTATTATGTGCATTTTTTGTGTTCTTTTCTTACAAAATTAAGATACTGCTGTATCGTCATTAACCGTGTTTCACATACCAGCGAATTTTATCCTAAGGTTAAGGCGAATAGTGCATATATTTGTATATACACACTTAAAATGCAGTTTACGTTAGATTGTACATAGTGATGCGCTTATATATTTTAATATTGTGCATGTTTTGAAACTCTACAAAAGCTTGCAAACATAAAACATTGAGAATTGCTTTTTACAAGTGAAAGAGATCAAATGGTAGTATAGTCAAAATTGGTGTATCAATTACAGCTGACACTCTGAGAATTTTTTTTCATTGGATTTACCCTTTGTTTTGTTGAGAAGTGAAAGAAATTAAATGCAACTTAACATTGAGACCATTGGGCTCTAACCTTAGTTTTTATTGGTCGAACAGGGAATAGGCAGAACCAACTGAAGAATCATGCAAATGGAGACCTGTACAAGTCTTCAGTACAACGTCGAAGGCTGTCCATTTGTCCATTACTGTGGTAAGCTCTGCAAGTTGACATGAGTTTGTTTTATACTGTCTTTGATATACTACTATTCAATGTTCATTGTATCAGTAAATGGGAATTTAGCATACATGAATTAATAGGCTATTACCATACCTAAACCTACTATAACAGTTAACTTATTTTGGACTCTATACACCCAGTTTTTGCTGGGACGGTTAAGAAATATTTTAGCTACGAAACCCCTAACATAGGCGTGTCCATCATAATTATAGTGGTTTTCCAAAAAGTTTATCTTTTATTCACAAGAAACTCTAAAAAGTGTGCATTGGTCTCAAAGCATTCAAGTTTATATGGACATGTTTCATGTCAAAATCCAATTTTGCATCTAAATTTCCTTTAAAAATTGAATATAAATTAACCATTGTTAGCCAGAAACGAGCTAAATTTATGTATGCTTTTGTATATGACAATTCAACTCTTTATATGCTTCATAAAAAATGTTGTGTGTATGCCGTATTACTTACTTTATGCATGTATAATAATTTATAAGGCTTGACACGTATACTTAGCTTTGATATAGGTGGCTAGATGGATTTTTGCAATATAGTAAAATACTAAAATAGTATTATCCAGAGTAGGATAAAATAGGGGCATTAAGAAATATTTTAGCTACGAAACCCCCAACATAGGTGTGTCCATCATAATTACAGTAGTTTTCCAACAAGTTTATCTTTTATTCACAAGAAACTCTAAAAAGTGTGCATTGGTCTCAAAGCATTCAAGTTTATATGGACATGTTTCATGTCAAAATCCAATTTTGCATCTAAATTTCCTTCAAAAATTGAATGTAAATTAACCATTGTTAGCCAGAAACGAGCTAAACCTCACCAAAGCATCTGAGTTGACTAATAAGTTGAGATTGTTTAGGTAAAAAAAAGTTAGGGAAATATTACGTTTACTGCCAAAACTGGGTTGAGTTCTAATCTCAACTCTTAGCCTCGAGTATTGTTACACTGTAACATGTTTTCATCATATCGTGACAAGAAAATTATGTACTATATTGCAGGTAAGTGGAGAGAAAGGAGTAGAGCAACAAAGATGAGTCGAGATCGGTGGCAATTCCTTCCTGGTAGGTACTATTCAATAATATATTGACCTATATTATTTTCTTTTTTTTTCACAAATTGTTAATCCCGCAGACTTTTGCAGGTATCAAAGGGTAGAATGATGATTGAGAACTGTATGTTCCTTTAGTTGCTGCCTTTAAAGAAGAATAAATAAACAAGCCATATGATGCAAATATCTTAAGGACAGTCATTTAGATTCAATTGACTTTCATCGACTGGAAAAAAGGTACGTTTAATATGCATTTTGTTAAATGACGTAAATTATCGGGTATGCGCTGATAATATCAGTTTTGTAGTTCTATTACATGTGCTTTCCATTCTACTCTGAAATTTATGGTTATAAAGTTTTACCCTGACATTCTCAATAAACATAACTAGAATATATTTCCATTTGTAATAGGTTGGATTACATAATTAAAGAGGTGAAACAGCTCAACAATACCACTTTTCTCTTAAATATAATCAGAGCTTTCAAATACTTTCAACTATTTTTTCTAGAAAGAACTTAAGTTATTTAGCATTTGGTTTATATAAAAAAATGATATTTCAAACATATGTTTGAGCTGTAAGACTAAGTTAAAGTATGAAGTAAAGGGTTAGGAAATGACTTATTTTCTCCTTTTCAATTAATTTCACATATGGTTTTTCTTCTTGCAATGGTAATTGAATATGTGGATTTGTTGTACAGTTACCATTGATCCAAAAGTTCATGATGTTATTCCTTTGTATTTTCTTTTACTTATATGATATAGGCAAGTACAAAGCTTGGATTTATGTTTATATAGAAGAATGGGTTAAGGAATTAAAAGATGAATGAAAGTGGAAGAACGAATTTTTTTTTAAGTTCACTTTTAAAATCTGATAAACTTATTTCCAGCCAAGGTGAACACGTTAGGTGGCTTCATTTGTATTTAGAAGCAATGACCAAGCGTCTATTACCAGCGGATAAGACTTAAAATATCTTCCACCTGATTTGTTGCCCAAAACGGCTACCCTCCCTTTGACCTGCTACACACTAGCCGTTAACCCCACTGTTTCAGCCACAATTACAGACCTATGACTCCTTCAACATCTTCCACATAATAGTATGTTAGTTGCAAAATATCTAATATACATGATCGTATAAGTTTGCACTTCCCACTATTCACTCACCCCACTTTTCACCTTTACTACTACGCACTATTCCACTTTCATTTCATTAGCAATATTTTGGCATATCAGTTTCACTTCCCCACCCTCTCCACACCTTTCATCCACCTAACTCATTTTTCCACATCTTTATGGACCAGCAACAAAGGGAAAGACGATGTGTCACTCAACGTACAAGGCGTCAACAAGCTAGACAGTCCGCCGTCGCAAGTAGAAGGACATCTGTTGCTGCAAACCAACAGCTGGCAAATTCGACAGGTACTTTTCTCCTCCCTGTCACGCTTACAACTCTTCACATTTTAACATCTACACTTCACTATAACCAAGTACAATACACATATATGCACCATTTCTGCAATTAAGGCTGTTAACCACTTTTATACAATTACGCTTTCGACAAACATTTGTTTCTAACTCCCCAACATCAGTTTGCAACCTCAAATTTAAATGTACTATTTACCCTGACTTAGATTCATATACCAAGCTTTCGGGTGGCGACCAGTTTGTTTTACTACGTTCTTATACGTATCCACACTTATAAATTAAGCCCTACGCCAGTGATGAATATCACTAGGACTGAGTTTTCAGATAAAAAAACAAAAAAAATGGGTAACCACCTTCAGCTGATAACTTATTCCTCTAAACAGAACATGTTTTTCGACATGCAATACTTCCAATTAAACTGCCAGACGTACATTAACTTGCTGATTTTTTACTTTCACACTTTCATACATCATTCCTTCTTCATGTTTACTGTTATCTATGTTAATACTATACTACTGCAATTTCCAGCCTGCAGCAATTTTGCCCCTTTTTAAAACAAAAAAATTATACACTTACCAACAATCCACTGTGGAAAGTATCATGAATTACTTACTTCCCTTTCTGCCATGATTGCAGTTTTTCTTCTTGTATATGCGTACACTGTACATTTTTTTTAAACTGCCGTGAAGACTTCGATTCTTTTATTTTTGAAAAATGATATTCATTATGTTTGAGAATTGCTATTACATATACTATATTCAAAAAAATTCTTCAAGCTTAAAGTTTTCTTTGATTATTTTATAGTTAGTTGAGTTTTCAAAGTTTGTGTTTAAATAAAAAATTGTTATGGAAATTTAGTAATGTAAACAGTTAATTTTTTATACAAATTTTTTTATACAGATTTACATTCACTTTATTGGTACAGAATCATTTCAACTTTGATTTATTAATCTTAATTAATATTTATAGGTTTGTAAATCAACAAGAGTGGGTTTCCAAATCAAAAAATTTATAAACAGCTGATAACTTATTCCTCTAAACAGAACATGTTTTTCGACATGCAATACTTTCAATTAAACTGCCAGAAGTACATTAAGTTGTTGATTTTTTACTTTCACACTTTCATACATCATTCCTTCTTCATGTTTACTTTTACGTATCTTAATACTATACTACTGCAATTTCCAGCCTGCAGCAATTTTGCCCCTTTTTAATACAAAAAATTTATACACTTATCAACCATCCACTGTGGAAAGTGTCATGAATTACTTAGACTTCCCTTTCTGCCACGATTGCAGTTTTTATTCCTGTATATGCGTACACTGTTAATATGCAAGAATTATAGGCAGTCCGTCTTCACGGCAGTATAAAAAAAATATACAAACTCCACAATGGGTCATTGTCATTTTTTGCAATTATAACTTCATACTGAAACTGAAGAATAAGAATCATATACACATCAACTACAAAATAGTGCCCAACTCTACTAATCACTACAGTCAGACTTCGATTCTTTTATTTTTGAAAAATGATATTCATTATGTTTGAGAATTGCTATTACATATATTATACTAAAAAAATTCTGAAAACTTACAGCTTTGATTATTTCATAGTTAGTTGAGTTTTCAAACTTTGTGTTTAAATGAAAAATTGATACGGAAATTTAGTTATGTAAACAGTTCATTTTTTGTACAAACTTTTTTATACAGATTTACATTCACTTTATTGGAACAGAATCATTTCAACTTTGATTTTTTTATCTTAACTAATATTTATAGGTTTCTAAATCAACAACAGTGGTTTTCCAAATCAAAAAAATTATAACCAATTTGGTAACAGCATGCAGTTGATAAATTCTTCCTCTAATCAGAACACTGTTTACTGCATACAGTACTTCCACTAAAACGGTCAGACATACACTAATTTGCTCATTTTTAACTTTAAACTTTTTACACGTCATTCCTTATTTACTTTTACTGTTAAATATATGTTAACACCACACTACTGCAAATTCTAGCCTTACGAAATTTTCTCCGTTTTTAGTAAAAAGTAAATATACAATTAAGTACAAACAATCGTGTTTTTTTTTACTGATTCATACAGTTTACTTTTTATTTCTGCTCAACCTACTGCTTTTAACTAAGTTTCTGTACGTATGCAGTACATACATTTTTTTACCTTCACATATGTTCATTCCTATTACAAGACACCTGATGGTAATATTCAGTTCTTCCTCTTATACACTTCATTCATCACTTACTTTTTCTATCCAGCATGTTATTACCTTACTGCTTGAATTTATTTGTTATGCAAATTTATATTCAATTCCCATCCCTTTTTAGGTAATAGTTTTTTAGTATTTTGAAACATCAAATAACTCTAAATTGTAAATTCATTAACCAGTCAAACATAACAGTTGATACTGCTTCTACTGCACCAACAGCTATATCTCCTCCCCAACAACTTCCGCATCAATCTGCTCTTCCTACCCGTTATAACTATGGTCGAAATTTTACTGCTCCCCAACCTTTCCTCCGCCATATCCTACCTCAACCAACTCAGTGCCGACACTGTAGTGCAAAATTATTTCCCCGTGAAACAAGTGGGAATTGTTGCTCAAGTGGTAAAGGTACCACTTCCCACCCTCCGCCACCTCCGGAACTTTTAGCTTTATTCACTGATGACAATGACAGAGGTTTACATTTCCGAACTAACATTAGATCTTACAACAATGCTTTCGCATTCACCTCTATGGGGGCTAACATCGATCAACACTTGGCCTCCGGTCGGAACGGAATATACTCTTACCGTGCACAAGGCTCCATCTATCACAGCATTGGAAGTGTTCTGCCTCTACCGGGTAGTAGACCTAGATACCTCCAAATGTACATCTACGATACTGATCATGAGATTGAAAATCGGCAACAGGATAGTGCAATATTAAGACCAGACATCCTGCAAACATTGCAACAAATCTTAGATTTTTACAACCCTTATGTACATGTGCTGCGACAGTTGGGGCATCGTACTGATATAGAAAATTGCAGGCTGATAATAAAAGAACTTATAGTTAATCGTCATTTTCACCAACTACCTACTGCGTCACAAGTGGCGGGTATCATTGTCGGCGACGATTGCTCAAACAGTTCAAACGACAGAGAGATTATAGTTCAAACAAGATCAGGAACCTTGCAACGAGTTGCCGATACAGCTGGATTTAATGATCCACTGCAATACCGCTTCTCCTCCCACACGGTGAACAAGGATGGGATCTGAACATCCATAATACCGGTCATAACCAAATCAGCTGTAGAGCCTACTACTCTCACATGTTACAGGTTTGTACTCCCCTATGCTGAACGAAATATACAACTTTTGTACGCATACCTCAAATACATTAACTCTCACATATATCCCCCACGCTTACCACTTTGTACACATCGTAGGTACGACCTACGGAGCAGCCTCTTCTGCTACTTGGTGGTCGCCTACTCCAACAATTTGTGGTTGATACTTTTGTCAAAATTGAAACTATGCGACTACGCTATCTTCGAGACCACCAAGGTACTATTCGAGCCGACTTATATCAGGGTTTACAAGACGCTCTAGCCAGTGGGGAGACAACTGCCGGTTCATACTTTCCATCCCATCCATTTTCCCCCGTTCACAATATACATTACACACTTAAATTTTTGACACAACTCTGCTATTTGTAGGAAATGTTGGGGTTCGAAAAGTACTACCATCCTCCCATACTGGTAGCCCACGAGACATGCATCAACGGTATCAGGACGCAATGGCAATTGTACGAAGGTATGGAAAGCCTGACTTATTTATTACTGTAACCTGTAATCCTAATTGGATTGAGATTACACAAGAGCTATTTCCCTTTCAACAGCCATATGATCGTCCTGATTTGACAACTCGAGTTTTCCGTGCAAAATTAGAACAACTTAAAGCTGATTTATTTGATAAACATGTCCTAGGTAAAGTCATTACACATGTTCATGTGATAGAGTTTCAGAAAAGGGGATTACCACATGCTCATATCTTACTTATTCTGACACACTGATAAAGTAAATACCGCCGACGATTATGATACTATGGTTAGGGCAGAAATTCCAAACATTGAATTAGAACCAGATTTGTACACGTTAGTTATTAAACACATGATTCATCATCCATGCGGTAATTTCAACCCCACTGCCGTATGCATGCGAGATGGGATATGTAAGAAGGGATTTCCTAAACCCTTCGCCGCATCAACTTTACAAGGAGCTGATTCGTATCCCATCTACAGACGTCATGATAGTGGAATACAGGGTCACACAAGTAATACCGCAGTTGACAATCGTTGGGTCGTTCCTTATAACCCTTATTTGCTTCTAAAATATGACTGTCATATAAACGTTGAAATTTGTTCCAGTATTAAATCTGTCAAATATCTATATAAATACGTTTACAAAGGATCAGATCGCGTATCCCTAATCGTGTCTTCTTCATCATCCGCCATTGATGAAATTTCTCAATTCGTTAATGCCAGATGGATCTGCGCACCAGAGTCCCTATGGCGGATATTTAAGTTCCAACTTAGTAGCATGTCTCCGTCAGTAATAGGCCTACAAATACATCTACCTAACAAGCAACATATTCAATTTAACTCAGACGAAAGCTTACAATCTATTGTAGCTGATGAACACAGAACAAAAACTATGCTTACCGAATTTTTTAACCAAAACTTAACAGACGAGGACGCACACCAGTACATTTACCATGAATTCCCCGAAAAGTATTGGTGGAACAATGAACAAAAACAATGGGTACGTAGACAAATACAGCGTAAAGTAATTGGTCGGCTATACACCGTACCACCAACCGAAGGTGATCGCTACTACTTATGACTATTACTGAATCATATTCCAGGACCACTTTCTTTCGAACACTTACGCATGGTCAACGAAACTGTTTACAGTACCTTCAAAGAGGCAGCCGAACACCAAGGATTGCTAGAAAACGATAACAGTATTAAGGATTATTTAACTGATGCTTCGAACACCCATATGCCTCTTGCTTTAAGGCGATTATTTGTTACCATTTTAGTCTACTGCGAATCCTATGCTGTAAGTGACCTATGGGATGAATTTTGGCCGTTTCTAACTGAAGATTACCTATCCACTTCTTCTGCCTCACTTTCTGCTACATATTTAGTCGGTCGATGTCTTTTTGATCTTAACAACCTTCTAAAACAGTATAATAGAACCATATTTGATTATGATTTACCCCATAACTCCCTGCATTCAACTAACGAATACAACAATTCGACGCTTCTGTTGGAAGAACAGTCAATAGAAATAACATCGTCTGATTTACAAGCAATAAATAAGTTAACCACTGAACAAAAACAAGCTTTTGACGCAATCATGGTTACGGTGGATTCGAAAAGCAGCTCAATTTATTTCATCGACGGCCCTGGAGGGACGGGAAAAACTTTTCTATACAAAGCAATTTTAGCTCATCTACGAAACCGAGGTCTTATCGCAATTGCTACAGCTACTTCTGGAATCGCTTCTATTGCGTTACCCGGTGGTAGAACAGCACACTCACGATTTAAAATTCCTATTAACTTACACTCTTCGTCCACCTGTCATATTGCCAAACAGTCTGATACTGCAAAACTTCTATCCGTGACAACCGTTCTACTATGGGACGAAGCAACCATGGCTCACCGTCACGCGTTCGAAGCTTTAGACAGAACATTACGAGACTTGACCAATGCCGATGCTCCATTTGGAGGTAAAATTATGATATTAGGCGGTGATTTTCATCAAGTTTTACCGGTTGTTCCAGGGGGTACTAGAGCTCAAACATCTGATGCATGTATAGTTCGTTCATATTTATGGTCAACTATTAAAGTATTTCAACTAACAAAAAATATGAGGGCACGAGCTGACCAAAGTTACGCTGACTTTGTTCTGCGCATAGGAAATGGTACCGAACCCACCGTACACGACGACATGATCAAACTACCATCGCATATTGTCGTGCGATGGGACGGTCCAACTTCGTTACACTGTTTGATTAACGAAATCTTCCCCGCATTAATTGATAATTTTAGCAATACAAAGTACATGCTGAGTAGAGCGATATTATCACCAACAAATGAAACTGCGGATGGAGTTAATAATTTGATAATAAATCAATTTCCTGGAGAACAACACATTTACTACTCTTTTGACAAAATAGAAGACGACCCGTCAAACTTATATCAAAATGAGTTCCTGAACTCGCTTAACCCAGGTGGTATGCCACCTCATAAGTTGACTCTTAAGCAAGGATGTCCAATAATGTTACTACGAAACCTTGATCCCCGAATTGGACTATGTAATGGAATGAGACTAATCTGCCGTGTCTTCCATCGAAACCTTATAGGCGCTGAAATTTCTTTCGGTCAATTTCGGGGTACACGGGTATTTATTCCCCATATACCGTTAAAGCCTTCTGAAAACATAAAGCTACCATTCAACCTTACCCGTAAACAATTCCCAGTTAGGCTTGCCTTTGCATTAACAATAAACAAATCCCAGGGGCAAACCATCCCACATGTTGGAATTTATCTTCCCAACCATGTTTTCAATCATGGCCAACTTTACGTCGCTTTATCCCGTGGGATTTCAGGTAGCACAACAAAAATTCTGGTTCGAAACGGAGACCTTCGACGGAGTACTGCAACACATACTCGAAATGTTGTTTACCACGATGTCTTGCAAACGTGCTCTCAAATTACGAATGTCCCCTGAGGACATCTTACCGACTCCACTTTTCAACCACCCGTCCATACACTCCTAAATTCACCCTCACCATCTCTTCCAACCCCGCTGCTGCACTTACGTCCTAACTTACAATCCATCTGTTTTTATTTTCCAAACAATAACCTCCACTGTTTACCATGCATTTACATTCCAACTACAAATAATACACTGTGATGACCCTGAAATCGGCCTTCGAAAATCAGCACCCGTACTTCACTTGTACTCAAAATGCCGCAGATTCAAACGCCGAATCTGGTTTACCGGAGCTTATAACACCATTAAGTATAACAACACAGCGGAATAAAGAAAACAATGATATCATATACAACTCCAATAAATACAATATCCAGAATGATATACAACAATGATATCAATATGATACAACAGATATCAATATACATCAGAGATATGATACAAGAAATAGCAGCGGAAAGAAAATAGATAACATTGGCAGCGGAACAATATCAATAGAAGTGATAACTCCAAATTGATCTTCAGACAAAAATGAATCCACAATTCCAAGATGAGCAACTTCAATGAATGAACTCCAAATACTGAACTAGCTCCAGATAATCTACTAAACCCGAATATCTGAGAAACCCAACTCTAGACTGCCCGTGTGGAAAAATTGTGGGCACCCAGAGTTTAGGAAGGGAACAATAAACTCCGGATCAGTCATGGGACTGGTATGAGCAAACAAAAATAGTTTATCTTTAAACAAGCACAAAAGGCTTTTAAACATTGAAACCCGCAATGCTTTTGGAAAATGAAACTACCATAAGACCTCCCACCACACACACAATGCAATTGCAGACTTGGAGGAGATTTCTTCTTATGATAGTCAAACATGCTTACTACGCAAAAGAAAACTCTTTTGATATTATTACTAGTGCATAGTGTGAAAACATTTCAAAAATACAATATTAATCTTAGCCAGCATACAACATTTCATCGTATGCCTACTATAGCTACCATGTTCAATAACAGGTTACCGCCATATTCCATGGCAGGTTATACAACTAAAACCGTATAGGGTTCGTATTGTTTCTTTGGATTTCCAACAAATGGTCAGGCAAATGAACTTCCTTACACCGAAATAGAAACGCCTCTAGAAAGACGCCCCGAGAACCTAACCGGATCTCTGCAAACACAAGGCCGACGCTACCTCATGCTATACAGCTGTAACTAGGTAACTAACACACTGACGCTACCTCAGGCTGTACAGCTGTAACTAGGTAACTAACACACGAGTCATGTCATCCCCCGGTCGTCACCGACCTTTATCCGAGGGCCCTCGATCACAAAGCAATAACCACAAAGTATAATAACTGTGCAGCATCAACATACGTAAAATATCCGGGCTCCATACCATGATATCACCTTTTATCCAGAAGGAAATGACATACCCTAGGGGCGCTACCCCTAAAAACCTTTGCCGCAACATTCCTGTTTCGACCATTACCGGGTTGTGAGGCTCGACGAAGTCTCGTCCACAAAGCTACGCTTTTTCACAAAGCCACGCTTTTTCACAAAGCCACGCTTTTTCACAAAGCCACGCTTTTTCACAAAGCCACGCTTTTTCACAAAGCCACGCTTTTTCACAAAGCCACGCTTTTTCACAAAGCCACGCTTTTTCACAAAGCCATGACCAACAAATGATCAACAGCACTTCATGTGCCACATTACCAAATTGAGAATGTATCACTAGTAACCATCAACTACATAACCTGTGAGCTCGTATGTCTCAAAGAAGGGTGTTAAGCTAAGAGAATAAATTCTCCGCCACCAATAGAAATGTATTTGATAGAAACCAGCTTTACATCTCAAAGCGTAATGTCAGACACACATCCATACAAGTCCGTTCCGGGATCGAACGGAACCGAAGGCACTTCCAAAGAAGCCCTTGCAATCCGGGTATTCACAATCTCGATCGGACTTCCCATCACTTAGGGAATCTCTATACCGGAGCCATGATGCAGAGAAAATCGATAGGTCATCCTATCGCTCTCGCAAATACCCGGTCTTCACCACCGGTCTTCAAATGCTATCCATATCATCGTATCACTATTCGGAATGGGTTATATGACACAAAGGTCTTCTCCCGGCTAAACCGAATAACGAGCGCAATTAAAAATCATATGAATACTGGGGTCTCAGTTAAATCACAGCTTAAAGCCCAAAACTTTTCATTCGAATGGTAAAACAAATTACCATTTCCAACCTTTTAAATAAAAAGATTCATTTCAAAAACCTTCAATGGTTTAAACAAATTTCCACACTTTTAATCTTTTAAACAAAAAGATTTATTTCACAAAGTTAACCCCATTCACAAAGATCCATTCATGGATTTCAAAACAATTTCCATTTCAATTTGGATTAACTCGTCCAATCTTTAAAACAAAGATTTAATTGATAGCTTTCAAAACAATTCTATTTCAAGTTAGATTAACTCATCCGGTCTTTGAAATCAAAGACTCATTTCATAGTTTTCAAAACATTTCAATTCCATTTCAAACTTGAATTCAAATTTAAATCAAATTATTTAAATTTCAAGATATCCAAAATATCTTTAAAATTCCTTTCAAAAGCTTTTCATATTAAACCCCAATTTCCAATTTCAAAATCAATTGAAATTAAAATTTCAATTTCAAAAACATTAAATTTAAATCATCTGTGATTTAACCGATTTCCACGTGAAATCCATATTTGTGTGTGTATGGTGTAGTCCAGGAGTTTTACACAGTAGTGCAACATCATTCAATCATTACAGATCAAAATACAGAAATATAGTCGATAAGCGGTATTAACTATAACGCTTATCGTTCATTCACAGATCACAGATATATATATCGCAGATAATCAATTACATTCATCCCAGATAAATAAATTACAGATCACAACACAGATCAGGATGTATCACAAAGCATCATATATCAGGGATATCAAACAATTCACATCTAATAGAATCCAAACATCCATAAGTAAGATCAATTAATTATCCGATTAATTTAAATCAGATTTATTACTTATGAATAAATCACTAATCCTGGTTAATTAACATTAATTAATTACAAATCATTTTGATTAATTATCCTTTAATCAATTATTAATTAACTTTTAAAAATAAATTAATTACCCTTAATTCATTCCTTAATCATTAATTAATAAATCTCAATTATTAATTAATAAACCTTTAATTAATCACCTAATTAAATTAATTACCTTGGTAAATTAATCTTTAAGTAATTACATAATTAATCCTTTTAATTAAATTAGGTCATTATCCTTTTAATTAGTCACTTTAATTAATTAACCAATTAACTTTAAATCTTTAAGTTAATTAAGGATTAAAACACTTTACCTTCCTTAATTACATCATCATATATTTCAAAATCACTTGTTTTTAACTTTACTTTTAAACTTTGAACTTTTTGCAAAACTTGAGTTCTTTGTTTAAAACTTGAAATACTTTCTTTCTTTTTCTTTAAAAATTTTAAACCTATTCAAAACAAACCAACCCGAGCCCAACACCTGATTTACCCGAACAAAAACACTCAAACCCCGAGCTTTCTTCTTCTCTTCCCTTTTTTTTACTTTGTTTCAGTTTAAAATCTGAAAACTTGCTAATCATAATATCACTCAAATGCATACTCGAGTGTGACCCGCGCGAAAACTTCCTGTGCTCGAGTTCCAACTCGAGTCACTTCCACGCGAACCATCACCAGACACGGCAGCCCAGCCATGCACGTGCACATATCATCGTCGACATTCTGATCATCGTCGCCATTGTCTACAGGTCATCGATGACCAACCCAATTCATCCAACCACCCAAATCATACAATCCCTTTTCAAATCCAAATCGAACTAGTCGAGTGAACCTGGAACAAAACTCTCGACCATCATCCTCTTCGCCAACGACGAGTTCGACGCCGGAGCCCATGCCAACCCATCCAAACTTCATCACGAACCCCAGCATCATTTTCCCCCCATCACGATCATCCCTGGCAAACGATCGACGTCGCGCGAAGCATTCAAAAACTCCGACCAAAACAAGCCTCCAAACCCTAGTTCACCGATGTCTGGCAACCACGGTCGTTAATAAAATCTTCTACTATTTTTCCCATGATCCTCGCTTCGCAAACCTCCTCCAGCCCCAACCACGACAACCATCTCCTTCTTGATCGCCAGAAATTGCCAAGAAATCATTTTACGTTCAACTCCGAAATTCTCGTGATCCACTCAACTAAAAAATGTGATTTTTCTTTTAAAACTCATTATTTCCAAAAGTAAAACATATTATATAAGTAAATCAAGAATCTATGATGCTCAAGTTTTGACATTTATTTAAGTTTCACTGTAAATTTCGTCCCCAAAAAAAACATCTTCAAATTCATCTTAAAACTATTTTTAGAAGTTAGATTTTGATTATATGAACGTAGTTGGTTTAGACCTTGAAGCCTAAAATGGATCAGAGAAAGAAGTATTGATTTTTGATCATAATTAAACCTGTGAAGCTGGAATAGAGCTCTGTATATATATACAGACATACACACTGATATTAACATTCATATATACATGCAATCATATCTAAACAAACATGCAATACATATATCACATCATAAATTCAAGGATTATTACTTGCATCGGATCATCAGACAAGTTTAGGCTTAAAAAAAAAGTTTACTCACATATTTTCCAGAGGAAGACAAAGCTTATCCTTCGAACCAGGTTTTGAAATTGCAAGTTGAATCTTTCTTTTGATCCTCTGGTTTTTCTTTGATTAGTTTTGTTGTTAAAGTTTGAAGTTTGTTTTAAATTTTAGATGGTGCTCATTTTTATTTTTCATAGCTTGAAGAAACGAACTGACAATGAAGAGTTGATATGCATAAAAGAAATATCACAAGGATATGTCTTTGTACATGTAAAAATTTTGTTGTACAGGGATATATATTATTTTGTACAAGTGATGTTACATATTTTTTTCTTTTCATTTGCATGGAGGCTGAAGAGATATTGTCTCGGCTGAAGATATATGGCATTAATTGCCTTTGTACAAAATATGTATTTTTACTACTTATCTCGGCTGATAATTTTCTTTGCCATGCTAGAGATGATGATTTGGTGGCTGATATAATTTTTCTTTGTGTACTAATAGATATGGCATTAATTGCTTTGCAATACTTATCCATTTATTTATATTTCGTATGTACTTGTATGAAGATATTGTGGTGTCTTCTTTTGCAAGCACACACATACACTTTTGTTTCTTGCTTTACCAGCCTATACTTAGTTCATTTGTTTGTAGAAAGATATTTAGATTTTTCTTCTTTTCTTGTTTGACTACTGATATTTCTCTTAACTTTGGTGGCTGAAAATCTTGCTATTTCGGCTGATATAAATCTATTTTGTGTGCTAAGGAGACTTAGCATTAATTTGCTTTGTTTTTCTTACTTATATTTATATTTGCTTGCACATTTCTATAGATGTTTGCTGTCTTCTATTGCCAGCTCAAAGGTTTTATATTCTCTTTATTTTGTCTTGTTACTTTGTATTTACTTTATACATAATGTTTACTTTATATTTATCTCATTTTTTTCTTCTTTCATAATCCATCAACTCTTAATTTTAAAAGTATTTATCCTTATACTCGTATCAATATCATATTTCTTAAGTCTATATGTTTACTTCCTATTTCACATAATTATAAATTTATTTTAAACCATTTATCTAAGATTTAAATTCAAATCACATATATACAATATTTACAATATTTACAATATTTTTAAATTCAAACGATTTATACAAAATTTATTTAACTTCGGGGAAACTCGCATCACTAAAATCAATTGATTTTACAGATTTTATTCAAAGACTAAATAAATTATCAATTTAAATGTATATAAAATCCGGGGTCGTTACATACACAAACATTGTAATAAAACTGCACATCATTCTTCTCATCATACCCCCTCACACCATTTGTTCGTCGTATAAATACTGTTCTCAGCCTTTGCATTTAACATATGACTTTCCAACCGTTGCACTGTTCTGCTTTTCTACCTACTACCAAATTTCGTTTGCTCTTTCCTGCATAACAACTGCTGCTGATTTACTTGGCAACTGCAATTTGGGTTGAATCTTCGAGCTCGAGCGAGGGGGTAAGTGCTCAACCCAATATATCACCGGGAGTACAGAGATACAGACTTCACCAATCAATCCTGCTACACCAACGTTGTTTTCCACCCTAAAATTTCACTCACTCCTCCTAATTGAGCTGAATTACACAAAATATAACTGGTCAAACCGTAAGCTTGCAAATTTTACACATTATACACATCGTTCATCTAACACAATGTTCTGTTTTTATTTCCTCTGCAAGCATGATTTAATTGGTCTTCTACAAGGACAAAGCATAAAGATGGTACAAATGTCTTTCCCGCCCCTGAAAACTAATTGGTATGCATCCACTTATCTACCGTATTCCGTATCATCCTCCATTTCGCTGATAATTTGCTAATCTCATTTCACTAAAATTGTCTACAACAATTAAACACAGTAATAGCAAGCCTTATTTCATTTCTGATTTTATCACTTTCTTTATTTCAGTGCAACATTAAATTTTGATCAATCGCTATTTCATATGCTGCAATTGCTGTCAATTTTTTTTTCCCTTTAACACAGTTTTCTGTCTTTTGTTTCTTCTGCAGGGATGACTTACTTTATCTTCTACACGGACAACGGATAAAGCTGAACAAAATGTCTTCTACGCCCCTGAAAAGATCATGGTATGGATCCATTTAACTACCCCACCTGCACCCAATAGACTGATACTTTATTTGCATTATTTACCCACTATTCTGCACACTAAGTTAAGACAGTAAAACCAACACTTAACACTAATACTTTATTTGCATTATTTACCCACTATTCTGCACACTAAGTTAAGACAGTAAAACCAACACTTTTTCAATTTCTAAGGTTACCACTTTATTTACTTGCTTGGAACAATAAATTTAGGTTAATCACTATTTCATAAAGTGTTCTTCCTTTCAAAATTTCGCGTCCCAAACTGGCACATACGTCCTTCCGAATGAACAATTAAAACATATTGCTTTTTTTTTCCTCTCATGCCGCCTTCAATTTAATTCCACTTACCTCCTCAACTACTTCATGAATATGATTTTCCTACTCACACTGTACATGCTACACTCATTCCACCTGTACGCGTAAATTTTATGTAAAACCAGGACAACTACTGAGCCACATACCCAACTGTAAGATATTACCCATATTTTTCATTATTTTACATGCACATGTTCTTTAAGTTGCGTTCTTTATAAAGTTATTTTTTGTAAACTAACACTAAATCAGATTTTGTTTACCTAAAGTAGTTACTTAATATGTTGAGGACACAAAGTATCTATTATATGAGTTTCAAGATGAAAATCACAATTTTGACATTTTGAATTCTTAGAATTTTATCCTCGGCTTTGATACCAAACTGTTATTTTTATAAGTTTGCAGTTGAACTTTATGTCTCTATGCTTGATGTGCTTAATTTGACATCGTCATGCTCTTATTGCACACATATGTTATCGTAATATAGGTACCTTTAGATCATATACCTATGATAAATTAATGTGTATACATCAGTTTTCTACACAAAGACGTTTCTACCCATTAAGTAATAGGTTCGTCAACTGTTCATTATTTTGTCAGAGCAAAGATTCTAATTTTGAGCTTCCAATTTGTAAACGGAAAATCTCATTTGCCAAAATGAGAGCCAATATTGTTGTGCTTTCCATATTGATTGATTAAATAGTGGCTGCGTACCCTATTTTACATTGTTCTCCATTTTCCCAATACAAAGTTTTGTATAATTAGAAGTATAGGAGATGCTACAAGGAGTGTTAACACTACATATGCTATTTCAGTTGGACGATGATACAGTAAAGGACCTATTGGACAAAGTTTTTAACAACTATCGCCCTTGGAGTGCCCATTTGTGCTGGGATCTAATATCAAGTAAGCCATTTGTAAAATGTTCAATTCCCTGCTTATATATTGTTGCGATGAATCAAAACATATTACTGTTTTTATGCTTTAGATTTCCAAATAGCTCAGATAACTAACAGCAGTCAACTTGAACTGTTTTTGGCCTCATGCATTTATTCCCACTTTTATCATTAACTGCAATTGTACTATATGTTCGTCAAACATAGGTAACTACCAAAAAACAGTATACTCACATGCAAATGGACAGAGTGGGCATGACTGTCCACTGAAGTTGTTCTGCCTATATTCTTTCAGCGACTAACTCCTCAACAATATAAAATCATTAATCACCTTACCTATATTCTTTCAGAGATTCATGTGAAAGACCCGTAAGGTGCCCAGCTGAATGGAGAACGTATGAAAAGGTGGTAACGTTGGATGATCTGATCATTCCATTCAACGTTTACCCGTTTCTATTATATTCCAGCTGTTCAGCCCGATGAAAGCAGATTACCGTTGCCAAGACTGAAGTTGAATTACAGACTACGTCATTTGTACTCGGCAGTTATTTACATGTAAACCTTTTTAATATTTTAACATACCCATATCATTACCACGCTCTGTGCTCTGTTTCGAATTACTGACTGTTTAATGTTTCACCTATTACATTAATATATTGCACAGTTCTGTTTGCTTTTTCATTACCATACTGTTGCATCGTGTTTTCAATTTCCCATTCTCAACTTACTATTTTCTGCAAAATATTCGTAATAACCTACATTCATGTCATATACATGCATATTAAAATAGTTAACAACAACCGCATTCAAACAAAAAAGCTACAGTACTCAATTACTAAGCATTTGTATATATATAAATACACTGTAGAATACATATCATATGTTTCCCATATTTCTATTACGTGGGAAACTGTCCTCCAACAACAGTACAGAAAAAAAAAAGATTACGGAATCAATGGACAGAAGATGGACAACTTAATTTCACTGCAAACATGTTTAATTCCGTACATTGATATGTTTTATCCATAAGTTTTAAGTTCTGCAGTACCAAGATAATGCACTTCACATTCACAATGTCTTATTGTACTACTTCTGCAATTTTCTGACAGCTAGCCAATTTAATTGCTTAACATGCTTTCAATAAAGTTTCCTTCCACTGTACGTGGTACCCATTCACAGGACATGGTTCGATGCACAGTTTGTACACACAGTCAAACATAATAAAAAACTATTTTACAAAGATTTTTTTTCCACTCACTTATAAATTACACTGCACTACGCACACTATGCTACAGATTGCTTTATTAAAGATGGACAACTTTACTCTTCCTGCACGCAAGTACTTATACAGCACGTTGCTGTGTTTTTCATGCAAGTTTTTACACATCACCTTGCATGCAAGTACTGCCACACACACACATACATGTAACGTCCTGTTCTACAGCAATTTTTCCCCCTATCATACAGCGTTTTCCATTTCCTACCCACTTACGCGTTTTCCTCACATCCATTTCACCATAATCCCAACCCCATTTGCCGAATAATACTGATTCAACTTTTCCAGCAACTACCTCATTCCCTCACATGTTCTCCTCTTCCACTTACCGCCTCATATCCCCACCAACTTATAAACTCCTCAACTCCCTACACTTTTACTGTCTGCTTAATATAGTCTGCTCCTTCAATGACAAAGGTAACACCGTCCGCCTTTTTCAAATACAGCTGTTCACTGTTATGGCACTACTTTTTTTTCGTATTTTGTTTCCTTCTAACTCACTACCGACTTCCTTCAATGCAGACCAAATGTTCAACATCCACTCAAGAGAGTGCAGTAAACCTTTCCACAGAAAGGATTAAACGCAAATGCACCCGTTCAACAAAGCTTCTTCAAACTCTGCCTACTGAAATAACTGCTTCTTCTGCTTCCTTCCCACTGCCTCCTACTCAACAGCACGGTTCAGACAATGGTACCAACGCAAAACGACTACAACATCTTCAACCGTACGTACCAACAAAAAAGAGTCCGCAGAAACAAATGGACTTGAAGGAAGCGTGCGCATCTTCGGATCAACTACAAATCCCTACCGACCATCATCCCCATGCACCTTACCCGACAGACGGTAATTGGGATGATTTCTTCACTCCCGAAGTGGTATGCTACACATACTAACCTACACTTCAACACATTCGCATATTTGTGCATACATATATCAATCGTCTAACTTTCAACCCATTTAACTTTCTCCTGCAGATCGAAGAGTGTGATCGAGCCGTTGAGCGCTATCTTGCAGAACGTTCACAGAACTGATTACTCTATGTATAACTACAACAGTTAATCAATTCCATGTTATGCAGCATATTTTCTCGATCTGTACTTTTCCAATAAAATAGCTTTTACGACTACTTCGCTTTATGCAGTATACTTATATACATAATTTGATTTCCATCTACACGTTTCTCTACCTGTACGACTCCTTATTTTCTGTTGTACATACACCAACAAGTAATCTGCTACTACAACAACAAATGTTTTCCCCTACAACACATCACCATCAACTGCATCTAAACAACACATTCTCAAACACAAAAATATGCTGACCTGATCTCCTCCTACTACGTCAACCAACTAACATTTCATCTACTAATTTCAACCCCACTGCATTCCAGCATACCAGATTACTACACTTTTGCTACTACACTGCAACTTCTAACTTCATACATATATAATTCCCCCTCTATACTAAAGATCAATGCATGTACAATATAATTCCTTATGAAATCATTACTTGAAATGCTCGGCTTTTTGGATGATGCTAAATTTTGAATGGCGGAGCCATAACTATTGTATATATCTATAACTCTCCTTTTATATACAAAATTCCAACATTAATGTAAAAAAAAAGAATTGTGCATGTACGCACATAAAAATGCAACATCACATACAATGTCATTTCGTAAGGTGAGAAAAAAACTAACAAACAATGTTTCATAATACCAATTCCTCCTGCACACGTGCACGTGCATCGCACGTGCCAAAGAACTCCTACAAAGGTGCTTCATCATTATCGGGTTTACCTATCGTCTTTCTTACAACACCTTATTTCTGTTTATTTATCATATCATCTTCCTCTTTTTCCCCGTAATTAACGAAAAAATTACTATAATCTCTCACAGTATCATAATTGTAACAAAGACAAAATACGTCACTTTCTTCTTCGCACACGTCCAACGGACGTGCCACCATACTTGTATATATATATATATTCAAAGAAAGCGGACTACTATTAACACTATAAAATCCACTATAAACATTAAACTTAGAAATTAAATCAATTACTAAATAAATGTCTTAATATTTTCAGTAATCTAATTGCTTTTTCATTATCTTCTCTAATATATCATGCGCATCGTCTTCTTCTTGAATGTTAGATCATACTATCTCTTTGACTAATCGTCTTTTAATCCCAAATCAATTTATAAAAGTAAAAGAAAAGAAGATTAATCATTAGCAATAATGAATAACAAAGAGTCAAGCTGAGAGCAAAAAAAATGCGAGGTATTTTAAAAAATAATTCATTGATTGTGTTAATGAACCGTGAACAAATTTTGTTATTGTATATATTGATTAGATTTCATTAATTATGCTGTAATTTGTACATAAAAAAGGGGTTCAAAAGCTTACTTTTTTCCTATGTCTCTTGAGTTACGACTTGCAGTCCGGGGGCTGTGCTTTCCTGGATTTCGATTTCTCTATATTCAGATGATGAATGGACTTTTTTTCCAAGAATAAAGACATATTAGACTTTGTGCCGTATAAACCTGCTGTCCTTCAGCTTAATTTTTGTTCAAAATTTGTCCCTACATCTATTTTTCTGTTTTTTTAATATTTATTTGGTTGTTGGTTATTGGTAATATTAAGTATTTTTGGGTATTATTCAAAAGTGAGTATTTTCTGGTGGATTTTACGGTTCTAACAGTAGCACTCTAAAGAAAATAGTATACATCCGCAAAAATAAAAGGTAGGTAATGATTGATGAAATTTTTTTATGCTTTAATGAAATTTCTTGAAATAAAGTTGAATTTTTAAAAGTTATTCAGAATTTTCATCTACGTTTGACTGCAAATTATGTTGAGCTTTATAAAGTATTTTGGATTTTCTTTTGGTGTCTCAGGAAATCGAACCCAAGATTTCTAAAACCACAATCTAAAGATCTTGGCACTTGAGCTAGTGGTGCTTGACTTCTTTTCCTTTTCTCTTTTTTTAAAATTTTATTTTAAAAACATGTACTCTTGGTTTATTTTGAAGACCATATGGATATTTTATATTTTGGAAAGCTTTCTTTTTTGCATTTTGAATGAAAAATGATCATCTTTTATTTCTAGAGTTCCAAAAAACTTTTAAAAAAATTTGAAGCTCTCATACACACAAACTATGAAACACGTATGCAGCTATTTTTAGTATGTTACCATTCACTTGGCATTAAACGGGTATGTTGGCATCAGATGTGAACACATTTGACGACGCATTTGATGTCTCATTAATTTTAGGGTCAAAATGGCTCTTTCTTCTTCTCTCCCTTCACCCCTCTTGCTTTATAAACTCTTCAACATCAACACCTTTATCATATACAACAATAAGAGATTACAAGAATACTTTACAACCAAATCGATCACATTTTGAATTTTTTTTTGTTTTTGTTTATTATCATTGTCGCTAACATATGTTTTTCTCATATTTCTTTAGCAACCTTTTATTTTACTGCCCTAGAACGTCGCACTCTGAACGTCCCAGCCAAATTTTCAATTGGACTATGAATGAGTTAAAGTGTTCATCGGCATTTTATTAACATGCCGACGAGAAGGAAGGGAAATATTAATCTATGGTATTAGGAAGTTGTATGGTTTTCAAGGAGTAATTGGACTTAGATTATAATCGAACCGATATAAAAAATAAATGGGATAATTTGAAATGTGCTTTGCAGATTAGGATGTCTTGCTCTAAACTGAATGAGGATTTTAGAATTTAATAAGGATATTATTGATGATGATGACAACTGGTGGAATTTGATTGTTTAAAGGCATAAAAAAATTAGATGAGGTTCGTTGGTCAAGTTCAAACAACTCAATCAAATGTTCAAAGGATGTATACAAAAGCAAATTTGCAAATATCTCACACCTCCTATGTCGCTTCTATGTAAGTTTTACAATGCTAATAAGGCATACTACACAAACTTGCTTACTAAATAAATTATTTTTAACATGCATAGTCTTTAACATCACATGTTCAATGACTAATAATAAGTATTTATAATACATATTATTAAAAAGGGTCTACTAGTAATATAGGAGCATGTGTGCCGGTATATGTGAAATATATAAACATATGAGCGAATAAAACATATATGTATGTAGATGTGCATGTCTATTGATGAAACCCGGTCCACTTCACAGTGGATGAAATTAATAAAATTCAAAAAAAATCTATTTTGGATCTCAATGGGCCTATGAAGTCTATTAACTAAATTAGATATAATCTAATTATTAAATAAAATCATATTTTATTTAAAATTTATTTTATATTTATCAATGAATCATATTAATTAATTTAATTAGATGTTTATTTGAATATATCATATATATGTGTGTGTACACACATATATACATATACATATTGGGATTTATATCTATTGTATATATGTATATATTATACTTACATATGCATGTGATAATTTAATATGAATTCAATGCCTGAGTTTACACACACACACACTCTCTCTCTATAATTTATGTATATTGTGTATATATGTTATACACACACACACATTTGTGATATCTATATTGTCACTTATATATTTATTATATATGTGTGTGTATTTGAAAACAAACCTATGTAATAAAATCAGATATCTTCAAAATTGGTGAATGCTTGGTGTTTAAGGGAATGAGAATTAAATATATATGTTAGATCTTGATCAAATTAAATGTGTATGTAAAGAGGAAGAAAAATGTTAAATCCTTAATTGATTTCACCTTCCTCTTTTATAAACACCCAATTAATATTATGTCCAATCTCTATAGGAGAAAGATTCTATACTTATCCATAATCAAAATTATCTTAGTTTTAGTATTTTAGATCTGAAATATCACATAAGCACATATGTAAACAAGATTATTATAAAGTATTATCACAATAAATATATTGCTCGAACAACATAATTGATTAATTAAAACATCATATATATATGTTGTAATTTGAAATTTAAATTTCAAATATGTATATTTGACTATAGGAGAAAAAATTGAATATATTAGTTCGAAAATAAAATTAACTTAACCAAAAGATTTAACCTAACATATTTTATGATGAAAGAGTGATCCTTAACTTGAGGAGAGCACTCGTTGTTGTTGTTGTTATATAAAAAGATAAAAAAAACCATC
Source organism: Allium fistulosum (assembly GCA_030737815.1). NCBI lineage: Eukaryota > Viridiplantae > Streptophyta > Magnoliopsida > Asparagales > Amaryllidaceae > Allium > Allium fistulosum. The sequence goes on from CM060906.1 coordinate 913,899,702, forward strand.
AATAAGTCTGATGGGTGACTATACATAATGAGTATGGATGGAAGAAAGACCGGGATCATCACTTAAATGACCAACATAGTACATAAGCAAAATAATAGCTTTGCGACAAGCTATGTGTGAGAAAAGAGCGCTGGATGTGGTAGTCCTAAATCAAAGCATGAAATTAGGATGCGACGGTGGGATATTTGAGCAGAAAGAGTAGGGCGCATCGAATGAGAAGTGTGCTGCCAACAGTGAGCTAAAACCGAGGAGAAAGTAGGGAATGCTCTGAAAGCATAAATGCTCTACAAGAGATAAAGAGGTTTGCATCCTAATTGTGGGTTGTAGGAGAGAGACCCCAACATGAGAATGAAGGCGTTAATTCTCCATTAATCTCTCAGTTTGTCATCAAGAAGGAAGAGAGAGGGTCCGTCAAGTATTGGTAGACAATAAATCATAAAATAACAATTGATTTTCTATACATATCATTGAATAGGTGCTGATTTCTTTCATTTCAAAGACCCCAACAAGTAATAGAGAAAATGAATCTAAAAACTTCCTAGACAAATAGTTGTAGTTATATTTAAAATAGGTCCGATAATCATACAGTGATGGAATAGTAGTATATATTATTTGAATAACATAAAGATATGTGTGTGCATGTATGAAATTTAATGTATATACAATTCAAATATTTCAATATCAAATCCATAATCATAAATAAATAAAATTGTGAAAACATGTGTAAAATTTATTATAGCAAAATCAATTGCACATTGACAAATAGTTTAGATCCAATGAACATTAACAATACACTAGTTTAAAGTCGAACATAAAATTAGTTTTATGTTTAAATGACAGCACGCAAATAATTTTAGGTCAAATGTAATAAGTGGTAATACAATATATCAAAATTTGTGTAACAACCCGAAATTTTGGTTATTAAATTTTTAATATTTATTTAATTTTAAAATTTAAATAATTAGATTTTGGAATTTAATAACTTGGATTCAAATATAATAATCATTTAAATATTTGAATTTGTGAATTAAATATTAATTAAATGGATTTAATAATTTTATTTAACTTATTTTGATTAATAAATAATAATGGTAAATTCATTTTATAAATTTATTTACAATAATAAATGGATCGAATAAATAATAAGATAATCTGTGTATTTTACTGTTGATTTGTGATAGTGTTACATTTTGATGAACGATTGTATTTTTATTTCGGTCATCCGTAGTTCATACAAAAACGAGATATTGTAGAGCGAGGTACCATAAATATTTCATTTAATAACCATTGTAAAATCAAATCAAAATTCAAATTTTAATGACGATTTGATGGCATGGACATTTTGGGTGGCTCGAGAAATTTTTTTTGTTATGCAAAAGTAAACATCATCATTTTGTTTTTTTATTTTAATTTTGTTGTAAATATTAAATAAAGTCAACACCTTTTATTCACTTGGTAACTTTTCCCTCCTTTCTGTCATTTGCATTCATCATTTCACGGTGAAACAAAAGCAAATACTAGCCGAATAATTCAAAGTTCCAAATCAAACAATTCCAGCTACTAAAAATCTCAAATAATATTCACTAAATTAGTATGGGTCTGACCTTTAATCTCATACCGGTTTCATGGTGTGCATTCGAGATTTGGGGATACTCGACAGCCTAGGCCGAGCTAGGATTTTAGTTTGGTCAAGTTGTATGCGATTTTGGGCATCACCGAGGGTTGTAGTGTGTTTGTAGCGTGTTAGTGACTTGGTAGCCATGTTTTGGAGCGATGCTGTTTTGATGATCGTGACCTATCATGGTTGCTATAGTAGAGACGAAGTCGTGTTTGGCTTGGAGGGTGCAGACGACTTGATTTGTGCATCGTTAGACTTGGCTCGCATTGTGAAATTAATTGGCGAAGGGAGTTCGATCTCGGGTGGCCGTTTTAGGGTGTATCAGTGATACAACACTATGCACGTCAGTGTACATGAATAGGAGTAGGAAGAGGGTGGCTATTAAAGAGGGGAGAAGGATTAGGTTTGTATTTAAGGGTAATTAAGGAATTGGTTTGAGTTAATTATTATTTAACCAGTTCGATAACTTATAAAATCAATATCTTGCTCATATGAGGTCTGATTTGGGAGCGGTCAATTGTGTTGGACTCGTAGGAACGTTAGCTACGCGATGGAATTGGTTTGGTCGAGTTTGGAGCTTGTAGAATTTTGTACTAAAATCGAACGCCCATTTGATTTTAGTTCGAAACCGAAACACTTCGGCAATAACTACAATTTCTGTGAGTTTACTCATCTTTAAATTAGCTATATAATAACTGCGATGCTATAAATTTATTATTGAATGCTTGGTTGATAGTTTAGACGTCGTTTTTGTTTGATTGTTTGTTTGGTTGAAAATCCCATTTCGAAAAACGGATGACATATTAACTTAATTGTTGTGAACTCATATGATTAATATTGTTTGTAACCATTGTTTTTGCAAGGAATATTTATAGAGAGACCCTAAGGGGTTTCTCGCCATTAATTGTTATATATTTCCTTATGCTTCTTATATTGGTGTTTAGTTGTAATTAGTCGTGATATTCTATCTAAATTGTTTAAGTGTCATTATAGCAATTTCCGCTATAATGTAAATTATTGAATATTATCTCCTAAAACCTTCGTATGTATTGTCTTGAGCTTGTATTTTCATAAAATAGATATTTAAATTCATTAATCATTTTGATTAATGATATTTAATTTTATTAATCATTTTAATTAATGATGTCTAAAGTTAATCAAATCATTTCAACTAATGATGTTTGAATTTAATTAATCCATATAGTAATGATTGTTGGATTTAATTAATCATTTTAATTAATGATATTTTAATTTAATTAATCATTTTAATTAATGATATTTTAATTTAATTAATCATTTTAATTAATGATTATTTGAATTAAATAAATTGTTTTAAGTAATGATGTTTTAAGTTAATAAATCATTTTAACTAAAGATGTTTAAATCTATTATCATTTTAATTAATGATATTTAAAATTAATAAATCATTTTGTTTGAGTTTAATTAGTCATTTTATTAATGATGTTTTAAATGTAGTAAATCAATTTAATTAACAATGTTTGAATCTAATTTATCATTTTAATTAATGATATTTGAATTCAGTCAATCATTTTAAGTAATAATATTTGAAATTTAAGTACCCATTCTAATTAAGTTATTTGAATGTAACTAAACATTTTAACTAAATGATATTTAAAGTTAATTAATTAATTTAGCAAAGGCATTTAAGTTAATCGATTGATTTAATAAAAGTGATTAAAGTTAATTTAATGAAAGTGTTTTAAAGTGAATTAACCGATTTATTGTTTTAAAGTTAATTTACTGATTATGTAAAAGTGTTTTAGAAATAATTAATTGTTTAAATAAAGATAACTAGTCGATTTATTAAAAGAGATTATAGATTCGATTTAGTACCTTTTGAGATAATTATAATATTATTTTTGAAATTATGAAAGATTATAAATATGATTAATTATCTTTAGGGATAATTAATGTTGGTTTAAATTTATAAAAGGGGTTTTTGATTTGCTTTATTTTATTTTAGGAAAATTAATGTGGTTTTAAAAGTTATAAAAAGGTTATATAAATTATCCTTTAGGATGATTAACCTTTGATTTAAAATTTATAAAAGTAATTTAATTGATTTAATATCTTTCGGGATAATAAATATTGTTTTAAAATTCATATATAATAGTTTATAAACGAGAAGACCTTTTAAAAGAAGTGTTTCAAAATAAAGTTAAGTGTAAATTGTTTTGGGATTATAATAACAATGTTTTGACCTTGGTTTTAATATACTTAGAAAATAGATTTTTCTCTTTTAAAAAGAATATTTTAAAGAGTGTGACGACCGCCCATGACCCCTGTACCGAATCTAGAGATAGTGCGCTGTAAAGTGTGTCGGGCGACCATGGACGATTGTCAGGGTAGATCAAAATAACAGGATCTATCGTATTACTCACAGCGCATGGACAAAATACAATAGAACATATGTATAGTGAAGCTTTACAGAATAAAATGCCATCATATAAAACTCCATAATAGTTGAATACAAGCATCCAAATAGTCAATACATCAAGCCTCACTACATAACACTTAGAGATTATACAAACAGCGGAACATCCAGTACATATAAGAAGATAATATGCAACCCTCTAGCTCGTCTTCGATATCAGCATCGTGAGAAGAGAACAGCACCTATCACCTGCTACCTAGTCCTCCCACTCCAACCTCTTTCTACAGTGATAGCCCCCAGACACACACTAAGCAGAAGCAAACATAGCAGAGCATACAATGTAAAGTAAAGGAATTGTCACTCGAGTCAAGGGCGATGTTTTCCAAGTACAAACCCCCAAGGCCAAAACCAAGATCAGATAAGCACCCAGAAAATACCGCTCTTGAGACCGAATGACGATACAACCAAACATCCATGACTCTGGCTATCACTGTTATCATTGCTTCGATATCACCGTTAGTTGAATGAACGACTCCTTCTTTCATCCGTCAGTCAAGGGCTAATGGTAACCCCGGTTCTAGACATAACTCCCGCACGTCGTCGCAGCCCATGCCAAGGATTTTCGCAACTACCCAGAGTACTCGACCATCAACAGTTAGTCTTTTGGGCGTCCCCATGTACTCTTGCTTAGAGCATGCTAGAACCTTCAACAATGATGAGATCTCAGCCTTCTAGTCATCCTCCTCGATGACTATTTCCATACTAGCTCAAGCGCCTCTCAAGCATCCATTATCCTTAACTCGAATCATATCATCGAGTTACCAACGTGCTTGGAATGATCCCGTCTGGATTAAACCAAGTCTTCATCACATGATTGCCTCGCTTCATCACATCCTCGCAAAGCTTCATCTCAACTTCACATCATCAAATCTATGCATAAGAGCTTCATCATCCCGCTACATATGCCACGAGCAGCTTTCCCAATTCAAGAGCCTTTCTCTTAGCTTTTGAATCACCTTTGGTCTAAATCAAACCATCAATCATCTAATTCATAGCAATCAATCAAATCAAACATTAATCCAAGCAATCAAACATTCGAATATGATCTAAGTAGACAATTATAACAATAATGGCATTTTCGTAATTAAAGAGTTGAAAGTCTAACAAGCATGAAAACATGAACAATATCTCTACAAACTTGATGAATGAACTTGCATAGGTTAACATATGATAAAATGGATGTAACATCATCATGAACAATGGATCTATATGGATCTACACTTAGGATGAAGAAAATGCATGGAAATCCCTATTTTAACACCAAATCGAGCCAACAATCCGATATACTCCTTTGGATCCGTGTGAGAGATAATCACCACTCACCAAATCACCTAAACAACCCCAAATCAACACGCTTCAGATCTGGACAGCGAAGGATCAAGCTTGATCTATCACGAATCCGCTTCAAACGAAGAAATCTCACTTCAAAGGATGAAAATCTTCAATCCAAGCTCTTGAATCTTCAATTTGATCTTCAACTTGGATGAATGGAAGCACTAGATTAGAGTGGAGAAAAGAAGTGAAGAAGTGTAGAAGTCGAACTCTCAAAATGGCAGCACTTCGTCGCTTCAAAAATCCGGATCCCAAAAAGTGAGAAAAACCCCTCCTATTTATAGCTGAAAATTTACTAAGTCGAAACTCGGCTATCTCCTAAGTCGTCTCCGACTTACGACCTAAGACCCCTCCGACCTAAAGACTTAACAACCTAAGCTATAGTGACTTGCGACTTAACAGAAATACCTACCTACGACTTAGCACCCCATACGACCTACGACTTAACTGCTATGCCAACCTACGACTTAAGGAAATCTCAAGCGCGCGACTTAACTTACACGCGACTTAACAAGTAGGCTACGACATAACAAATAACTGGGGCTACGACTCAACTACTAAGTCGTCTACGACTTAAAACAGATCAACTCTTAAGTCGCTCGCGACTTAACAACTACTAAGTCGCTCGCGACTTAACAACTACTAAGTCGCTCACGACCTATCACTCAGGCAGAAACCCAGCGACCTAACACCTTAAGTCTTCACGCGACCTAAAACATGTTACGACTTACGACTTAACTCGTATGACTTAACTCCCATAGGTCGTATACTCCCTAAGTCGCTAACCTATAGGTCATACCAAGACACTAGGTCGCTACACAGCTATCTCCAAACTCCTTAGGTCGTTGCCGACCTAACAATGCTAACTCGGAACCACTAGGTCGCTCATCCCTAGGTCGTTAACTACTGGGTTTAACTTGCTACTCCCATAGGTCGCTCCAAACTGTCCACGATCTAACTCTTAACTCGCCTATCCCCTTAGGTCGCAAACTTTCTTTAAGTCATCTACGTCCTATCCCACGACTTACTAGGCTACGACCTAACTTCACCCAGACATAAGTCGCTTACGACTTAACACCTTAACTCGTCCGCGACTTAACTCCTATAGGTCATACCCTCCTTAAGTCGCTAACTCACTGTTTCTTAACTCGGTCAGGTTCTATAGGTCGTCCTAAACCATATCCACTAAGTCGTATACGACTTACGACTTACACTAAGTCATGGACGACTTAGGACTTAGAAATTTCGCCAATCCTCATGAAAACTTTTTCGACGAGATTTTCTTCGATGTTTCGATCTGTAAAAATACGGGTCGTTACATTCTCTCCCCCTTAGGAATTTCGCCCCCGAAATTCCAAACAAACAAAGCAATCAAAGACTATTCTGCACGCCTACCATCCATAACAATCAACAAACCATGCATCCAATTCTAGCTTAGCATGCAGAATTCTAAAACTAGAACAAGTTACAATGTTGTTAGATGATACGACACCTTAGGGCCATACCTCGAAGAGTTCAGGATGAGCTGCCTTCATCCTCTCTTCCACCTCCCACGTACAGTCGTTATCATCGTCACTCCATTGTATCTTGAGCAACTTAACTACCTTCCTCCTAAGCTGTTTCGTGTCAGTTTCCACAACACGAAGCGGCTTACGAGGTCTTCTATTGACTGGATCAACTTCGAAATCTTCACAGCTATCAGCAGAAACCACGGTATTCGAGTCATGCACATACTTCCGTAGATATGATACGTGAAAAACATTGTGCACACCCGACATCTTCTCCGGTAACTCCAACCTATAGGCGAGCTTTCCAATTCGCTCGATAATCGGGAATGGTCCAACAAATCTCGGAGTCAATTTTCCTTTCTTCCCGAATCGAATAACATTCTTCAGTGGAGAAATCTTCACAAAAACCATATCACCAACGTCGAATTCCAAATCCTTACGACGTTTATCGGCATAACTCTTCTGACGGTCTTGGGCTGCCTTCATTCGTTGCCGAATGATCTCTATACAATCCGAAGTCTGTCGAAGCATCTCTGGCCCAAGTATTAGCTTTTCTCCAGTTTCCAACCAACATGTCGGAGAGTTACACGGTCTTCCATACAATGCCTCATACGGTGCCATACCAATGCTTGACTGGTAACTGTTGTTGTACGCAAACTCCACCAAATGAAGGTGATCTTCCCATGATCCTCCGAAATCCAAAACACAAGCTCTGAGGAGATCTTCCAAAACTCGGTTGACTCTCTCGGTCTGACCATCTGTTTGAGGGTGATAAGCTGTACTCAAACACAACTCAGTTCCCAAAACTTCCTGGAAGCTCTTCCAAAATCCACTAGTGAACAATGGGTCTCGATCGCTCACTATACTCTTCGGAATACCATGGAATCGAACTATCCACTTAACATACAACTCAGCCAACTTTGATGCAGTCCTAGTCGATCTAACAGGAATAAATCGTACACTCTTAGTCAGACGATCTACAATGACCCAAATCCCTTCATTTCCCGTTCTAGTTCTAGGCAATCCATCGATAAAATCCATCGATACCTGCTCCCACTTCCATGTAGGAACTTCTAATGGCTGAAGCAATCCACTTGGCTTCTTTTGTTCAGCTTTTACCAACTGGCAGTTCATACACTTGGAAATAAAATTTCCAACATCCTTCTTCATACCTTCCCAGTAGTAGGTTCTCTTCATATCCCGATACATCTTATTTCCACCTGGATGAATTGTCAACTTTGAGTGGTGACTTTCCTTTAGAACTTCACTCCTCAATTCATCTATATCGGGAACAACTAGTCGCCCTTGCTTCCGAAGCCAACCCTCTCGATCGACCTCGAATCCTTTATCCTTTTCTGGTTCTAATCCAGATTCCAAATCACGGATAATCTTGACAAGCTTATCATCTCGCTTCTGATTCTCACCAATTCTCTCCACAAGAGTCGGTCTTATCGATAAGTTTGCCAACATCTCAGGTTCCAATTCGCATCTGGGCCTGAAGTCAAATCCAGCTAAATACTCGAGATTCTTCCATTCTGAAAACATGGCTCCCAATCCTGCATGTCTTCGACTTAATGCATCTGCCACTGCGTTACCTTTTCCCGGAGTATAAGCTATACCAAAATCATATGATGCCAAAAACTCTAGCCATCGCTGCTGCCGAAGATTCAAATCCTTTTGGGAGAAAAGATACTTCAATGACTTGTGATCCGTAAACAACTCGAATCGAACTCCCAATAGATAATGTCTCCACATCTTCAGAGCAAATACAATCGCCGCTAACTCCAAATCATGAGTTGGGTAATTCCTTTCATGCGGCTTCAGTTGTCGACTGGCATACGCAACAACTTTATCCCTCTGCATCAGCACTGCTCCAAGTCCAGTACCACATGCATCAGTGTAAACCACCATCTCATCATTCCCACTAGGAATAGTCAAAACAGGAGCACTCGTCAATCTCTCTTTCAGGATTCTGAAAGCTTGCTCACACTTAGCATCCCAACTGAACACTTGGTTCTTTTTCGTCAATCCTGTTAACGGTGCAGCTACCTTGGAGAAGTCTTTGATAAACCGTCGGTAATATCCTGCTAATTCAAGAAAACTTCTCACATCAGATGCATTCTTAGGTCTAACCCAATCCTGGATTGCTGCCACCTTAGCGGGATCAACCGCTATTCCATTTCCAGAAATAACATGGCCTAAGAACCTCACTTCACTCTTCCAGAAGTGACACTTCGAAAACTTAGCCTTTAGCTGATGTTTCCGCAAGATTTCCAAAACAATACGCAAGTGCGTCTTGTGCTCTTCTTCCGTTCTGGAATAAATCAGAATATCATCCACGAACACTAGCACAAACTTGTTCAACTGATCTCTGAACACTCTATTCATAAGATCCACAAAGTATGCTGGCGCGTTAGTCAATCCAAACGGCATTACCAGCCACTCAAAGAAACCGGATGGTGTTCGAAAAGCAGTCTTCGGTACACTATCCTTAGCCACTCTCAACTGGTGAAATCCCGTTGCCAAATCCATCTGAGAAAACACCTTGGCTTCGTGAAGCTGATCAAACAAGTCATCTATTCTCGGCAATGGATACTTGTTCTTCTTAGTCACCTTATTCAGCTCACGATAATCCACACACAATCTCAACGACCCATCTGCCTTGGTTGCAAACACAACTGGTGCACCCCACTCGGACACACTGCGCCGAATGAATCCTTTCTGTAAAAGGTCATCAACTTGCACCTTCAACTCATGCTGTTCCCTAGGCGCCATCCGCCTAAGAGGCATCACAACAGGTCTGGCTCCTTCAACTAGATCTATACGAAACTCGATCTCTCTATGCGGCGACAACCCTTTGACTTCGTCAAAGACATCCTCGAATCCATTAGCGATTGGCACCGATGACAATCCATCCCGTGGAACAACAAGCGAATACATGAAGCTCATGAAGACGCCTTCTTCATGCTTACATCGTATCACAATCTTTCGCCCCTCCACATTCTCGACTGTCACCTCCAACCTTTCACAATCAACCTTAGCTGCATACTTCCTAAGCCAGTCCATACCCAAAATAATTCCGAACCCCGCAAAGTTCAGAATAAAACAATCACAAACAAAAGAGCAACCATGACTCGATACAACTAGACCACAGCATAACATACACAAACAAGACGAACCCCCAACTGGATTAGTCACAACCAATGGCCTATCAACAATATCCGGCTTCAAATCTAACCGGCCTACAAGTTCATTATAAACAAACGAATGCGACGCTCCAGTATCAAACAGAACTCTAAGTGGATCACCACATAGGAAAAGAGTACCTTGAACAACCACACTCTTTCCTCTCTCTTCAGCAGTAGGAGCTTTTGAAGACGACGGAACAGCTCCCAAAGCATAAGCTTGCACAATCTGCTTGTCCCTTCTCGGTTCTGGACAATTCTTCCTGAAATGCCCCGGCTTGTCACAGTTTTGGCACTTCGCCGGCGCTTTCGGATTCTTGCAATCCCTGGAGAGATGGCCTTTCTGCTGACAGTTGTAGCAGGTCACTTCACCCTTCGGCTTCTTCTGGCCATCCTTACCCTTCTGCTGCTGCTTCCTCTTCTTGTTTCCACCCTGCTGGGGTTTAGACTCTTCCCTGGTCACAGTAACAACAGATCCTTCCTTAGGAAACAGACTCTCATGCCTGAGAGCCTTCTCCACAAGCTTCTCAAATGAATCGTCCAAATGGTCCACCAACTGTCTTCCAAGATAACTGTCCAAGCCTGTCACAAACTTCTCATTCTTCTGGTATGCAGATTCAATATATGACCGAGCATACTTGGACAAAGCTTCAAACTCAGAAACATACTCAAGAACTGGTCTTCCACCTTGCTTGAGCTCCACGAACTTCTTGAACAGAACAGACTTCTGAGCTGTAGAAATGAACTTAGCTTCAAATCTGACTTGGAATTGCTCCCAAGTAATCTCTTCCTCCGGAGTATTGATGGTAATAGAGTTCCACCAATCAGAAGCTCTCCTTTGAAGCTGCCTTGATGCCAACTTCCTCTTAGTTGCATCATCAATTCCCAAATCACCAAAGATCCTTCTACAAGCATCTATCCACCTCTGGACCTCAATAGTTGATTCTGTTCCCAAGAAAACCTTTCCTCCAAGAGCAGTATAATCCTTGCACAACTTAGCAAAATCCACTGGTTTCGGAGTTTGGACTTGAACTCCAACATCTACTGCTGCCCCCGGAACTGGTATCCTTCTCATGATCGAAGTCATCATAGCTTCGAACATAGCTGCATAATCAGCAGTCTCTTCAGTAGCACGGCCTTCCCTAGCAACCGGTCTCCCTCTTCGACTCATTCTCAATATCTATAAAAAGGAATGATCAGAACATCTAGAGAAACAACTGCATAAAGGACTCAAACTCAACTAAGCTACTATATTATATATAGTAATCATCCACCAAAATACAATTACGTCTCTCGTACGTAGTTACGTCAGCGAGCGTTGGGTAAAATCGATTAACCAATGCTCTGATACCAAATGTGACGACCGCCCATGACCCCTGCACCGAATCTAGAGATAGTGCGCTGTAAAGTATGCCGGGCGACCATGGACGATTGTCAGGGTAGATCAAAATAACAGGATCTATCGTATTACTCACAGCGCATGGACAAAATACAATAGAACATATGTATAGTGAAGCTTTACAGAATAAAATGCCATCATATAAAACTCCATAATAGTTGAATACAAGCATCCAAATAGTCAATACATCAAGCCTCACTACATAACACTCAGAGATTATACAAACAGCGAAACATCCAGTACATATAAGAAGATAATATGCAACCCTCTAGCTCGTCTTCGATATCAGCATCGTGAGAAGAGAACAGCACCTGTCACCTGCTACCTAGTCCTCCCACTCCAACCTCTTTCTACAATGATAGCCCCCAGACACACACTAAGCAGAAGCAAACATAGCAGAGCATACAATGTAAAGTAAAGGAATTGTCACTCGAGTCAAGGGCGATGTTTTCCAAGTACAAACCCCCAAGGCCAAAACCAAGATCAGATAAGCACCCAGAAAATACCGCTCTTGAGACCGAATGACGATACAACCAAACATCCATGACTCTGGCTATCACTGTTATCATTGCTTCGATATCACCGTTAGTTGAATGAACGGCTCCTTCTTTCATCCGTCAGTCAAGGGCTAATGGTAACCCCGGTTCTAGACATAACTCCCGCACGTCGTCGCAGCCCATGCCAAGGATTTTCGCAACTACCCAGAGTACTCGACCATCAACAGTTAGTCTTTTGGTCGTCCCCATGTACTCTTGCTTAGAGCATGCTAGAACCTTCAACAACGATGAGATCTCAGCCTTCTAGTCATCCTCCTCGACGACTATTTCCATACTAGCTCAAGCGCCTCTCAAGCATCCATTATCCTTAACTCGAATCATATCACCGAGTTACCAACGTGCTTGGAATGATCCCGTCTGGATTAAACCAAGTCTTCATCACATGATTGCCTCGCTTCATCACATCCTCGCAAAGCTTCATCTCAACATCACATCATCAAATCTATGCATAAGAGCTTCATCATCCCGCTACATATGCCACGAGCAGCTTTCCCAATTCAAGAGCCTTTCTCTTAGCTTTTGAATCACCTTTGGTCTAAATCAAACCATCAATCATCTAATTCATAGCAATCAATCAAATCAAACATTAATCCAAGCAATCAAACATTCGAATATGATCTAAGTAGACAATTATAACAATAATGGCATTTTCGTAATTAAAGAGTTGAAAGTCTAACAAGCATGAAAACATGAACAATATCTCTACAAACTTGATGAATGAACTTGCATAGGTTAACATATGATAAAATGGATGTAACATCATCATGAACAATGGATCTATATGGATCTACACTTAGGATGAAGAAAATGCATGGAAATCCCTATTTTAACACCAAATCGAGCCAACAATCCGATATACTCCTTTGGATCCGTGTAAGAGATAATCACCACTCACCAAATCACCTAAACAACCCCAAATCAACACGCTTCAGATCTGGACAGCGAAGGATCAAGCTTGATCTATCACGAATCCGCTTCAAACGAAGAAATCTCACTTCAAAGGATGAAAATCTTCAATCCAAGCTCTTGAATCTTCAATTTGATCTTCAACTTGGATGAATGGAAGCACTAGATTAGAGTGGAGAAAAGAAGTGAAGAAGTGTAGAAGTCGAGCTCTCAAAATGGCAGCACTTCGTCGCTTCAAAAATCCGGATCCCAAAAAGTGAGAAAAACCCCTCCTATTTATAGCTGAAAATTTACTAAGTCGAAACTCGGCTATCTCCTAAGTCGTCTCCGACTTACGACCTAAGACCCCTCCGACCTAAAGACTTAACAACCTAAGCTATAGCGACTTGCGACTTAACAGAAATACCTACCTACGACTTAGCACCCCATACGACCTACGACTTAACTGCTATGCCAACCTACGACTTAAGGAAATCTCAAGCGCGCGACTTAACTTACACGCGACTTAACAAGTAGGCTACGACTTAACAAATAACTGGGGCTACGACTCAACTACTAAGTCGTCTACGACTTAAAACAGATCAACTCTTAAGTCGCTCGCGACTTAACAACTACTAAGTCGCTCACGACCTATCACTCAGGCAGAAACCCAGCGACCTAACACCTTAAGTCTTCACGCGACCTAAAACATGTTACGACTTACGACTTACGACTTAACTCGTACGACTTAACTCCCATAAGTCGTATACTCCCTAAGTCGCTAACCTATAGGTCATACCAAGACACTAGGTCGCTACACAGCTATCTCCAAACTCCTTAGGTCGTTGCCGACCTAACAATGCTAACTCGGAACCACTAGGTCGCTCATCCCTAGGTCGTTAACTACTGGGTTTAACTTGCTACTCCCATAGGTCGCTCCAAACTGTCCACGATCTAACTCTTAACTCGCCTATTCCCTTAGGTCGCAGACTTTCTTTAAGTCATCTACGTCCTATCCCACGACTTACTAGGCTACGACCTAACTTCACCCAGACATAAGTCGCTTACGACTTAACACCTTAACTCGTCCGCGACTTAACTCCTATAGGTCATACCCTCCTTAAGTCGCTAACTCACTGTTTCTTAACTCGGTCAGGTTCTATAGGTCGTCCTAAACCATATCCCCTAAGTCGTATACGACTTACGACTTACACTAAGTCGTGGACGACTTAGGACTTAGAAATTTCGCCAATCCTCATGAAAACTTTTTCGACGAGATTTTCTTCGATGTTTCGATCCGTAAAAATACGGGTCGTTACAAAGAGTGTTTTTAAAGTGTCTTTAAAAGTATTGTGATTGAAAATAAAGCACAAGTGAAAACAACCAGCTTATCATTCTGGATAGTTGATTTATCGACTATCAGCTTTGATTCTGCTTTCTTCTTTATATTTCATCACTCTAAGACGATGTGTTGCTCATTGAGCCTTGTTATCCTTTGTCGGAAATGACTAAATCCAAAGAGTGAGTGGAAGCCAAATTATGTGGAGTTGCTCCAATTACGGTATTTTCTCATCCACTCTAGATTGGAATCAGTTTTGCGCATTAAGATGTGAAATACTCGGATTCTCGGTAACCGTTGGCGGGATCCGGTTTGGACGTGTCCGAGAGCCATCGGAGTTCTCAAGTATATTCTAGAGGTATACTTTTGGTAAGGGGGTGCATCCTCATAGTCAGTGTTGGAAAAACTTCCTTTTCCCTTGTTGTTAATTCAAATCTTTGAATTGTTTCCTTAATTGCATAGAGAACTTCCTTATGCTATTCCCTATGTTCAATTATTTGTGACCATTCTTTCGAGTATGGAATTTGTTATTATTTATGCCCATTCATTCAATATGCGATTTTTACTTACTAGCACACACCCTTTTTATTTGAATTGTTTTTGTTGTTTATTTCCATTATTTCTTGATTGGATTGTTGTTCTGATTTGTTTCCCATTTCTTCATTTATGGATGTTATTCTTATGAGCTAAAAACCCGTTCCGTGTTAGTGGCGTGGTCTCATAGAATTTTTACATGTTCACCATATTAGTTGAGTTTTCTCACGCTGGTTTTCCAGATGGACCCGGGTGTTATTTTATCATAATGCTTGGGTCAGACCAAGTTTTTCCCATGTTGGCTTTGTTGATATGGAATTATTGAAGAAGGGCTGGAGGTTCACCTATCGTAGTATTTTATTTTCGTTGTATTATATTGTATATCTATTAGCAATTTGTAAAGTCGGGATTTTATAACTATCAATTAAGGTTTGTTTTTAACTCTGATGTACTCTGTATTTTGGAGTAACAGTTTTTACTGTCTTTGTTATATTATATGTTGTCGATTCCGCTATAAGATTCTGATTTCCCTGTTCTCTATTTTCTTCTTTTTATTCCACCCTAACAATCTGCCTTTCTGACGATTTGATGTTCGGCATTTGAACACCGTGGATGTATTCGGTGTCGACTCTGGATGGTCGAAAATGCGAGTCGTTACTAAGTGGTATCAGAGCCGAAGGTTAAGCGAGAACCTTGCCTTTGGTATGGTATGTCTCACTAGAGATAGGGTTAGTAATACCCTAGAGTGAGTAACTCATTAGAGATAGGGTAAGTAATACCCTAGAGTGAGTAACTCATTAGAGATAGGGTTAGTAATACCCTAGAGTGAGTAACTCATTAGAGATAGGGTAAGTGACACCCTAGAATGAGTTTGAGAGTATTATATATATACGAGAGCGTATTTGTTATTGCAATAAAACTTATTGTGTTAATTGGTCTATTGATTTGTTTTTGAATTCAAGTTGAGAATGTGGGACGCCACGTTGTCGAAGGGATTTCTAAACACTTGTACAAGGCAAAAGGACATGATATTGATTTTTGAAAATTTGGTAAATGAAATATTTTACATCTATTTTTATATATAAAGGAATAATTTCAAATTTATATAATTATTTGTAGTGTCTGTTTGTTAATGATAATACTTCTTTATTATCATTATTGTTTGATTTGTCGTGCTCGGATAGTTTAGGAGCATTGGCTATTGTTTGTTGGTTGTTAATCCATGCTCAACTAGTTTATGAGCATATATTGTTTGATAATTGTAAGTACATTAAGACAAACCCATCATGATTTATGTTTCACAATTTGACTATAAGGTGTTCAGAGTAAATGTTAAGTAAAACTAATCTTTTAATAAAGGTTGTTTAAAATAATCTAAATGGTAAGATAAAACGTTTAGGAAATAAATATTTGAGAAAATTTTATTATAATAAAGGAGAATTACTATAATATGAAATGATTTTATATAAAGTTAATTTTATATAAATTTGATCTATAAAATGTATTTTAAAAAGTATTTTTGAATTTAAATCCCGGCGTTGTTTGAAATAATTTCGAAGGTTTTTGAAAAATATATAATAGTAGTATTACTTCGAATTATTTCTAAAATATAAATATTTTGGAAGAGAAATTTTAAATGGAATGCCTTTTCTTTGGGGTAATTCGAGGAAAACATCTTGATTAGTTTTGTGATAATCTAAATAATCTTCTAAGTAACGATCAGATGTTTGCATAGGCGAACATTGTGGGGCACTTAGTAAATTATTCTCCTTATCATTGTGCGACTGAAACGAGTTCAAATTTGGATGAACCTAAAGTGAGTTTTGGTAAATAAACTGTTTGAAGTTATTTCATAAAGAAATATAAGTAGTATGATTTCAAAAAGGGTTTTGAAGTAATGATCCGGTCAATTAGTCTTAAGTTTCCTTAAAGGAAACTGGTTTAAAATAAAAGTCGTTTTGAATAATAATTTGATAAATGAAAATTTTAAAACTCTTGGGTAGAAAAGAAATAATTTAGCTCAAGTTTTAAATGGGTTAAATTAGATAGAAAGATTTTGGTAAATCAATTTTATTAAAACCATAATTTTAGTTAATCATATAAGATACGTAAAATATTTGGTGATATTGGGCTAACAAACAACTCTAGGTAAAGGGGTCGGATAGTTGACTAAGTTTTAAAAACCCATGTTTTGTTTATACTTCCAATTAAATTTTGAAAAAAATAAAAGTAAATAAAAAATAAATAAAATAAAATTGGTGTTTCTTATATGCTCTTAGGATCAAGAAGGGTATTATACAAGTAAATAAAATAGAGTAAGCTCTTATTTGTTGTTTTAGAAATAATTGTCTTTGTAAAATATTTATAAACTTAGGTCAAAAATTTATGAAGTAATTCATAAAATAATTTTAGTGTTTGAATAAAATACTAAATGGAAAATATGAGTGATTTAGTAAGAGACTGATATAATTAAGAAACTAATCAAATTAAGTACGTAAATTATACCTAGATCATTTTATTCGCATGGTTCTTGATCTAGGATTTGAATACATAACTTCGGGTGATTCACATCAGTCCGAAAAGGGATTTCTCACTTGATTATTGTCAGCGAATAGTTGATTCAGATTCCTGATATGACACTGAGGGTTCCTATCATAGTTTATGGGTATGCAAGGAGATCGGAAATTTCTAATCGAGGAATCTGATCGAAGTCCGCCATAAAGAGGTCGAGTGAGCGATACTAGTTCGAAAGTAGAAGTTTATGTATCCGAGTAAGTGATCAGATCAAATATAACATACAGATGATTTATGTATATCGTATGGACTTAAGTATAATTGTATACTTAGTATGTGACTTAAGAAAATTTGTGAACTTAAGCAAAATTCTAAATCTGGTTGTTAGTCATTTGACGTTTTAAATAATGTTAAGTGTTAGTTTTTTCTCCTATGAAATTTGATTGACCGATAATGTTAGTTTATTCTTATAGGAATTTGATTTGATTTGTTATGTGATTTATATACCAAAGTTTATAAAGTTTGAATTTACAAACAAAAGTTTTTTAATTGTTGTTTATTAGGACTTAGTCCCAGTTCTTTTGAGAGAAAAAATAGTTTCGAAAGAAATTATGAAAGAAATAATAAAAATATTTTTTTGAAAAGAAAAAAAGAAAAAATATATTGATGAACTGTTATTATTTTAGAACGATTAAAAAGAATATTTTTTTAAAGTGATTTTTCGAATGCTTTTTTCATGACTAAATTTAGGCAATTAGGGATTTTCCGATTCGGGAGACTCTCCGGTTATATTTATTTACTCTAGTTGTTGTTTTAGGAGGAACTGAAATACCATTTGATGCTCCATATTATTTTGAATCCAGAGTTATATCATGCTTCGGTAAGAAGAGCCCTCTCCTTGTCATAATTGATTTTGATTTTGATTTATTTCTCTTCGAAGTAAATTTGGAAATATATTTTGAATATAAAATCCGAGCATTTAGTTCTAAAAATATTCTTTGGAAAGATCGGATGGGTAGTTTTGATTTCAGAGTATTCTCTGTATTTTGTTGCATATGGTTGATATGTTGCTTTTTGGTTGCACGTAGCTTTATTTCATACTAGAGTTGTATGTAGATTTATATCATGCTATTTTTTACATATAGGGTTGCCTCAATATTTTTAGTTGCACCATATTGCCTTATTGCCTATGGATGTTATATTGCTTATGCTATTTAAATATATGATCGAGATAGCTAGTACATTTCTCTTTTATCAGTATGACTCTTTTCTGGATTATGTAAGTACATGAAAGCAAGAGATTTCTCCTTGACTTCTTGCTCACCTGCATTTGCATCAAGATAATAAACTGCTTGCAACAATATAAATAAAACGCAAAAAGGTACGTTGTAGATTTAGAACTTTAAATTGGTTCATGGTTTTAGGCCCCAAATATGGGAGGTCACTTGGCTTTTGTTTTCTTTTGTGGGACCCGTAGATGCAATTTGCAGTTTTTCCGATCGAGCTGCGCAAAGGAGGCGCCGACGAGATTTTCCGTAATATTTAGGAATTGATTAAGTAATAAGTTTAATGACTCATTTTAATTAATAAGTTTTTAAATCTTAGTGGTCTGGTGACATTTTCTTCCTTGAGAATTTCGGGGACGAAATTCTTTTAAGGGGAGCGAATGTAACAATCCGAAATTTTGGTCATTGAATTTTTAATATTTAATTAATTTAAAATATTTAAATATTTTTAATTTTGGAATTTAATAACTTGGATTCAAATATAGTGATCATTTAAATATTTGAATTTGTGAATTAAATATTAATTAAATAGATTTAATAATTTTATTTAACTCCTTTTAATTGATAAATAATAATGGTAAATTCATTTTGTAAATTCATTTACAATAATAAATGGGTCGAATAAATAATAAGATAATATGTGTATTTTAATGTTTGATTTGTGATAGTCGCATTTTGGTTCACGATCATATTTTTATTTCGGTCATTTGCTGTTCATACACAAATGAGATATTGTAGAGCAAGGTACCATAAACATTTCATTTAATAACCATTGTAAAATCAAATCAAAATTCAAATTTTATTGACGATTTGATGGCGTGGACATGACTCGAGAAATTTTTTTGTAATGGAAAAAGTAAACACCATCATTATTTTATTTTAATCTTATTGTAAATATCAAATAAATTCAACACCTTTTATTCACTTGGTAACCTTTTCCTCCTCTCTGTCATTTTCGTTCATCATTTCACAGTGAAACAAAAGCAAATACTAGTCGAACAATTCAAAGTTCCAAATCAAAAAATTTCAGCTACTGAAAATCCCCAAATAATATCCATTAAATTATTATGGATCTGATCTTTAATCTCGTATGGGTTTCATAGCGTGCGTTCATGATTTGGGGATACTCGACAGCCTAGGCCAAGCTAGGGTTTTAGTTTGGTCAAGTTATAGGCGATTTTGGGCATCACCGAGGCTTGTAGCGTGTTCACGGCGTGTTAGTGACTTGGTGGTCATGTTTTGGAGTGGAGCGGCGCTATTTTGATGATCGTGACCTATCATGATTTCTACAGTAGAGGCAAAGTCGTCTTTGGCTTGGAGGGTGCGGATGACTTGATTTGTGCACCGTTAGAGTTGACCCACATTGTGAAATTGATTGGCGAAAGGAGTTCGATCTCGGGTGGCCATTTTGGGGTGTATTATCGATACAACACGGTGCACGTTGGTGTACATGAATATGTGCAGGCAAAGAGGGTTATTGAAGAGGGAAGACAGATTAAGTTTGTATTTAAGGGTAATTAAGGAATTGGTTTGAGTTAATTTATTATTTAATTAGTCCGATAACTTACAAAATCAAAATCTTGCCAATATGGTCAGATTCGAGAGCGGTCAATTGCGTTGGACTCATAGGAACATTAGCTACGTGATGGAATTGGTTTGGTCGAGTTTGGAGCTTGTAGAATTTTGTACAAAAATCGAATGCCCTTTCGATTTTAGTTCGAACCGGAACACTTCGGCAATAACTGGAATTTCTGTGAGTTTACTTAACTTTAAATTACCTATATAATATCTACGATGCTATAAATTTATTGTTGAATGCTTCGTTGATAGTTTAGACGTTGTTGTTGTTGTTGTTTGATTGCTTGCTTGGTTGAAACTCCCCCTTTGGAAAATGGTTGACATATTAACTTAATTGTTGTGAACCCATATGATTATATATTATCCGTAACCATTGTTTTGCGGGGAATATTTATCGAGAGACCCTAAGGGTTTCCTCACCAATAATTGTTATTTATTTCCTTATGCGGCTTATATTAGTGTTTAGTTGTAATTAATCGTGATATTCTATTTAAATTGTTTAAGTGTCGTTATAGCAATTTTCGCTATAACGTAAATTATGTAATATCATCTCCTAAACCCTTCGGTATGTGTTAGCTTGTATTTTCATAAAATAGATATTTAAATTCATTGATTATTTGATTAATGATATTTAAATTAATTAATCATTTTAATTAATGATGTCTAAAGTTAATCAAATCATTTTAACTAATAATGTTTGAATTTAATTAATCCATCTATCAATGATAGTTGGATTTAATTGATTATTTTAATTAATGATATTTTAGTTTAATCAATCATTTTAATTAATAATTATTTGAATTAAATAAAATGTTTTAAGTAATGATGTTTTAAGTTAATAAATCAATTTAACTAAAGATGTTTAAATTTAATTAATGATATTTGAAATTAATAAATCATTTTAATTAATGATGTTTGAGTTTAATTAATAAATTTATTAATGATTATTTAAATGTAATAAATCAATTTAATTTAACAATGTTTGAATCTAATTTATCATTTTAATTAATGATATTTGAATTTTGCTAATCATTTTATGTAATGATATTTGAAATTTAAGTACCCATCCTAATTAAGATATTTGAATGTAGTTAATCATTTTAACTAAATGATATTTAATGTTAATTAATTAATTTAACAAAGGCATTTAAGTTAATTAATTGATTTAATAAAAGTGACTAAATTTAATTTAATGAAAGTGTTTTAAAGTGAATTAACTGATTTATTGTTTGAAAGTTAATTTACTGATTAAGTAAAAGAGTTTTAGAAATAATTAACTATTTAAATAAAGATAACTGATCAATTTATTAAAAGAGATTATAGATCCGATTTATTATCTTTCGGGATAATTAATATTGTTTTTGAAATTATTAAAGATCATGAATGTGATTAATGATCTTTCAGGATAATTAATGTTGGTTTAAATTTATAAATGGGATTTTTAATTTTCTTTATTTTGTTATGGGAAAATTAATGTGGTTTTAAAGTTATAAAAAGGTTATATAAATTATCCTTTGGGATGATTAACCTTTGATCTAAAATTTATTAAAGTAATTAAATTGATTTAATATCTTTCAAGATAATAAATATTGTTTTAAAATTTATATATAATAGTTTATAAGCGAGAAGATCTTTTAAAAAGAAGTGTTTCAAAATAAAGCTAAGTGTAAATTGTTTTGGGTTTATAATAACAATGTTTTGACATTTGTTTTGACCTTGGTTTTAATATATTTAGAAAATAGAATTTTCTCTTTTAAAAAGAATATTTTAAAGAGTGTTTTCAAAGTGTCTTTAAAAGCATTGTGATTGAAAATCAAGCACAAGTGAAAATAACCATCTTATCATTCCTGACAGTTAATTTATCGACTATCGACTTTGATTCTGCTTTCTTCTTTATATTTCGTCACTCTAGGACGATGTGTTGCTCATTTAAGCCTTGTTATCCTTTGTCGAAAATGACTAAACCCAAAGAGCGAGTGGAAGCCAAGCTCCCATTAGAGTATTTTCACATCCACTTTAGATTGAAATCGGTTTTGCGCATTGAGATTTGAAATACTCGGATTCTTGGTAACCGTTGGCGGGGTCTGGCTTGGACATGCCCGAGAGCCATCAGAGTTCTCAAGTATATTCCAGAGGTATACTTTTGGTAATGGGGGTGTACCCTCCTAGTCATTGTTGGAAAAAGTTCTTTTTCCTTTGTTGTTAATACAAATCTTTGAATTGTTTCCTTAATTGCATGGAGAACTGCCTTGTGCTATTCTCTATATTCAATTATTTATGACCATTCTTTCGAGTCTAGAATTTGTTATTATTCATGCCCATTTATTCAGTATGTGATTTGTTTTTACTAGTTCACACCTCTTTTATTTGGATTGTTTCTATTGTTTATTTCATTCTTTCTTGATTGGATTGTTGTTCTGATTTGTTTCCCATCTCTTCATTTATGGATGTTATTCTTGTGAGGTAAAAACTCGTTCCGCATTAGTGGCTTGGTCTCACATAATTTTTGTATTTTTACCATATTACTTGAAATTTTCTCATGCTGGTTTTCCAAACTGACCCGGGCGTTGTTTTATCATAATGATTGGATCATACCGAGTTTTTCCCAGGTTGGCTTTAGTGATATGGAGTTATTAGA
The DNA here is from genome assembly GCA_030737815.1 of Allium fistulosum. NCBI lineage: Eukaryota > Viridiplantae > Streptophyta > Magnoliopsida > Asparagales > Amaryllidaceae > Allium > Allium fistulosum. The sequence continues at coordinate 913,922,530 of CM060906.1, forward strand.
GAAGGGCTGGAGTTTCACCTATCATAGTATTTTGTTTCAGCTATTTTATATTGTATACTTATCAGCAGTTTGTAAGGTTAGGATTTCATAACTGTCCAGCTGATAAGGTTTGTTTTTAACTCTTATGTACTATGTATTTTGGAGTAACAACTTTTACTATCTTTGTTATATTATATGTTATCGAATCCGCTGTGAGATTCTGATTTCACTGTTCTCTGTTCTTTTCTTTTTGTTCTACCCGTAACAATGCGCCTTGCCGGCGATTGGTTGTTTGGCATTTGAATATCGTGGATGTATTCAGTGTCGACTTTCGGTGGTCGAAATAGCAGGTCGTTACAATTTGGTTCATGGTTAAACATCATAAATGAACAAATAAATTGAAATTGAACCAGATTGAGTCTTGTCCTTTGTAACACCTTGAATTTTTAAATCGTCTCCTATATCGCTTGAATCGTCACCCGATCTTGCTAGATTCAAATGAACCACATGATATTCTTTTGTCTGATGTTTTTCTTTCCAATTTTTTGAGAAAAAAATTCAGCCGTAGAAATGAATGGATGTGGCAGCCATAGATGTATAAGTAGGAAGAAAAAGAGTTAAAATAGGAATTAAATAAGAGAATTTTGCTTTAAGGAGAGAATAAAAATATTTTCCATTCTCTTTTTAAAACTTCCTCTTTTAATTCCTTATTTAATTCTAAATTAGATCTCGTCAAAATCCCTTCATCTCTTTTATATGGCCGGCCATATCTTTCCATCATATGGATCGATATTTTTAAAAGCCCATTCAGTAATTAACTATGTTTAAACCTAGTTTAAATATATACCGGCACCATATATCGATAAGTGTATATGTATCTTCTACATACACACCAAATAATTATTAACAACACCCTAAAACATTAAATAAATTAATAACTAATATTTCTTAAATATTAGTTAATCGAATTGATTTATAACACTTTGTAAACTAATTAAATTATGTAATTTTGCAGAGTATTCATAAATGCTGTTGTGTTACTCAGAGGTGTGAATTCAATCAGCAAAAAATATTGAACGTCTCAAATACTAACGTTCATACATCATCTTAGCTAGTGGTTTGATATTTTAGCTGAATTCATCGCTTAAAGATCTTTTCCATCAAAATCGTATTTTATTTATCTTAAGCGATACAATTAGTGATAATAACTTACACATGTTCTCTTCTCCAACAATGTATCACACTAGGATGTATAGAGTTAGGTTTTGGTCAAATATCCAACATTATCCACATTCAAATCGATCAATCCATTAACAAAGTCCTTAGTAGAATAATAACATTTATCAGTAACCATTCTACCATGGTCAAATTTTTTGGTTTTGAGTTGACTATGGTTGATCATGATGCTAATTTCATACAATAGAGGAGACAAATATCCTATTGAATAGTGCTTCACTTCCAATGCGTCAACTCAGACCCAACTATAGTCATTCGACGGACATCATGCCTTGATTTAGCTATATAAACATGGAGTGTCCTCATTGAAATTTAATGGTATTCTCAAGTCGATAGAACTATGTAATATTGCCATTTTGAGATTTTCCATTTGACTTAGTTATTAACAACAAGAAACTTTAGATGAGTCATTCCATAGTTATCCAATAACTACAAGTATGTAACTGCTTGGTGCCCTCAGCAACCATGAGTAATACATTACCCAACATCTAAAGAGTGTTTCATACTCTGGACTCAATAGATGTACCGATATTCTTTTTCAAAACATCTTGACTAGGAATATTTAAAATAAAATATTATTTTACTTCTATGATTTTATTATTAATATACTACAAATTAATTACTTACTTAATTATACCACAATATAAAAAAAGTATATAATAGAAATCAAACACCTTTATTGGGAACAAGACTTATTACAAAGTTAGATAATTTACAATAAATTACATAATTGTCAATAAATTACATAATTGCCCCTATAGCATACCCCTAGTTCTTTTAATCTCTCACTTGCACTTGAGACCAATTATAGATTATCGATCCCATTCCTTCAATCGGTTTACTAAGAACTGATTGAGTTAGTCCCTTCATGAACAGGTCTACTATGTTACCCTTACTATCTATTGTCAGGTATTTGAACTAACCGACATCTCAATGGAGCTAGACTTCAAGATGATGGAGAAATGGATCATGTAAGAACTATAAAATGGAGGAATCATGAGAAACTTGGATATGTATGGGAGAAGCCAAACCAATTAGTACCTAACGGTTTTGAGAGATCGATATCTGTCGGTCTTAAGCCAAAGGGGGACCCACTCTAGCCTATGAATTTTAAAGAAAAAGATAAGTTTTGGAGAAGAAAAACCATTCAATACTGAAAGATCCTAGAAGGAAAATTGTATCACAACATAAAAAGCATAAAGACTTAAGCAAATACGAAGAAAATGCTAAGAAGTAAACAAGTGAAACCTTTCGGCACCAATCAAAACCGATCGATACCAAACGGTTTGATTATTGAGATATGTTAATTTTGACAATTTTACATTGCTATGTACTCGGATCTAGATGATTACTCATTCAAACTTGTCCCGCTGACCATAGAGAGGGAGCATAAAAATAAATAAAAGATCTTTAGCATCTTAATATGGAGGGTCTCCACTTAGATTTTTGCACCAAATTGCTACCATTTTTTAAATCAATTTATTTCTAAATTTGAAATCATTATAAAGTTTGTTGTAAATGCAAAAGTAATCCAAAATAAAATGCATAATGGACGTAGGTTTAAGCTTTTAGCCGGACCACTCTAAAACCTTATGTGTCCTTGCCTCTAGCCTTAATTCTTAATCTTGTAGTTTTCATCTTTGATATCCTGGGAGTATTTGCCTATGTTTTGAGTAAAAAAATTTGGTGCTTTCACTAAGAGTGAATTTCTCAGAAATTGATCTGCTTTTACTTTGAATTTGAAAGAATCTAAAATTAAGACCTAGAAGTTTATGGCTCCAAGGAAGGAAAAACCTACCAGATCTGGAGCTATAACTGAAGGGGATAATGAAGTTCCCAGCATAATGAAGAAAAACTATTAGTTGATGGTTTAGCCAAGATCTTCATCTTGGCAGGAGGTTGTGAAAAAGCTGAGATAGAGCGAATGATGCTGGAGATGAACTTGAAGATGCTATAGCAGCAACAAGTTCACATGGTTTGGTGTCAAAGTGCAAGAGCAGTTAGCTGCATTAGCTCATCCCCTGCAGCAACATGGATCTCATAGGTGAAAGAAGAGTAGAGGGATTCGACATCTTCTGATTATAATGATGAGACCTCGTCTTCATTAGAGAGGAACATAAGACCCGACCAAAGGCCAACATAGAAAAGGGCTAGGAAAATGCAAAAGAGAGTTGTGACAGATGGAGCCATTCAACCAGTCTAAAACCGGTTGGCACCGGTTGGTCGATACCTACCAGTGAGCAGAGTGACTCCATCTATCAAATAGAGAGGATAACTTGCAACATGTTTATGCAAGAGAAGGGCAAGCTACTGGTCCTCAACCTGGTGGAATTGAACTTATGTTAGCGAGCTGACTAGGAGTGGATGAAGTCCAGCGAGGCATCAACAAAGGTCAAGATGAATGGTCTCTCTAGAGATAGGAGAACCTAAACGTCGTAGAACCAACCGAGATGGTTTGTCGGGCCAAACACTTGGGAAATTTCATGATGATCATCATCCATGGGACATGGCAGTGAAGAGTGCATTGTTGATATGATAAAGAGAATGATAAGTAAAAAAATCAATAGCGATAGGATGATGAGTGGGGTTCATCGGCAAGTCGAACCCCGTTCACTAAAGATATTCTTAAGCCAAGGTATGCTAAGAACTTTCTGATGTTGATCACACCAAGTTACAATAGCACGACCGATCCTAGACAACATCTATTGAAGAATGGAGGGCTCATGGACAATGCTTGTGCGACAGATGCTATGGGATGTAGATGGTTTTCAATTTTTCTAGATTATTTGACAACGATGTGGTTCAGTTAGAAGCGTTGCTTAAGCCCTACAGTAACATGGATCTTGTAGGTGAAAGAAGAGTAGAAGGGATTCATCATCTTCTAATTCCAATAAAGAGAGCTCATCTTCATCAAAGTGGAATAGAAGACCTGACCAAAGACCAATGCAGAAAGGGGCTGGGGAAATGTAGAAAAGAGTTGTGAGAGATGGAACCATTCAACCAGCGTCAAAATCGATAAGCACCAATCGTTCAAAACTGGTTGGTACCAACAATTCGGTTGTGCAACTCCATTTATCAAATAGCAAGGATAACACGCAACTTGTTGATGCAAGAGAAGGGCAAGCTATTGTTCCTTGGGCTGGTGGCATTGACGCTAATGGTACTAAGCTAATTAATAGGGGACAAAATCCAACAAGGCATCAACAAGATCAAGACTAATGGTTTCTCTAAAAATAGGATGCTATGTAGTTAAGCCCCGAAAAATCCATGCTATAGCACATAGTACTCTTCAACCTCTACGTTATTTCAATTTTTCGCTATTAAATAGTAGATCCACTTTAAGCCCCGCTATTTTTCATTATACCTGCTAAATCAAGGTTTTTTAGCATCCACTTTAGAAACATTAATATACAAAAGGTTGATTGACTAGTTCTCTTTTAAATTAAATCAATAGAGTTTGGGTAAAGACCTAATTTTGAGGCATAAGTGCTCAATATAAGTTAGAAATACATTGTAGTCAACGAATCTAGTCTACATAAATCATGATATTCTCTAGTTTTGTTATATAAGATTAAACAATATTTCTTTTTCTCCACAAATGATGTGAGAATGAGACTAACTTAACTTCAGCTATTTAGTTTTATATCTAGTAAAGCTTTTTGCACCTCTGCTATTTTCCACTATATCCTCGATTTATCTCCGCCATAAATTTTTACACCTCCACCGCTATAAATCGTTAAGCGCTTTAACTGCACAGCCTAGACATCATAAAATAATTGAAACATTTGTCAAGTCAAACAGTTGGGGAATTTCATGATGATCATCATCTAGTGGGCCAAGGTAGTGAGAGTGCATTGTTGATATGATAAAGAGACCAATGACTCAAAATCAACTACAATAGGTTAAAGAGTGGGGTTCATCAACAAGTCAGACCCTGTTCATCGAAGATATTCCTAAAGCTAGGTATCATTAGAACTTTGTGATGCCGACCATGCCAGGCTATAATGGCATGATTGATCCTAGATAGCATCCGTTGAAGTATGGATGGCACATGAATAGTGCCCATGCGACAGATGTTGTTAAATGCATATGTTTTCCAACTTTTCTTGAATGCTTGACAATGATGCAGTTCAATTGGCTTAAGCTAAAATCAATATCATCATATGATTAGTCTGCAAAATGATTTATGGAGAACCATCAAGTACATAATGTTTAGCTAAAGGATGTCTTGTCATTTTCAAATTTGTACTGGAGGTCCGGAGAGACATTAAAAGGTTTTTTGAAGAGATTTAATATTTTCATGATGGAAGTGAGTAACTCTAAAGAGGAGATAACATTGGTGGCACATACAAATGGGATTCACCCTTAGATTGAATTTGGTAGACAGCTTAAGAAGTAAGAGCCAACTTGTTTGAAAGAGTTTTACCAGAAGGCATCCCGTTTTTGCATTTGGAAGAGGCATATCCGGTGGTAGGATTGGATATTGGCGATCAGGAAGGACTGTGCAATGAGATTCGAAGCAGCATAGCTGTCAAGTAAGGTAATGGTTGTGTTGGAAATGGTATAGTTAATGTTGAAAACAACAATAAAAAGCGAAAAAATCAGAACGCTAATGGGAAAGAGCAAGATAAGCAGTAGCATTCAAGATTTGTCCGTGATGGGAATTATGTAGAGCTGGAGGACTCTATTGAAAACATGTACCTTGCTTCGCAAGGTATAGAGTGTTACAAGAAGACTCCTTTAGGGAAGGCTCTTAAAGAGGAGAAATGCTATATAAAGTATTGTCACTTTTATGAAATTCATGGGCATAATACAAATGAATGTAGGCATTTGAAGTATGTCATAGAAGATATTTTTCGCAAGAAAAAGCTACAAGAATATGCAAGGAACCTGCAAGGGGTGGGTCAGTTAATAACCAACTCCAAAGACAATTGACATAGGGAAACCAGGCTGGTCCACGTGGAGAAGGACCGAGCCAACCAAGTAGGGGTATTGTTATTAATACGATATCTAGCGAAGTTAGAATGAAATGGAGCACTATGGTAGTTCCTTAAGGCACATGCCATGGGAGATGTGTTACGTCATAGAAAAGGATGTCCAACAATTTAAGAAAAGAGTTGATGATACTATTTTCAGAAATAGAGCTGATAATGGGGTCGAAGTGCTAACATTTGACCCAATGGTGATTATGATCATGATAGAGCCAGCTATAGTGTACCAAGTCCTTATTAATTGAGGGAGCTCAATGAATGTTCTAATCAAACAAACTATTGATAAGATGAGACCTGATAAGAAAAATCTACAACCATATAAGTCTTGCATCCAAATATTTATTGGAGAAACCAAGGATCTGATCAGTTGCAAAAAATTGTCTATAGAGTTAGGGAAAGGAAATCGCTAGGTGGTGCAGATATAAAATTTTATAGTGGTAGGTAGATTCTCCGCATATAATGCTTTTGGGCCGACCGGTTATTTTTGGATCGTACTTTCTTCGTAGTGCTTGATGATGAAGTTTCCAATGGATGGGTAAAGGCGATTCATGGAGATCGGATAGTATACGTGAATGTTATGTTGTTGAGTTCAAAGAAGCGAAGCGACAAAAGAATAGAAAGGATACATAAAAGCCTTTTTGCATCAAATTTGCAGATGCATAGCAGCCGCCGCCCAAGGGGCAAAAGGGCACAAGTGGAGCTGATGAATGAGGTCTCGATAGATGATAACGATCCTTCAAAGGTTCTCACATCTCAACTCATCTTGGAAATGAAAAATGAGTTGGTAGGGTTTCTCCAAGCAATCACGAACGTTTTTTCATGGACACATTCCGATAGACGATGTAAAATGTTGCCGAAAGTTGCATGTAATGCACTAAATGGGAACCCAAATTGCCCTCTAGTGAAATTGAAATGGCATTGTAATGAACCAGTGCGATCTGCTGCATTGAAAGAAGAAGTGGATAAGCTGAAGGCAAATGGCTTCATCCGTGATGCCTTATACCCAGAGGGGGTTTCAAATCCAGTACTAGTCAAGAAGGTGAATGGGAAGTGGCAGGCATATGTTGATTATTTTGACTGGAATAAAGCATGCTCGAAGGACCGTTTTACTTTACCATGAATAGACCATCTAGTGGATGGAACTTTCGTACATGAATTATTGTCAAGAGCACACAAGTTTTAGCACAGATTTAGCGCTATATTTCTACAAAGCCATGCCATTCATTCTGAAGAATATTGGAGCTACTTACCATGTTTGGCCAATAGAATGTTTAAAGAACAGATCATATAAACAATAGATGTCTATGTGGATAATATGCTCATGAAATCATGACAATCAGAGATGTTTGATGTACTTTAAAAGTATGGAATGAAATTGAATTCACCGAAATGTTTGGAGTTGCATCAGACAAGTTTTTGGGTTTCATTGTAAACTCAAGGGGGTGTTGAAGCGAACCCATAATAGGTTGAAGCATTAAGACAGGTTAATGTACCAAAGATTAGGAGGGAAATGCTGAGTTGGAATGGTAAAGTTGCCACTTTGACTCGGTTCATCTCAAAGGCGACCGATAGTGCCCTACCATTGGGAGGAAAGTTCCAGTGGATGAGGAAATGTGAAGTAGCTGTTAGAGTCCATTGGAACACCTCAGGAAACCACCAATATTGTCCAAACCCTTAGAAGAGAGGATCTATACATTTACCTAATGGTATAGACTCATGCATTGTGCAACCATGGTACATGAGGAGTACAAGATCCAAAGGCCAGTTTGCTACATTAGCAAACAGTTCATTGCAGTGGAAAGAACTATCTAAAGCTAGAGAAATTGGCATACTATTTGTTGATTGCATCAAAGAAGTTGAGACCATACTTCTAGTGTAACTCGATAAAGATGTTGACTAACCAACCACTTAAGCAAGTACTATGTCATTTGGAGACTTCAGATTGATAAAGAGGAACATCAAGATGAGTTAGTATGATATTGCTTAGTATCCTAGAATGGTAATAAGAGCAGAGACATTAATGATTTCTTTGCTGAATTCACCATCCGGGATATTGAAATGAAAGAAGAGTTGGTTAAAATTTCTCAGTGGAAGTTATATGTGGATGGAGCATCCAATGACCATGATTCTAGGGTAGGGGTGGTTCTCGTAACCCCGAAAGGTTTATGGGTATGTTTTTCTTTGACGTTAGAGTTTCAAGCGATAAAAAATGAGGCTAAGCATGAAGCATTAATTGCGGGACTCAATATAGCGAAAGAGTTAGGAGTCAAGACACTTCATATCTTCAGTAACTCTCAATTGATAGTTTTCCAAGTAAAAATGGAATTTTATACCAAGGGTGTAATACTCGCTCCATACCTGTCAGAAGCATTGGAACTGCCAAACGATATATAACACTACACGATCATGCACATCCCTAGAGAAGAAAATACAAACATTGACTCATTAGCCAAGTTAGCAAGTTTTAGAGATACACAACTTTTGGCAATCCTACCAATAGAAGTCTTGATGACTCCAAGTATTGACAAGATGGATGTCAATTGGATCTTAGAGATCAAGGATGAGAAGCGGTCGTGGATGTGTAATGACTTGCTATTTCGAACCATTTGCATCCACACATGTCAGAATTGAATTGCTAAAAACAATAGATTGTTAATTCTATATTTGGCAAAACTCAGCATATACAGTAAATAAAATCAATCACAGAATCACAAACACAGAGTAATATAACAACAGCAGAACAGATAAATAGTAGTTAATGAAGCTACTATATAAACATCAGAGTTAAAACAAAATACAACAGAAATCTCGAATACATAGAATTCTCAATACATAGTCAAATGACAAAATCCGAATATAACACTGGAGTCAATTGAATAACTGAAAGCTAAATAGATATAGATGGATCCCCAAGCGAAGCTCCAAACTCCAAAGGTGAGTCTCAAATGCTGTGACACTCAGTCTGACCTGAGCGTAAAGAAAAACACAAAACACTCGAGTCAGGATTAACATTCTTATATTAATAAATTCAACTCAAGTGAAATGTCAACTGAAATACAAGAAACTTAAAGGATAGTTGGGATTTCCATCGTCTAAGGATCTGTGGAACTATTTGCTATGTAATAATATACGCTATTATATTATGTCTAAAGTAAAGCAAACTATTAAAATAGCGTTAAGGCGTTACCCATATCCCCTTTAACACATTTTATATATTCCCGTAGTCTATACAATGTCGTACGCTCCACCAAACCGGTGGTTTACCCAGAGGACACCACATAGGTATGGTACAAAACAAACTCGTAAAAGGCGTGATAGGACATGCGACAAGGCACTCAAGGCAATGCCAGGGTAGATATACCGTTTGCGGATCGGGACTGGTGGTAACGCATAGCAGCTACTACCGCCCACCTCGTGACACACTCCCGAATCAAAGGTGCACCCAATCAAATCACAAAAGCAATAGAATGGTATCGAATAAATGTGTCCGATAGGAGGAATGACCTCACTTAGCCCGGCCTGGCTCCTGTTTTAGCCACATCAAGCTGAATCACGGGAGTCAGGGCTACGTAAATACCATATAGAATCGTCACCAAACCATCCTACTTCGTTCTGGAATCTTCACCACACACACAATTGTTAAAGTGGTTTTCAGTATTGGCAGAGAGTATGACAATATCCGATCCCGGTCTCTTTAACAACCAAACGCTTATTTCACACCGTGGTCATTTATTTCAAAGAATTCATACTTCATATCAATATATCATATTCATTTCAAAACCATATCAATTAGATATCATTATTCACTTTAAATAATATTCATTTCCAGAATCATAACACTTTCAAAATTATAACCCTTTCGAAATCATAACACTTTAGAATTCATAAAACTTTTGAAATCATAACACTTTGGAAATCATAAAACTTTTGAAATCATAGCACTTTTGAAATCATAGCACTTTCGTAATCATAACAGTTCCAACTTAAATAGTTTAGATATTGAAAATAGTATATATATTAAAATAGTTATAAATTAAAATAGTTTATATATTAAAATAATTTATATATTAAATAGTTGTAAATTAAAAATAGTTTATATATATTAAAAATACTTTATATAATAAAAATAGTTTCCTGCAATTTCGCAAGCCAATTCAATCATCTTAAATTCCAAAATTCAATTTAAATCAATTCCAGTTTAACCATTTCAATTTAAAGGTCACAGATTCAATTCAATTTCTAAATAAACTATTTCAATTTTTATCGATTTCAAATCTTGGTTTTGAACTACCACATCAATTCCAGTAAGGTTCAAGTTTAAATATTCAACATTTACAATATAAATTTCATTTATATTTCAACATTTAACTTAAATTTTATTCAAATTGGAAAGTATTCACTTAATCATTTTAATAACAATTATTTAAAATCCCAATTTATAAATTTATATCAATATTAAATATTCAATCTCAATTTTTATTCAAAATTGAGAACATTCATTTAATCACCTTTTTATCAAATTAAGTTATAAATCAAAATTTTCAAAGTCTCAAAATCAATAAGTTCAAATAAATTCTTATTTAAATCCAATTATTAACCAATTTAAATTCTATGTCCACATTAATTTATCTTTCCAACCTTTATTAAAGTTAAAAAATCTATCTTTAAAATATTAATATAAATTTTTAAATAAATTTTTAAGCATATATATGTATACTAATTAAATTAAATTTTATTTAAATAAATTATATCAAATTAAATCTTATTGATAAATCTATTTTAAATCTTATTTTATATATTTAAAAATAATAAATTTATAAGTAAAACCTTAAAATTTATATTTTCAAAACCAACTAAAAATTTTCAAACATATAATTTAAAATTCTAATTTTACAAAATGAAATATCTTTATATTATATTTAAAATCAATATTTAATAAATTCCTTCCAAAACTTTGGAAATCATTTCAAAATATAGATCAACGGTGTCTGTATATAATTTTCTTTCCTATAGTCAAGTGATACAGATATTTATCATTTCAATCCGCAATTTAAATATCTACAGGTATATATTATTTCAACCCGCAATCCCAAAATTCAAAATCAATGAAAATCGCTTGGGTTTATCATTTCAACCCATAACGATTTTCCCTTAATATATAATGTCGTTCAGGTATGTATCATTTCAACCCATAGGGAATTCTAAATTAATAGGAACTTGCAGAGTGAGAACAAATATGATAATAACATATCAACAACAGGCATATATCATCAGTAACAAATTTAATTATAACAGATTATGGTGTCAAATGTCACATGTGAATAATTACAGATAATGGCATATCATATATAACAATTAAATAATTAACAGTTCAAATTTTAACAGCATATTTCAATTGTCGTTTCAAGTGAAATCAAATCTACTAAATATAAGAATTTTAATCGTGGGTGATTGCTCACCTTTCGAGGCTAGAGAAACTAGACACACGACGAGCTACGAATTAAATCACGAACTCGACCATCGACTAATTCAAATGACAAATCTCAAAGCAAAGCAAGGTGAACACGGATTCGATGAACAAGACTGATAATAAGGAATCGATGAAACAAATTAGAATCAACTTGATATAATTGAAACAAAGCGTATTGAATTATTTAAATATTTAAATTTTGGATTAAATGTTATTAAAGTGATTTAATAACCATGTTAACCCCCTTTTAAATCATAACTAATGACGGTAAACTTGTTTTGGAAAAATGTTTACAAAATTAATTACTTTGAAGAAATATTGATAAAGTGACCGAAAATCGTTTTATCGATAAACAGCTTTTTACTCGTCGGAAGTTGTTCGAACTTTTTTGCATACACTTAATTGCTTAGGAAATCATTAAAATAAAATAAAAATATTTTACCATTTATGGAAACAAACTTTTTGATGATGTCATGGGTGTTTCCATAGAAGATATTTTGAAAATGAGCGTTTAAGGAAAGTCTTAAGTGTTAAGAAATGAAAATGAGGTGTAAAGGTAACGTGTGAGAGGGACTCTCCTTTGTGGCCTTTAATGGAAGGTAGAAGATGTTAATGACCTCTTGTAAAAACCTATAAATACACCATTAAGGGTTTCATAATTTACATAAGCTTGAAATGTAATAAAGACTTGAAAATGGTGGAAGTGGATTAGCACTAATCCACTTTATTCTTCACAAACTTTCTCTAATTTTCTCAAATCTTCTCCAAACTCCACCAATATTTCACTAATACCTTAAAACACCTTAGGAAGCTTCGATCTGAAGTTAAGATGGAAGAAAACTGAAGGAGAAGGGGGATCTTCGATGGGCCATGAGCAATGGAAGAGGAGGGGAGGTGTTGCCTTGGTTTGGAAGTGCTAAAGGTCGGATCTTTAGGAGTTTGGTGATGGTGGGAAGCATTCTTGAGTTTGGTTGCAACGATTCGCCTTTTTGACCCTTAGAAGTCAACATTAATACATCTAAGGTATTTACGTGCTGAAAAACCAAGTGCCGGAAATGCAGATGGTCAGGGGAAAGAAGAAGAAAGAAGAAATTAAACAACACCGAATCTCATATTGCAACGGATAATCTAAAATATAAAAATGATCTTTACAAAAGAAAACTTTTATATACATACATCCATTTGAGTACTAGCCTATCATCTACCTACACAGTTATAACACCTATTGTAACATCTGAGATATTTCGACCCTCGAAAATTGACACTAATACATCCTTGGTATTCACGTGCCGCAAATCCAAGTGCCGAAAAGCCCGATTGTTAGGGAAAAGAAAATAAAGACAGGACATAATCTCATACGAATGGAATAACTTATATTATTTCAACAATAATCTTTACAACGACAAAATTTGGATACAATATTAGAGTCTAACCTCGATTCAGCCTGGACAGTTATAAATCTTTGACCTTACAATCGTTGAAAAATAAAAAATGCAATAGATGCAGCGGATAATAGAATTTACGTCCGTACATAGATAAAAATCTCCAGCTCTCCTCTGAAAACTCCAAGCATCTTCAACTAAACCTGAAACTACTCGAATCTGAACCGAGTATTAAAAATACTCAGATCAGGCTTGGTAAACCAGCGTGAGAAATTCAAACCATAAACATATGACAGAGTCATAGATGGGCACAAAACAAAACCTTTGAAAAGAATAGTATCTTGTAATACCACATCCACACATAAATACGGATGGTGTTTTATCTTACGATAAGCAAAATACTTTATACTTTTAAAAAACTTGATATTATAATTAATGACTTTGGTTTGAGAACACTTTTCAATTAAATATTCAGAATATGTATCAATACTCGGACAAAGTCAAACGATAATATGATACCAAAGGGGTAGCTGAAATGTTTGTAAGGCACTACAGCTATTTTGGGAATACAATCAAAATCGTAAAGCTCGTATTGGAATTGGATTTCCAACATGATAGGGAACTGGTGACATTTTCATTCAATTCACGCATAGCAACCATAATTCCCTCGGAAGCCTTATCGCTTTTCTCAAGCTAGCTACTTGGAACTACACTTGCTACACTACCAATATCCGGTAGCCTTGTCACTTTTCACAAGCTAGCTACTATATTAAAATAAATGGGGTAATAAATGCCTTGAGGAACATCTTCCCCTAATGGGTCTAGGTACTGAACGCCACCATACATACATCAACCAATAGCCCGAATGTGTGTTCTTCGGACCACATAGTATCCCAAATCATCCTGGGATGTGAGGCTCGACAGGCTATGCTCATACTTTCCATAAAGCCACGTTTTGCTTTTCACAAAGCTACATTTTGCCTTGATCATCACAGGTTCCACTTTGAATGTCACATTGCCATTCCATAATCACACAACTGATTTCTACAAACATATAACTTTTGAGCTTGTACTTTTAAGAAAAGGGTGTTAAGCAAAGAGAAGTTGCCTTCTCCGCCACCAAGCAGATAATACGTTGATAGAGATTAATTTATATGATCAGAAATGCATTGCCATACATTGGACCATACAAGTTCATTCTAGGATTGAACGAAACTGAAGGCACTCATCCTACTACCGTTAGTAGTGAGTGGTCCTAGCAACCCAAAGATTTCAAAACACGATAGGACCACTGCTATAATAAATATCTCTATATTAGGAGCGATCCAGAGAATGTCAACAAGCAGTCCTTTCGCTATGAAGATCTTCGCTCTTTAATACAACGAAGATTTCAGAATGCAGACATCACTGCCATATAAATATAATATGGGGTAAACCCCTGGGACTCGTGACAACAATCACCACATTCTAAAGACCTCCGATCTTTAATAATCATCATCATCAACATGTCTTCACTTCCGAACGTACACATTGGTTCGAAGTGGTTTTTGGATAGGAGTTACCAAAATCCAACCCCGGATCCTCTGAACCAATCATCGATTAAAATGATTTTAAGTTCACATGTGATTATCAATCATCATTAAATTTAATTCATTTTTTATTTATTCATAAATATCTTAGGGAGAAGTATTATTTTAAATTATTCCATTTATCTTCTTAATAGTATATGGAATCATTAAGCCTCATTTATCAAATCATTTGGTTAATTATACCCTTTTGAATCTTGGAATAATTCCAATTTATTTCATCCTTTACTTAGGAAAATAGTTCCAAATCATTTATTTAAAGCTTTACAAAGATTTTCAAATCATAACTTTAACGAGTCAAAAACAATGTTATTTAAGACATAGTTTACTGCAAACCCAAAACAATTAATTTTAAGTATAGGAATTAAATCAATTCCAAATCATTTATTTACATCTCATATTGGAAAACATTATTGAGTAAAAAGGATCATGGGAATTATACTAATTCTACTCAATATCAATTTACGTATTCAACCTTTCATATCCATCGAATAGCAGTGAAATCACCTTTTAAATTCATACAGAAAGTATGGGTTCCCTCCTTGGAATTTAACACAAAGTGTAAGAAGATTATCTCTATGCAATCCAAGTTGTTTAAATTTGGAAAATCCAAAATTTTATACTTAACTCGTTTCCGATATTTCGACCTTATCTGTCCCTTGCCCAAGAGAGGCCAGGTAGCCAAGGCACTACTTGCTCCTGAACATCTCCTTAGTTTATGCACCTCACCCGGGTCTCACGAATAGAAAAATCCAGTCTACTCGTCGGCTTTTAGAGCCAAGATCAAATCACTTGATTTTGACAGCTTTTCTTTAAACCATTTATTTGAACTCTTTTAAATAAATTACAAAACTTCCAAATCATTATTAAAACACTTATTTATTTATTTGAAAACATTTATAAAATATTTGGGAAAGAATACTTAAGTTTAAGTTCATATCTCAAAAGTTATAAAAGTGCTGCAAAAAGTGTTGCGAATAGAATAGTGTTTTCAAAGCTTTTTTGATTAAAATAACTTTTCGATCATTTAGAATTCCATTTTTATAATTCAAGTCTCTTTAAAATTTTTTTAAAGGGTTTATAGAATTTATTCCATATTCTTAAACATTTTAAAAATATATATTTAGAATATTTGCTACTTTAGCCAACGAACTGCCAAAGCGCGATTTTATATAAAACTTGATTTGCTCATGTTTCAAAATCTACTAAACGAAATCTCGAATTTCTTTCTTTGTTAGAAATCAATGAATATAATAGTTTGAAAAATTCTTATCTCGAAGAATTCCGAGCTATATTCCATTCTATATATTCGTTTGACTTTTACGGCAAAATCGCGAACTACCGTTACGCGACGCGTCTATTTTTGACTTAATTTTCAATATTCGTCAAAACTTCTCCAAATGGAATTGTAATGTTTATAAAACATTTATAAACCATTTTCAAAAATCTAAACCAATATTTTCCATATTAAATATCTTTTTCACTTTTAAATCGTTTCATAATATTATATTATTATAATATTCATTTTCAACCTTTTTTATATTTTAAAACCATTAAAAGGCTCAATAAACTCCATACACATATTATATGAATTCATTTTCTATTAATTAACCATTTTTATTATTATTTCTTACAATTTATCACAACCAAGTTTTCAATCATATCAATATCCATATAATCAACCATATAATCAACCAATTTATCAAACATTCATGCAAATCATTAAGAGATTAAATGGTCATATTACCATACTTAAAAATAGTTATACAGAATATTTACCATTTAATAAGCATTGAGTACTCACTATCACAAATGCTCCCTCCTTCCCAAGCTCTAGAAAATTTGGCAGAGCTTCCACGACACTTCGAACTTCCTCGTATCTTCTTGGAATGAAACCGACGACACTTCCTTCTCTTTTTCTTACTCTAGAGCTTCTCTAACTCCTCCTTCTACTTTCTAAATGGCTCGGCATTGGCTAGGAGGACATGAGGTCGAATGCATAAAAGGAGGAGAGGAAGTGATTGCACTTGTTTCTGAAGTGGATTGACATTGATTTCATATGTTTCTATTTTTACATTATTTCCTCATAACTTCTCCATATATTTTCTATGAACAGGAAGCCATTAGAGAGGCTCTTAGAAATCTTAAGAAGAAGGAAGAAGAAGTAGAAGAATTTGTTAGGAATTTATGAGAAGATGGGTGGTATTTATAGGAAAAAAATATGGAAAATATCTAAATGTTCATGGACCAAAATGCCCCTTGCCCAAACCCCTTCTTTCACATCACCATACACGGTACCCCGCGGTCACCTCCTCCATGTGCAAGTGATGATGGTGAGTTGATGTGAGGGTAAATTTTCTTTTTGGTTGCTTAAAGATGAAGAAAGGTGAAAATATCATGATATTTATAAGGTTTATGTATTTATACATGTATAAAGGTATTATGTATATTTATATGGATTTATGTATGTCATAGGGTGTGTATTACTATGTTATATATTTGTTCAAGTCATATAAACAATGTTATACAACTTATATACGTCAAACCGTTACGTATTCTGATTCCGATCCCCGATCATATTTTCACTTATTAGTTAATATACATGTATTTGTAAACAAAGTTTGAAAATAAATTTCTAATTATTTTAATTAATAAAAGTGATATTATTTGAATTATAAAATCATATAAATCAATATTAATAATTATTTACAAAAATTGTTGTTGTACCGATAAAGCGATACATCAATTTTCTTTATATTTTTAAACCGATTATATATAAATTTATAAAACTATTATAATTTATTTATTACCACTTTATAACTATTTAAATGAATTATAATTATTTAAAAAAAATTATTTGAATAATTATAATAATTATTAAATCAGTAAATCTAAATTTAAATTCATAAATCAATTATCAAATATAAGGGCATCATTAAGGATGTCATACATACTTTTAATTTCCAAAAATAAAATAAATAATTTTATGTCATATTCTTGTTCAATTATAAAAATAAGTGTATATATCCAACTCCGTGCGCAACGTTTTACGATTATAGAGCTGTTTATCGATAAAATAGTTTTCGGTCATTTTATCGTTATTTTCCAAAGTATATATTTTTGTAAATATTTATTACCATTACTATTTATTGTTCAAAACATCATAATCTATATTCAAAAATCTTATATTTTAATATTCTAAAAATAAATATAATTTATCAAATTAATAAATTTGCGGGTCGTTATATACTTCCCCCTTATAAGAATTTCTTCCCCGAAATTACACCAAAACAAAACCCAAAGTTATTTGCCCAAAATATTTATTTTTAAACTTACACTCGTATGATGTATACAGATAATCCGATTTGATCTACTATTTGAATCCACAACTGTACTTTTGAACTAGTATTGATCTCCCGATCCTTTATTGCAGACTTTGATCAGCCTTTCCAATTAGACCTTTTAGTTTTCCTTACATAGCTCTCAACTATGATAGAAAACGTAAATATCCAAACACAAATCCTCATCAATGTTCGTCATCAAGAATCGAGTGATAAATCCTTCTTCGAACTGATGCAAACACCTCCAAGTTCCGTACTCGAATCTTAGATCAGAATCGTGCGACGAAGTAACCTATATACATCATACGTATTTAAAAAACCTTTATGAAACTTCTATATTTTTTTAAAGAAAACACTTTATTATTTTTATATATTTATTCACAAAATACTTTTATCCTTTTTCCAAAAGAAACTATTTCAAATAAAAAAGATGATTTACCTCTTATTATTATTTTTCGATAACTTCTCTTATTAAGATTTTATTTCAAAATCCTTTTGAAATTTCTTTGTTAATAACTTCTATTTAGATAACTTTCCCTTTAAATTTTCAAAAGATTAGGATAGGAGTTCATAAAATTCCTTTTTATTAAACATATATCTTTTACACTTTATTCTATAAAAGATACCTTTATAAAATATATTCTTAAATAAGTTTCCTAATTTAAACATTAAACACTTTTAATAAGCCATTTATAATATTCCTTTAAGCTTTTTATTTCTAAATATCTTATTAAATTGATTTGACGGAAGATAGAAGAAGTGCACAGAGAGAATGATCAAAAGAGATTTATTAATTAACATTATATTTACACATTCATTACAAACCCTAGCTTGAACTACAGACCTACAAAATACTACTTACCATCATACAACTATATGGATACTAACACTACCATTCTATCCTTGAGCCCTTTTCTGCGGCAGATGGTACTTTATCCTTGATACCTAAGTCACCCATTATCATCTTTGGATAGTGCTTCATTAAATGTTTCCTTTGGAAGCACCAAATGCAAGTTCGTTTAGGACAATCTTTAGCTTCATGTCTTAGGTTCTTGCATCGGTAGCAACCCATTGTCTTCTTTTTAATCCTCGGTTTCTTCTTTGTTCTAGGACATTTATGTAGAAAATGTCCTCTCTCTTTACACTTGAAACAGACTATATCATCCCGATTTGAATTCTTGTTCTTCTTCTTTTGCTTAATTTCACACATAACTGCATAATGCCCTTCTTTACTGCGTCTTTAACAAAAGATGTCGGCATAAGATCCTAGTTTTAATTTCTCTTCAGCCTCAATTTTTGCAATTACTCTACGTGCCTGCTTTGGAGTCAACCAAAACTCATTACCCGTCATATGAGAAGTCATCCTACCCCTAAGTGATACACCAAAACATCATCAGAAGTTTCATACCATTTTATTTCTTGACTTAAAAACCTTATATCAAAATAACTTAATTCAACTTGTTCGGATTTGAACTTGCCTTAATTGTATAATGGTAAGAAGAATAATTTACCACTTGTTCGATACCATTCGCCCAAGCCAACATATGATGGGCACTTATAAGACTATTCCCATCATCACCAAACAGATGATATTCTTGGAACTTTAAAGGGATAACATCTTATAAATTTTCTAAATCACACTAATATTTATACTTTTGTCTATATAAAATATACTACTTTTAAAACGGTGTGTCGATCCACTTTGTTTAAGTATTTAGGAATCCCTATCGATTATATGGAGCACTTCATGCATCGACTAGAATTCATAAACCACTCAACAAATTAATCGTCACAAAACATTTTTATATCAAATAACAAATACGTGCTCATATATATAATATTCTCAAACTGATTCTAGGGTATCACTAACCCTAAGTCTAATAAGTTACTCATTCTAGGGTATTTCTAACCCTATCTATAATGAGTTTTACCCAACCAAAGCCGAGGTATTCGCTCAACCTAAGCTTTGATACCAAGTGTAATACAAGATTTTTCGACCCTCGAAAATCGACATTAATACATCCTCGGTATTCACGTACCGCAAATCCAAGTGCCGGAAAGCCCGATTGTTAAGGAAAAATAAAATAAAGATAGAACAGAATATCACACAAATGGAATAACATATATTATTTCAACAATAATCTTTATAGCGGAAAAATTTGGATACAATATCAGAGTCTAACCTCGATCCAGCTTGGACAGTTATAAATCTCTGTCCATACAATTGCTGAAAAATAAAAACAAATGCAATAGATGCATCAGATAATAGAATAGGTCCATACGTAGATGAAGATCTCCAACTCTCCTCTGGAAACTCCAAGCGTCTTCAAGTAAACCTGAAACTACTCAGGTCTGAACTGAGTATTAAAAATACTCGGATCAGGCTTGATAAACCAACGTGAGAAACTCAAACCATAAACATATGACGGAGTCATAGATGGGTACTAAACAAAACCTTTGAAAAGAATAGTATCTCGTAAGACCACGTCCACACATAAATACGAACGGTGTTTTACCTTACGATAACCAAATACTTTATACTTTTAAACAACTTGATATTATCATTAATGGCTTTGGTTTGAAAACACTTTTCAATTAAATATTCAAAATATGTATCAATACTCGGACAAAGTCAAACGATAATATGATACCAAAGGGGTAGCTGAAATGTTTGCAACGCATTACAACTATATTGGGAATATAGTCAAAACCGTAAAGCTCTTATTGGAATTGGATTTCCAACATGATAGGGAACTAGTGGTATTTTCATTCAATTCACGCATAGCAACCATAATTCCCTCGGAAGCCTTATCTCTTTTCTGAATCTAGCTACTTAGAACTGCACTTGCTACACTACCAATATCCAGTAGCTTTATCACTTTTCACAAGCTAGCTATTATATTAAAATAAATGGGGCAATAAATGCCTTAAGGAACATCTTCCCCCAACGGGTCTAGGTATTGAACGCCACCATACATACATCAACCAACAGCCCGAATGTGTGTTCTTCAGACCACATGGTATCCCAAATCCTTCCTGGGATGTGAGGCTCGAGAGGCTACGCTCATACTTTCCACAAACCCACGCTTTGCTTTTCACAAAGCCACGTTTTGCTTTGATCATCACAGGTTCCACTTTGAATGCCACATTGCCATTCCATAATCACACAACTGATTTCTACAAACATATAACTCCTGAGCTCATACTTCTCAGGAAAGGGTGTTAAGCTAAGAGAAGTTGCCTTCTCTGCCACCAAGCAGATAATACGTTGATTGAGATTAATTTATATGATCAGAAATGCATTGTCATACATACATCAATACAAGTTCGTTCTAGGATTGAACGAAACCGAAGGCACTCCTTGTAACAACCCGAAATTTAAGCTATAATAATTAATTAATGAATAAATAAAATGATAAAATAACTTTGTGAAATTATCAGAATTGAGCCACGAGAGTTTCACCATTGTGTCCATGGTAATTTTCTGGTCAATTTCCATATATAGAACGTCAGAAACCGAGCTTATATGAGCAAGATACAGAATTAACAAGATAAACGAATATATATATATATATATATATATATATATATATATATATAAAAGGAGGTCGACCTAAAGGTCGACCATCCCAAGGCCTAGGTCGACCTGGCACTATGGGCGGTCGACCTGTAGGTCAACCCGCCTACGTTTGTGAGGCGAAGGAATTTTTCCTTCGTGCTGTGCGATTTTAACACGTCAATTTCATTCTTTTGTTCAATCTGGTCCCTTCCCGCTTCCATCTGATGTCTCCTATTCAGCCTATGACGTGGTTGCATCCTATTCAATTCCCAAATCCAACGGTCTGAGATTCACTCCTATACCTATAGAACCCTTGGCCTAACACTTTTTCTCGTTCTGAGATTTTCTCCAATTGGGTTCACCTTTTCAGGAAGGACCCTAAACGGAATAATTTTCCAAGGAGGAAATCATTTTAAATTAAATTATTTTACAACCCCAAGTGGATCCGAGAAGACCTAAAGGGAAGAGCTTAGGACCATAAGTGAGTGATTGTAATTATTTTAAATTTCTTTAAGTAATTTAAAATAATAGGGTTTTCAATAGTTGTAGTTTTACTACAATTTTTGGAATAACCTTTTTAGTAGTTTATTTACAGTTTTTAGAATCATTTTCAGCCTATTTCTTTCTAGCAATTCTTTTCAGTTAATTTTAGCTTATTTCTGTTAATTATGGCATTTCCATTTATTTACAGTTTATTTACAGTATTTTAGTCTATTTACTGTTATTTATGCATTATTTACATCTTCTTCCTACGCTTTGGATTTTCTTCTATTTTCAGTTTTCTTTTATTTCTCCTTCTTCTTCGCATATGGATTAGAATATATTAAACACGAATATGGATGAAAATTATAAGAATACTGAAATAATGGAAGATATGATGTAAATTATAAAGACTATGATAAAAATGGAATTAAGACTGAAATTGAGCCAAATTATGATATTAATGTTAGAATTGGACTAATTAAAGATAATTGGCCTAGTTATAACTTAGAATTATATCTAAAAAGAGTATAAGATGAAAGGAGCTTATTTTTACACTTAGACCTTTGGTTAAGTAATAAGCATGATTATAATGGAGGTTATAATAAGAAATAGAACAAAAGGAGGCTTATTTTAAGACTTAGGATAAATTAATAAGCAAAGATAGTGAAGATAAATAATAAAGGCTTATTTAAATAATTTATCTAAGTTAATAAGCAAAGATGAAAGTAGGACCTATACCAAAAATCATTCCCAATTAGACAAAATGGTGGTCTCACATTAGCCTGAAGTGAGATGAGGGCACGCTTATGCTAATAATGGTAGTAATTGGTCAAATAGAAGTCCAAATCACAGTGGATTTGGGCAAGGGGCGCAACTAGATATTGTTTGGATGACGGGCCAGTACCAACAACATTTCCCCTATTTTTCTATGGACACGGTGTTTCACATAATCCTGAAGTGAGACGAGGGGCACGCTTATGCTGGAGCTTGAGGTAATAAGAAGACCCAATAGGTGGAACAACAGGTAACGCGAGCTTTGTGGTGGTCACGCGTGCGACTTCAAGTGATGGCTCTTTAAATTTTTTTTAAAGGGTTTATAGAATTTATTCCATATTCTTAAACATTTTAAAAATATATATTTAGAACATTTGCTACTTTGGCCAACGAACTGCCAAAGCGCGATTTTATATAAAACTTGATTTGCTCATGTTTCAAAATCTACTAAACGAAATCTCGAATTTCTTTCTTTGTTAGAAATCAATGAATATAATAGTTTGAAAAATTCTTATCTCAAAGAATTCCGAGCTATATTCCATTCTATATATTCGTTTGACTTTTACGGCAAAATCGCGAACTACCGTTACGCGACGCGTCTATTTTTGACTTAATTTTCAATATTCGTCAAAACTTCTCCAAATGGAATTGTAATGTTTATAAAACATTTATAAACCATTTTCAAAAATCTAAACCAATATTTTCCATATTAAATATCTTTTTCACTTTTAAATCGTTTCATAATATTATATTATTATAATATTCATTTTCAACCTTTTTTATATTTTAAAACCATTAAAAGGCTCAATAAACTCCATACACATATTATATGAATTCATTTTCTATTAATTAACCATTTTTATTATTATTTCTTATAATTTATCACAACCAAGTTTTCAATCATATCAATATCCATATAATCAACCATATAATCAACCAATTTATCAAACATTCATGCAAATCATTAAGAGATTAAATGGTCATATTACCATACTTAAAAATAGTTATACAGAATATTTACCATTTAATAAGCATTGAGTACTCACTATCACAAATGCTCCCTCCTTCCCAAGCTCTAGAAAATCTGGCAGAGCTTCCACGACACTACGAACTTCCTCGTATCTTCTTGGAATGAAACCGACGACACTTCCTTCTCTTTTTCTTACTCTAGAGCTTCTCTAACTCCTCCTTCTACTTTCTAAATGGCTCGGCCTTGGCTAGGAGGACATGAGGTCGAATGCATAAAAGGAGGAGAGGAAGTGATTGCACTTGTTTCTGAAGTGGATTGACATTGATTTCATATGTTTCTATTTTTACATTATTTCCTCATAACTTCTCCATATATTTTCTATGAACAGGAAGCCATTAGAGAGGCTCTTAGAAATCTTAAGAAGAAGGAAGAAGAAGTAGAAGAATGTGTTAGGAATTTATGAGAAGATGGGTGGTATTTATAGGAAAAAAATATGGAAAATATCTAAATGTTCATGGACCAAAATGCCCCTTGCCCAAACCCCTTCTTTCACATCACCATACACGGTACCCCGCGGTCACCTCCTCCATGTGCAAGTGATGATGGTGAGTTGATGTGAGGGTAAATTTTCTTTTTGGTTGCTTAAAGATGAAGAAAGGTGAAAATATCATGATATTTATAAGGTCTATGTATTTATACATGTATAAAGGTATTATGTATATTTATATGGATTTATGTATGTCATAGGGTGTGTATTACTATGTTATATATTTGTTCAAGTCATATAAGCAATGTTATACAACTTATATACGTCAAACCGTTACGTATTCTGATTCCGATCCCCGATCATATTTTCACTTATTAGTTAATATACATGTATTTGTAAACAAAGTTTGAAAATAAATTTCTAATTATTTTAATTAATAAAAATGATATTATTTGAATTATAAAATCATATAAATCAATATTAATAATTATTTACAAAAATTGTTGTTGTACCGATAAAGCGATACATCAATTTTCTTTATATTTTTAAACCGATTATATATAACTTTATAAAACTATTATAATTTATTTATTACCACTTTATAACTATTTAAATGAATTATAATTATTTAAAAACAATTATTTGAATAATTATAATAATTATTAAATCAGTAAATCTAAATTTAAATTCATAAATCAATTATCAAATATAAGGGCATCATTAAGGATGTCATACATACTTTTAATTTCCAAAAATAAAATAAATAATTTTATGTCATATTCTTGTTCAATTATAAAAATAAGTGTATATATCCAACTCCGTGCGCAACGTTTTACGATTATAGAGCTGTTTATCGATAAAATAGTTTTCGGTCATTTTATCGTTATTTTCCAAAGTATATATTTTTGTAAATATTTATTACCATTACTATTTATTGTTAAAAACATCATAATCTATATTCAAAAATCTTATATTTTAATATTCTAAAAATAAATATAATTTATCAAATTAATAAATTTGCGGGTCGTTATATACTTCCCCCTTATAAGAATTTCTTCCCCAAAATTACACCAAAACAAAACCCAAAGTTATTTGCCCAAAATATTTATTTTTAAACTTACACTCGTATGATGTATACAGATAATCCGATTTGATCTACTATTTGAATCCACAACTGTACTTTCGAACTAGTATTGATCTCCCGATCCTTTATTGCAGACTTTGATCCTCCTTTCCAATTAGACCTTTTAGTTTTCCTTACATAGCTCTCAACTATGATAGAAAACGTAAATATCCAAACACAAATCCTCATCAATGTTCGTCATCAAGAATTGAGTGATAAATCCTTCTTCGAACCGATGCAAACACCTCCAAGTTCCGTACTCGAATCTTAGATCAGAATCGTGCGACGAAGTAACCTATATACATCATACGTATTTAAAAAACCTTTATGAAACTTCTATATTTTTTTAAAGAAAACCCTTTATTATTTTTATATATTTATTCACAAAATACTTTTATCCTTTTTCCAAAAGAAACTATTTCAAATAAAAAAGATGATTTACCTCTTATTATTATTTTTCAATAACTTCTCTTATTAAGATTTTATTTCAAAATCCTTTTGAAATTTCTTTGTTAATAACTTCTATTTAGATAACTTTCCCTTTAAATTTTCAAAAGATTAGGATAGGAGTTCATAAAATTCCTTTTTATTAAACATATATCTTTTACACTTTATTCTATAAAAGATACCTTTATAAAATATATTCTTAAATAAGTTTCCTAATTTAAACATTAAACACTTTTAATAAGCCATTTATAATATTCCTTTAAGCTTTTTATTTCTAAATATCTTATTAAATTGATTTGACGGAAGATAGAAGAAGTGCACAGAGAGAATGATCAAAAGAGATTTATTAATTAACATTATATTTACACATTCATTACAAACCCTAGCTTGAACTACAGACCTACAAAATACTACTTACCATCATACAACTATATGGATACTAACACTACCATTCTATCCTTGAGCCCTTTTCTACGGCAGATGGTACTTTATCCTTGATACCTAAGTCACCCATTCTCATCTTTGGATAGTGCTTCATTAAATGTTTCCTTTGGAAGCACCAAATGCAAGTTCGTTTAGGACAATCTTTAGCTTCATGTCTTAGGTTCTTGCATCGGTAGCAACCCATTGTCTTTTTTTAATCCTCGGTTTCTTCTTTGTTCTAGGACATTTATGTAGAAAATGTCCTCTCTCTTTACACTTGAAACAGACTATATCATCCCGATTTGAATTCTTGTTCTTCTTCTTTTGCTTAATTTCACACATAACTACACAATGCCCTTCTTTACTGCGTCTTTAACAAAAGATGTCGGCATAAGATCCTAGTTTTAATTTCTCTTCAGCCTCATTTTTTGCAATTACTCTACGTGCCTGCTTTGGAGTCAACCAAAACTCATTACCCGTCATATGAGAAGTCATCCTACCCCTAAGTGATACACCAAAACATCATCAGAAGTTTCATACCATTTTATTTCTTGACTTAAAAACCTTATATCAAAATAACTTAATTCAACTTGTTCGGATTTGAACTTGCCTTAATTGTATAATGGTAAGAAGAATAATTTACCACTTGTTCGATACCATTCGCCCAAGCCAACATATGATGGGCACTTATAAGACTATTCCCATCATCACCAAACAGATGATATTCTTGGAACTTTAAAGGGATAACATCTTATAAATTTTCTAAATCACACTAATATTTATACTTTTGTCTATATAAAATATACTACTTTTAAAACGGTGTGTCGATCCACTTTGTTTAAGTATTTAGGAATCCCTATCGATTATATGGAGCACTTCATGCATCGACTAGAATTCATAAACCACTCAACAAATTAATCGTCACAAAACATTTTTATATCAAATAACAAATACGTGCTCATATATATAATATTCTCAAACTGATTCTAGGGTATCACTAACCCTAAGTCTAATAAGTTACTCATTCTAGGGTATTTCTAACCCTATCTATAATGAGTTTTACCCAACCAAAGCCGAGGTATTCGCTCAACCTAAGCTTTGATACCAAGTGTAATACAAGATTTTTCGACCCTCGAAAATCGACATTAATACATCCTCGGTATTCACGTACCGCAAATCCAAGTGCCGGAAAGCCCGATTGTTAAGGAAAAATAAAATAAAGATAGAACAGAATATCACACAAATGGAATAACATATATTATTTCAACAATAATCTTTATAGCGGAAAAATTTGGATACAATATCAGAGTCTAACCTCGATCCAGCTTGGACAGTTATAAATCTCTGTCCATACAATTGCTGAAAAATAAAAACAAATGCAATAGATGCATCAGATAATAGAATAGGTCCATACGTAGATGAAGATCTCCAACTCTCCTCTGGAAACTCCAAGCGTCTTCAAGTAAACCTGAAACTACTCAGGTCTGAACTGAGTATTAAAAATACTCGGATCAGGCTTGATAAACCAACGTGAGAAACTCAAACCATAAACATATGACGGAGTCATAGATGGGTACTAAACAAAACCTTTGAAAAGAATAGTATCTCGTAAGACCACGTCCACACATAAATACGAACGGTGTTTTACCTTACGATAACCAAATACTTTATACTTTTAAACAACTTGATATTATCATTAATGGCTTTGGTTTGAAAACACTTTTCAATTAAATATTCAAAATATGTATCAATACTCGGACAAAGTCAAACGATAATATGATACCAAAGGGGTAGCTGAAATGTTTGCAACGCATTACAACTATATTGGGAATATAGTCAAAACCGTAAAGCTCTTATTGGAATTGGATTTCCAACATGATAGGGAACTAGTGGTATTTTCATTCAATTCACGCATAGCAACCATAATTCCCTCGGAAGCCTTATCTCTTTTCTGAATCTAGCTACTTAGAACTGCACTTGCTACACTACCAATATCCAGTAGCTTTATCACTTTTCACAAGCTAGCTATTATATTAAAATAAATGGGGCAATAAATGCCTTAAGGAACATCTTCCCCCAACGGGTCTAGGTATTGAACGCCACCATACATACATCAACCAACAGCCCGAATGTGTGTTCTTCAGACCACATGGTATCCCAAATCCTTCCTGGGATGTGAGGCTCGAGAGGCTACGCTCATACTTTCCACAAACCCACGCTTTGCTTTTCACAAAGCCACGTTTTGCTTTGATCATCACAGGTTCCACTTTGAATGCCACATTGCCATTCCATAATCACACAACTGATTTCTACAAACATATAACTCCTGAGCTCATACTTCTCAGGAAAGGGTGTTAAGCTAAGAGAAGTTGCCTTCTCTGCCACCAAGCAGATAATACGTTGATTGAGATTAATTTATATGATCAGAAATGCATTGTCATACATTCATCAATACAAGTTCGTTCTAGGATTGAACGAAACCGAAGGCACTCCTTGTAACAACCCGAAATTTAAGCTATAATAATTAATTAATGAATAAATAAAATGATAAAATAACTTTGTGAAATTATCAGAATTGAGCCACGAGAGTTGCACCATTGTGTCCATGGTAATTTTCTGGTCAATTTCCATATATAGAACGTCAGAAACCGAGCTTATATGAGCAAGATACAGAATTAACAAGATAAACGAGTATATATATATATATATATATATATATATATATATATATATATATATATAAAAGGAGGTCGACCTAAAGGTCGACCTGGCACTATGGGCGGTCGACCCGCCTACGTTTGTGAGGCGAAGGAATTTTTCCTTCGTGCTGTGCGATTTTAACACGTCAATTTCATTCTTTTGTTCAATCTGGTCCCTTCCCGCTTCCATCCGATGTCTCCTATTCAGCCTATGACGTGGTTGCATCCTATTCAATTCCCAAATCCAACGGTCTGAGATTCACTCCTATACCTATAGAACCCTTGGCCTAACACTTTTTCTCGTTCTGAGATTTTCTCCAATTGGGTTCACCTTTTCAGGAAGGACCCTAAACGGAATAATTTTCCAAGGAGGAAATCATTTTAAATTAAATTATTTTACAACCCCAAGTGGATCCGAGAAGACCTAAAGGGAAGAGCTTAGGACCATAAGTGAGTGATTGTAATTATTTTAAATTTCTTTAAGTAATTTAAAATAATAGGGTTTCCAATAGTTGTAGTTTTACTACGATTTTTGGAATAACCTTTTTAGTAGTTTATTTACAGTTTTTAGAATCATTTTCAGCCTATTTCTTTCTAGCAATTCTTTTCAGTTAATTTTAGCTTATTTCTATTAATTATGGCATTTCCATTTATTTACAGTTTATTTACAGTATTTTAGTCTATTTACTGTTATTTATGCATTATTTACATCTTCTTCCTACGCTTTGGATTTTCTTCTATTTTCAGTTTTCTTTTATTTCTCCTTCTTCTTCGCATATGGATTAGAATATATTAAACACGAATATGGATGAAAATTATAAGAATACTGAAATAATGGAAGATATGATGTAAATTATAAAGACTGTGATAAAAATGGAATTAAGACTGAAATTGAGCCAAATTATGATATTAATGTTAGAATTGGACTAATTAAAGATAATTGGCCTAGTTATAACTTAGAATTATATCTAAAAAGAGTATAAGATGAAAGGAGCTTATTTTTACACTTAGACCTTTGGTTAAGTAATAAGCATGATTATAATGGAGGTTATAATAAGAAATAGAACAGAAGGAGGCTTATTTTAAGACTTAGGATAAATTAATAAGCAAAGATAGTGAAGATAAATAATAAAGGCTTATTTAAATAATTTATCTAAGTTAATAAGCAAAGATGAAAGTAGGACCTATACCAAAAATCATTCCCAATTAGACAAAATGGTGGTCTCACATTAGCCTGAAGTGAGATGAGGGCACGCTTATGCTAATAATGGTAGTAATTGGTCAAATAGAAGTCCAAATCACAGTGGATTTGGGCAAGGGGCGCAACTAGATATTGTTTGGATGACGGGCCAGTACCAACAACATTTCCCCTATTTTTCTATGGACATGGTGTTTCACATAATCCTGAAGTGAGACGAGGGGCACGCTTATGCTGGAGCTTGAGGTAATAAGAAGACCCAATAGGTGGAACAACAGGTAACGCAAGCTTTGTGATGGTCACGCGTGCGACTTCAAGTGATGGCTCATAAATCGTTATAAGTTCCAAGCGCTTAGTGAGAGGAAGGAATTGAGCAAGCAGATCCGTGAGATTTTGGAGAAAGGATTTATAAGAAGGAGCATATAGGAGTAGGGAGCGCCAGTCGTCTTTGCTACTAAGGCGGATGGTTCTCTTCAACTTTACGTGGACTATAGAGAATTAATAAGGTCACAAAGAAGAACTGTTATCCACTCCCAAGGATAGATGATCTTTTTGACCAACTAGTTGGCTCTTCGGTATTCTCTCAGCTTGATTTAGCCACAAGATTCCATCAGCTTAGGGTCGCTGATGACAACATTGATAAGACCGCGTTTAGGACTCCGAACAGATTTTATGAGTGGTTGGTTATGCCTTTTGGGCTAACCAATGCCACAGCCTACTTCGTAGATTTGATGAGCCGCGTCTTTAGAGAAGTCCTAAATAAGTTTGTGGTTGTATTCGTGGATGACATTTTGGTGTTTTCCAAGAGTAAGGAGGAGCACGCTATTCTTCTAAAGGAGGTACTTCATACACTTCGCATTCTTTAGTTGAAAGCAAAGTTCTTGAAGTATCACTTTTGGCGTAAGGAAGTGTGTTTCTTGGGGCATAGTGAATGTCTACACATAGAATGAGTTTGATAAACGATTTTGTACATTTAGGTTCAGAATGTGGAAATCCAAAGAGAGGTTGGCAAAGATTGGAGATGTACAATAGAAAAGGAGGTAAGCCACGTGTAGATAATTGCAGAATTATAATTGTTTCATATAAGTGGATTTAAAGGTAGTACCTTAGAATATATATGAGTATAGGAACAAAAGCCTTTAAGTAAGGAAATGATATTTCCAAGGTTTATAAAGGATACTCCTAGGGTAGTAAGTAGAAAAATCCACTTTATGTCTAACCCAATAAACTGAAATTATTAGAATTGGAAAAAATTATATAATTATCAATATTTTTAAAGTAAATATTATGAATATAGTAAGAAATTTAAATTGGTTTTTATATGATGAAAATTTTGCTGAAAAGGTGAAATTCTTTTTGAAGAATTATAGAGCGTATATAGCTCACTAGTTTCTCTGTAAGTAAACAAAGATTTTAATATAAAAACCTAGAGTGTATTAAGTATCAAAAACATAGATTACAACATTTATTGTTGTAATAGATGTTTTCATGAAAATAAAGGGAGCATAGCCTATAACGCTACCATTATAGTAGGTGACTCCCAAAGGAAATGTTTTTACATAATATGTGAGGTTTATTAGTATTTATTTTTAATTGTATTTATACACTAGTATTTTTGGGTTATAGTAATAGTGTTTTACACAACATTTATTTTAAACCCAAATAAAAATGTATTTTTTAAAGATAATTTCTAAGAGTAGTAATAAAAGTGATTTGTGAATACACTTATTTTTTTTAAATACGTATAAGAAAATGTATTTGGTTATGGATATATTAAAACTGTTTTGAAGATGAGTTTTTTTGAAAAGAAAAGAGTAAGTTAGATATTAGAAAATTTCTATCGCAAGAGAATATAAATTAAACATACTTTAATCTATTGGAATGAGAAGAATAATGGTATAATTTTCTATGAAACCAATAAAAATGTTTTGTGTAAGTTATAAGGAATACATGAAAGAGATGTACAAGGTATGGGAAGCACCATATTTTGCATAGCCTATTTCAAAAAAATATAAAATAAGTTCCTTGTAATTTCACATAAACATGAAATCCTCTTTTAAAAGATTCATAGAAGATTTTAGCGTTAATAATTTCCTATAAGAGAAAGTAGTTCCAATACATTAAGGTATGAGACCGTTAGGTGTAATAAGAAATGTTTTGAAAACACATAAGGATATTTTAAAGATATTCTAAAAGAAAATAGTTTGGTGAAAAAGTAAATAAGTGTTTGGAAAAATTAATAGAAGTAGAATTTGAAAATTCAAATTTTTATAGAAAACTGAAAAGGTCTTTAAACAAGGAATAAGTTTTGGACTTAAAAGTTTTTCCCTCTAGGTTTGGAAAATAATGTAAATTCAAAAAGTTGTGAAGATGCAAGTCTACAAAGATAAGATTTTAAGTAACCTAGTATTTTTGAATTTAATAGAAACTTAAAGATAACACTTTTAAAGACAAAGGTTTTGGGATTTGATGTTTTAAAAATTTAGAAACCTTAATTTTTAAAATGGAACTATAAACACCGAACCATACTCCTAAATGTGAAGTAGATAGGAATCATTTCCTAGGTGTAATGGAAAAGGTGTAAGGCTACAAAGGAGACAGTAGTAATTACTTTTGGAAGTAATAATAGAGTTTCCGTAGAGTGTATAGGACCCTAGCGAGAACCTAGGAATGTTGACTCAAGTGAGCAGACTAAAGAAGAACAGTAAAATGGAGTTAGTAAAATTGTAAAACATGCATGGTTGAGAATGGATATTCCTGATTTTGGAAGAACTTGGGAAAAGCATCTTTCTTTAGTGGAATTCACATAAGATAGTAGTTCTCAAGCTAGCATTGGAATGATACCTTCTGAAGCTCTTTATAGAAGACCGTGCTAGTCGCCATCGTGTTGGATAGAGTCTACAGAGGGATTGCCTTAGTTCCGACACGGTTAAAAAGACTTTGGAAAAGACTAAATTTGATTTGGAGAAAATTCGTATCTCACATCCGTAATTCTTTGATAGTAATTTTTCGATTTTCCTACTTTCCATCTTTAGTTTTGAATAAGTTCTTTCCTTTATTATCCTTTGGAAGGGTAGAACTTAGGATTTAACCTATGGATGGTAGGATTTGATGTAAACATGTTATTAGAACATGTTATGAATGATGGATGCTAGTGGTTGCAAGTGTTTGCTAGTGGATGCTAATGGATGCATATACTTACACTAGGCACTATTATCTCTTAGGGATCGGCCTAACTAGGACACTAGAGCATATTCATATGCATGTGTGTGCATTTTATTTTATTTTCCATTATTGCTATAAATGGATGATTATCACATGATTGTTGCATTTGGATGATGTTTGAAGAACGCATATAGAACTATCAGTTATCATTACAAATTTTTGCATTCATTTAGATACATAGCACGTGCATGATTGCATAAAAGGAGGTCAACTGAATTAGTGGACCGCCTAGTCTTTTGCATCAGTTAGGGGCATTAACACTACACTAATTGCCTAAGTATTATAAATTGCATTAGAAAAAAAAAATTAAGGGCAATGGATGAATGGTTGATGATTGAGTAGTTGGTTGTAGAACTTGGATGACAACATTTAGTTCATTCTTTTATCCTTAGAGATTTCGGGGACGAAATCCCTTAAGGAGGGGAGAATGTAACAACCCAAATTTAAGCTATACTAATTAATTAATGAATAAATGAAATGATAAGATAAATTTATGAAATTATCAGAATTGAGCCACAATAGTTGCACCATTGTGTCCGTGGTAATTTTTTGGTCAATTTCCATATAGAACGTCGGCATCCGAGTTTAAATGATCAAGATACATAATTAACAAGATAAACAAATATATATATATATATATATATATAAGGAGGTCGACCGGCCGGTCAACCTAGCACTATGGGCGGTCAACCTGTAGGTCGACCCACCTACGTTTGTCAGGAGAAGGAATTTTTCCTTCGTGCTGTGCGATTTTAACACGTCAATTTCATTCTTTTGTTCAATGTGGTCCCTTCGTGCTTCCATCCGATGGCTCCTATTCAGCCTATGACATGGTTGCATCCTATTCAATTTCCAAATACAACGGTCTAAGATCCACTTCTACACCTATAGAACCCTAGGCCTAACACTTTTTCTCATTCTAAGATTTTCTCCAATTGGGTTCACCTTTTTAGGAAGGACCCTAAACGGAATAATTTTCCAAGGAGCAAATCATTTTAAATTAAATTATTTTACAACCCCAAGTGGATTTGGGAAGGCCTAAAGGGAAGAGCTTAGGACCACAGGCGAGTGATTGTAATTATTTTAAATTTCTTTAAGTAATTTAAAATAATAGGGTTTCCAATAGTTGTAGTTTTACTATGATTTTTGGAATTACCTTTTTAGTAGTTTATTTACAGTTTTTAGAATTATTTTCAGTATATTTATTTCTAGCTATTATTTTCAGTTAATTTTAGCTTATTTCTGTTAATTATGGCTTTTCCATTTATTTACAGTTTATTTACAGCATTTTAGTTTATTTACAGTTATTTATGCGTTATTTACATCTACTTCCTACGCTTTGGATTTCCTTCTATTTTCAGTTTTCTTTTATTTCTCCTTCTTCTTCGCATATGGATTAGAATAGATTAAACGCGAATATGGATTAAAATTATAAGAATGCTGAAATACCGGAAGATAAGATGTAAATTGTAAAGACTATAATAATAAGACTAAAATTGAGCCTAATTATGATATTAATGTTAGAATTGGACTAATTAAATATAATTGGCCTAGTTATAACTTAGAATTATAACTAAAAAGAGTATAAGGTGAAATGAGCTTATTTTTACACTTAAACTTTGGGTTAAGTAATAAGCATGATTATAACGTAGGTTATAATAAGAAATAGAACAGAAGGAGACTTATTTTAAGACTTAGGATAAATTAATAAGCAAAGATAGTGAAGATAAATAATAAAGGCTTTTTCAAATAATTTATCTAAGTTAATAAGTAAAGATGAAAGTAGAACCTGTACCAAAAAGCATTCCCTGTTAGACAAAATGGTGGTCTCACAATAGCCTGAAGTGAGATGAGGGCACGCTTATGCTAATAATGGTAATTGGTCAAATAGAAGTCCAAATCACAGGGGATTTGGGCAAGGGATGCAACTAGATATTGTTTGGATGATGGACCAGTACCAACAGCATTTCCCCTATTTTTCTATGGACGTGGTGTTTCACATAATAATGAAATGAGACGAGGGGCACACTTATGCTGGAGCTTGAGGTAATAAGAAGACCCAATAGGTGGAACAATAGGTAATGCGAGCTTAGTGGTGGTCACTCATGCGACTTTTAGTGATGGCTCATAAATCGTTATGAGTTCCAAGCGCTTAGTATGTGTGTCTTTCGTAGGCACCATTGCCTTCTGTGTAGGGAGCTATATAACGTCTACTCCACAATAAATACTTTGTGCGCCTTTCGTAGACACCATTGTACTTTGTGTGTCTTTCGTAGATGCCATTACCTTATGTGTAGGGAGTTATATAGCGTCTATTCCGCAGTAAGGTCTATAGAGTAGCAGACCGATCAAAGGGTAGAATTAGGATTTCAGCCTAATTATAGGATTAGGAATTCAGCATAATCAAAGCAGCTATCAAAGACAAGTGCAAACAATCAAAGTTAATCAATTATGTCAATTTAGTTAATTCGTATTTATTTCTAGCTTATTCCTTCTCTCTATTTCCTTTCTTTTCTTTTATATACTAGAATTGTTGTAAAGTCTATTACTTTTACTTTGCTTAAAGATTCTAGTAATTACTATCATTTACCAGACTTTTAGTCTGACCCACTCCTCCATTTTCTCCTTTTTCCCCCCATAGGCTAGCAGGGGCAAGGAAGATAGACTGCAGCTTCTTGGAGGCTTGGAGACCCTATCATGTATTCCTTCGTTTTATTTTCAGCTTTTTGTTCTTTTATTGTACTGGCACTGTATTGAGGGAAAGTTTGTGTTTGTACTCTGGTTTTTCTGATGAGACTGAGATTTTATTTTCATAAGAAAATTGTATTTGGTATTTGGAACATATGTGGTTTGTCTGAAGTATTTATGAAGTATTAAATTTTAAAATCACCTATTGTTTTTAATTTACTTCCGCTGTGTTATTATCTATCTATTTTGTCTTGTGAATCTTGGTCTCTGCTAGCTTTATTTATACCTACAATGCACCACATCTTTTAGTGTGTCCTTTTGGTTATATTAAGGGGTGTGGGGGCGTTTCACTCCTCCAACTATCATTAGTAGCGAGTGGCCCTTGCCATCCGAAGATTTCAAAACATGATAGGACCACTGCTATAATAAATATCTCTATATTGGGAGCGACCTAGAGAATGTCAACAAGCAGTCCTTTTGCTATGAAGATCTTCGATCTTCAATACAATGAAGATTTCATAATGTAGACACCACTGCCATATAAATATAATATGGGGTAAACTCTTGGGACTCGTGACAGCAATCTTTACATTCTAAAGATCTCTGGTCTTCAATAATCATCATCTTCAAAATGCCTTCACTTCCGAACGTATACATTATTTCGAAGTGGTTTTTGGATAGGAGTTACCCAAATCAGACCCCGGTTCCTCAAAACCAATCATTGATTAAAAAGATGTTAAGTTCATATGTGCTTATCAATCATCATTCAATTTAATTCATCTTCTTATTTATTCATAAATATCTTAGGGAGAAATATTATTTTAAATTATTCCATTTATCTTCTTAATAGTATATGGAATCATTAAGCCTCATTTATCAAATCATTTAGTCAATTAAACCCTTTTGAATCTTGGAATAATTCCAATTTATTTCATCCTTAAGAAAATATTTCCAAATCATTTATTTAAATCTTTAAAAAGATTTTCAAATCATAACTTTTAAAACGGGTCAAAAACAATGTGATTTAAGACATAGTTTACTACAAACCCAAAACAATTAATTTTATGTATAGGAATTAAATTAATTCCAAATCATATATTTACATCTCATATTGGAAAATCGAGTAAAAAGGATCATGGAAATTATACTAATTCTACTCAATATCAATTTCCGCATTTAACCTTTACAATACATCGAATATAGTTGAAATAATCTTTTAAATTCATACGGATAGTGTGGGTTCCCTCCTCGTAATTTAACACCAAGTGTAAGAAGATTATCTCCATACAATCCAAGTTGTTCAAATTTGGAAAATCTAATCTTTTATACTTAACTTGTTTATGACATTTCGACCTTATCTATCCCTCGCCCAGGAGAGGCCAGGTGAGCCAGGGCACTGGTTGCTCCTGAACATCTCCTTAGTTTAACCACCTTACCCAGATCTCGTGAATAGAACAATTCAGTCTGCTCGTCGGCTTTTAGAGCCAAGATTAAATCACTTGATTTTTACAGCTTTTCTTTAAATCATTTATTTAAACACTTTTAAATAAATTATAAAACTTCCAAATCATTATTAAAACACTTAATTATTTATTTGAAAACATTTGTAAAAGATTTGGGAAAGAATAATTAAGTTTAAGTTCATATTTCAAAAGTTTTCAAAGTGGTGCAAAAAGTGTTGTGAATAGTGCTGCAAATAGTGTTTTCAAAGCATGTTTGATTAAAACAACTTTTCGATCATTTAGAATTCCATTTTTATTACTCAAATCTCTTTTAAAACATTTTAAAGGATTTACAGAATTTATTCCATATTTTTAAGCATTTTAAAAATATATTTAGAACATTTGCTACTTTGGCCACCGAACTGCCAAAGCGCGATTTTATTTAAAACTTGATTTGCTCATGTTTCAAAATCTACTAAATGAAATCTCAATTTTCTTTTTTTTAAAAAGATATGTAAATAATAGTTCGGAAAATTCTAGCTCGAAGAATTCCAAGCTATATTCCATTCTATATATTCGTTTGACTTTTATGGCGCGAAATCGCAAACTACTGTTACGCGACGCGCCTATTTTTGACTCAATTTTCAATATTTGTCAGAACTTCTCCAAATTGAATTTTAATGTTTATAAAACATTTATAAACCATTTTCAAAATTTAAGCCAATATTTTCCATATTAAATATCTTTTTCGCTTTTAAATTAATATTATACTATTATAATATTCATTTTCAACCTTTTTATATTTTAAAACCATTAAGAGGCTCAATAAACTCCATACGCATATTATATGAATTCATTTTCTATTACTTAACCATTTTTATTATGATTTCTCATAATTTATCACAACCAAGGTATCAGTCATATCAATATCCTTATAATTAACCATATAATCAACCAAGTAATCAAATATTCATACAAATCATTAAGAGATTTAATGGTCATATTATCATACATAAAATAGTTATAGAAATTTTTTATCATTTAATAAGCATTGAGTACTCACTATCACAAACTCTCCCTCCTTCCCAAGTTCCAGAAAACCAAGCAGAGCTTCCGCGGCACTTCGAACTTTCTCTTATCTTCTTGGAATGAAACCGGCGGCACTTCCTTCTCTTTTTCTTGCTCCGAAGCTTCTCGAACTCCTCCTTCTACTTTCTAAATGGCTCGGCCTTGGCTTGGAGAGTGGAGGATGAATGCATAAAAGGAGGAGAGGAAGTGACTGCACTTGTTTTTGAAGTAGATTGGCATTGCTTTCATATGTTTCTATTTTTACATTATTTCCTCATAACTTCTCCATATATTTTCTATTAACAAGAAGCCATTAGAGGGACTCTTAGAAAGCTTAAGAAGAAGGAAGAAGAAGTTGAAGAATGTGTTAGGAATTTATGAGAAGAGGGGTGGTGTTTATAGGGAAAAAATATGGAAAATATCTAAATGTGCATGGACCAAGACACCGCTTGCCCACACCCCTTATTTCACATCACCATACACGTTAACCCCCCGTCCCCTCCTCCATGTGAAAGTGATGATAGTGAGTTGATGTGAGGGTAAGTTTTCTTTTTGGTTGCTTAAAGATGAAGAAAGGTGAAAATATCATGATATTTATAAGGTTTATGTATTTATACATGTATAAAGGTGTTATGTGTGTGTGTGTATGGATGTATGTATGTATGCATTATGGCATGTACTACTATGTTATATACGTGTTAAAGTCATATAAACAACATTATACAATTTATATACGTCAAACCATTACGTATTCTGATTTCGATCCCAGGTCATATTTTCACTTAATAGTTAATATACATATATTTGTAAAAAAGTTCAAAAATAAATTTCTAGTCATTTTTAACTAATAAAAATGATCCCATTTGAGTTATAAAATCATATAAATCAATATTAACAATTATTTACAAAAATTACTATTATACCGATAAAGCGATATATCGATTTTCCTTATATTTTCAAACCAATTATATATCTTTATAAAAATATTATAATTTATTTATTATTGCTTTATAACTATTTAAATGAATTATAATCATTAAATCTCAATTTAAATTCATAAACCGATTATTAAATATAAGGGCATTATTGAGGATGTCATACATACTTTTAATATCCAAAAATAAAATAAATAATTTT
Organism: Allium fistulosum; assembly: GCA_030737815.1. NCBI lineage: Eukaryota > Viridiplantae > Streptophyta > Magnoliopsida > Asparagales > Amaryllidaceae > Allium > Allium fistulosum. Next base: position 913,962,238 of record CM060906.1, read on the forward strand.
ATTTCATATTCTTGTTCAATTATAAAATAAGTGTATGTATCCAACTCCATGTGCAACGTTCTACGGTTATAGAGCTGTTTATCGATAAAATGGTTTTCGGTCATTTTATCGCTATTTTCCAAAGTATATATTTATGTAAATATTTATTACCGTTATTATTTATTGTTCAAAACATCATAATCTATGTTCAAAAATATTATATTTAAATATTTTAAAAATAAATATAATTTATCAAATTGATAAATTTGTGGGGCATTACACCCGTCCTTACAATTTCTGATAAATACAACAAAGCCATGCAGCGGAACATAAAGAAATACGTAGATACATCTTGGCCCCTAGCTCGTCTCCTGAGCTCCATTGCATCCAAAGCTAATTTGGAAAATATGCTCGGTTTGACCCGAGCATTATAAGAAAACAATGCCCGGGTCAGTTTGGTAAAACCAGCATGAGAAACTTAAATCACAAGGAATTTTATTATAACTTAAAAAATCCTTTGAAATCATAGGTATCTCATAAGACCTCGCCGTATATAAACACAGACGGGTTTTTACCTTACGATAACCAAAACATTTTTATTGTAGAATCTAGTGATATTATAATAATATCTAAGGGTTTAAAGTAAATATAACAAGTAGCTGTGATGTGTGTACATGACAGCAATAATAGGTATACAATTAAAAACGAAAGGCGCTTACTAGAGAATGGATTTCCAACAAATGGTGATGTAAGGGACTACCTTCCAAAAATCTATACACCTCTATATAAAATATACTGTGAGATCGAAAACCTTTCGACATTGGCATGACAAGACCGGCCTAACCCTTACTGGATAGTACCAAATATGATCACCCCTTGGCTGTGATCAACAACTAAAAATGGGCTCCAAAGCGTACATAAAGATAGTGACTCTAGATCTTGGGATGATCATACCCTAATGGGTGTGACCCACATAGCCTTGCGGCCTACCTTGTTTTTTCCATTTCCGAGATGTGAGGCACTGAGAGGCCACGATTACCTTTTCCTCATAGTAGACCATATTGGAATGCTAACACTGCACTCCGAGCCGAAATGCAATGCTAGCATTCATCTATACAAGTTTTTCCAGGATCGATCAAACATCCAACATTCACTATCTTTGATTTTGGAACCACCCTCAGGAAGAATAGTATAGCTCCATAACATAATTCATAACAATCCATTACGAACGCTATTAGTTTAGAGTGGTTCAGATAAATCATACTTATTTGAAACCGGCGTCTCCCGACTAAGCGGTAATTTCTGGCTAACTCAGTTCCAGTTCTTTGGAAGTATGCAACAAGTATTAGAGTTCTCATAGGGAAACTTGAATATACACAACATACTTCCTGAGTTAAAACAGGTCAAGATTTGATAGTTGGTTATTTAAGTATCAAATACACAATCAAGTAACAATTCAGAGATTCAATTACCCATAGCAACCACTAAGCCTAAAAATAAGTTTTCATTTATTTATATATCTTTCAGAATATTCATCAAAATATTCATATACATATTAAAAGATCAAACAAATTTTATATAAATTGTAGATAAGGATAACCCTAAACATTATTCCCTCGGTGTTAAGCATGGAACAAATGCCCACACCACCAGAATTAAAAAGGTCGGTTGAGGGAAACCCCAATCTCAAATTCTTTTTATTTATAAAATTCTTCGATAAATCCTTTTTATAAATCAATTCCATTTATGAAACCTCCTTTTGCTTAGATTCTATATCCATTTATAAAACTCTTTTATAAATATCCAAAAATCATTTATAAAACTCTTCTATAAATATCCAAAATCAATTATTAAACTCTTTTACAAATCTTCATTTATAATTCCCTTTTTAAAATATAATTTACGAATACCACTTGTGAATCTCATTTAAATAAATCCTTTATAAAATATTATTTACAAAATATCTTTTGTAAGTACCTTTATCAAAATAGTTGGACAACTTACAAAATCATTTAAAACACTTAGAATTAAAGTCAACATAAAACCATAACTTTTAAAATTTTGAAACGAGGCTTACTGACCACAATGGTACCGAATTGAGTTGCCATTTTAATTAAATTTTGACTCATTCACATAATAGTTATTTACATAAGCCAATATATATGTAAATAAAATCCATAACCAAATCAAGGAATAACATGTCAATACAAACCAACTGGCAGATACATGTCCAATTAACATAATAACATGATGGTGATTTGTCCTGCTAAATAGATGTCCAAACAATCTATTAAGTTCAACATTGCAGAACGGTGATTTATTCTGCCAAGAGATGTCCAATAATCTACTAAATTAAGGTATAGAAAAACGAGGATTTGTTCTGCTAACAAATGCCAATGTTTAGTATAACATATTCACATTTGTATGGTCACTTAATGGCATTGACAATCGAATCCCTTATGCTCAGACCACTTTGGAAAGAAAGTTGTACTTGAACAAATTTGTCTTTGGAAAAGTGTTTTTAAAAACTTGTTTCCCTCTAAAAATAATTAATTACAAGTTAAACCCTTTATGAAATCATAATTAAACCTTAATTAAGTCATAACTTAACATAATTATTAACTAAGAAATAATTAACCTTTAATAAATAATTTTCTTATAAATTAAATCCTTAATTTATTTATAATTAGAATATTTAAACACTTACTCAATAATTAACCCTATACTTAATTAATAATTAATTAAAAATAAATCATATACTTAATTCATAATTAATTAAAACTTAATCTTACTTAATTAAAGATTAATTAAAATTAATCTCACTTTTAAAAGATAATTAATTAGTATTTAATCTCCACTTAACTATAATCAATAAACCTTGTTAAATACTAAATTAATTATTAGTTACCAATCTTAATTAATAAATAATTAACTAAAAATCTTTAATTAACTTATTAATCATTATTATCAAGTTTTATAAAACATTTCTAAAGTGATTTAAGTATAAAAACTTAATTTGCAAAAAGTGGACTTTTTAGCGAAACTGCATCCATAACGACTATTACTATATGGACCATAACTTAAAAACATGTCTTTGGCTTTCCTTTTTGAAACTTAACTCATGGAAGCTTACTAACTTTTTCAAAAATAAAGTAATAGTTTTGTAAAACTAAAATAAAGTTTAAAACCGGAAAACTCTTTTGATTTTTGAAAACAAATAACCAAATTGTTTACACAAGGATTCCAAGTTGCCAAATCATACAAAAATGCCAACTTTTTTTAGCGTATGACCATATAACCATGTCCATAACATACACAATCATATTACAACCACAAATACATATAATGATCCAAACTTTATCACATAAAGATCACAACTTGCAACTTTATGAACTTTTTTACTTCATTTCAAATCAATAACCAATACCACATACAAGCACATATAAAAACACATGTATAATCACATAAAACAACATCAAACTACAACCAATCATCCAACAAGACATAGTAATAAGTAAAGCAAAAAAAAGGTTAAACTTGTTAAAGATGTGAGCTTTTCCCACCAACTTAAGCAAATCCCTTTAAAACTTTGAAATAAACCCTAGAACTTAGATTTTTCAAAACAAAACTTGATTCTTAACAAGAATGCACATAAATGGACTCGGCCTAGACGGACTTGGGCATGAAAATGGGTCGATGGAGGTGTATGGGCTTGAAATTAAAAGGAGAAGAAGAGAAAGGGGAAGAAGAGTAAGAAAAAAAGGAAGGGTTTTTAAGCGATTTTAAAGAGTTAAAAAGTGGAAAAACTTTATTTTTTTTAAGATTTAAAACTAAGGAAGCCATTAGAATGCCTTTGAGAAGCTTAAAAAGAAAGTAAACTTTTTGAAATAAAATGAGAAAATGAAATGGAAGGAGAGAGAGGGTTCAGAATTAGTTTTATATAAAGTGAAAAATATAAAATTACTTAAATGCCCCCAAGTACCATTGCCCTCCACTAGATTCTTGCCGCCTCACCCCAACATCCACTCCACCATGGTGCACGCCCAATTAACAAGGGTGCACCCTTTTTTCCACTAAACCAAACCATTCCATGTACTTAAGATGTGATATGAAATATGACATTACACTTTACATTTTCTTTTTATTTAATTTTTCAAATAATGTCACATATTTCATTCTAACTTATCCAACGCACATGGAATGAAAATCCCCTTATTACCCAACATGTAATACCCCTTATTGTACTTAGGATGTAAGATAAAAGTGACATGTCATGATTTCATTTTTTATTTAATTTTTAAACTTGAAAATTGTCACATCACTTCTTTAACTTAAGTAAACATATTATTTACACTTTTAACATCCTTAGTTATGTACTTATTATTTATATAAGTGTGTGTTTTAAATATATTAAGGTGTTTTGCAATCTTTTTAACAACTTTTTGATGATCAAAAATTAAGATTTTTGAAAAAGCTTTTCGATCACATTTTCTAATTTCCTTTTAACTAATTATTTTTGTAAATCAAATTCAAAAATGAATTTTCTATCATTAGTTATAAATTAAAAGAGGGTTATTTTAATTATTAGAATCATTGTTTGAATATTTAAAATTAATTAAATATTCTCAAATCAAAGTGATAAAATTCTGGGTCGTTACATTCTTCCTCACTTAAAAGAATTTTGTCCCCGAAATTTCACCACATGAACACTCAATACTATTCATAAGCCCGCATGATGTTCATAGATCATCCATATACAAAATCTGTTTCGATAATTATTCAAACACATAACTTCATTTGCAAACTAGCATCACTCACCTGATTCCTTAGTGCGGACTCCGATCAGACTTCTTGACCAAAAACCTCTGTTCTTCTTACATAGTCATGTACTATGATAGAAAACTTTAGTTCCCTATCAAGAACCCTCATCAAGTGCTCGCCATCAAAATCGAGTAATAAATCCGGTGTAAAACACCTCAAATTGTGTACTCAAATCTTGGATCGAGAACTATAGGGGAAAGGGAAATGATTTACTTACAACCTACGTACTCATCTAAAGGTTATTATTTATCTATTTACCTTCTTACCCTTCCACAAATATTTATGAAATCATTTCATAACAATTTCGACTTAAGTTCAAACATTTCTAAATGATACAACTTATTTATAAAGTCTTTTCATAAAATCATAAAAATTATTAACTTGGATAATACCCTCCTATATCTTAAGAGTATAAATATAATACATATAATTTATAATTTTATTCACTTTTAACTATTCAGATGTTGGCACAAAATAATTTTGGTTCTTTAAAACTATGTTAACCAATTCAATATCTTTACCCATTTGGTCTGGTAAGTAGCTAAGAAGTGTAGGATGCTGGTATCCAAACTCCATCCAAGAGTCAACTTTTTCTTAGACACCTCTAAGGTAAAGGTGTTTATTAGTCGACCCAATAACATTAAATACTATTTAACCTCCCAAGTGTTAAAATCCAAAATGCACTATTTAATAAAAACTAAGTTTATGAAACTTTCTTATTAAATTAATTCAATTTTAAAACTTCATTTATTAACCATTTTATATCAAGATACCTTTACATCCTGAAAACTTAGGTGTCAAATACATGGGTTTTATTTCAATTTTTTTTTGAAATAATGCTATATAGTTTATTCATAGAAAATATACATATAGCTCGAGTAACCCTAAAATGATACTAAGGAATGGGGTACTACCAAACAGTATCATACATTTCCTTACCTAGAAGGGTAATACTCAAGAGAAGTGTTTATCATCCGAATGCATCTCTTTCCCATTTTAAGTTATTTTCAAACCACTCAAACTAGTTAACTTAAACACACTTCTTCTATTTCAAAATCCTCCTTTTTGAAACAATACTTCACATATTTTCAACAAAATATTTATTGCCAACTTGCGTTCGGTTTGTTCAAATTTGACCTTGTTTCGATCGTACAATGATAAAGAGAATAATTTACTAAGTGCCTTACAACATTCCCCTAGGCAAACATCCAATCATCACTTAGAAAATTATGCTGATTATCACAAAACAATTCGAGACACATACCCAAAACCAATCCAAAGAAAATACTTCTTATTCAAAATTTACTTACCTAAAAATTTCTCTTTTCTTAACAAAAATACTTCCAAATAATACTATTATTACTTTTCAAAACCTTGACAACAATTTTTCAAAAGCACCGGGATTTAAGTACTTAAGATTCCTATTTAAATCTTTTTATTCTAAAGACCCATTCTTATAAATCCATCATATAAAATCATTTCCTTTATAAAATTGTTTCTAATATTCTAATTTTCCTTTTACTAAACATCCTTTATTAAATCAAATTTTAACCCAATATTAACACCGAATGCTTGATAATCAAATTGTGAAACTTAATTCACAAGGTGTTCGTTTCAATGTTTCCCAATTTTTATTTACCCAATCCATGTTTTAAAAAAGGAAGCTGCCTATAACATTCAACAACTATCAATGCTCAAACTGGACGAGCATGACTAAACCAAATCCTAAATGATAATAATAGAATATTATCATTTCCTATTCAACAAGCATCTCAAAAATACTATATTATTTTTGAAAATCATTTTTGTGCATATAAAATATATTCCAAGGTAAAATTATTCCATTTACCAATTTTAAAACAATAATGTGTCGGTTGGTCTTGTTTAAGTGTTTAGAAACCCCTATCAATAACATTGGTCAGATGCATCAACCAGAATTTATTAGTCACTTAACAGATCAATTAACAAAATATAAAACATTTTTACATCATTAACAAATACACGCTCTTATATAACACACTCAAACAAATTCTAGGGTGTCACTTCCCCTATCTTTAATGAGATTACCCCACCAAAGCCAAGGTTCTCGTCTAACCTTAAGCTCTGATACCAAATGTAACAATCCGCCTTTTCGACCCTCAGAAGTCGACACTAATACATCCACGGTATTCTGTGTCGAATAACCAAGTGCCAGAAAAGAAGAAGAAAGAAGACAAGAAGTAACTAAACAACACCGATTCTCATATCGCAACGAATAATCTATAATATAACAATCATCTTTACAAAAGAAAACTTTTATATTTATACATCCATCAGAGTACTAGCCTATCATCTACTTGCATAGTTATAACACATGTCCTTACAATTTCTGATAAATACAACAAACCCATGCGGTGGAACATAAAGAAATACGCAGATACATCTTGTCCTCTAACTTATCTCCTAAGCCCCAATGCATCCAAATCTAATCTGGAAAATATGCTTGGTCCGACCCGAGCATTGTAAGAAAACAACACCCGGGTCGGTCTGGTAAAACCAGCATGAGAAGCTCAAATCACAAGGAATTTTATTATAACTTATAAAATCCTTAGAAATCAAAGGTATCTCATAAGACCTTATCGCACATAAACACGGACGGGTTTTTACCTTACGATAACCAGAACATTTTATTGTAAAATCCAATGATATTATAATAATGTCTAAGGGTTTAAAGTAAATATATCAAGTAGCTGTAATGTGTGCACATGACAACAATAATAGGTATACAATCAAAAACGGAAGGTGCTAATTGGAGAATGGATATCCAAAAAATGTCAAGGTAAGGGACTACCTTCCAAAAATCTGTACATCTCAAGATAAAATGTACAGTGAGATAGAAACCCTTTCGACCTCGGCATGACAAAATCGATGTATCTCTTACTGGATAGTACCGAATATGATCACCCTTTGGCTATGATCAACAACCAAAAATGGGCTCTGAAAGATACATAGAGATATCGACTCTAGATCTTGGCATGATCATACCCTAATGGGTGCGACCCATATAGCTTTGTGGCCTACCCTGTTATTGCCATTCCCGGGATCTGAGGCTTTGAGAGCCCATGATTACCTTTTCCTCATATTAAACCATCTAGGAATGCTAACACTGCCCTCGTGATAGAAATACAATGCTAGCATTCATCCATACAATTTGTTCCAAGATCGAACAAACATTCAACATTTACTATCTTCCATTTTGGAATCATTCTTAGAAAGAATAGTATACCTCCATAGAATACTTCATAACGATCCATCACGAATGTTATTAGTTTGGAGTGGTTCGGATAAATCATACTCATCCAAAACCAAGGGTTTTGCAACTAAGCGGTAATTTTCGGCTAACTCAATTCCGATTCTTTGGAAGTACGCAAGTATTCGAGTTCTCACCAAGGAACTCGAATATACACAACATACTTTCTAAGGTAAAACAGATCAAGATTTGATAGTCGGTTATTTAACTATCAAATACACAATCAAGCAACAATTCAGAGATTTAATTATCCATAGCAACCACTAAGCCTCAAATTAAGTTTTCATTTATTTAAATCTCTTTTCAAAGTATTTATCAAAATATTCATATACTTATCACACTGGAATAAGTATATTCACAAAAAATTGTCAAAGATTTCTCGTTTCAAAATCATATTAAAATTCAAACAAATGTTATTTCAATTAGATATAAGGATAAACCCAAACATTATTCCCTTGGTGTTAAGCATGGAACAAATGTCCACACCCACCATAATTAAGAAGGTCAGTTAAGGGAAACCCTAATCTCAGATTTTTTTATTTATAAAATTCTTCAATAAATCTTTTTATAAATAATTTCCATTATGAATTCTCCTTTTCCTCAAATTCTAAATCCATTTATAAAACTCTTTTATAAATATCCAAAAATCATTTATAAAACTCTTCTATAAATATCCAAAATCATTTATAAAACTCTTTTATAAATCTTTATTTATAATTCCCTTTTTAAAATATCATTTACTAATATCATTTGTAAATCTCCTTTATATAAATCCTTTATCAAATATTATTTACAAAGTATCATTTGTAAATACCTTTACAAAATAATTGGACAACTTACAAAATCATTTAAAACACTTAGAATTAAAGTCAATTTAAAAACCATAACATTTACAAATTTGAAAGGAGGCTTAGTGATCACAATGGTACTGTATCAAGTCACGTAGCAGTTATTTACATAAGCCAACATATATGTAAATAAAATCCATAACCAAATCCGGGAATAACATGTTAATACAATCCAACTGGAAAATACATGTCCAATTAACATAATAGTAGGATGGCGATTTGTCCTGCTAAATAGATGTCCAAACAATCTATTAAGTTCAATATAGCAGAACGTGGATTTATTTTGGTAAGAGATATCCAGTAATTTACTAAATTAAGGTATAATAGAACGTGAATTTATTCTACTAACAAATGTCAAAGTTTAGTATAACCTATTCACATTTATTTGGTAACTTAATGGTATTGACAATTGAATCCCTTATGCTCAAAACATCCTTTAGAAAGAAAGTTGAATTTAAACAAATTTATCTTTGGAAAACAAAGTAATTAAAAACTTAAATCCCTTTAAAAATTATTAATTACAAGTTAAACCCTTTATTAAATCATAAGTAAATCTAATAAGTCTTAACTTAACTTAATTATTGATTAATAAATAATCAACCTTTAATAAATAATTTGTTTATAAATTAAACCCTTAATTAATTTATAATTAGAATATTTAAACACTTACTTAATAATTATTAATTAGCCCTATACTTAATTAATAATTAATTAAAAATAAATCAAATACTTAATTCATAATTAATTAAAACTTAATCTTACTTTATCAAAGATTAATTAAAATTAGTCTCACTTTTAAAAGATAATTAATTAGTAATTGATCTCCACTTAATTATAATCAATAAACCTTGTTTAATACTTAATTAATTATTAATTACTAAACTTAATTAATATATAATTAATTAATAAACAAATCTTTAATTAACTTCTTAAACATTATCATAAAGTTTCATATAACATTTCCAAAGTGTTTTAAGTATAAAAACTTAATTTGCAAAAAGTGGACTTTTAGTGAAACTGCATCCATAGCGACTATCGCTATACAGATCATAAATTAAAAACTTCTCGGTGGCTTTCCTTTTTGAAACTTAACTCATGGAGTGTACTAACTTTTTCAAACATAAATTAAGAGTTATGTAAAACTAAAACAAAGTTTGAAACTTGAAAACTCTTTTGATTTTTGAAAACAAATAACCACGTGTTTACACAAGGATTCCAAGTCGCCAAACTATACAAATGTGCTAAGTTTTCTTAGCATACGACCATATAACCATGTCCATAACATACACCATCAAATTACAACTACAAACACTTATAAAGATCTAAACTTTATCACATAAAGATCACAACTTGCAACTTTACTATTTTTTTTGACGTCATTTCAAGTCAATAACCAATACTACATACATGCACATATAAACAAATGTATAATTACATAAAATGACATTAAATTACAACCAATCATCCAACAAAACATAGTAATAAGTAAAGAAAAATAAAAGGTTTAAAACTTGTTAAAGATGTGAGCTTTACTCACCAACTTAAGCAAATCCCTTCAAACCTTTGAAATAAACAATAGAACTTGAAGTTTCCAAAATAAAACTTGTTTTTTTAGCCAAGAATGCACATACATGGGCTCGGCCTAGATGGACTTGGACACGGCCATGGGTTGATGGGGGTGTATGGGCTTGAAATTAAAAGGAAAAGAGGAGTAAGAAGGAAGGGAAGGATTTTTAATTGATTTTAAATAGTTAAAAAGTGGAAAAGTTGATTTTTTTTAGATTTAAATCTAAGGAAGTCATTAGAATGCCTTCGAGAAGCTTAAAAAGAAGGTAAAATTTTGAAATAAAATGAGAAAATGAAATGGAAGGGGGAGAGAGAGAGAGTTTTGAATTAGTTTTATATAAAGCAAAAATATAAAATTACTTAAATTCCCTCAAGTACAATTGTCCTCTACTAGATTCTTGCTACCTCCCCCCATCATCCACTCCACCATGTTGCACACGCAATTAACAAGGTTGCACCCCTTTTGTCCACTAAACCAAACCCTTCCATGTACTCAAGATGTGATATGAAATATGACATTACCCTTTTCATTTTCTTTTTATTTAATTTTTGAAATAACATCAAATCTTTCATTCTTACTTATCCTACGCACATGGAATGAAAACCCCCCTTATTACCCAACATGTAATACCCCTTCTTGTACTTAGAATGTAAGATGAAAGTGACTGTCATGATTTCTTTTTTATTTGATTTTTAAATTTGAAAATTGTCACATCACTTCTTTAACTTAAGTAAATATATTATTTACACTTTTAACATCCTTAATTAAGTACTCATTATTCATATAAGTGTGTGTTTTAAATATATTAAGGAGTTCTACAACCTTTTTAACAACTTTTTGATGAACAGTCACATTTTCTAATTTCCTTTTACCAATTATTTTTGTAAACCAAATTCAAAAATGAATTTTTTATCATTAATTATAAATTAAAAGAGAGTTATTTTAATTATTAAAAGCATTATTTGAATATTTAAAATTAATAAATTATTCTCAAATCAAGGTAATAAAATTCTGAATCATTACATTGTTTATGCTAGAGCATGTGTTTGGTTTGGACCTAAGGAGTTATCTCACTATCTTGTTTGAATATATTGTGTATATATATGCTATATTTGAAATATAAATTAAAAGTGACATTAACTAATTAAAGCTATAACTTTTGGGCCCCTCTTGCTTTTGAAAGCAAATGACAACTTTATATTGTATAACATTACTTTTATTACCTTCTTAAACATGTGGCATGGCCTTGACTTGATGTTTAAATGGTTGTTTGATTTGTGTGTTGAAGTGAAGTATGTTTGAAAGTGTTTGAAGCGAGAATAGTCGTTATAAGTGCACTTTGATATCCCTTAACTTTAACTTGTGTAAATGGAAGTTTCATGAACTTAACAGGATAATTTGATTTGGTTGTTCTTTAAACATATTTTTGTGTATTGGACAGTAAAAAAAATGATTTGGAAATTTATAGAAACTATGAACCAAAGTTGTGAAAGTTAGAACAAAAAGGTGGTTATAAATAAACTTAGTAAATATAGATTGTTTTCGGGTATTTCTATAAATAAATTGAAGATATTCTTTAGAATTCCATTCCATGATTTTTAAGTACCCTAAGTTTAGTACTTACTATAAACATTTCAAGTCTTAAACAATTTGTTAAAGTGGTTAACCCTAGTCGCAAAGATCTTGCATTTTATTGTGTTCTTTAACAAGGACTTTTAACAACACTTATAAAAGTCGTAGTAAGTCGCTTATGGTTTTAAGCATTTAAAAATGATATTTACATTTGGTATTTTTCTCTAACCTTTTTAAAGATGTTTTCTAACCTATTTTAAAGTATTTTAAAGTTGGTTTTAAGTTTAAATATATTTTTAATAATTATATATGTATTTTCAAAGTAATAAGGTTTTAAATATAAAACATGTTTTTAATCAAATTATAAATTAGTTATTTTCACGTAATAGTTTACATAGATATTTAAAACCTATTTAAACGTATTTCTAAAGTATTTATTTATATATATAATTTTGAAAAATGCTATTGACTTGGCTTAACACTAAAAGCCGACGAGGTGGATTTCTCTATGTGCGAGATTTAAGATTGATGTCGAGTAAGGATATGAGCAATAGAGCTCCAACCTACCTGCTTCTCTCTTGACCGAGGAATAGTTAAGTTGGGATGTTGGAAACGTGTTAATCTTGTTATTTACTTTTTTATTTGTAAAGTAATTAAATTTGCTTAACGCTAAAAGTCGACGAAGTAGGCTCATCTATTTATGAGAGTTAAGATTGAGTCGAGTAGGGATATGAGCAAAAGAGCTCTAACCTACAGGATTCCCTCTTAACCAAGCAATAATTAAGTCGACAATGTTAAAAAAGTGTTAATTGTGTGAATTTCTAACTCGTTTATGAAAGTCATTAATACTATACTCAACACCAAAAGCCTACGATGTAGATTTATCTATTTTTGAGATTCAAGAATGAAGTTTCTAGGGAAGGCTTTGATATACAACCAGTACTCTAACTTACCTAGCTTCACTCTTGGACAAGGAATAGTTAAGTTGGGATATCAGAAACGAGTTAAGTATACAAATCATGATTCGATTTTAACTAGATAGCCGCTTAGTCGACTATCGAACTTAACCAACTATTAACTTAGATCTTTAAAAGAATTTTTTAAAGATCGTAACAGGTAAGGAATAGTTTTGGGTTTGTTGTGGAAATTCCATTCATCTTTAACCCTTTTTGATTATACTTATGAATGTTAATAGATCTTTAAAAGAATGTTTTAAAGATAAGTATAAGTGAAATGGTTTTGGGTTTGTTGTGACAATGTTTTGATAACATTCATCTTTAACCCTTTTTTATTTTACTTATGAATGTAAATAAATCTTTAAAAGAATGTTTTAAAGATATGCATAAGTGAAATAGTTTTGGGTTTGTAGTGATAATATTTAAGTAACATCAGTCTTAAACCTTTTGAATGGGTTTGTGAAGTTCTTAGATCCTTAAAATGGATATTTTGAAGGATATGGAATCTTTTGGAAAAGGATAGAAAAGGTAAAGGTTTAAAGTACAAAATCCTATAAATGATATGTGAATATACTTATACCATTTGAGATAAGTATATGGATACTTTTTGAAGTATTGAAAGGAGTGACAGTAGAAATTGATAAACGGTGTTTTATTAGATAAAAGAAGGTTTACTAATAAAAGGGGTTTTAATTAATAAAAGATTAAATAAACAAAAAGGGAATTAGAAGTCGCTTATGTGACTTAATCGTGCTTTGTATGATTTGATCATGCTTTATATGTTACTCACTTATGGAAAACATTTAGTCGTATATTTAGCACTATAAGCCAACGAAATAGGGTTGTCTTTCTATGGGAGTTAAGACATGTTCGAGTAGGGATATGAGTAACAGAGCTCTAACCTACCGGCTTCACCCTTGATCGAGGGATAGTGTGAGATGAAAATATCAAAAACGTGATAAGTACATAAGACTTTGTTTTCATATGCGAGGGTACTCATTATTATTGAATGAATAAATTCGTTGATTCAGTCATGAAGAGACCGAGATCGGTAACTATTTTGCTTGTCAAAAACCACTTCAAGAGTGAGATACATGTTCTACATCTTAGAAGTGGATCTGTTCAAGATGTTGGAATCTATGTGTGGTTTCGAGACCAGTTCAAGATGTGGGAATCCAATTGGGGATTCGTGTTCTATTTGAGTGACGAAGACCGTGTGAAAGATGTCAAATGTGACCTCGACATCGGAAATAGCTAAAGACAGAGTAGGATGCATTACCTGGGGTTCAGCTGACTCACTTCAGGGTGTTATCAAATCCATATCTAGAGATGCTTATCGATTGTTAGTTGATGGGAGTTGATGATTGTTAGCACCAAAATTGGTCACTAACACCCTTGAATAGAGTTATGTAGAGAGATTAATGAAGAAAGTAAATTAAAACAGAAAAATAACGCAATTGAGTGCAAAAGGAATAGCAGAAACGAGAACACCAGATTTATAGTGGTTCGGCGTAATTTCCTACGTCCACTTTGAATATGATCTTTATTACTTTCCCTATCACTTGAATACAGATACAATCCGTAAACAAACCACTTGAATACAAGTTTGAATCGTAAATAAGAGAGTATAAAAAATGGCAGAGTTTTCCTGGAGTTCTCCCAAAAGAAGGTCCTTTCAACTGTACCCCTGCCTCTGTATTTATAGACGAAGATAGGCTGGACTCCCTTCGCAGGCCCAGGAGCAAGGTACTTCGTCCCATAGTAGGCGACTTCTGTGTGCCGAGCCAAGATACCGAATAGTGGTGGTCGAACGGTGGTGGCCGAATGACGGTGGTCGCTGAACGATGGTGGCCGAACGGTTGTTGCCGAATGAACCTGGCCGAGCGACCTCTCCTTGGACACCTAGATTGAACCATCTCGTTTTCCCATTCTTGACCGAGCGATATGCGCCATCCTTCAAGGCTGAATCATACCCTTAGACTGAGCGATGTACATAGGCCGGACTACCCAAAACGGATCAATCCCTTACGTCTCCAATCTCTAACTAACTCAAGTCTTATCCAGACTCAATCAAAGCCTTTGTAATTATCACCTTGTAGCCGAGCCAAGTGACCGGATAACATTGATGATATTTGGTTCACATTGTTCATATTTATGTTTGGACAACGGGCTGCCTGTGTTTTCCTTATGGTATATTTTATCTGGAGATATACGATGCTTAGAAGGTAATGTAAAATCCTTGTCCATGGAGATTGGATTTTAGCTTGACCGAAGGGATCTCCGTGGAAAATCCATTATGCGAACATTCCTTATCAGTTCTGATTGTACCCTCCAATATGTTGTTGAATGTAATCAGTGTAACCATTATGGCTATGTTATATATTTATATTCTTCATCCTAGACGTTATCTAATATATCACCTTATGTACTTATTAGATGGTGGTTCCTTTAAGGGGATAACCGTTGGCATTCCATGTGGCCTCAAAAGTACTGTTATATGTTGATCACATATTTCTTGAGATTCTCATAACAGACTTATGTCTAACGCTTGGTTTTTGTTTTCCCTAAATTCATCGTGTACTCATTCGAGTAGTTTGAGAAAGGCAGGTTTTCGTTGATGTTCATTAGAGCTTGAGAAGACAAGATCAATGTTTCACCTACCGTGGTATTCTTATTTCTGTTGCATTACTATATTGTACAAATCAACACTTGTGAGGACAGGCAGTTTGAACTATCCAGGCTGATGATAGCACATAGGTTTTGTAACTCCGAAATTCCTATAGCGAAGTAACCCTTTATACTGTTCTTTTGATATTATATATTATCGTTCCACTGTGAGATTCCGATATTGTGTTCTCTTCTTACTTGTTCTATTTCTTTTTATTTTTATTTTACTCTAACAATTTGTCTTTCCGACACTTGGGTGATGGGCACATGAATACCGTAGATATATTAGTGTCGACATTTAGGGCTCAAAAAGGAAAATCATTACATGTGGTCTCAACGAAAGGTGTCTCGAGACCCAACTCATCCATCTTTGAAAAATCAACTATAATGGGAGTTCTGTTAATTAACGATTAAATATTTAAATTACTCATTTAAATATTCAGTCGTTAAAATTGTAGGTTATTACATTCTCCCATCCTTAAAAGAATTTTATTTTGTAAATTCCCATGAGCACGAGAAAGTAACGAGATCGACAAAAATTCCTAAGTCTAAGCCTCAGAAATTTTGGTAGTACTTCCCTTATACAACAGACATTACGGAAGCTCCCAAATTAAAATGCATCTCACACGCACCTTAGGAAATACATGATAACCTACATTATCCTACATTTCCTTTAGTACAAACCCTCTTCTTAAGAAAACTTATCGCCATTTAAATGCAAATCTAAACCAATAAGCATTTAAACAGCTAAATTTCAGCTCTCAAATTCCAAATTGTACTACAAAAGGACGATTATACACCCACAAAACTGATAGAGTTATGGATATGCCCTAGGGGCAATTATGTAATTGTTAGATATATCTAACTCGATAACCAATCTTGTTCAAAATAAAAGGTGTTTTCTTTCTCCTATATACTTGATATAATGTGTTACATTAATTATTTTAATTAAAATTATATTTAAAAGAAAATCCAAAACTGGTATGTTTTGTGATAGTAGTTACAAAGTGATGTAACCATGGCTAATTTATCACAATGAAACTAAACATACCATTTTAAATATTCCTAGTCAAGATGTAGCAAGACTGGATATCGATTTATCTGTTGAGACTATAATACATAGCATTCTCCAAATGTTGGGCAGTGTATTACTCATGACTGTTGGGGGCACCAAGGTGTTACGTACTGATAGTTATTAGATAATTACGGAATGACTCACTCGATAGTTTTTTGTTGGTTAGTATAACTAAGGTCAAACATAAAATATTGATGTGATAAAATTACATAGTTCGCTTGACTTGAGAATGCTGTTGATCTTCAATGTGGAAGCTCCACTATTATAGTTAAATCATGGCACAACATCCATCGAATGGCTATACTTGGGTTGATTGAAAGCATTAGAAGTGAAACACTATTTAAGAGATGATTCGTCTCCTCAGTTATATGAGGTTAGTGTCATGGTCAACTGAAGTCAATTCAAAGTCAAAGTATTTGGCCAGAGAAGTTTAGTTAATGATAATTATTATTATTGAACCAAGGACTTTGTGTTTGGACTATAAAGTTGAATATGGATGATATTGGAATTTCAACCATTACCGATTTTCCATAAGTCCTAATGTGATATTATTTGATGAAGAGAATTGGTATAAATAATTATCACTGCTAGGTAATACTTAAATAAAGTAAAATTAGATTTCACCATAGCCATATAAGCGATGAATTGGGTTATAATGTTACACCACTTGCTAAGTGACGTGTGAACGTTAATATTCGAATTGTTCAATATTAATCATTGGCCAAATTTACACCAAAGAGTCACACAATCAAAATGTTGAATACTCTTATTACCACCCGATTTAATTAAATTATAATTGTTATAAATTAATTAACTAATTAATATTTATGAAATATTAATTATAAAATTTTACTTGATATTTTTGATTAATATTAGAAGTGTGTATATAATAGTTATAAATACAATAATCGATATACAATATCGATATGCATTTAAATTGGATTTAAATTTGTTATTTATTGATTGGGCTTGAAGTGATTTTGAAGCCCATGATGGAACCTATTAAGTGTGGCTATAATGGCATAGGGAGGCCGGCCATATGATGGCAAAGGAGGGCTTGAATTTTGAATTCAAAGAGATGAGTAGCTAAGAGAGAAAAATGGATCTAAATCCTCCTTTTTCTCCTTAAATCTCCACTATATATTCATCTCAAGCCCCTCATTTTATATTTTACTCTCTTCCTCCATTTGATACATCCATGGCTGGCCATCTCCCTTCCCTTCTCCTCAAATTTTTTGAGCTTATAACATTAAATCAAATAAGATTAAAACATCAGTGGTAAGTGCGTTCAGTCTAGTATCGTTTTCTAGATTCTGAAATCGTTTCAAGGAAATCTGATTCTACATTTCAAGCTATATTATTTTAGCATTAGGTGAAAGGTAAAATTCCCTATTTACAATGATATTTAATGTATATAATGTTCATTGTGTGATATATGTGTTTAGTTAGCAGTTGAATAAATCACGAATTTGTATGATGTCTTCATTAAATGGATTGTATATATGTGTGTGTCTTAAGTCTTACGTACTGATAGTTATTGGATAACTATGGAAAGACTTACTTGATGGTTTTATATTGGTTAATATAACGAAGGTCAAACAAAAAAATACCGACGTGATAAAAATAACATAGTTCTCTTGACTTGAGAATACAGTTGATCTTCAATATGGAAGGTCCGCTTTGATCATAGTTAAAATTGTGGCACGACATGCATCAAACAACTATAGTAGGTTGAGTGGAAACCTTGGAAGTGAAATACTATTTGAGAGAGGATATGTCTCCTCGATTATATGAGGTTAGTATCACGATCAAATGAACTCAACTCAAAGTCAAAGTCTCTGGCCAGAGCAGTTTAGTCGATAATAATTATTATTATTGAACCATGGACTTACTGTTTGGACTATAAGTTGAACATGGACGATATTGGAATTTTGACCATTACCAATTTTCATAACCTAAAGTGATATTGTTTTAACGAAGAGAGTTTCTATAAATAATTATCACTATTGGATAATGCTTAAATAGAGTAAAATAGGATTCTACCAAAGCTAAATAAGCGATAAGTTTGGTCATAATGTCATACCATATGCTAAGTGAAGTGTGAACGTTAATATTTGAATTATCCGATATTAATCGCTGGCCGAATTTACACTTAAGAGTCACACAACTTAAACGTTGAGTACTCTTATTACCATAAAATTTAATTAAATTATAATTGTTATAAATTAATTAAATTAATTAAAATTATGAAATATTGATTTTTAACATTTTATTCGATATTTTTTGATCAATATTAGAAGTGTGTATATAATAGTTATAAATACACTAATCGATATACGATATCGATATGCATTTAAATTAGATTTAAATGTGTTATTTATTGATCGGGCTTGAAGTAATTTTGAGGCCCGTGATGGGACCTATTGAGTATGGAAATCGAATAAAAAAATTCATTTTTGATAAAAACAAAGTAATGCAAAAAGTGGCATCTTTAGCCAAAAAACATGTATATTTATACCTATATTGATTAACACAAAATATATTTAGAAGTATACATAATACATATATATAGTATTTCTAAAAATTATTTAATATATATAGTAAAATAAATACATATATATTAAAAAATGATTTTTGAATTATATATGTGTATATACATGTATCTACACAAAATTAGTATATTAGTTTGGATTTGAAAATATTACATATTTCATTTTGTTTATCTAGATCTAGATCAAAATTTTGAATCTAATAATTGAATTTGAAATTTATAAATTCTTTATATTAAATTTATAATTACCTTAAAAACTATATATACATATATATTGACATCACACATGTATACAGAGGGGTACACATATTATATTATGTAATATAAATTTAAAATAAATAAAATTTTATTTATAACCAAAATAAAATATTCATTTTATTTAAAACAAATTTAGATAAGATCAAAATAAATTTAGACTTCATAGGCCCAAATAAGATCCAAAATGGGACAAATTTTCCGAAATTTGCCCATTTACTCGACTGCGTGGTAGGCCCATAACCCACAGCTCCTAGGATCGCAAACTAGCTCTAATATCATCGTTGGAACTAGGCCAACGTGCATCAGAGTAATTAAATTTATACATACATATACAAAGAAGATTATGCACCCACAAAAAAACAACACTGCGTTTAAACATGTATAATTTTTGTGTAGCAATGGATATTAACACAATCATGCTTGATTAAAATAAGAGAATAAGCTCAAATAAGGCAGTATATAATATACCATAGACTCCGGGTCACATCCAAAATGCAATCGACTCATATATATATATATATATATATATATATATATATATATATATCACCGTGACCCCTAAAATGGCCATGAATGACATGTGATCTATTCTAAATAGTTATTGCTACTTCTCTCCGAACAATGCTATAACATGTAACTATGACTAGCAAATAAGCAATTCGACACACACAAAAAGCAGCGGCAAATAACAAAAAACAATAAAAATTAATAAACAATTGATCAAAACGAAGCAAGCAACAATAATCGATCTACTAATGTAACGACCCGTAGTGTAGCGACCCGTCGTTTTGTACCCTTTGACTTGATAATAATTCAGTCTTATTCAACCTAAATTGTACAATAGGGCGAATAACTAGGGTAAAGAAAAAGAAAGATGTAGAAGAAAATAAAACAACAACACAGAATCTCACAATCGCAGTGGAACAAAATATAATACATAATAACATATTTTTATACAAAAGAATCTGTAACAGTTTATATACTTACAATCATTAGAGTACAACAATCCGTACATCAATCTGGACAGTTATAGTAACTTGTTCTCATACAGCGGAAATATAAACTAAGTACGGAGATATGTCTCTGTCGTCTAGCTCATCTCCTGAGCCCCATAGCATCCTATTCTGAATTTGTAATACTCAATCTGACCCGAGCATTATAATAAAATAACACCCAAGTCAGTCTGGAAAACCAGCGTGAGAAAACACACTCAATTTGAATTATTAACTTTTATCAAAATCCTTTGAAAACAAAGGTATCTCGTAAGACCACGTCACACATAAACACAACGTGTTTTTCCCTTACGATAACCAAAACATTTTTATCAAAATCGTCTGGTATTATAATAGTGTCTAAACAAAGTAAATAGAAAATAGCCGAAATCCTTACATCTCACGTTTCAGCATAGTTGGGCACAATCAAAACCGTACGGCGCTTATTGGAGAATGGATTCCATACAATGAATAGGCAATGGGGTACCACCAATCACAGTACACGTCTAGAAACATGTACCGAGGACCTCACCGGGATCCCCTACAACACAAGACCGGCCCTATCCCTAACCTAGATAGAACCGAATATGTTATCACCCCGGGTGTTCCCAACCTTAAAAATCGAGCGCTCACTTTTCATGCACAACCATATACATAATTTTAATATATCTGAGGGCATCTAGAAAGGTGATAACATACCCTAATTGGGTGCGACCCACTAATCCTTGCTGCATCTCCTCTGATTTTCAGTCACTTCGGTTGATGAGGCTTGAGGCTACGATTACCTTTCAAGAACAATTTCACTTAGAATGCTCATCGTCCTCCAATGACGATGTTCTGATAGCATTCGTCCATGCAAGTTGTCCTGGGTCTGGACAAACCGAATCACCGTCTTCATCATCTTCACGGTATTCATTCGTAATGTTCAAACCGCATCAAAGTTGTTTTCGAATAATTAAATCCGATCCCAGTCTCTTCGAAATGATTAACGAAATTGGCCAATATTGATAGTCGGTTATTTAACTATCATTAAAACATCCATAAGTAGACATCAGGACTTATTATACATTTTCCAGAAATATTCTTTTCAAAATACCTTTACAAGGTATATATTCCAATTCCTTTCCATATTCCAATATTTGAAAAGAATTTTCAAATACTTAAATCCATAACAGGATATTCCCAGAACATTTCAACACTTAGAATATTTCCAAATTTCCATTTTAATACTTAGGAAAATATTATAAGTCTTATTTTCCAAAATCATTTCAACTATCAACGCTTTAGAGAATATTTCGTACCTTATCTCATAAGTCTCCGGAATCATTAACAAATCCCCTTTTACAATTTCCAAAATCCAGTATACTTACTTATAACCCCATTCAACAATTTATAACTTCTTTTATGAATTCAGATTTTATTTTCGAAGTTCCCATATTCAACAATTTGAAATTCCATTTCCTCGAAACCCTTATAAAATTCATCTCCTCAAAATGATATCTATTTATAAGCCCCACTTACGAATCTCGGGAGAATTTATAAATAAAATTTTCAATCGCTCCAAAACTCTATATATATATATAATAAGCATTTAAAAGAATAATAATTTTTTTAAACATATTCAAGTAATTATTTAAAATATCGAAAACACTTTATAAACATCAATAACTCATTTTTAGATAAACAAATCAATTTTCAAAGCTGATTTTAAAAGTTAGAATTTATTAAAATAAATACTTAATATTTGAAAATCTACTTACCGAAGTATTTCAATCCTAACTAGTTCAAAATTTCATAATTTTTAAATGATAAAATTTTCCTTTTAAAAAACAAACTTAACTTCTTAGAATTTTTTTTTAAAACCTTAATAACCAATTCAATTTATAAATTCCTCTCGAATCACATCACATCACTTCCATTCCGATCTCCTTAACCATTTTCACTTTTTAAAAATAGTATCCACTTTTTTTCTCACCATATTTCCATATTCTAATATAAATTCTCCTTATAAATTTATATCCCCAATTCCATTTTTATAAATCCATTCCTTTATAAATTCCATTTATTTTTTTTCGAATCTATTTTTAATTTTGACTTCAACTCCTTTTCATATTTTCAGAATATCCTTTATAAATTCTTTTATATAATTCGTTTTTAAAAATCTCTATCTTAAACAATTTACGAATAATTAAGTACAACTAAAACAAATATTTATTATTATTTTTTCAAACTCAATTTCCTTTAAAATAATCCAAATTCCAATATAAATATTTTTATATCCAAAATTCCTTTTTATTCCTTCAAATTTCAAAAAAAAATATTTATGGTTTTTAAAATACCAAAATTTAGGTCAGTGCTACAATAGCATCCAATAATTCCAATCACTACAATAATCTATAATAGATTATTCTACACAAACCATATATCACAATATATGAAATTAAATTCAACATTTTTGAGGAATCCAGTTAGATACCTCCAACCTGTTTTCCTGCATCCACAGATGTTAATACAACATAAAAATACCAATCCCACTTCTAGGGGGATATCGCAGTATATAGGGTCATCCGCTATTATGCGGGGCGCATGGTCTCATCCGCTAAAATATGCGGGAATATCAATCCAACTACTAATATATATACTACCATATATATATATATAACATCCAACAGATAATAAATTTTTATAAATCCAACCAGCATTCAATAATTTATTTTTAATTATTATAAATTTACTTTAGCAATCCAAAAAGAGTGAGATTTACTCACCTTGATTTTTTATTTTGCAATCCGTTCCAAACTCGACTTGTTTTCACGATTTTTAGACCTCGTATAAATAAGTTATTAAGTGTATTAGTTCATCACAATTTTTAATCCTCAATTAAATAACTAATTATATAGTTAAACTTAATTATAGAAAATATACCTTTACCGTCGTTCGTTTCAGGCATCGAACGACTCAACTATTATCGACCAACGACCGCGTGCTTCCCATTCTTGCTCGTTGATGCCAACCGATTCCATAATCCCAAAACAAGTTTCGCCTTTTTCCATCGACCACTGCCACAAACACGACATTGTTAGCGCCTCAATCTCCCCCTCGACCTTGCGCGCGTGCGTATGCGACTCCATACCCCCCACAACCCTAGCTACTGTCGCCCCATCTTCCACCTGGAGCCGCCTCATAGATGGCATCATTGCCCCGCCCTTAGTTTGATTGCCACCATCACCCTCCAGGCCTACGCGACCATCGCGACGAGCAGCGTCGCCATCCCAATGTCGTGCGCCCTTCATGCGACCCAAACGCCTGCTCCACAGTACATCGCGACCATCCCCTCGCCTTTGCCAGCAGCTAACTCCCCTCACGAACCCCCCATCACTACCGTCGACTTCCAACCTTGCCGCAATCAAACCCTAAATTGAACCTGCCATTGCCTTTCTACAATCCTATTCACGGCCATGAACATTCCCAAGCGTTCTAATTTTAATGTCTTCGAAGATTTTTTTATACGAAATGATCTTCGTTTCCTTTTTTATTTTTTTTGTAAGAGCGAACTGCTTGTCTTCAAGAAGAAGGAGATGCGATTTAAAAAAAGGAGATGGCATGTTGAATCGGTAAAAGTCACAATCCTAGGAGGCTGATGGAAAGAGAATACATATTTGAAGTGTAGAAAGAAATATATATATTAAATAAATTTTCAAAATATCTCGATTTTCGTAGCTTAAAATCTCGAACCCCTATCTAGGCGTGCCGCCAGGCGTTCATAATGTTATACCCTTATTCCGAACACAATGGAAAAGGTTTCGATTCCTAATTCGATTGTATGGAGAAGATAGCTTTTTGGACCCAATTATTATATTGAATTTTTGATATTAATTTCAACACGTTTATATACCGTACGGTCAAATGGTAAATCCAAACATTACGAAATTTGAAATCCTATAATAATACAGTATTACGGATCCAATGGAACTGGTTTCGTTGAATTCCGAGACCGTACCATGGATCGCTATTTTAACACGTCGATTAAATCGATGATTTCGAAAATTCCGAAATTGCTTGATATTTTAGTTTGAAAAACTTATCAACTAAATTAAAATTCAAAATCCAATATTTAAACCATTTAAAGGTTAAAAATCCAACGATGAAAAATCCGGGTCGTTACGTTCCTCCCCCCTTAAAACAATTTCGTCCCCGAAATTGCAAAGGCGGGAAAAACGCTCCAAACCCATTACTTTTTCCAAAAACCCACTTAGCTAACTTGCTTATTTCACATTTCTAATCCTTTAGTTTCAACCATGCAATTAGTTTCCATTTCTAGTTCAAACCCCTTTATTTTTGTTACAATTCAAAGATCAGCTTTTTAGTTAAGAAAAATTTTCCAAAAATTTTCAAAAATTTTCTAACACCCTAATTTTTTGAATTTTTTTGGCAGAGTCTCCTTTGTATGGAGAGCCTTTTACAATATGACAAGAGAGATAAAAATATGTACATCGACCCACATGGTCAGAAAACAAAATATATATATGAATATTTATATTTTGCGGTATTTAATTCGAAAACGTACCTTTATTTAGCGTTTTAAGCAAGCAAGCTTATATTATATGATATTACGCAACCCAACTCTAGCCCAATAGCCTCCAATTACCTGTACTTACTTAATTTAAACCACGTAAGTATTAAAAACATGAAATTTTAATAACATTTCATTTATTTAATTAGTTAACTCATGAATTTCATAAGCAATGCATGCTAACATGTATTATAAGTAATTACAAGGTTCCAACACCAATTTAATTACTTTCAATCGATCTATATACCATCTCATTCAATTCGAATGATTTACAACTAAATTTTCTTGCATTCAATTCATGTTTATACTAAACAAACTCATATCCATTCCAAATTGATTTCAAAATCAATTTATTCACTCTCTATTAATTCATAGAATTTTATTTACTTTCGTTTGCGTCGAACAACAATTTTTTCTATGCAAATTCGGCGTTATTCATTTAATAACCATTAAAGCTTATAGCTATTTTAAATTGATTCTAAATCAATTTATATTCAATTTTATTCCATTTCAAACTCAATCCATTTATTTGCATTCCATTCATACCCACATTATATTCAAATCCACTTTATTAATCTTGGAATCATTCCATGTTATTTTATTAAATAACCATTTCACAAATTTATTTAAGCCATGCTTCCATTCAAAATATTTACTTGAGTTAATCCGTTATTTTAAACTATTTCCACCTTATAACTTTAAGTTTATTTTCTTTTCAACCAACTTCCATTTCATTTACTAATTAATTGATTATTTCATTCATTCAATCGACTTCAAATTTTTAATTCCATACCCAAATTCATTCTTGAATTCATTTAAATGATATCAAGGCCATATTCAATTTATTTATACTTAAACTGAATTTATTTATAACTTAAATCATCACTATTTCATACCATTTCTATTTTATTCGACGGCATTTCAAAATATATTTAATCTGCTTACTATTAAGTCGAACTCTCTTTATAACTCAAGTTTCAATTCCAATATTCAATCTAATAACAAATCCATCTAATTAGTTAATTCCATTTTCCATTTCACATATTTTTATTCCAAAAATCACTCCATTTAATTTACTTGAGTTCAATTTCATTTTAAAATTCAAGTTTGGATTTTATTTCTTCACTTTAAAATACCACACCATTTTTATTTTGGTTGTTCTATTCCACTTTTCAATTTTATAAGTTACACAACTTATTTTTCAAATTTCTATCAATTTTCACTTAAATTTTATCATTCAAAATGTATACCTTATGGCTATATAATTATTTCACAATTCAAAATTTATATTTACTTCAATTCGATATTATTTCTAATCCAATTCAAATTTTATAACTTATAGTTATATAGTCACTTTATAATTCACATTTACATATTTAATTCAATTCCAAATGGTTCAAATCCAATTCACCTTTTTATTTAAATTTCAATTCCTTTTAACCAACATTTCAAAACCATATTAGAGTTATTCACACTTAAATTAAATTTCACTCCAACAAATTTATTTTTAATTCATTCAATTTCATTATATATTTCAATTACTACGCTTAAGTTAACTCCCATTTCATTAATACACTATATTAATTTAATTCAAATCCAGTCAATTAAATTTCTAAAATTTAATTTATCCAACTTAACTTAAGTTGAATTCCATTTTAACCTTCTCACTTTAAATTTTATTCCAACTTCAATTTTTCACACTTCCCTCCATATAAATATCATCTTCCATAGGATTCCAGAATTTTTAATCTCCCGGTATTTATTTCAAATCACTTTGAAATCATATATATATATATATATAATCTTTTTGGTTTAACAAACCACTTTCTTGGATTTTCAAAATTCACTTGGTTCCATTCCAAAACAATTTCCTTTCGGAATTTCCAAAACAACACTTGTTTTCACCAAAAATCTCCATATCAATTTACTATGGTAGCAATCCGTCACTTAGAAACTCGAAAGTGAATACTAATGATGTTGCGTCATCACCAGGATTATTTTCCAGTGACTGAAGTGAGCTATATCACTTCCAAAATCCATTTAAAACAATTTTCTTTCAAAAATACCTCCAAAGTAATATTACTATTATTTATTTCAAAATACTTTGGAAAACATTTCCAAAAAAATCTCCGGGATTTAATTTTCCAATTTCTGGTTTGAATCTATTTTAACTATAATCCATTTGTATAATTCATACTTATACAAAATTTAATTTGGTTATATAAACCATTTCTAATTTTATAGTCTTATTTTGATTATATAATAACAACTAAACACATCACTATAATAATTTTTAGAAAATTATTCCATTTATATCAAAATATAGTTTGGGTTAAAATTATTTCGTTTACCCGCTTCAAAACCATACTGTGTCAGTTTATCATGTTTAAGTGTTTAGAAATTCCTATCGATTTTAGTGGCGTCCCACTATTTGACCAGAATATATATGCCACTCAACAGATAAATCAACACAATACAAAACAATTTATATTCACTAACAAATACGCGCTCATATCTATTATTACACTCAACTCTTTCTAGAGTACTACTGACTCTATCTCTAATGAGTAATCCCCACCAAAGCCAATGTTCTCGCTTAACCTTCAGCTTAGATACCAAATGTAGCGACCCGCCGTTTCGTACCCTTTGAGCTGATAATAATTCACTCTTGTTTAACCCAAATTGTATGAAAGAGCGAATAACTAGGGTAAAAAAGAAGAAAGAGGTAGAAGAAAATAAAACAACAACACAGAATCTCACAATTGCAGCGGAACAAAATATAATACATAATAACAGATTTTTATACAAAAGAATCAGTAACAGTTTATATACTTACAATCATCAGAGTACAACAATCCATACATCAATCTGGACAGTTATAGTAACTTGTCCTCATACAGCGGAAATATAAACTAAATACGGAGATATGTCTCTATTGTCCAGCTCGTCTTTTGATCCCCATAGCATCCCATCCTCTGTAATACTCGGTTTGACCCGAGCATTATAATAAAATAACACCCGAGTCAGTTTGGAAAACCAGCGTGAGAAAAACATAATCAATTTGAATTATTAACTTTTATCAAAATCCTTTGAAAACAAAGGTATCTCGTAAGACCACGTCACACATAAACACGACGGATTTTTTCCTTACGATAACCAAAACCTTTTTATCAAAATCGTCTGGTATTATAATAGTGCCTAAATAAAGTAAATAGAAAATAGCTGAATTGCTTGAATCTCACATTTTAGCATAGTTGGGCCCAATCAAAACCGTACGACGCTTATTGGAGAATGGATTCCATACAATGACTAGGCACTGGGTACCACCTATCACAGTACATGTCTATAAACATGTACCAAGGACCTCGCCGGGATCTGCTACAACACAAGACCGGCCCTATCCCTAACTTTCAAGAACAATTTCACTTAGAATGCTCATCGTCCTTCAATGACGATGTTCTGATGGCATTCGTCCATGCAAGTTGTCCTGGGTTTGGACAAATCGAATCACCATCTTCATCATCTTCACTGTATTCATTCGTAACGTTCAAACCGTATCGAAGTAGTTTTCGGATAATTAAATCCAATCCCAGTCTCTTCGAAAAAATTGACAAAATTGACCAATATTGATAGTCGGTTATTTAACTATCAATAATACATCCATAAGTAGACATCGGGCCTTTTTATACATTTTCCACAAATATTCTTTTCAAAATACCTTTACAAGGTATATATTCCATTTCGTTTCCATATTCCAATATTGGAAAAGAATTTTCAAATACTTAAATCCATAACAGGATATTCCCAAAACATTTCAACACTTAGAATATTTCCAAATTTCCATTTTAGTACTTAGGAAAATATTATAAGTCATATTTTCCAAAATCATTTCAATTATCAACGCTTTAGAGAATATTTCGTAAGTTATCTCATAAGTCTCCGGAATCATTAACAAATCCCCTTTTACAATTTCCAAAATCCAGTATACTTACTTATAACCCCATTCAACAATTTATAACTTCTTTCATGAATTCAGACTTTATTTTCGAAGTTCCCATATTCAACAATTTGAAATTCCATTTCCTCCAAATCCCTTGTAAAATTCCTCTCCTCAAAATCATATCCATTTATAAGCACCATTTACGAATCTCGGGAGAATTTAAAAATAAAATTTTCAATCGCTTCAAAACTCTCTCTCTCTCTATATATATATATATACAAAATAAGTATTTAAAAGAATAATAATTTTTTTTAAACATATTCAAGTAAGTATTTAAAATATCGAAAACACTTTATAAACATCAATAACTCATTTGTAGATAAACAAATTAATTTTCAAAGATGATTTTAAAAGTTAGAATTTACTAAAATAAATACTTACTATTTGAAAATCTACTTACCGAAGTATTTCAATCCTAACTAGTTTAAAATTTCATAGTTTTTAAATAATAAAACTTCCTTTTAAAAAAACAAACTTAACTTCTTAAAATTAAAAATATTTTTTTTAAAACCTCAATAACCAATTCAATTTATAAAATCCTCTCGAATCACATCACATCACTTCCATTCCGATCTCCTTAACCATTTTCTCTTTTCAAAAATAGTATCCACTATTTTTCTCACCCTATTTCCATATTCTAATAAAAATTCTCCCTGTAAATTTATATCCCCAATCTATTATCTGATATCGATTTCCCTTATTGATAAACATCGTTTATAAATTTTATAACTCCTTTGAGTTTTACTTTTTATAAAACTAATCTCATTTATAAAATTCCATTTTTATAAATCCATTCCTTTATAAATTCAATTTATTTTTTTTCGAATCTATTTTTAATTTTGACTTCAACTCCTTTTCATATTTTTAGAATATCCTTTATAAATTCTTTTATATAATTCATTTTTAAAAATCTCTATCTTAAAAAATTTACGAATAGTTAAGTACAACTAAAACAAATATTTATTATTATTATTTTTTCGAACTTAATTTCCTTTAAAATAACCCAAATTCGAATATAAATATTTTTATATCCAAAATTCCTTTTTATTCCTTCAAATTTCAAAATAAAATATTTATGGTATTTAAAATACCAAAATTCAGGCCAGTGCTACAATAACATCCAATAATCCAATCACTACAATAATCTATAATAGATTATTCTACACAAACCATATATCACAATATATGAAATTAAATTCAACATTTTTGTGGAATCCAGTTGGATCCTTCCAACCTGTTTTCCTGCATCCACAGATGTAAATACAACATAAAAATACCAATCCCACTTCGATGGAGATATAGCGGTATATAGGGTCATCCGCTATTATGAAGGCGCATAGGGTTTCATTTGCTAAAATATGCGGGAATATCAATCCAACTACTAATATATATACTACCATACATATATAACATCTAATAGATAATAAATTTTTATAAATACAACCAGCATCCAATAATTTATTTTTAATTATTATAAATTTAATCTAGTAATCCAAAAGGAGTGAGATTTACCCAACTTGAGTTTTTATTTTGCAATCCGTTCCAAACTTGACTTGTTTTCACAATTTTTAGACCTCATATAAATAAGTTATTAAGTGTATTAGTTCATCATAATTTTTAATCCTCAATTAAATAACTAATTATATAGTTAAACTTAATTATAGAAAATATACCTTTACCGTTGTTCGTTCCAGGCATCGAATGACTCAACTATTATCGACCAACGACCGCATGCTTCCCATTCTTGCTCGATGATGCCAACCGATTGCATAATCCCAAAACCAGTTTCGCCTTTTGCCATCGACCACTGCCACAAACACGACATTTTCAGTGCCTCAATCTCCCCCTCGACCTCGCGCGCATGCGTACGCGACTCCATACCCCCCACAACTCTAGCTGCTGTCGCCCCATCTTCCACCTGGAGCCGCCTCACAGTTGTCGTCATCGCCCCGCCCTTAGTTCGAATGCCGCCATCACCGTCCAGGCCTGCGTGACCATCGCGACGAGCAGCGTCGCCATCCCAATGTCACGCGCCCTTCATGCGACCCAAACCCTGCTCCACAGTACACCGCGACCATCCCCTCGCCCTTGCTACTGGCTAACTCCCCTCGCGAACCCCCCATCACTATCGTCGACTTCCAACCTTGCCTCGATCGAACCCTAAATTGAACCTGCCATCGCCTTTCCACAATCCTACTCGTGGCCACGAACATTCCCAAGCGTTCGAATTTTAATGCCTTCGGAGATTTTTTTTATACGAGATGATCTTCGTTTCTTTTTTTTTCTTTTTTCATAAGAACGAACTGCTTGTCTTCAAGAGGAAGGAGACACAATTTAAAAGAAGGAGATGGCGTGCTGAATCAGTAAAAGTCACAATCCTAGGAGGGTGATGGAAAGAGAAGACAGATTTGAAGTGTAGAAAGAAATACATATATTAAATAAATTTTCAAAGTATCTCGATTTTTGTAGCTTAAAATCTCGAACCCTTATCGAGGCGTGCCGCTAGGCGTTCATAATGTTATACGTCTATTCCAAACACAATGGAAAATGTTTCGAGTCCTAATTCGATCGTATGGAGAAGGTAGCTTTTTGGACCCAATTATTATATTGAATTTTTTATATTAATTTCAACACGTTTATATACCGTACGACCAAACGGTAAATCCAAACATTACGAGATTTGAAATTCAATATAATACAATATTACGGATCCAATGGAACTGGTTTCGTCGAATTCCGAGATCGCGCCCCGGATCGCTATTTTAACACGTCGATTAAATCGTCGAAAATTCGGAAATCGCTTGGTATTTTAGTTTTAAAAACTTATCAACTAAATTAAAATTCAAAATCTAATATTTAAACCATTTAAATATTAAAAATCAAACGATGAAAAATCCAGGTCGTTACACGTAGTCTTGAGTCTTCAAATTTGAATATTTAATTTATTTAAATATTCGAATTTGAATTTAATTATAATAAAATCTGTGTTTTTAATTTAGACTTGATTCTTAATGACGTATTTTTAATTTAATTTATAAAATTTTTCCATAATGTTTAATTTAGGAAATAATTAAATTTTCATTTAACGCTTTTTGCGGCAAACATCGATACTTTTGAAATTTAACAGAATAAATTAACCAGTGTATTTTATTGTTGTTTTATATTGTAGCGCATTTGTTGTACACAATCGTATTTTTATTTATGTCGTTCGTGCTCATACGCGAATGTGTTATTGTGTGGAAGGGTAACCCAAAGTCTTACATTTTCAAAATTTAAAATACCGCATGCACACAAATCTTTCTCACGTTTACCATTCTTTTCACCATACTCCAACACTTCACACATGTTTACCCATACCTCTGCCATATTTCTATTAGAGCTCACATTTCTTCCATTTTTCCTTGGAATTTTTCTTTTTCTTACTCTGCCAAAAATATATACAGCAACACTTCTCTTCTTCCTTCCTCTTTCTTTTTCCTCTCTTGTTTTTTTCTTCTCGTGTGCAAGTGTGTATGCTCGTGTTCATGCATTTTCCGTGTGAGTGGAGGGGAGGACGTGCGTGTGTGTAAGCATTTCCGTGTGTATGAACATGTATACATGTGTGCGTGTATGCTCGTGTGTGTATGAACGTATGAGTGTGTTTGGGTTGTATTGTGGAAGTGCTAGCTAGAAAAGAAAGATGGAAGAGTGGAGGAAGGCGCATGCAAGTGGATGTGAAGGTGCAGTTGCATAGCCAAATGTGTGCATGAAAAAATGAGGAGCAGCAGGCAAGAAAAAAAGGGAGGGGACGTGTGTGGAGGCAGCAAGGAATAGGGAGGAAATGAAGTAGCAAGATTGTGGAAGGATTTGCTTGCGGGTTGTCTTCATGCTAGTAGGCCATGCATGTGTATGTATATTGGGTAAAATTTTAGTTTATTTAAGCTAATATAGTTATGTTATTAATTAGTTTAATTAACTTAGCTAGTTTAAATTTGTTTAATTAATTTAGATACGTTACTGTCCTTTTGGTTTTAATATTTGGTTTTGGGCACGGGTTTGATTTGTGGTAAATGGGCTTGGGCTTACTGATGTTGAGTAAAAATATTAGTTATAATTAGATTAGTTTGATTTTGTTTACTCAAAAGTTTAACTTTAAAAATGTTTAACCTCCCCATACGGAGTCCGTTTAACCCATGGATTTTTACATTAGGATCGTATTGACATGAACAACAATATGGAATTGGTTTGGTGGAGATCAGAGCCACTGGAATTTTACATTGAATTCGAATGTCGTTCGAATTTAGACGAAGCCAAAACGCGCAAGCGACAATAGAAGTTTTGGTGAGTTAAACTCATCTTGTAGGCTAACTAGTAATATTATATAGTTGATAAAAATTGTTGATTGGATGTTTGGATGATTTACTGTTTATCAATTGGTTTGGATTTATTCCCGTCATTAGAGTGTGTAACGAACCGGATTTTCGATTCTCAAAAATCGACACTAATACATCCACCATATTACATGCCGAACATTCAAGTGCTGGAAATAATAATCTGTTAGGGTGAAAGAAGAAGGTAGAAGATAGAGAAAACTAAAACAACAAAGAATCTCACAAAGCAGCGAATAATATATAATACAACAATGATCTCTACAAAAGGAAACATCTTTATTCATATATACAACATCATAGTTCATTAGGCTTATCCTAAATTTTTGGACAGTTATAGTGTAACGACCCATAATTTTCCGATAATTAAAATATTGAATTTAATAAGGTTTTATAATTTAATATTGGAAGAAATAAAATTTTGTGATTTATTAACGTGAGAAAATTTAAAATTTAAGATTTAATAATGAAAGAATAACTAGAATGTAATGTTAATTTAAGACAATCGATAACTATTTTAAAGTAAGTCCAATTTATTGAAATGATTGTAAAGTCATAATAGGTTATAGATTGTAAATAAAGAAATAAAATTTAAATATTGGAGTCAATGTTGAAATTATATGTAATAAATTGGAACTGACTAATATTGAAAATGAAAACAGTGATGTGCAATTAGTTATAACATTTGCAGTAGATAATAAACTTATAAATGTGATTAAATTAAGAAAATGTGACAATTGTTATATGTTACTTATTTATTTAATCCGTTGAATTAAATTGGAAAGAAATTGCAATTAAATGTAATTAAATATTACGTTAATGTTGTTACCTAGGGGTTTGACCAAGCAACTAGGTCGTTCGGCATTTCAGAGGTCGTCCGGCATTCAGTTGTCGTTCGGCATTTCAGAGGTCGTCCGGCATTCAGAAGCCATCCGACATTCTAGCCACGACCGGCATTCTAGCCTCGACCGGCATTCGAAGGTCGTTCGGCATTCAGCCTCAACCGGCACTCCAGCCTCGACCGGCATTCCAGCCTCGACCGGCATTCGAAGGTCGTTCGGCATTCAGCCTCGACCGGCACTTCAGCCTCGACCGGCATTCCAGCCTTGACCGGCATTCCAGCCTCGTTCGGCATTCGAAGGTCGTTCGGCATTCAACCTCGCTCGGCATTCCAGCCTCGTCCGGCATTCGAAGGTCATTCGGCATTCAGCCTCGACCGGCACTCCAGCCTCGACCGGCATTCCAACCTCGATCGGCATTCCAGCCTCGACCGGCATTCGAAGGTCGTTCGGCATTCAGCCTCGCTCGGCATTCTAGCATCGACCGACATTCCAACCTCGACCGGCATTCAGCCTCGTTCGGCATTCAGCCTCATTCGACATTCGAAGGTCGTCCGGCATCAGAAGTATCGTTTGGCAGAAGTCTCGACCGGCATGGAGTCTCGCTCGGCAGAAGTCTCGCTCAGCATTTGCCGTTCGACATTCATGGTTCGGCACACAGGAGTTACTTACTTTGGGCCGAGGTATCTTGCCTTTAAGCCCAGTAGGGAAGTCCAATCCATCTTCGTCTATAAATAGAGGGGCAGAGGCACAGTGAAATGAACCTTTTTTCGAGAATACTGGGGAGACTCTGCCGCTTTCAAGACTCGTTCTTTTTACTTAGCAATTGTATTCGAGTAATTGGTGCACGGATTGTATCTGTAATCAATTATCAAGTAAAGCAATAAAGATTAACCTCAAAGTGGACGTAGGCAATTACGCCGAACCACTATAAACCTGGTGTTCCTGTCTTTGCATTTAACTTTGCATATTGCTCTCTGTTTAAATTTACTTTCTTCATTTATCTCTCTACACAATCTTTCTCAATGAGGTTAGTGACCAATTTTGGTGCTAACACTTTGGTGCTTTCACTGAGAGTCGAATTCTCAGGCCATAAGGATCTGCTTTGAAGCTACTGGATTGAATAAATCCCCCAAAGGAGATCCGAGTCATTCATAAGACGTCCGTTGATTCTACTCAGAGTTCTTACCAATAACTCTACAATGGAAAGACCACGTACCAGATCAGCCTCTCATAATGCGGACGCCCATGAGACTGCTAGCGTACAACAAGCAGGGCCTAGCAATCAGTAAGAAAATCTAGGTGCAGGGACTACCGCCCAAGACCAAATGCAAGTTGTCACCAGAATAGTGTCCAACGACTTGATGAGAGAGCTCAGGGAAAGCAGGAGATAACTTGGAGAGCAGATGAAAGCTAACGCCAACCTCATGGCACAGCTCACTCAACAACAGTATCAGAATTCTGGGGGCAGTCCAGCTCTTTACTCTTCATCTGACAGCTCGACTTCGTCCGATGAACCTCCCAGGCATAGACGCCGCAAGACTGAAACTACGCAGGTAGGTGCTGCTGTTCGAACAGCTGGGGACCATTTACACCTCGGAGACCGTGACCGAGCAGGAACTGGAAACTTAGGAAATGGAGTGCAGGTGGAGGCTAGACGCCCGGCTCACCAAGACGCCGATGATGCCAAACCTCAAGATGCACGTTTGGCAGATCGCCAGCAGAGGAGGCATCAACCTGATCAATCCCGTAGGACAGACTCCAACCTTCCATCTTTCATACAAACCCCAGACCCAACAGCTATGATCAGACAGTTAATGAAAGAGAATCAAGGCTTGTGGAATGATGATTGGAGGGTATCCAGGAGTCATACTCTGTTCACAGACACTGTCCTACGGGTTGAGTACCCCAGGAAGTTTAGCATGCCAACTATCCCGGCTTACGAAGGAAAGACTGATCCCAGGCAGCATGTGATGAGGTACGAATGGATGATGGATTCAGATAGAGAAAATGATGCAACCAAGTGTAGGTGCTTTCCAATAACTCTATTTGGGATTGCTACCATGTGGTTCCCCCGACTTCCTCTACGGTCTGTATCCAGTTTCGAGGAGTTGGCGAAGAAATTTATAGAATAATTCAGAATACATACTACTCGTCCAAAGAACGTGAGGTCTCTATCAAGTGTAATCCAAGCTCCTGGGGAGTCGTTGAAGGAGTATTTACAGAGGTTCCATGTTGCGGCTACTGAAGTCAGTAATCCCAATGATCATGCAATTCTTATAGCTGTGATGCGAGGTGTGGATCCGGATTAAGAGTTTGGAGATTGGCTGGCAGGGAAACCTCCGACTACGCTAGAGCATTTTTACTCAAAGGCACATCAGTTCATAAGAAGAGAGGAAGCCAGGTGGGTGAGGCGAGATAAGGCACCGGGGCCTGTTCAAGAGTCCGTGAAAAGCAACATTGATGTGAAGCAATCCAGAGACAACTCGGGGAAAGTTCAGGTCAATGTCCAGAACAAGCCCGGGCAATCTAAGGAATCCGAAGGAAGAAATCAGGGGAAGAAGAGAGAAGTGGGGAAATGGAAGCCGAGAATTCCAACCTACAACGAGTACACCCCACTGAACGCATCCCTTGAAAATATTTACCTATCAACTTGCAATACCTTTCAGTACAAAAAGCCACGCCCAAAGGAGTCAACCGAAGAACAAAAGCGGACCAGGAAGTATTGCCGCTTTCATGAGACTTATGGGCACAATACTGAAGAGTGCAGACACCTACACGACGCTATAGAGAAGTTGATTAGGCAAAAAAAGCTACAGGAGTTTGTAAAGAATCCGCAAGAAGGTGGACAGGGAACGTCCAATCCCGGTCGTGCACCCGCTCCATGTCACCCCGAGGAGCCTGCTCGGACCGTGGGTAGACTAGTCATAAACACGATCATCGGCGGACCTCACCCTGCAGATAAGAACTGACAAGAAATGGAGCGGTATGCTAATTCCCTGAGGCATGCAAACTTTGAGTGTTGTTCCAACGTAGAGGATGGGGCCCCTGCTAAACAGCTGCGCATGATGACAGATGATATAGTATTCAGGAGCAGAGATGTTAACCAGGTGGAGGCTCCTACCATTGACCCGATGGTCATATCTGCGATAATCGGGCCGGCTTTTGTGAAAAGAATTTTAATTGATTGTGGAAGTTCTAT
Organism: Allium fistulosum; assembly: GCA_030737815.1. NCBI lineage: Eukaryota > Viridiplantae > Streptophyta > Magnoliopsida > Asparagales > Amaryllidaceae > Allium > Allium fistulosum. The sequence continues at coordinate 913,999,794 of CM060906.1, forward strand.
CAATATCATCTTTAAGAAGGCTTATGACCAGATGAAGATGGAGATGAAGGATTTGAAGCCATCTAAAGCTCGTATACATGGCTTTAATGGCGTAGCGACCGATGCAGTAGGGTATGTTGAGTTGCCAGTTGAACTGGGGCAAGGTGAGTGTAGGAGGGTGCGAATCTTGCCTTTCATAGTTCTGGATGTAGATTCTCCATACAGTGTGTTTTTGGGCCGACCGGCCCTGGCTGAGTTTAGGGCAGCATTGGCCCCGTGGTGTTTGACTTTAAAGTTTCCGACTGACAAATGAGTAGGCATTGTTCATGGCGACCAGGCTACCGATCGTGCATGTTATGTGTCTGAGCTCCGAGAGGCCCAGCGGAGAGAGAAAGGAAAGGTTGCGGACAATTCCGTCCGCATTCAGCATACTGACAATTGACAAGTAATGCCCGAGCCCTGGCTCAGGCATGATTCTCGGATCTTCAGAGACATAGATCCGAGAGACGACGACGAGGAACCCAGGGAAGAAAAAGCAGCACTGGCTGAACTGACGATTGACATTTCAGTCAGCCGAGATGATCCATCGCGAGTACTAAAGATTGGATCACAACTCAGCCCCTCACTGACTGAAGACCTCAGTGATTTCCTCCGAGCGAATCTCGATGTTTTTGCTTGGACACATTCCGACATGTGTGGGATTTCTCCCGCTATTACGAGTCATATGTTGAACATAGACCCGAAGTACGTCCCAGATAAACAAAAGAGGAGAGGAATGGACCCGGAGAGGTCCGCTGCTCTCAGAGAGGAGGTGGACAAACTCAAAGCCAATGGGTTCATCCGCGACGCCCTCTACCCTTAATGGATATCAAACCCCGTGCTGGTGAAAAAGGCGAACGGGAAATGGAGAACTTGCGTAGATTATTCCGATTTGAACAAAGCATGCCCCAAGGACAGTTTCCCATTACCTAGAATTGATCAGTTGGTCGACTCCACTGCGGGACACGAGTTGTTGTCATTCATGGATGCGTACTCGGGATACAACAGATCCCGATGCACATTCCGGACCAGGAGCACACCAGTTTCGTCACAGATGTTGGGCTATATTGTTATGTAGTAATGCCTTTTGGATTGAAAAACGCGGGAGTGACTTATCAGCGTTTGGTGAATCGAATGTTCAAAGATCAGATTGGTAGAACGATGGAAGTCTATGTGGATGACATGCTCGTGAAGTCACGACAGTCAAACGACCACATTCGAGACTTAGCAGAGATGTTCGGTATACTCTGATACTATGGCATGAAGATCAACCCTCTTAAGTATTCCTTTGGCGTTGCGTCGGGGAAGTTTTTGGGATTCATTGTTAATGCCAGGGGAATTGAAGCCAACCCGGAAAAGATTCAAGCTATTCGAGATGTACAAGTGCCCAGAACTATAAAACAGGTACAGAGCTTGAATGGAATGGTGGCTGCGCTGAGTCGATTTATATCCAGAGCCATAGACAAGTGCATTCCCTTCTTTGATATAATAAAGAAAGGAAAGAGGAATTTCGAATGAACATCCAGTTGTGAGGAAGCGTTTCGAGATCTAGTGAGGCATTTGGAGAGTCCTCCAGTGCTGTCGAAACCAGTAGACCACGAGATGTTATACATATACTTGGTCGTATCCCCGCATGCTATAAGTGCGGCTTTGGTCCGCGAGGAGGACCGAGTTCAAAAGTCAGTGTATTACGTTAGTAAACGTTTAACGGGGGCAGAAAGAAATTATCCTAAAATTGAGAAATTGGCCTATTGCTTAGTGATTGCATCACGCAAGCTGCGTCCATACTTCCAAGCACACTCGGTCAGTATTTATACCGATCAGCCCTTACGGCAGGTACTCCAACGACCAGAAACTTCTGGAAGGATGTTTAAATGGAATATCGAATTGAGTCAGTTCGATATTACCTACTTGCTACGAAGAGCCATATAAGGGCAAGCATTAGCAGATTTCATCGCTGAGTTTACTATGTCAGACGAACCAGATGGTCACAGTGTCATTCCTCCCATTCAATGGAAATTGTACACCGATGGGGCCTCAAACGGCCGTTGCTCCGGAGCTGGTGTAGTCCTTGTGACTCCAGAAAATCGATCGATTTGTTATGCTTTGAAGCTCAATTTCCCGGCTACGAATAATGAAGCAGAATATGTAGCATTGATTGCTGGTTTAAAGCTCGTTGGAGAACTCGGGGTAAAATCAGTTGAAATCTTTTGTGACTCGCAGCTGGTGGTGTACCAAGTGCGAGGAGACTACCAAGCAAGGGGACAAAAGCTTGCTTCGTACCTTGCCCTGGTTCAGGAACTATTGGCGAACTTCGAACATTATGACATTTCGCATGTCCCGCGTGAACAGAACAAGGAAGCCGACTCGTTGCCAAATTCGCAAGCACTGGCGATGCACAGCAAATGGGGTTAGTTCCCGTCGAAACCTTACATGCTCCAAGCATAGATGTGATGGAAGTCGATTTTGTGTTGGAAACAGAAATCGAGAAGGAGTCGTGGATAACTCCATTCAAACAATACCTGCTAAACGGGATTTTGCCCGAGAAAAGAAGCGAAAGGCGACAGGTCATTCGCAAAGCCGCGTGATATGTGATGCAGGGAGGAGTAATGTATCGGAGGGGGTTCTCGGTCCCCTTACTACGGTACATTGCCCATGATGAAACAAAGCGAGTCTTGGAGGAGGTTCACGAAGGAGAATGTGGCGACCATACTGGGGGGCAGACACTAGCAAAAAAGATCCTCCGCTACGAGTACTATTGGCCAACTATGAATCATGATGCTGCAGACTATGTAAGAAAATGTGACAAGTGTCAAAGATATGCAAAAATCCCGAGAGCTCCACCGACGGAACTCACACAAATGGTTAGTCTATGGCCGTTTGCAATCTGGGGAATCGACATAATCGGTTCCTTGCCTATATCCAAAGGTGGTGCAAAATACTCTATAGTTGCGGTCGACTACTTCACGAAATGGGCCGAGGCAGAGCCTCTGGCCACAATCACCTCCAAGAAGGTCATTAATTTCGTTGTACGAAACATTATATTCCGCTTTGGCCTCCCGCGAACCATCATTACGGACAACGGAACTCAATTTGAAAGTAGAGAATTCAAAGATTTCTGTTTAAAGTACGACATTGAGAAAAAGTTCGCCGCCGTTGCTCATCCGAAGGCTAATGGAAAAGTTGAAGCCGTGAACAAAATAATCAATTCCATATTGAAGAAGCGTTTGGAAAAGGCTGGAGGCAAGTGGGTAGATGAACTCCCAACAGCGCTATGGGCTTATAGAACTACCCACAAGTCCGTGACTGGCCACACTCCATTCGCATTGGCATACGGCTCAGAAGCTGTTATACCCGTGGAGCTTGATGTTCCATCACATTGGGTGACACATCATGATCCTAAGACGAATCAGGATCTCTTGTTGGAATCAATGGACTGCGTTGATGAAAAACGTGAAGAAGCTGAATTAAGGGCAGCAGCATATAGGCACCGAGTCAAGCGATATTACGACGAGAAAGTCTGCCAAGAATCTTTGATGTGGGTGATCTCGTTTTGAAACGAGTTTTCCCGGTGCCATCACGCATGAATCCCAACTGGGAAGGTCCATATGTCGTTGAACGGAAGCTTGGAGAGGGAATTTTCAAGCTAGCGACCGTTGATGGGGTGACACTCCCCCGAGCGTGGAACAGTGAACATTTGCGACGTTATTATATTTAGCCTGTTTCTTTCCTGTTTTAGGTGCAATTGTTTACCGTATGTTTTTATTCCATTGATTCTTAGTTTCCTTTTAAGCATGTAATCAGATGATTTAGTTTATTAATAAAGGCTTGAAGCCATCCTTTCAATGAATTATTGATGCTTCTGAACCTTATAGTCTGGTGACAAACAACTGGAGTTGCATTATTCTACCTGGCGTACGAACTCGCATAAACGACTTTAATCTCCGAGTCCCCTAAGTGCGGACCGGAGTACTCTAAGTCCCCGGAGTGCGGACTAGAGTATAAACGACTTAAATCTCCGAGTCCCCTGAGTGCGGACCGGAGTACTCTAAGTCCCCTGAGCGCGGACTAGAGTATAAACGACTTGAATCTCCGAGTCCCCTGAATGCGGATCGGAGTACTCTAAGTCCCCGGAGTGTGGACTAGGGTATAAACGACTTGAATCTCCGAGTCCCCTGAGTGCGGACCGGAGTACTCTAAGTCCCCGGAGCGCGGACTAGAGTATAAACGACTTGAATCTCCGAGTCCCCTGAGTGCGGACCGGAGTACTCTAAGTCCCTGGAGCGCGAACTAGGGTATAAACGACTTGAATCTCCGAGTACCCTGAGTGCGGACCGGAGTACTCTAAGTCCCCGAAGCGCGGACTAGAGTATAAACGACTTGAATCTCCGAGTCCCCTGAGTGCGGACCGGAGTACTCTAAGTCCCTAGAGCGCGGACTAGAGTATAAACGACTTGAATCTCCGAGTCCCCTGAATGCGGACCGGAGTACTCTAAGTCCCCGGAGCGTGGACTAGAGTATAAACGACTTAAATCTCCGAGTCCCCTAAGTGCGGACCGGAGTACTCTAAGTCCCCGGAGCGTGGACTAGAGTATAAACGACTTGAATCTCCGAGTCCCCTGAGTGCGGACCGGAGTACACTAAGTCCCCGGAGCGTGGACTAGAGTATAAACGACTTGAATCTCCGAGTCCCATGAGTGCGGACCGGAGTACTCTAAGTCCTCGAAGTGCGGACTAGAGTATAAACGACTTGAATCTCCGAGTCCCCTGAGTGCGGACCGGAGTACTCTAAGTCCCCGAAGTGCGGACTAGAGTATAAACGACTTGAATCTCCGAGTCCCCTGAGTGCGGACCGGAGTACACTAAGTCCCCGGAGTGCGGACTAGAGTAAAAATGACTTGAATCTCCGAGTCCCCTGAATGCGGATCGAGGTACTCTAAGTCCCCGGAGCGCGGACTAGAGTATAAGCGACTTGAATCTCCGAGTCCTCTGAATGCGGACCGGAGCACTCTAAGTCCCCGGAGCGCGGACTAGAATATAAATGACTTAAATCTCCAAGTCCCCTCAACGCGGATTGGAGTATTTTAAGCCCCCAGAACGCGGATTGAAAAATGTGAAACAAGAAATGTCTAATTCCCAAGAATATCCGAGTAATGTGAAGGTGGATTGGGAATTTATGTAACTCACGAGAACTTGAGTTCCGTCCATAGTTATACAGAAAGCTAAAATGCAGAAATCATTTGAAAGACAAAGAAACTAAACTTTATTCACTAATTCAAAATGAGGTTATACAGCTACTCCTCCAAAACTCGGAGTCAAAAGTCTGTCTACGTTGACTACAAAAATAAATAAGTAAAAAGTAGTTACATGACCTAAGCTAAACCTCGTTGAACGAGTATAGTGGCTACTTCTTCGACTTCTTTAGTTTCTTATCCTCCTTTGCTTTCTCGGATGACTCCTCTCCCTTACTATTTCTCTTGGATGTTTTGCTCGCCAAAGAAGCGGAGTCAGGAGTGGGAGGAGGAACATCCAGTGGTTTGGATTTGCTGGGAAGAATGACTTTCAGAGGCCTGTTCAGCGGGTCGTTAAGTTCTATTACTTGAGACTCGACTTTGATCTCAACTTTCTTCCTCTTCTCTTCCGCGAGTTGCTCCTTCATACTCACCTTCGAAGTGTGTTCTGAGGCACCCGTGATTTCAATTTCATAACTCCCTTCAACAGGGGATGAAGTTTCAGACTTATCATCATCTAGCGCCCCGATCACTTGAGCATCAGGACCAGGGGTTACTCCCACGTGAGTAGCGTCGCTCGCTTTTCCCATCTCCTCCTTGGCGTCATCGCTCCTCGGAGTCGGTTCAGGATCGAGGTGGCCTGCGTAAAAACATAAAGGACGAACGTTAGAATAAAATAACCTCTCGCCGACAGAGACGGTTCGTCGAACTTTAAGAAAAAGAGTTATGTACCAGTTTCTTGCTGACTTTCGGCCGTCCGAGGGGTCTCGCCCTCTAAAATGGAGATAGCACGTGAATGCCAAGACCGGGGTCTTCCGGATCATAGCCGGCGTGTCGTTCGAACGGATCAAGTACTGGCCGATTGACCGATTGAGTAGGAGGAGGAGCTGAAGGCCCAGTTCCAGACGAACCAGCTATGTCATTTTTCTCCTTTGATGGAGGAGAGCCTTTACTATAGAGAGCCATAGCTGCAGACAAGTCCGATGGCTCTTTCCCTCTGAGAAACTCTTTCACTAAAGCATCCTCGTCGACCTCCTCGGTGCCCGACTCCACCTTTCTGATCTTTATTAAAGTCTCCCAAGCCTCGGCTAAAGATTCAAGGTAGCCCTCGCCTAAGAAAGTCAAGTCCCGGTGCATGAGGAAACGGGCGTTGTATTCGGCGATCAGCGGGTCAAACATACACTTGACCTCTTCTCTGCCGGCCTCTGCAGCCGCTTCCAGGCGGGAGTCGATCTCCACGGAAGCTATTCTCTTGCCTTCCTCACGGGCTTCGTCCTTCATCATCCCGACCTTAGAAAGCTCATCGTCAAGCTTCGCCTTCTAGAATCGTGTAGCAACAATCTCGTTGTAATATCGTTGAGACTCCTCTTGAGCGGCTATCTTCTCTTCCTTCTCCTTAGAGAATAGCTCTTTCAACTCTTTGACTTGCAGGCCAAGTGCATCCCTTTCTTTCTGAATAGAATCTTTTTCTAAAGCCAGGGCCCCACTGCGTTGGACCGCTTCGTCAAGTTCCTTTTTATGAGTCATCTCTAGACGAGTGACGGCCTCGGCAGTGTCTTTAGCACTTTGTTCGGTGGCCTCAAGCTTGGACTTGTATGAAGCGAGCTCTTCATCCTGATTTTTGATAATGTCTTTATCGAAGATAGCTTCAAGCGGTCGATTTCTTGTTGACGCTCAATGAAGATTTCCGAGACTTTTTTGATTGAATGAACAAACGCGTCATGTTGAACATAGACATCGTTGTTGCAAGCGATGGCACTCTGCTTGACATGCCCTGGAATATGATGAATTACTGGAAGGAACTTCAGACCGTCAAAGCAGATTTTGGGAAATTTAGCTTTAAGCTCGGCCAGCTTCTCCGATATCGTTGGGTCTACCACAGGAACAGGGGGAGGAGGTTTTGAAAGTTCTGTTCTCTTACGATGTTCTCGAGATTGTCGTGTGCTTGATGAACCAGAATGTTGATCTCGGGAAACATCGGGTTGAGACCCCTTCTGCGAAGACTTTTCTCTGCCTTGCTCTATTTGAGGAGGAGGATCGCGAGAGTATGAAGACTGGCTGTGAGATTTCTTTCGGTTAGTCAACTCTTGGGGACGGTTGTCTCGGTCTTTGGAGTCATCCCTATCGCAGCGCTTGTCGGAGCCCGAATCCCGGCCAGAATGGTGAAAGATGGATGAGCCATGAAAACGATCAAATCCGTGGGAGCGTCCCATGTTACCTGCATGAAATGAGAATAACAAGTTAGAAAAGATCAGGGTGACGGCTAAGATTGAAGTGCAAAGTGAATTGCGGGTGTCCGTGTGTGTTCTAGTGTTTCCCCCCGACGGACCAGTTTCTTTACTAGTTGGAGTTTTATCTCCCTGGACTTGGGCTTGAACTCCCGTATCACCTCTAGCGGGCGAATGAAGCTTAAGGGCCTCTGGATCGTCGAAACCGTAGTTGAGTAAATCGTCAGGAATGGTAAGGTTAGACAGGCCCTTCAGAGAACTTTCTAAGTGTTGCGAGGAAGTTTCTTTTTCTGCTGGAATAAGGGTAACTTTATAAGTTCCGCCCACAGTTTTCTTCCTCAACTTGTACGTCAGTTTCTTCTTCCCCTTCGAAGGGGAAGACGACGTTTCAATGTCATGAACTTCAACTATAGGGCCCCGAGACGAACTAATATTCTCGCCCTGTACTTCGGGCGTTTCTGCTTCTTTAATTTCCCCCTCTTCTGGCGTGTCAGAGGCATTGCGTGTTGAAGGCCCGACCTGCCTTTTTCCCTTGCCTGTAGCAGGTCTGGATAGAGTGACGCCTGGGGGAAGGCTTATTCGGCGACCTTCTGCCAGCAGCCCGAATCTCGCAAGTGACTCATTTGAAATGAGGGATTTGATGTCCCGATCTTCTACGGGGAGAGCTCAGATAGTTGCCACTGCTTCAGAGTATCCGGAGCCTTCGGGGCGTGGAGTGATACCTGAAAAGGTGGATAAAGAGTCAGAAAAGATGCAGATTCCGCCAAATTCAAGTGTTGATTTAAAAAAAAAGAACTTACTTCCTTCCACCCATCTCCTAGCGAAACCGGAAGGACAACAGACATAAAACAACTCTTGCTTGTACTGGACGAATTTGCTCCATGCCCCAGTCAGGATTTGGCATTTACTATATGGCTCCAGAAATATGAAAGACGGGCTATCCGATCGTCTCTTGAAGCGATAAATATAACGGATATCGCCTGGAGTCGGAAGCCTGGAGAAGACACTCATAAAGAGGATGCAAGTCCCATATAAGAAAGCATGACCGTTCGGAGGCAGTTGTGAAGGAGCAATCTCCATATATTGCAATAAGGTGCGAAGGAAGGAGTTGAAGGGTGGAACGCTGCCGACCCAGCACATAAACTTATTGCAAGCTGTGTACCCGGTTGGGGGCAAATGCGGACGATCACTCCCCGAAGGAACTAAAATGTCGTCGAAAGGGATTCCGTGGACAAAGCATATCCGACGGAGTGTAGTCTCGTTAATCCTTGAAGCCTGTGAATCGGCTGGGTCGTCTAAGAAAATAGCTGCCTCCAGAGCGTTAGGAGCTAAGTCGACGGATGCTATCGCGGCGCTCGGTAAATTTTGAACAGGGGTAGTTGATGGATTCGAAGTATCTACAACTTCTCGTCGAGAGGATGGCCCAGGTCTGTTTGAGATCGTAGCAGGGCTAGATTTTCTAGACATCTCTAGTGAAGATCAAATCCAACAAAGCACCTGTTTGAACTATACTTCAAAAACAATTAACATTAGACTTAACAACGTAAGTATTCCCCCCGTGTGGTGTGTGAACTAGTGTGATCATCCAAATATAAGTGCTGAGAAATTAAAAGTCGCAGAGTTGATGATATAAAGTTGAGCTTTGAACTGTCATCTTCAAAGACCTTCATCGCTGACCGTCTCCGAAAATCTACCCTATCATGTTTTTTAATTTTGGACTCGGACATTAGCACTATATGTTAAAGGCGGTTATCTGTTTTTGTCGATTTGAATTCAGGCTTATAATTGTTGAAACTGGGGAGTCATCAGTTCAGATTAGTTAGATATGCTGGTTTGTTTAAGTCCTTGTCCTTGTTCTTTGTCATATGAATAGGCATGGGGAATAAGTGAGTTCAACAAGGGTTATGTTCAAGTTGGAATGATTTCGACTGTCGTTGTCTATTCATCAAAGGCCAGGACCGAGCGACACTTGAAACACACGGCCTAAATGCCGCTCGGCATCAACCTCGTTCGGCCTAAATGTCGCTTGGCATCGACCTCGTTCGGCCTAAATGCCGCTCGGCATCGACCTCGTTCGGCCTAAATGCCGCTCGGCATCGACCTCGTTCGGCCTAAATGCCGCTCGGCATCGACCTCGTTCGGCCTAAATGCCGCTCGGCATCGACCTCGCTCGGCCTAAATGGCGTTCGGCCCTCAACTCGTAAAGTTCACCGAGTCACACTCGCGTAAAGTTTACCGAGTCACTCGTCTCGTACTTGGCCATTCTTTGCTCAAGATGTAAGGGCCGAACGGCCGCGCTCGGTTCTTCTTCGCCCCTTGATTACCGAACTGCCTAAAAATCGACTAAAGTAATACTACATTCCTACCTTAGGACGTGTCCGAACCTCAACTCGTCTCCCTCATCCACACGCCTCCTACTTTCTATAGTCTATGGAAAGTTCACTAATTCGAACTTCCTAGTTTGAAAAAACGCTCGAACGAAAGGTTCTTACCAAAGAATATGGTGGGAGCTTGGGAATCTGTGGGCTTGAGATTGAAAGTCATTCAGAATCAATTTAGGAAGGAAATGTAGGAAGGGCTTGATGGATTTAGGGTAGGAAGGAAAAATCAAAGAAGTGAACGAGGTTCGAGGGAGGTAAGTTACGAGTTCTTGTAAAATAGCAGAGGTGAAAAGTAAAAAGAGAAGAAGAAGTGAAGTGCTGAACTTTATAGGGGGAGGAAAGGAAGTCGAAGGGGCAATGACTGGTAGAACCGGTCAAAGTGCGTCCCTCGTTCGGCATTAGCTTTGTCGTTCGGCATCGACTATGTCGTTCGGCATCGGCATGCCGCTCGGCATACATCGCCTCAATCGGTATTCAAGAGAAAGTACTATCGAGGAGACTATGCCAAAGCTTGAAGAAAATGCTCATGATTCAAAGCGCATCACATTCGATCACATGACGCACTTTGGGAGGCAAGTGTTACCTGGGGGTTTGACCAGGCAACTAGGTCGTTCGGCGTTTCAGAGGTCATCCGACATTCAGTTGTCGTTCGGCATTTCAGAGATCGTCCGGCATTCAGAAGCCATCCGGCATTCTAGCCTTGACCGGCATTCCAGCCTCGACCGGCATTCGAAGGTCGTTCGACATGCAGCCTCAACCAGCACTCCAACCTCTTCCGGCATTCCAACCTCGACCGGCATTCGAAGGTCGTTCGGCATTCAGCCTCGACCGGCACTTCAGCCTTGACCGGCATTCCATCCTCGTTCGGCATTCGAAGGTCGTTCGGCATTCAGCCTCGCTCGGCATTCCAGCCTCGACCGGCATTCCAGCCTCGTCCGGCATTTGAAGGTCGTTCGGCATTCGGCCTCGACCGGCACTCCAGCCTCGACCGACATTCCAGCCTTGACCAGCATTCGAAGGTCGTTCGACATTCAGCCTCGACCGACACTTCAGCCTCGATCGACATTCCAGCCTTGACCGGCATTCCAGCCTCGTTCGGCATTCGAAGGTCGTTCGGCATTCAGCCTCGCTCGGCATTCAGCCTCGCTCGGCATTCAGCCTCGACCGGCATTCCAGCCTCGACCGGCATTCAGCCTCGTTCGGCATTCAGCCTCGTTCGACATTCGAAGGTCGTCCGGCATCAGAAGTATCGTTTGGCAGAAGTCTCGACCAACATGGAGTCTCGCTCGGCATTTGCCGTTCGGCATTCATGGTTCAGCATACATGAGTTACTTGCTTTGGGCCGAGGTATCTTGCCTCTAAGCCCACCAGGGAAGTCCAACCCATCTTCGTCTATAAATAGAGGGGCAAGGGCACAGTGAAATGGACCTTTTTTCGAGAACACTGGGGAGACTCTGCCGCTTTCAAGACTCGTTCTTTTTACTTAGCAATTGTATTCGAGTAATTGGTGCACGGATTGTACCTGTAATCGATTATCAAGTAAAGCAATAAAGATTAACCTCAAAGTGGACGTAGGCAATTACGCCGAACCACTATAAACCTGGTGTTCCTGTCTTTGCATTTAACTTTGCATATTGCTCTCTGTTTATATTTACTTTCTTCATTTATCTCTCTACACAATCTTTCTCAACGAGGTTAGTGACCATTTTTGGTGCTAACAAATGTAAATTAAGATGATAATTGTAGAATATTAGTGTAATAAGATATAAACCAATATTAATTATAACCATAAGAGGAAAATTGATTGAATAATAAGATGAAGAATCAAATAAATGGATTTATTGGAATTTAAATTATAATTAATGAATTTACAGTTGAAACTGAACACTGTAATTAGTGTGATATTCAACATTGAAATAATATGGAAATTTGTTTTAAAGATTATTAATTGCCAAGTAATCAAAAATAATAAAAAATTGTTAGTCATAAAAATTTGAATATAAAAGTGATTTAATTAATTTAATAATAATTTATTTAATTAACGTGAAAATAACCATTTTGGCCACTGTCTCAGATTTCGACGAAACTAGTTTCATCGGATCCATAACGGTGAATTATTGTGGGATTTCAAGTTTCGTAGCGATCAGACCTGTCGTTTGATCGTACGGACTCGAAACGCGTAGAAATCAATTTAATTGAATTCAATTGAGATAAGCTGATTTTAAAAGCTAACCTTTTCATATGATGGAATTAGGTTTTGAAACCTGTTCCATTGAGTTTAAAAATATCGAAAACATTTATTTTGATATATGGGATGACCTACGTTCATTTCGGAGACAAAACGGGCTTTTCGGGTCATTATTGTCGTTCGTACCAATTCGATACGCGTTCGTTCTTTCTTATCGTGCTTTATTAATATATATAGTTCTGTTCTAACCCTAGCAGTTTTTTTTATTTCTCATCACTGTACATTCAATTCTCTCTGGCTTCTTCTTCTCAATGGCAGAAACTCTATTTTTCCTCTAATCCAAATTCAAATCAAAACCAATTTCAGAAATTCAAACTCCTTCAAACTCTATCATATTATATACCAATTCGAAGCTCTCGATGATCGCAAGCTAGATATGCAGTTTCTTTTTCGATTTGGGTCTCTGTGTGTCCAGAATTTAGGAAACAATTTTCGGCAGTTCATGTGTAGTCGTGGAGATTTAACGGTGGATCCACGTCCTGGGGTTGATCGGATGGCATGGGTGTGTTGCTGTCGTTGAGTAGCATGCATCTGGGTAGTCGCTTGTCTCAAAGTGATTGGAGTTCATCGATTTTGGCTGTGGAAGTCTAACGGTGGCAATGCCTCAAGCCTCGACCGGAGGTGGCGAAACTCTGGCCATGGACGCGCCTTGGGGTGGAGGTCTCGGAGAGGTGGTCAGATCATGGTGTCAAGCGTCGTAGCGGTCGACGTTTCAAGTCGAAGAGCGGTGGCCAAGTTTGTTCGAAAGAGAGGAGTCTTCGATCACGATTGGGTTTCATCTGTAGCTAGGTTTCGAGATGACCGTGTTGACGGGTTCTGGGGGTAAAGTTCTGTTTTATATGTTTATTTTAAATTTAATTTTAATTGTTCTAATCATCATAACTTACACGTGTGAGGTCGAATTTGCGCGCGGTTTGATTCGTTGAGATTGTATCGAAATTACAGACATTTTGACACTGATTTGGACAAATTCTGAGACTGTTGTAATTTTTACCTTATTTTGGATTTCAAATCGATTTGAAATCAAAGGTGAGTGTTTTGACCCACTCACAACTACTAGATTATCTTATGTTAGTTAAATTGAATATATGACGCGATTAGAAATTGGTTGGTTGATGTTTGGTATATTTAAATTGTCATTCCAGCTAAATCTGACTTTTATTGAATATTATAGCCATTAATTTAATATTAAATTCTAAATTGCCAGTAAATACCCATTATTGATAATCAGTCACTTTTTATTGTTTATTGGTTGGTTTGAATGATGATTGTGATGGATGTTTAATTATTGATATTGGATAACTGGATGTTATATTTATATATTGTTATCACACTGCAAGTTCCCTTAGTTATTGTTAGGAAAATCACTATGGGTTGAAATGATACATAACCGAACGATATATAGATTAGGGAAAAATCATTATGGGTTAAAATGGTAAACCCGACTGATTTTATGGATTTTGAATTTATTCGAGATTGCGGGTTTAAATGATATATATCTGTAAATATAAAATATTTGCGAATTGAAATGATATATATCTGTATCACTTGACCATAGGATAGAATAAGGGGTGTGGGGTGTTTCATAAAAGAACAATCCAGTGTGAAATAAGCGTTTAGTTTTTAAAGAGACCGGGATCGGATATTGTCATACTCTCTGCCAATACCAAAAATGACTTTAACAATTGTGCACGTGGTGTAGATTCCAGAATGAAGCAGGATGGTTTGTTGAACGATTCTGTATGAGGTATTAACGTAGCCCTGACTCCCGTAAGTCAGCTTGATGTGGCTAAAACAGGAGCCATGTCGGGCCTAGTGAGGTCGCACCTCCAATCAGACACCTTTCTTCGATACCATATTACTCTGTGATTGATTTGGTGGACACCCCTCGATTATGATTATGGGAGTGTGTTCCGAGGTGGACAGTGGTAGCTGCTATGCATTACCACCAGTCCAGATCTGCAAAATGGTAGTATCCTACCCTGGGCATTGCCTCGCGTGCCTTGTCATATACCTTATCGTGCCTTCTACGAGTTTGGTTTGTACTGTACCTATGGAGTGCTCCCTGATAGCCTTCCAGTTTACGGAGGAATTACGGTACTATATAGACTATGGGAATATATAAAAATGTGTTAAGGGGGATATGGGTAACGCCTTAACGCTATTTTAATACTTTACTTTACTGTAGACACTATTATAATAGCGTATTGTACTATGTATGTAGATATTTTAATGGATCCTTAGGAGATGTAATCCCGAACATCTCTTAAGTTATTGCACTCACGTTAGACACTGGATAGGAGATGTCAAACTTCATAAACATCTCCGACGCCGTTACACTCATATTTACTTACTGTTAATTTAACTTACATAAGATCTTTTAGTTCTGAATCGAGTGTTTTGTCTTTTCAATTCGCTCGGGTCAGTCTGATCTATTCAGTGTATCGAAGACTGCTTTTGGAGGACGAAGACAAAGATTTATCACCATTATATTCTATCATATTTGTTCCACTGCATCATGTTGTTCCGCTGCATTGTTATTTATTTCTGTTGTATGTAACTTTGATCTGTATTGTAAAAGTGTAATCAAATGTTATTTGTAAAACAGCTTCATGAACTGTTTATTTGATTATTATATTTTGTCATTCCGTTGTGAGATTCTGTGTTTGTTTTTCTTTCTTTCTCTGTTTTTCTTCTTCACCCCATAACAATCCTCCCTTTTGAATGGTTTGAGTCTGACGTGTGTGGTTTATCATCTATTTAAACCGTCCAAAAAGTGTCCCATTACATTTGGTATTAGAGCTTTGGTTCAGCGATAACCTTAGCTTTGTGGGGTCTAACTCATTAGATATAGGGTAGTAATACCCTAGAATGAGTCGTTGAGTGTATATATATGAGAGAGCATATTTGTTAGTGTTATAAAGGTTTTTATATTGTGTTAATTTGTTCTGTTTAGTATTTACAAATTCTGGTCGGTACATGGGACGTTATGGCATCGATAGGGATTTCTAAACACTAAATAGGGCAGACTGACATAATATTGTTGTGAATTATGGGTTAATTAAATAATTTTACCTAGTATATATTTTGTATGTAAAAGAATAATTTTAAAAGCAATATAATTGGATGCGATATATTTGTTTGTTAGGAAGTGGAAGTCCATGAATAATTGGTTGTGAAATAAGATTATAAATAAATGAATATAAATTGAAACTTGAGAACTTTGATCCTGGGATTTTGAAAAAAAAATTTGGCTTCAAAAGATTTTGGAATAATATTTGTAGTATATGGAAGTATTTTTAGATATGAATATTTTCAAATGTGATTTGAAATGAATGTTTTAAAAGAATTTAAAGAAATAAGTTCTGTACTCCTCTCTCTGTTGTTGGAAAATAAATTTGGTGATGAGTGCACGCATCATCGACATTCATTTTCGAGTTTCAAGGTGGGAAGACTGCTGTAGTAGGTTACAACACATTTTTTTTAATAAAAAAAATTAATTTTATTTTCTAAGTACGATTTGGCATATATGAAAAATATGAATGTGTATATATAAATTTGATTTGAAAAGAAACCTGGAATTTAGTTCTTAAAACTTTCTGATAATTAGTAACTTTCTATTATTGTAATAAAATGAAATCTTAACTATTTTAATAATTGGAAACTTCTAAATTGTGTAATTTGAATTAGATGCTAAGTGATTAATGAAATATATAAGAATTGAAAATTTTAACTTGTAGATATGAAGGAAAAATAAGAAAATGTAAATACTGAACATTTTGTTAACTAAATGAATAAGATAAACTTGTGTAACATTCAGTTGCATTCTTAAAAAAATATAACTTACCAAAATATTTAAAAGTTGAAATGTTAAATAGAAATATGTGATAGAATATTATACAAGTAAAACTTTAGTAATGAAGGTGTCCAAATGATATTACATCTATAAATAAGAATTTTGATTGTTATAGAATGTTATAAACTTAAGTTAATAATTTGAGATGGTAGTAATTAAATTTAATATAAAAAAAGTGAATACTGAAAGTATATGATTATAAACTTAAGTTAATGATTGAAGCCATTTATAAAGTAAAAGTGAATACTATATATGAAAGAAATAAATGTGAAAAGAAAAGGAATTAAAAATTTAAGTATGAGTTGCTTCACAAACGAATATTGATATAAAAGGAAATCAAAGTAAATAATAAATGTGAACTAAACTTAAAGAAAATGTATGCAATACTCTAATAATGAATCCATTGATTATTTTAAATAATTGAAAGGAAATAACTTATGTAAGTAAATGCATGTAAGCTAATGGAAACATTGCATTGTCTGAATGAAATGGGAAATGAAATTTTTTAAGTAATGAATGTAAATTAAAGAAAATAATCATTGTATGAATTAAAAAAATGAATAGTAAATGATGT
The DNA here is from genome assembly GCA_030737815.1 of Allium fistulosum. Classification (NCBI taxonomy): domain Eukaryota; kingdom Viridiplantae; phylum Streptophyta; class Magnoliopsida; order Asparagales; family Amaryllidaceae; genus Allium; species Allium fistulosum. The sequence continues at coordinate 914,016,330 of CM060906.1, forward strand.
GGAAGGAAATTAATAAGAATAAAATTAATAATATTTGGAACTCTTAGTTGTTTAGCTTATAGGATGTTTGGGAAGTGATACTTTAAATTGTTTAGGATGTATAAATAATCTATTAAGTTTTATCTAAGACTGTTGAGTGTATGGTATACTTTGTAGTTTATCTATCATTTTATACGATTAAAGGTTCCGAACCCGAATAAACCATTTGTTTTGGTTGTTATGGATGGATGGCTGATTACTTTGATTTGCGTGTGATGGTTGTACGGTTTTGTTGCAAGTGACTATTGTTATATTGTGTTGGTTTGTTTGCTATTTGATTATATTTCTCTTTTACATAATTCTAACTCTTTCAGATTATATAAGTGAAATACAGGTTTATGGAAGCAATAACTATTGCTTTTGGTTTCGTAAATAAGCATTGTTTTCCCGACAAATAGATACGTTTTCGAATTATGGTTTTATAGCGATATTATGTTGTTTTCCCATGGTTTGGGATATATTATTTTGAAATATGTGATATATGTTGTTATTGTTGATATTATTATTTCTCCCGGACCTCTCCTACAAAGGAGACTCTGCCGAAATATTTCGTGAAATTAAGACTTAGAATTTTTTTTGTGAAAGTGGAATGTTTTCCAAACTTTTATCTAAACTTGAAAGGATTTGATTGTTTATAAATTGATATATTTTATTTAAACTATTTAATTATGTAAATTAATTGTTTATAAATTGAATGTTTTGAATAAGATATATTAATTTCTTAATTCCTTATTTTTCCTTTTCGAGGACGAAAAGTTTTGAGTGGGGGAGAGTGTAACGATCCGTAATTTTCCGATAATTAAAATATTGAATTTAATAAGGTTTTATAATTTAATATTGGAAGAAATAAAATTTTGTGATTTATTAATGTGAGAAAATTAAAAATTTAAGATTTAATAATGAAAAGAATAACTAGAATGTAATGTTAGTAATGTTAATTTAAGGCAATTGATAACTATTTTAATGTAAGTCCAATTTTTTGAAATGATTATGAAGTCATAATAGGTTATAGATTGTAAATAAAGAAATAAAATTTAAATTTTGGAGTCAATGTTGAAATTATATGTATTAAACTGGAATTGGCTAATATTGAAAATGAAATCAGTGATGTGTAAGTAGTTATAACATTTGTTGTAGATAACAAACTTATAAATGTGATTAAATTAAGCAAAAGGTGACAATTGTTATATGTTACTTATTTATTTAATCTGTTGAATTAAATTGGAAAGCAATTGCAATTAAATGTAATTAAGTATTACGTTAATATAAATTAAGATGATAATTGTAGAATATTAGTGTAATAAGATATAAACCAATGTTAATTATAACCATAGGAGGAAAATTGATTGAATAATAAGATGAAGAATCAAATAAATGGATTTATTGGAATTTAAATTATAATTAATGAATTTACAAATGAAACTAAACACTGTAATTAATGTGATATTCAACATTGAATTGATATGGAAATTTGTTTTAAAAGATTATTAATTGCCAAGTAATCAAGAAATGATAAAAATATTGTTAGTTATAAAAATTTGAAAATAAAATTGATTTAATTAATTTAATAATAATTTATTTAATTAACGTGAAAATAGCCATTTTGGACACTGTCTCGGATTTCGACGAAACTTGTTTCATCAGATCCATAACGGTGAATTGTTGTGGGATTTCAAGTTTCGTAGCGATCAGACCTGTCGTTTGATCATACGGACTCGAAATGCGTAGAAATCAATTTAGTTGAATTCAATTGAAATAAGCTGATTTTAAAAGCTAACTTCTTTATATGATGGAATTAGGTTTTGAAACCTGTTCCATTGAGTTTAAAAATATCGAAAACATCTATTTTGATATATAAGATGACCTACTTTCGTTTCGGAGACGAAACGGGCTTTTCGGGTCGTTATTGTCGTTTGTACCAATTCGATATGCATTTGTTCTTTCTTATCGGGCTTTATTAATATAAATAGTTCTATTCTAACCCTAGTAGTTTTTTTATTTCTCATCATTGTACGTTCAATTCTCTCAGGCTTCTTCTTCTCAATGGCAGAAACTCTATTTTTCCCCAAATCCAAATTCAAATCAAAACCAATTTCAGAAATTCAAACTCCTCCAAACTCTATCATATTATATACCAATTCGAAGCTCTCGATGATCGCAAGCTAGATATGCAATTTCGTCTTCGATTTGGGTCTCTGTGTGTCCAGAATTTGGGAAACAATTTTTGGCCGTTCATGTGTAGTCATGGAGATTTAACGGTGGATCCACGTCCTGGGGTTGATCGGATGGCATGGGTGTGTTGCTGTCGTCGAGTAGCATGCATCTGGGTAGTCGCTTGTCTCAAAGTGGTTGGAGTTTATCGATTTTGGCTGTGAAAGTCTAACGGCGGCTGTGCCCAGGCCTCGACCGGAGGTGGCGAAACTCTGGCCGTGGACGCGCCTTGGGGTGGAGGTCTCGGAGAGGTGGTCAGATCATGGTGTCAAGCGTCGTAGCGGTCGACGTTTCGAGTCAAAGAGCGGCGGCCAAGTTTGTTCGAAAGAGAGGAGTCTTCGCTCACGATTGGGTTTCATCTGTAGCTAGGTTTCGAGATGACCGTGTTGACGTGGTTTTGGGGGTAAAGTTCTGTTTTATATGTTTATTTTAAATTTAAATTTAATTGTTCTAACCATCATAACTTACACGTGTGAGGTCGAATTTGCACGCGTTTTGATTCGTTGATATCGTATCGAAATTACGGACATTTTGGCACTGATTTGGACTAATTCTGAGACTGTTGAAATTTGGACCTTATTTTAGATTTCAAATCGATTTGAAATCAAAAGTGAGTGTTTTGACCCACTCACAACTACTAGATTATCTTATGTTAGTTAAATTGAATATATGATGCGATTAGAAATTGATTGGTTGATGTTTGGTATATTCAAATTGTCATTCCACCTAAATCTGACTTTTATTCAATATTATAGCCATTAATTTAATATTAAATTCTAAATTGCCAGTAAATACCCATTATTGATAATCAGTCACTTTTTATTGTTTATTGGTTGGTTTGAATGATGATTGTGATGGATGTTTAATTATTGATATTGGATGACTGGATGTTATATTTATATATTGTTATCACACTGCAAGTTCCCTTAGTTATTGTTAGGAAAATCACTATGGGTTGAAATGATACATACCGGAACAATCTATAGATTAGGGACAAATCGTTATGGGTTGAAATGATAACTCGAGTGATTTTATGGATTTTGAATTTATTTGGGATTACGGGTTGAAATGATATATAGCCGTAAATATAAAATATTTTCGGATTGAAATGATATATATCTGTATCACTTGACCATAAGGTAGAAAATTATATACGGACATCGGATTGGTTATATTAAATGATTTTAAAACCTTAAATTTTTGAATCCAGTTAAATGATATTTTGAAATAAATTTTGATTTATATAAACTGAATTATATTCGAAAATCCAAGCTTTAAAATGTTGAAATGGAAATTGCTTAAATGAATTGTTTAAAGAATTTAAATTGAAATTTTAAAGTTGAGTTTTGAATTATAAATGACATTTACCGAAATTGAGTTATTGTAAAAGTTGAATATTTAAACTTTGAAATCTATTGAATTTGATGTGGTTTAAATTTATAGTTCAAACATGGATCTGAAATCGATATAGATTTAATGGTTTTATTAGAAGATCTATTGAGAATCTACATTGAAAGGAGAAAATTGAGTTTTGTTGATTTAAAAGCTGGATATGATCTAGATTTGTTGAAATGAAAGGAATAGTTTAATTTGATATTACTTTCAAATTAATTATTTTAATATAAACTGTTTAAAAACATATTATTTTAAATTCAGATTTATTTAGATTTTCAAACCAATTTATATTAAACTATATTAAACCTATTTTAAACTAATTTATACCATTTTAAACTATTTTAATCTATTTAAACTATTTTAATCCATTTTATACTATTTTAATCTATTTAAACTATTTTAATCTATTTTAAACTATTTTAATCTATTTTAAACTATTTTACTCTATTTTACACTATTTAAACCATTTAAAACTATGTTTAAAGTATTTTAATCTATTTTAAACTATTCAAACCATTTACAACTTTTTTAAACTTTTTTAAAACTACTTAAAACTATTTATGACTATCTAAACTATTTTCTAAATCTTAGACTGTGCAAGGCTGAATTGTTTATATTTAAACCCTGGATTTAAAAGAGAATATGGTTAAATGATGTTATAACCTAAGTTGGAATTTGAAATGATACTTTCTAGTGAAATGACATATTTGAGTAAATATGATAATTTTGAAATGTGGGTTTAACCTATTTTGTGAATATGGTTTCGAAAGTGAATATGATTTCAAAAGTAATATGATTTAAGTGAATATGATATTTTGATATCAATTATGAATTGATTTTGGAAATGTAAAAGAACCATCCGGTGTGAAATAAGCGTTTAGTTGTTAAAGAGACCGGTATCAGATATTGTCATACTCTCTGCCAATACCGAAAATGGGCATTTCACTAGAAGGACAAACTTTGCAGTCTAATTAGTTTCTAGGACACACATCCACAGAAATTAATTTCAAGGCCAAAGTCTGTAGAATAATTACTTTTAAGGACAAAATCAACAGTCTAATTACTTTCAAGGACATAATTTCATATGTTTTTTGGCCTTAGAAACTAATTATTTCGCATTTTGTCCTTAAAAGTAATTATTTTAGTTGTGTGTCCTAGAAACTAATTGCACTTGCTATAGAGGCCCTTGTGGCTAATTTCCACTACCGAAAACCACTTTAACAATTGTGCACGTCGTGGAGATTCTAGAATGAAGTAGGATGGTTTGGCGAACGATTCTGTATGAGGTATTAACGTAGCCCTGACTCTCGTGAGTCAGCTTGATGTGGCTAAAACAGGAGCCATGTCGGGCCAAGTGAGGTCGCACCTTCGATCGGACACATTTTTTCGATACCATATTACTTTATGATTGATTTGGAGGCCACCCCTCGATTTTGATTATGGGAGTGTGTTCCGAGGTGGGCGGTAGTAGCAGCTATGCGTTACCACCAGTCCGGATCCGCAAAATGGTAGTATCCTACCCTGGGCATTGCCTCGCATGCCTTGTCGCATGCCTTATTGTGCCTTCTACGAGTTTGGTTTGTACCGTACCTATGGAGTGCCCTCTGATAGCCCTTCAGTTTATGAAGGAATTATGGTACTGTAAGACTATGGGAATATATAAAAATGTGTTAAGGGGGATATGGGTATCGCCTTAACGCTATTTTAATACTTTACTTTACTGTAGACACTATTATAATAGCGTATTGTACTATGTATGTAGATATTTTAATGAATCCTTAGGAGATGTAATCCCGAACATCTCTTAAGTTATTGCACTCACGTTAGACACTGGATAGGAGATGTCAAACTTCATAAACATCTCCGACGCCGTTACACTCATATTTACTTACTGTTAATTTAACTTACATAAGATCTTTTAGTTCTGAATCGAGTGTTTTGTCTTTTCAATTCGCTCGGGTCAGTCTGATCTATTCAGTGTATCGAAGACTGCTTTTGGAGGACGAAGACAAAGATTTATCACCATTATATTCTATCATATTTATTCCACTGCATCAAGTTGTTCTGCTACATTGTTATTTATTTCTGTTGTATGTAACTCTGATCTGTATTGTAAAAGTGTAATCAAATGTTATTTGTAAAACAGCTTCATGAACTGTTTATTTGATTATTATATTTTGTCATTTCGCTGTGAGATTCTGTGTTTGTTTTTCTTTCTTTCTCTGTTTTTCTTATTTACCCCATAATAGTCCTCGCTTTTGAATGGTTTGAGTCTGACGTGTGTGGTTTATCGTCGATTTAAACCATCCAAAAAGGTGTCCCGTTACACATAGAAACCTATCCTCACATTGACAAACATACAGACTCTATAATATAGCGGAAGTAAAAACACGTGAATACGTCTTGCCCATCCAGCTCCTCTCCAGCTCCAAAGTATCTAGCCAGACCTGGGAAAAACTTGCTCGGTCTGACCCGAGCATTACATGGAATAACGCTCGAGTCAGTCTGGTAAACCAGCGTGAGTAAAACTCGATAACAAGTAACAACCAAACTGATTTCTACATTTGAAAACTTTTCAAACAAAGAGTATGTCGTAAGACCACACCGCATATAAAAACGGACGGGTTTTTACCTTACGATAACCAAAACATTTTATATCAAAATCCAGTGATATTATCATCGTGTCTAGGTTTAAAGTAAACAGATAAAATAGCTGAAATGCACTCGCATTCCAACACACTAGACTCTACAATCGAAAACGTAAGGCACGTATTGGAGATTGGATTCCAACTAATAATTGGGCTACTGGGGTACCGCCCGCCACAGTACATCTTAATAAAAATGTACCGAGGCCATACCTAATGACCCCTACCAACACAGGACCGGCCTGCCCCTTGCTGGATAGTATTGAATATATCATCACCCCGGTTGCTTTGCAACCTTTAATCGAGCGCTCCAACGTACACGAATTCATTGATGATCGTGTATATATCTAGAAGGGTGATGATATACGCTAATGGGTGTGACCCACATAGCTCTGCTGCATATCCCATGTTTTAGTCATTCCCGGTTAATGAGGCTTGAGGCTACATTTTAGCTTTCTGAATAACAATCCATCTTGGAATGCTAACACTGCCCAGGCGTCAATGCAATGCAGCATTCATCCATACAAGTTCGTTCTGGGTCTGAACAAAACCGAAAGCACTAACTCTACTACATCCATTTTGGAATCACCCTCGGGATTAGTAGCAGTAGCCCTTGCATTTCAAAAGGCACCATCTTCAATCATCATCAAGATGTGTTCTACTCGAACGTACATGTTGGTTCAGAGTGGTTTCAGATATATAAATCTGATCCCGGTCTCTCTGTACCAACAACCGATAATTTCCGGTTGACTCATTCCCGGTTCTTTTGGAATTAAGTATTCGAGTCCTTGTCGAAAACTCGAATTTTACATTCATACTTCCTAAGTCAAATTAGGCCAAATTTGATAGTCGGTTATTTAACTATCAAATAACAATAGCAAAATCTAGAGATTTAATAACCCAAAGCAATCACTAAGCCTGAAAACTATTTTCATTAATAAATCTCCTTCCCCAAACATTTATCAACATTCATATACTTATCTCCTTTACATAAGTATATTCACAAAACATTTATAAGATTTCTCATTTCCAAAACTCTTAAATGGATTTAACTACATTATTTAAATTGGAGAAAAAGATAACTCAAAGCACTATTCCTTCAGTGTTAAGTGTGGAATGGATGTTTCATACTTCCATTTTTTTAAAAGGTCAACCTCGAGAAACCTAGACCTCGAATTCCTATTGTAATTATCTTCAATAAATCCTTTTATAAATTTCCCTTACCCATGAAATCCTTTTTGCTTTAACCCAAACATGTTTACAAAACATTCATCTACCTCCATACTCATTTATGAGACTCTTTATAAATATTCAAACCCAGTTATATAAACTTCTTTATAAACTTTCAAATCTTGTACAAACTTCCCTTTATAGATATCCAAACCCATTTATAAAATCTTTTTGTAAACATTCAAAACTATTTCTAAAACTCCTTTTATGAATACCCCAAAATTATTCATAAACTTCTTTATATAATATTCAAAACAATTATCAAATCATTCTTCAAATATCTTGTTCAAAATAGAATAACCTTGAAGGCCATTTTAAAAGAAAATGAAATATTAACTTTCCAAAACCAAACAAAGGCTTAATGACTACAATAGATCATTAAATTTGGGTTTACTTATCCAAGTTATATCATGGGTATTTCCTAACATCAGATATGTAAGGGATTCACATATAACATACAATCAAACATAGGTAGATGTCCAAGTTACAAATATAGATACATCCATTATCGGTGAAAAATGTACATATAGAAGTATATTCCATATGTTTAAGTTACCATGACCCGCTTATTGAACTTAACTTCCTTGTGTTTATCACATTACCAATACTCAACATTTGTGCTAAACACAAGTCTACTTACTTCCCATAAAACGTGTAAACGTTTTATAACCACTACTTTAATTCATTTGGCTACTTAATGGTCTAGACGAGAGATCCTTTGATTTGAAATCAATTAAGCTTAAAAAGAAAACTGATTTAAACATAACCGATTAAGTATAAAAATAGCTATGAAAAGATAAAAGTGTAACGACCCATATTTTACGGTAACTAAAATATTAAATTTAATAAGATTTTGAAATATTAATATTGTAAGAAATTAAAATTTATGATTTGTAATGATAAAACAATTAGAATGTAATATAGTAATGTTGATTTAATGTAATTGATAACCATTTTAATCCAATTTCAATCAACGGATATAATTGTAAGGTTATTTGGTTATAATTGTAAATAATGAAATAAATTAAATGATGCATTTAATGATGAGATTATATGTAATTGACTGGAATAGATTAATATAGAATATAGAATCATTTTTTTATAACCCTTGGTTGTAAATGATAAGATAATGGATATGAACTATTATTATAAACGATGGTTGTAATTATCTTCTCATTAATTTGTCTATTTGAAAATTAAATGGGTAATTAATGGAATTAAGGCAATTGAATGTTGGAACTATATGTTGTTAATTTAAATTGAATATAATCAACGATGTGTAAGTTGTCATAACATTTTCTGTAGATAATAAACTTATAAATATGATTAAATTACTTAAAGGTAACAATTTTTCATTTATCATCTCATTATTTAATATGTTTGGAATTAATTTGGAAATCAATGAAAATTTATGTAATTAATTATTGTAGTTAATATGGTAAAAGATGTTAATGGTAAAATAATGAATGTAATAAAATGTAAACTTATGTTAATAAAATTCATAGGGTATTGTTGATTGAATATAAAGGATGATAACATAGGTTTGAATGTAATTGGATGAGAATTGGATGCGTAGTTAATGGCATTAACCTTTTAAATATGATAAGGGAAAACAAATTAATATTGCATTAATTGATATTACATCTTTTAAGTAAGATAAAGTGTAACGATCCGTAACTTTTAACAACTTTAAAATGGCAGTATTTTGAATTTAAATAAAAATTAATTTTTTTTTTGAATTTGTGATGTTGAGTGTTTTGTGACCAAATTTAATTGAACAAAATTTTGTGAAATTTCAAATTTTGGTCAAACTTAGTCAAAGATTGACTTTTGGTTGAAAAATTTAAATTTGAATTTTAAGATTTTATTCTTTTTATATGATACTAGACTGAATTCTGATCCTCCCTCCACTTTTCATTTCGTCAAAATCAAATTCCTATCAGTCTAAAAATTTGAATTATTGTGAAAAATTAACATGAATTGGTAGTGTTTAGTTGTGTTTTATTTGCCTAAGGCATATTGGGTTTGTTTGGTCTAATTTTCCTTGGTTAACCAAGAGACTCTAGTCAGTCATGTGACCATTTCTTTGCCTACGACCTTATGTTTCTTATATGTTAACATCTACGTACATAATTTTTCTCATGAGAAACTTTCTCTGCACACTTCTTCTTTCTCCTCAAAATCTACAGAGAACTCTAGGTCTAAAACTCCAAAAACCCCACAAATCAAAACTCCTTTCCTCCTCTCCTTCAACCCTCCTCCTCCCCTATAGCCGTCGCCCTGTCCACCATCTCCAAGGATCTCCTTCCACCTTCCCTCTCCTCTTCTTTCTCCTTTTTCCCTTCTTTTGCCCTTCCCTATTTTCCCTCTTTCTTCCCTTTATTTCCATGGCTTCTATATTCCACTAAACTACTCCAAATCAAATAATTTATTTTTGAACCAATGTATAATTTCAATGGTAACAACTTTGTTGTTGAATCCTTCTTCCCTTTCCGAATAGTTCTATATCAAAAACTCCATTTTTCAAGTCCTTTCTCGGGTCCAGTTTTGGCCGAAAATACTCCATATTGTATCGATCATATCTCCATCAGGAATGAACAAATTGTGTCATTCTTCTAATCAAACCATTTATTTTTCCGGCGGCTTCAACTCTCTTTTAGATCAGTTCTTCAAATTCCTCAATTTGCTAGCCAAAAACTCAAATCTTTTCGAAGTATTTTTGAACTCAGATTTTCAACTCAGAAAACACCTCTGTTTGTTTTGACCATAATTTCCTCAAGACCGAAACTTTCTAGTTAGTCACTTTTACAAATTCAGTAATATTCTGGTCCGAATATTTATTTAAAGATGACCTAGTTTCAGGTTTGTCCTAGTTTGGATCTTGGGTTGTTTGGAAGTTGGAAGTAGTTGAAACTTGTTTATTGATTCGTATTCGTGTCTAAGCTTTGTTGGATTTGCTTTGAATTTGGATCTTTGCTAGGAATCTCCATATTTATCCATTTTTATCATCACCTTCGTAGCCACGAAAGGAGAGCAAACACTCACAACTACTAGATTTTCTTATGTTAGTTAAATTGAATTTATGATGTGATTAGAAATTGATTAGTTGCTGTTTAGTATATTTTAAATTGTCATTCCAGTTAAATCTTACTTTTATTGAATTTTAATTGCCATTTAATTTAATATTGAAATTTAAATTGCCAGTTAAATACCTGTTAATGATAACCAGTAAATTGTTGGTAGTTATTGGTTGATTTCAATGATGATTGTGATGTATGTTCAATTGTTGATATTTGGGTGATTGGATGGATGTTATTGGTTGACATTTTGGATGATTGGATGTTATTTATGTTTATATCTATGTTATCCCTATGGTTTGAAATGATGCATAACCAAACGATCTTATAGATTAGGGGAAAATCGTTATGTGTTGAAATGATAAACCCGAGCGGTTTTCATTTATTTGGAAATGTTGATTTTTGACACTGGTTGAAATGACATATACCCATATAATTTCTTGAATTTGGATTTTATTTGGAGCTGAATTATGTGAAGGGTTTAAGTTAATTCAAACTTCAGATTTGTTTTAATTAAATGATTAAGATTGATATTTCGAATTATTTGAAACCCTTTAAATAATTATATTCATGTTGTACACTTGATAGGAGATGAAAATCCCATAACATCTATGAAACTATTGCACTAATATTTCTATTTTACTTATTTTGATCTGACTTACATAAGATCTTTTAGTTCTGAATCGAGTGTTTTGTCTTTTCACTACGCTCGGGTCAGTCTTAGCTTTTTCAGTGTGTTGAAGACTATTTTCTGGAGGACGAAGACGAAGATTCAGTATATTATTGCTATTTGTTATTCCACTGCATTCTGTGTTTCACTTTATTATTTGTTTATTTCTGATGTATCTATAACTCTAATTTGAATTGTAAAAGTGTAATCAAGTGTTATTTGTAAAACATATTCATGAACTTTTTATTTGATTATTATTTTTTGTCGTTCCGCTGCGAACTTTTGTGTTTTGTTTTCCTTCTTTTCTTCTTATTTACCCCATTAACAATCCTTCCTTTTGAATGGTTTGAGTCTAACATGTGTGGTTTATTGTCGATTTGAACCCTCCAAAAAGGTGGGTCGTTATAGTTGGTATCAGAGCCAGGTTTAGACATATCTTTACCTGTTGGGGTTAACTCAAAGATAGGGTAGTAATATCCTTGAGTTGTCTGAGTGTATACGAGAGCGCGTATTTGTTAGTGTTATAAAATGTTTATATATGTTTTGAAATGAAATAATTTTTCCTAATATTATATGTTATATATAAAGGAATAAAAAATTTATAACTATTATAGTTATTTGTATTGTGTTTGATTTGTGAAATGGTATGTAACGCCCCACTGCAAGACCCACATTAGCAAAGAGTATTACTAAGTAACACCGTCTGTTAATGCGGAGAATAGAGCTGGATAGGAGCAACCATCTATAACCTTGTCTTAATTATCTATTGAATACGCCGACAATTGCCACTTCTTACTCAAGTGGATCGACATCTCCAATAAATACTTAATACAAAGCCATAGGTGGCTGAAGGATCTATCAGAATAAAATATAACAACTCAAATGTAATACACATCACAGAACAGTAGATCATCACATATATTTACATATATACAGATACATTACAGAGTATACAAAATGATATATATCAAGTGGTAAAGCAAGCCACAATATACAGGCGAGTCAAAAGAATACATATCAGAGTTACAGCCAAAAAGAACTACACAAAAAGCTATAACAAAAAGGAGCTAGCAGAATAGTCCATGCGGAAGCAAAATAGGCTAAGTCCAATGTACCTAACCTGAAACATCTCGGTCTGACCCGAGTATAAAATACGCGGGTCAGTCTAGCTAAATAAATCAGTTAGATAAACTAAATGATAATGAACATACATGATCATAAAGTACCACAATTATCTCCAAAGGAGATAACCAAATCATCTAACATAAGATGAATCATAACAAGCCTCATATCGTCGGCAACTCAAATAAACAAAGGATATCATATCCCAAAACAAGCCAAAAGGCAAATAACAAATACCAATAAAGGTAACACAAGTTTCCACAAGGTAATCGCTATATATTGTGTGGTTCAAAGAACCTACCCCGAAAGGCGATACACTAGGGAAATATAATTGTCAAAGAAACAAAAGATGCTCGAGCTCAGTACTGTATAACAAGGATCCACAAACCCGAAGGCAACAAACCCGAAGGCACAAACCCGAAGGCACAAACCCGAAGGCACAAACCCGAAGGTACAAGCTCGAAGGAAACATACCCGAAGGCAACAAACCCCGAAGGCTCAAGCCCGAAGGCAACAAACCCCGAAGGCAACAAACCCAGAAGGCTCAATCCCGAAGGCAACAAACCCCGAAGGCAACAAACCCCGAAGGCTCAAGCTCGAAGGCAACAAACCCCGAAGGCAACAAACCGTAGTGGCGAAGGTCCGGAGACCCAGTACTGGACACAACTAACTGGCAGAATGTGTCACAACTCTCAGAAAGGAACCCGAAAAATGTTAACATGAGTCCCATACCACACGTTCGCACTAAACGGTTTACTAACCGTTAGTCAATTTCACACTCAAAGCAGTACAAAGTTCACCTCATTTCATCGGTAAACCAGGCCCAAAGGTCAAAATGGTCAAACGAATAGATTAGGAATTAACTGAAAAGATAAACACACGTGTTCATAGCACGCGTTTTATTTAATCATTTAATTATCCTCCCTCTTCGCTCGAAGTGCAAAATTGTGTGTGTGTTTTAAATAGAAATTATAAATTAGAGAAACGAGCTTTTAATACAATTTAAAAAGATCACTTTATAAAAACCCGTGCACGAAATCAAAAAGGAATCATCAAAGTCAAAATGCGATAACAACTGATTGGATCGACACGAATCAATCGAAATTGGAAAACCAAAGCAAAATAACAAATAGGGCTGAGACAAGCAGATTCAGACGTTTGAACTGTATATTTCAGACGTCTGAAACTGGTGCTCAGGCAATACTTTTCCTAGGCCAAAGATGGCCAAATCATATCGGAAGCAATCGGATGAGTGATGATTGCTAGGGGTTTACGCCAAACGACTACCCAACGTTAGAGACTCACCAATACATTTCAACCAACATGCCCAAACAACCATATAAGGATTTTTCATAGATTTTGACTTCAAACGCCAAAAATTGGAATATTCATCAAACCGATTCAATTCAAGAACAAATGGACAAGGATTATATGTTAGGAATTGCTACCTAACACTATCAAAGATATAGATATAGATGTGAGTTCAAAAACTCACCTTTTAACCCAAAAACTCAAGAGAGAAGCTATAGAGCAAGGCAAGAACAATCACTCTTCAATTATAACCCAAGGTGCTTCAATCTAAGCTCAAGAACAAATATTTTCCTAAGTTAGGGTTTAGAAAATTTCAGAAATCGAAGAGGAATTGAGATGGAGAAGGAGAAGAGGATGCTTACCTAAGCTTCTCTTGGATTTTTGGACTTGAATTTGAGTTTGCAATGAATCTAGGGCTTAGGAATTTCCATTTCCCATTCTTTCCCCCATTTTTGCTAAAGCTTGAATGTTTAGGAAATGAAGTGAGTGAATGGAGAGGAGAGGGGCTGAGTTAGGTTATAGTATGAGTTGGGTGAAACCCAAACCCAAACCCAAAGCCCTAAGTGAAAATAGCAAAATTCACTTAACTCCAAACATATCGATGCTTATACTCAAAAAAGTCGCAAACACCATTTTGAACTCAATGGAAGTGGTCTCAAGTTCAAATTGTTGATTCTCAACTTCATTCCTGATTCAGGCGTCTGAAATTTCCAAACCAGACGTCTGAATCTGGAAAAATATGAGTTTTCTAAAACAGTATTCAGACGTCTGAATCGTATATTTCAGACGTCTGAAAATGGCAATTTTGGCCTATTTCCTTTCTGGTTTGATTCGAACAATTTCAGACGTCTGAATGCTTCAATTCAGACGTCTGAATGCTTCAATTCAGACGTCTGAATTTCTGTTAGACAGTTTTTCTCAAATAGACACCTCCGAAACTCGATCCACAAATACTTTTCACTACTTCGACTGTTCTTTTATGAATAATGACCTTTTTTCGGACTTAAATCCGACCGACGATGCTATATTTAAATTAAACATTTAAATATACGAATCGTAAAATATGCGGGTTGTTACAGACTTCCCTCCTAAAAGAAATTGCGTCCTCGCAATAATTAAGAAGAAAATAAAGAGTAACAACCATAAAAGCATATCAACACAAAAGAAAATTTGAAATAAGAAGTTCACCATAAAGAGCACGAAAGAGATCTTCAAGAGTTGATTCACACGCTCGGTTTGTCCTTCGGATTGAGGACGATAAGCGGTGCTAAAACTAAGCTTTGTTCCCAAAGCTTTTGAAGACCTTACAAAAATCCACTAGAAAAGTAATGGATCACGATTGCTAACAATAGAAGTAGGAACTCCATGCAATATAACATGACATAGAGTTCAGCCGAAAGATGTATAGTCAAAAAGAGAAGGACGAGCCTCAAGGCTACACAAAACGAGAGATGAACATGAATTGGATTCACGATCTCGAATCTCACAAGTGGATAAAGTCTCGAGATCACTCCATTCGGATATCATCATGGAAACAACCGCTTGCTGCTCTCGGCTTAAGGGCATCGACAACACGATTGCACTTTCCGAAAGTATAAAAATATCAAGATCATAAGATGCAAGGAACTCGAGCCAACGCTGTTGACGCAAATTCAGTTCCTTTTGAGAAAATAAATACTTCAAGATTTAAGATTGGTATAGAGAACAAATTTCTCTCCCAAAAGATAATGTCGCAAAAAATCTAAGAGCGAAAACAATAACCGCGAGCACCAGATCATGAATGGCATATCTAGTCTCAACAAGCTTTAATTATCAAGAGGCAAATGCGATAACACATTCCATTTGCAAGAGAATGCCACCAAAACCAATACGACTAGTATTGGTACAAACAATAAAGACTTGGTTCCCTTCGGGAACCGCAAGAATAAGAGCATTGGAAAAGAGTTCCTTTAATCGATTCTCTTTCCCAAAAAGCTAAGACTTTCAAAATTATAATTAACTTTATATATTCATCTTTTTAGAAAAATTAACTTTTTACAAGAATTTACTGTGTTTGACTGTCTCATCATAGCGTTTAGGAGATTCCTATCGATAACATTGATCAAGCGCATCGACCAGAATTCTTAAAGCACTCAATGGGCAAAACAACACAAAATCATCTTATATATGAGAATAAAATGAATAATTAGGATATTTAGTTATGAAATTGAAATGTTTGGTTGTGAATATTGTTGTTTGTTGATTGGTAGTTTAAACCATTGAGGTAAAATGGAATATCTGGATATTTTGGATAGTCGAAACTTCTGAATTAATATATGAGTTGAAATGTAGAAATTTTGTTGAATTATGTAGTTGAATTTGGTAACCTTAAATTGAAAGCAAGTGAAACAAGGTTAAATTTGTTATATCTATGTTAGTAAATGAATAGAATTGTGGTATACATTATTGGCATGTAATGTAATAATATACAAGTGTGAACTTTAAGCCTTGGCATGTTTAAATCGAAATTGTGATTATGGAAAAGCTATAAATGAGATTAAAAAAAAGTGTTATGAACTTAGTTAAATTTATGAAACGTGGCATAAATAAATTTGAAAAGTAAGTGAAAACTAATTGGATAAATGAATATGAACTAAAAGTGAAATGATTTTAAATAAAGTCACGACTTGTAAATTATTTATGAAATAAATGGATGTTGCAATAAATGTAGTATTAAAAAAGAAATATTACATGTGAAATTGAATTTAATTTAAAAATGAAGAGAAATACAAGCAATGTTATGAGAATGAATATATTAATGTTTTATATTAAATAGAGAAATTCTATGAAACAAATATTAAAGTATGAAGTGATATTTGTGTTAATCAATGAGATTAATAATGAATTTAAATCAAAATGTAATGGTGATGAAACAAATTGGAATAAGTACGTAATTTGTACGTATATTGTTTTATTCGCATAATTAATTTGATTCGGATTTGAGTACACAAGTTCGAGATGAATTACACCATTTCATATTAGGATTTTTCATTCGATTCTTGATGGCGAATATTTGATATGGATTTTTGATTTGATTCTAAAATTCTCTATCATAGTGTATGGCTATGCAAGGAGAATGATGGTTTCTAGTCAAGAAACCTTATTGAAGTCCGCATTAGGGAAGTCGAATGAACAATACTAGTTCGAAAGCGAACTTGTGTGATCGAGCGAGCGATCGAATGTGATTTTGCGAAATGATGACATATGTACATCTTATGTTCTAATATTATTAATATGCTTTGACGTTGAAATTGAAAGTTGTTGGGTAGGATATTCTTTGTAATTTAAATTGGAATTTTTCTTTATGCAAAACTACTTTTAATTTAAAACCATTTTACAAAACTATTTTCTTTTATTTTTCTTATACAAACTAGTTTATTCTATTTAATATACAAAACTATTTTACAAACTATTTTATATACAAACTATTTTACAAACTATTCTATATATACAAAACTATTCTAAATTCAGAACCTTTTATAAAGCAAAGATGTTCATACCATATGGTTCTTCATACAGCGAAATTGATTTTGGGAAAATTTGATTCTTATATAAGATGGACTTTATATAAGTATATGGTGATTTGGAAGACTATTGATTTTGGAGGGTATTCGATCTAAAGAGATAAATCTTATATACAACGGAATTTATATAAGAATGATTTAATATATTCGAAACTATTGACTTTGGAAAGTACTCTATCTGAAAATGAAATCCTATATATAATGGAATTTATATAAGTGTGATAGTTGAAGTTATGATTTTGAAAGAGTACTATATATGGTATGTTATTATTTTGAAGTAAAAGGAACAGGGAAGTACCCTCCGTGAAGAAGTATAGTATGATATGCTTCGACCCAGATGGACTTGGAGAATCCAGGAATGATTCAATCGATAAACCCTAATATACTTGGTGAATTCAGAAATGGATTCGAACCGATATGGTTGTCCGGACTTAAACTCATGAATTCCTCGATTTTTTTTCAGGGTAGAAGAATATCTCTCTGCCTATATAAACCACCGCCCAATTCATTTTCTTCCTCTTGAAATCAAAAGTCTGTAACGTACACATCTTCCTGCTAGTTCATCTTGATAGATCAAGTTTTTGTTTCCTCCGCAAAATCAAAGTGAGTATAATATTTTTCTTCTCTATTTATTTCTACTGAGTAAATCATTTTAACAGTGATCATACTTTATATTTCTGGTTGCATAAAAAAAAATTAAGGAGAAGAAGAGACGCATGAACATATTTATCATTTTTAGCAAAAGTCAAATTTCCACTTACGTTTTTTATTTAATAATTCAAATACTTTTTCCTATACTAAATATTAGCCAAAGCTTCCAATAAGAAAGTTGTAGAGGGCAAAAATAACTACATTTTTCATTCTTGTTGCATTTGAAATAGTGGAGTGTAGAGGGAGATAGGAGGCTTGGAAGTAAATATGCTTGAGCAGGCATATATAAGTGAGTAGGCATGAATATATGGAAGTGCATGCTTGTGAATGTGAAGAGGGGTACTGCATGTTGCATATGTTTGGGTCATGGCTTGCATGTATGAATGCAAGTGTGTTTATATGCTTCTACGTTTGTTTGCTTAAAAAGTGAAGCACTTTCACATCCATTTTGTACACACTAAAAGTTGAACACACGTCAAAAAAATAAAAAATAAAAGAACACATAGAAAGGTATAAGGGAGGCACACATGAAGGCCTTGCACACATTTTCATTTTTTACTTTGTGCGTGCATGCATTGTGCATGCCTCTTTGTAAAATAGTGAAAAAAAGGACGTATGCATGCTTTAGAAAATATTATAAATAGTATTCATGCAAACTAGTTTAACTTGACAACATTTTTGTTTCAAAATTTTAAATATTAATAACTCAAAATCTATGATGAATTTGAGCATGCAACCAAAAGGAAATATGTAAAAGAAAGTGAGACGAACAAATCGACAGCTTTCGTCTGACCGACGGACCCTGTGGTGATCAGAAATGACACCGTTAAGTCCGCGACCGTATGATGAACGGAAGCGTTACGGCCAAAACGGAAGGTACCAGCAGGACTGTATTGCATAGCACATCACGACGATGGTCTCGGTTCGCTCGTCGGAGGTGTGTAGAGGGGTGAACAAAACCAAAAAGTTTAAAGTACAACGCTACACAATATTCCGTTCGCGTACGGACCGCGAACGACTGAAATAAAAATACGATCGCGCACGACAACGTTACGCGAACACAAAACAGCAATAAAATAAACCGGTTAACTTATTTTATAAAACTTCAAAAGAACCGGCGTTTGACGCAAAACGCGTCAACCGAAAATATTTTATTTTCTAAATTAAAAATTATGGAAAAATTCTATAAATTAAATTAAAATTACGTCATCAAAAATCAAGTCTAAATTTGAAACGTATATTTTATTATAATTTAAATTCAAATCCGATGAAGTTCTTCCAAATTGTGTTTAAATGTTATGTTTATGAATGTTTATGATGCTATATACTTCAAGTTAATGTTATGTTGCACTAACACGACATTTATATGTGATAAAACATAGAAAACGATACCATTTTGAGGATAAATGGTATATTGGGAAGTTATATACAAAAGAATTTGAATAAATTTAACCGATGAAGTAAACGAGACGAGGTGAGACTACTAGACGCTAGAATCCATCCTAGCGGACAGATTCGGGGTCGCTCCCTGAATCGTGGCGACCTGGCTCCTCGTCACTTATTGTCCAAATGATCTATTGCACGGACATAACCATGGTGACAGGCGGAGTGCAAACGGGAAACGAGGAAGAATCGAGAGTAATCTCATTGATGGATATGTGGTAAAACAAAAATGAAGATTACAGCACAACGGGGTGAGCGCCAACGGTGAACAGGAGAAGACAGTGCAACTAATAGATCGTGTGGAGGCACCCACAATTTCTGATTGGAAGATATACGGATGAAAAAGGCTGTAATATCGGTTCGATACAGAGTCTAGTAAGAGTGAATTATGAATAGGATTCACTAGTAATTCCAAACCTCGTGTATGAATAACTTAACAGTGATATGTCTATTGAATAATGAATGCAACTTATAAATGAATAGGATGTGTTATCTCGGTTGATTAGAGTTGCAGCTGTGATTCACCTTAAATAGTGCCGTGACACGTGTATTAAATCTGAAATAATTCAATGGGATGTGGGCGGGTTTATATTATGGAGAGTGTGACATATTTCTTTTAATATCACATATATAACCCGACTCCACACATTTATATGAATCATTGTTACACTATTATACTCACAGTTAGATTTATAGCCTGACTCGAGGTTTTGTTTTGTGACAACTCCTCGGGTCAGACCGAGGCTTTTCAGGATGATTACATTTTCACGTTTTGAGGTGAGTTCATACGACATTGAGAGGACGACAACTGGCATACAGTGTATAAATTTAAGGTAGTTGTAGATTTAGAGCTTCATGGACGCACGCTTGCTACCTGCCTCAAAGGAACTGTTAGAGTCATCTGGAGGAGAAATGTTAGAGAGATACGTTTAGAATCTGTTGAACTATGCTAAGTTGATTTTGTGTAGTCATGTCATATGTCCTTTGTATATATTTCTCTGTGTATGTATTAGGACGTCATTTTTGGGGCAGTTATGTATAGTTGTAGATATATGGTACTAGTCTGACGTCTGTTTGTACCTATGTATATGTATATATAACTATCTTTTTGGTCCGCTGTTCTGTGAAGCCATTATATATTGTGTTCTGCTATGTGGTTTAGATACAAATTCTCTAAACTCGTGTATACTACATTGCATCAAGATGAGATACATATCATTTCAGAAATGTTCAGGTATTTTAAACGTATCCATGTTGATCCAAAGTAGTATAGACGAGAGATCGCTCCTTTAGTGCCCATTGATCCGAGCTATCGGACGGTAAACTCCCTCTGATATTTCGGTCACTGGAGCCAGGACGTCACAGCTATCGGACGATAAACTACAACAAAAAGACCCTACGATAGCACCAAAAAACGCTATTAAAGCCCATAGTAGCGGTTTAATAAATGCTGTATAACGACATGTTATTAAAAACAGTGAACAATTTATAGCGCATAATAAGCGCTATAAAAAGTATTAATATAATAGTGCAAATAATCCGCTATTTTAAACATTTTTATAGCGGCAAATTATGTGTTATTGATTACTATAATAGCGCTATTTGTCCGCTATGAAATTCATTATTAGCCACAAAATACTTTTTGTTTTTTTTAAGATAGCACTAATAATTCGCTATAAAAGTATTAATAACGGATTATGAGCGCTGTATATGGATACGTTATTGTATATGTTGACTTGTCACAACACCAATATGCCGCTATAAAGATTCAGATTTAATAGCGCTTATATTCTGTTATGATATGTTCTTTTATAGCGCTTATTAACCTATTATTCATCATTCTTTATAGCGCTTTTTATGATACCATAGCTCTTTTTCTGTTATGCATCTGTAATACTGACAGATTTAATAGCGGTCATTCGGCGCTATTAAACGTTTATAGCAGTTTTCAAGTGCTATGGTTTAGTTTCACAATTCAAAAATTTTCTACACCCTATTCATAAACTACAGCATTAAATACCAATATCTAAATGCACAATAATAATCATTTTAAACATAAAATCATTTAAATAACGCAAGAATCATAAAAGATAATAAATATAGAGATGTAACACATTACATTAAACATATCAAATATTCAAACACATAATATCTTATAGCTTAAACCACATAAATCAAAACGTAGTAGCAAATGTTTTAAGCAAACCCCAAAAAATAGTAAGGTTTAACAAAAAAACAAGTACATATATGGTTGTTTGCATTAAAAAGAAGACCGCAACTTTTGCATCCTTCTTCTTTCACACACCCGCAAATAAGATGAATATTTACATTAGGAACGAATATGAATAAAACACTAACGAAATTTGATTTTTCGATAGCACAGTGCAATATATGTGCATAAAGAGTTGATAAGTTGAACTAAGGCCTTTTTTAACTTGACTGCAAAATACATCCAAGCCACAAAAAATCAAAGCAATCTTAAAGAATTTGGAATGAAGTGACATTAACAAAACCAAAATCAAGGAAAGAAAAATTCAACATAAGAAGACTAACTAAAAAGACACATGCACAGTAACATAAAGAAATAGTGTCGAAACTTCCTATCATGCTTGAATCCTACATCCAATAGCACAAGGAAATATTTAGGAGAATTGAAGGTGAAACAATTGGTGGCAGTAGTTGAAATATAACTCTAAAATTTGTAAGTACTTGAACTTCTAAAATTGGTGGCAGTAGTTAACTACAATCATTTATTTATTCAGAGTATGCAACAAACCTGTGCAGCCATTTTTTGCAATCGAAGACTAACTGCCTCATCACCCTCCTCGTTGTCATCTCCCATTTCTTTGTCGTCATCATCCTCATCATCCACGTCTGATTGGAAGCCATTCATGTCATCTTCTTCTTCCTTGTATTCCTTTTGAGATTCTGCTATGCAGACATGGCCATGAAATGAATAAAACTTGAATCAAGAAAATTTTGTACGATTAATTTATCAATCAATGTCACCAATCGTGATGGTAAACCTTTAGATTGCACATGTGTGCATGCCAATAAGGTACAAAGGGAAAAGTGAAAGGAATGTATAAAATTTCAAGCATATCCACTAAGATTACCAGTTTATAATGAGCTTCACTACATATTACAAACTTAGTTAATTTAATTAGCATGGTATATCTCAAAATACAAACAAAGCAAGTATAATAATCAAGTGGAGTAAAGATGCTTGATATAAAGTATAATACCGTAACAGGTCTATAAAAGCATAATGCTATAATCTCCTTTGTGATGATAGAATCGAAATGTCAACTTTTAGTTGAACTAACGGTATACATTTAAAACCATGCAACATTTATAACAAAGTACAAAATCATTCATGAATGGAAAAGGCCATTGTGAAAGAATACAGAAAAAATTAAAAATGTTGAACTTTACCTTTATTTGAAACTATTGCCAAGCATTTTGCCACTTATCTTGCACAACTCCAAGTTTCTCAAAACAAGATTTCGATTTGAAGCTTGTACCTTTTTGCACTTAGCAGCTTTCTACCGTAAAAAAATACATCAGTCTATTACATGCTACATGAAAATTAAATGCAATGGGATGGAGTTGACAAAAAAAGTCTATTAAGATTATCTACGAGTAAAGGGAAAAAGGAAACACTAAACACATCTTCAGGGTCATTAGGTTCAATATGAAATTTTGCAAGTAAGGCCCGTGGTTGTCGACTACAACAGCGATGGACACATATGCCAGAACAGTGACAGAGCATGCAAATAGCCATAGCAGAAGTCACCTCATGAAAGTTTAGTATCCTATTTCACGTGCTAAAAATAAATATTGCTTTAACCAAACAGTTGCATCAACTTGCTAGTATGAATTATATCTTCATTAACCCTGATAAATAGAGTTTTAACTATATGAGATACAACTATTACGTGACATAAACCATCAGCTCGCTACTTAAAGCTATCTCACACTAAATTGAGGAGAACTCAATTTTAGTAAACCATCAGCTCTTACATTTATTTATAAAATTTAAGAACTTTAAAAATAAAAAAGGGGTACAACTGTGGAGGAATAAAAGCCCATTTAAAACATACCCATTCACTTGTTATTTCTAGCTACAATCTATAAATGTAGCTAATATAATTGTATGCTCAGGTTAAAGGATTAAAAGTCATCAGTTGATCACTACTACAAATATAGAGGAACAACTATACATGATATAAAAAGATATGGAGATCTGATATGGATTTTACAGCAGCTAAAAGACCATTAACATCTGAAATCAAGTTTAATTACCTTGTTGGCAAACTAGTTAAACAATAGAAGAATGATGGATGGTTTCACATGCATGATGCCTAATAGTTTAACATCAGGAATCAAGTTTACCTTATCCACCAGCTAATAGGAGAGCAGCTAATAGGAGAGCATCGATAAATTAGAATTTAACAACCCACGATGCACGTATCCTCCATCAAACATTTGCATTCCTAGCCTGTTATCAAGAAGCACCTAGCAGAAAACAAATATAGTCGGTATTTTACTTGCATAAACCTGTGTTGTTAATCTCATTAACATCCAAATATTGGTCAAGGACTTCTTGGTATTAAGAAAAATATCAAAATAATGATGGACTATCAGTATGTTAGCAAGTTATTGGTTCCTATAATCAAAATTGTACAAACACCATAAAATGTCCATATTTCAAAAGTATGATCCATAGGCCATAAAATTATCACTAAATACTAGATTCCAATATATCAAATCTGATAATTTTCCACTGTGTCCTATTGACTAATCTAAGTAATTGATCTTTGTATTGCCACATCTTCAATGGTATCTTAATATTCCTCCTCAGTAATAACAACATAATCATAAACAAGTAAATAGATAAAAGGGACAGAACATAACAGGTTCAGGTCCCTACTACTACTAACACAATCATCATCATCATCATCATCATTATTACAACAACATAAACTTAGTTATATTGTATAAAACTTAGTAAACTTGATTCATATCTTATAATTTGTTACTTTATTATAATGATTATAAACTTAGTAAATTTTCATAAACTTAGTTAATTTATTATTATTATTATATATAAATTTAGTTACATTTTATAAAACTTAACTTGGTTAATATTTTATAATTTATTATTGTTATTATAATAATTATTATTATCATTATAAACTTATATTTAATTTATTATTTGTTGTTGTTGTTGTTCTATACTTAATTATTGTGAAACTGAGTTAATATTTATAAAATTAGTTTGTTTGTTTTTATTATTACTATTATGACTCTTGTTGTTGTTGATATTATTACTTTAAACTTAGTTCATTTTTATAAACTTAATAATTTATTATTATTATTATTATAAACTTAGTTACTTTTTGTAAAACTTAGCTAAATTGGTTAAATTTTATAATTCACTACTATTATTTTATTATTATAAACTTAGTTAATTATTATGAAACTTAATTAATTTTTGTAAACTTAGTTTATATACTGTTACAATTACTAGTATGACTGTTGTTGTTACAAAATTAGTTAATTTCACAATTATTGATTATTGTTATTATTGTTATTATATAAATTAGTTAATTTTTATAAACTTAATTGTTTATTGCTGTTATTATTATACTATATATTTTGTTAATTTTTATAGTACTTAGTTAACTTTTATAATTTATTATTATTATAAATTTAGTTAACTTTCATAAACTTATTTAATTTTTATAAAACTTAACTAACAAAGTTAAATTTTTGTAATCATTATTAGTATATTTTGACTATTTTGATTATTATTATTATTATTATCAACTTAGTTTATTGTTACGAAACCTAGTTAATTTTTGTGAACTCATTTTATTTATTATTATTGTTATTTCTATTATGATTTTTAGGTTTATTCATAAAATATAATAATGATGATGATGATATTTTTGTATAAACGATGTTTATATTATTCACATCTTATTTCTACCATCTGTTCACATAAACATCTAAAGGAAAACCCTTGTTGTAAAATCAATAACTTTATTTAGCTATGTTGAAGTTATAATTATTCCAACAATGAATTACATAGGAGCAACCTCCAAATAAATAGCTGTCATACAAACCACCTACAAGAAACAAAAGCTAAATAACATTTTACACCAAAGTAAATTAAAATTAGCACGTTGATGCTTATTTGTGACATTGAACCTTAAATAATGATTAACCAGCATTTAAATGCATGTTTTCATGCTCATTGTATCATAATCTGAAATAATAACAAGAACTGTGCATGAGGTACATTTATATTTACAATAAAATGTAAGAAGATAGAATATAAGGTGGCCTTTAATACCAAGGTGAAGGCATATTGGTCGCTCCCTAACTTGCATGCAACATGAGATAAATAATATACCAAATTTATGTTCCCGACTTGCCGAGCAAACATCGACTATGGCGTTGAAACCACATTAGCTAGATGAAGGAATGAAACTTTGATACACTTTTGGAGTCATCAATTCTTAAATTGAAGGCGTGTGCTCATTTTGGATCAAATTTGGACATTTTCTGATGAAGATTTGTTAATTTTTATAATTTTTTTATTTTTACAAAACATAATCGAAGAATTTAATTATAATTATTATTATAGGTATTAGTTAATTTTTAAAAACATATTTATCATAAACATTAGTTGAATTATTATTATTATTATAAAACATTAGTTAAAGAATAAATTTTATGAAAAATAACAAAATTATTTAATTTTTATAAAACAGTTAACTTAGTTGAATTATAAAGTCATAAAATTTGCAGAAGTTTCTAAACAAGTAATTGCAAAGTCCAAGTGATAAGAAGGAGGCTTACCAATCCCATTTTATCAAATTGGAGCATTTAATAATTACTTGTTGAATTCTAGCTTAACTGAAAATAAATTTTTGGGTTTCAATTATACAAGAAGGAGAAAATAAAACTTTGGATTTCAATCATACTAGCAGCAGAAGCAAGAGAAGCTTTAGGTTTTAATTATACTCATTGATCGATATAATATAATGTCCACATGTAAAGAAACATATTGGTTGTTAAGAGCGTCGAACGGTCTATAAAAATAGAATTTATTTCCCATTCACTATAAATGTTAAATTGATTTTTTGAATTTATTTCAATACTGGGATGTATAAGAAAAGAAATTCGAGTTCTATAGGTTGGACTGAAAGAGGCTAAATATTTTTCATTCGATGTAGAGTCTTGAGTATGGTGTTAAAAATAGTTGAAGGCAATTTTGATTCGGTTAAATTTGATGGAAAAAGCATGCATTTTGATTGATTCAAGCTATGAAAGAAATCATGAAGCTGTTATTTTGGGTAGCTAGTTTGCTGGCAGCAATATACACTAGAACTGTAAAATTTGTCATCATGATATGCCGCCGTTGCAATTTTTACCAATTTTTTTGCAACTTTGTATGTCAGAATGAATCAAAATATTTCATTTTGTATGAGGCGGATTTAAGTGCAACAGAATAACATGAGGTTTAATACTTGGGAATTTTGAAGAGAATAACACAATATATAAGGAATGTGTAGCAACATAATTCTTGGATTCAACAAACTTTCATAATCATCTTCAAGAACTTGAGGCATATCTAAGTGCAACAGGTAACATGGGGTTCACAACAGGTAACAACATGCATATCTAAGAACCTATGAATAACGAAGAGCCACTTAAGCATGCACAAATGTTAAAAGTTAGCTACATATGAATGAAACATACTGAAACTATTTAAAAAAAATCACAGAGCTTGGGCAGCCATTAGGTGGGCCAGAAAAAAATGGTCTGCGTGGAGTCTTGGCAGACATCTTCAAAGTAGCAGTACGATCCCAGAAGGAAGATTCAAGTGAGTCCAAAATATTCTTTACTCCAATTTGCTGAAACAGAAAAAAATATAATAGTACAGCAGTCAAATACCAACCATTTACTCAGTCATCATGGACAATGGACCCCAGAACATAACGGATAAAGAATGAATTCCGAAGAATTTTATGCATGAGCATGTGTTCCATAAAGGAAGTTTCCATATTATTGAAAATAGAAATTATGTTATCCAATTGGTGAAAAACAATAATTTCTAATTTACAATCAATTTTACGTATAGTCGAATAATAAATCTCAATTGTATAAAATGAACTTACCCTGAACCCAGGTTGATATTCAAATGGAGTAGTAACCTTTCTCCACTGAAATCACCTTGACCAGCATGAGAAGCTCCTCTGTATTCTTCTCTGTCACTTCGCCAATCCCCCTCAAATCATGGGCCCCTATATGTTATGGTATGTCAAATTAGACTTCAGGTTATAATATCAATCGTTCAAATTGAATGAATTAAATAACCTAGCAATGAGCAATAGCAGTAGAGTTTGAAAATCTGTAACCTTCCGGTCCAGTTTCTTTCATGAGTATGATGTCTTCCTACATATTTAGAAGAATATATTAGCATACTTAGAAGAATAAATTAGGATAGTTTGTTACACTTATCAAATCTTCATAACAAAATATTACGACCATTATGATTGTCAATAGTACCTTGTATTTGTGATAACCATTGGGTCACATCAGCTGTAACGCCTTGCCATGTCTTATGATTTGTACAGACACAAGATGAAGGTAGATACATGCTTGTATGGTCATAAATTTCAAAGAATGGGTTTAAGAAACAGGCATATAACATGTTTCTAACATTAATATCAAAATTTTCATGCATAATGATATCTAATCAGCGTGTAGAAGTGTCCCAAATGCTAGGACTCCTTCCAACTTTGCTTGATGCCCCTTCAACATGTGACAAACTCGTCTTTTTTATAATTTTTCAAAATTACCCTTTTTCTTCAAGAATCGACTAAGAGCAGACTAGCACAAATGGGTTGGGTACACTAATGTATGATTTATTAGTAAGGTAAGTTCAATCATCAACAGCAGCAGCGGCAGCAGAAAAAAATGAGAGAATAAAGAAAAATAAGCACCTGGTAAGCTGAAGTACCAGAACCAAATACAAATTCATTTGGGAAGTCATCCCTACTTAATTTACTCTCTTCACTTTTTATTATAATCCATGATTGAAATAGGAAGCAAAGGAACTTCATTCTTCTTCCTCTTGTTTGCAGCACAAAAGGCAATAATGTTCAGAAGGCTATTACTTATTGTTTCGTATACTGTAGAGCAAATGAAATATCTTGATGGGACAGGAACAACCGTCAAAAGAAGGCACTTCTAGTTGATAGATAAATAGATGGAAACCAAGCACTGGATCCATGCAATTGAACCGACAAGACCAAACTATATACAAATAACTTGTCTTAATTAGATGTCCACCCTTGTTTTCAATGTAGTTTGGAAGGACACTGCATGTGTATGGTTTAGGATGATTCAGGGGACATGCATTACTTCTTTATGTGGATGCTCGTGTGTAATTGTAAGCTTACTTTTATTTCATTGCAAATTAAATAGAAATGCAAATAATTTGAAAATAATTGAAATGTTGGCAAATATTTTCTATGCTCATTTAAATGTTGGACTCATCTTTCTGTATGCATGGACAAATTTGAACATATGAAACAACAACTTTCTCTCCTTACTATGGTATATTTGTAATCCAAATATAAAAAAATTGAAGAAATTATCATAAATAGATCACTGTCAGCATAAGCATTTTCATATAGAACACATGATTATAGAATTCTAGGATTACATTCTACATCTAAAGACAAATATTCTACCAAAAGGTAACTTTCCCTTGCAAAATGTTGACAACATTCTGCTACAATGGATATAAATATTATTTTTGCCAGCAGGATGAGATAAATCTTAATTAGGAAATGACAATTACCTCTGGCGACCAAGGTGGTGTTCTGGGAATTGTTGCCCAGATCTCAACCTATCAAGTCACTCAAAAAATGCCCATATCAAGTTATCTGTCTTTGGAGGAGATGATCTTTCAGTCAAATATAACTAGGAGCTAATACTTAGTAGAGTAGAAACATAAAAAACAATTGAATGAAGTGCAATAATCAAATACCAGATAATGAAGATATAGTCGTCCAAAGATAGATTATCGAAATGCACTAACTAATTTGGATGGCTAACTATTCAGTTCAAAGTCACAGATAAATGGCTGAACCATGATTTAATTTTCATTAGAGCAATTGTTCAAACATATTAGAATATGAACACATATTTGAGTATGTCCTCGCTATTTTCAATTTTATACAATTCTCGAATTGGGAGTCGGATTTCAGTCGAATTTCAAGAATTGCTTTTACAAGGTCGACAACGTTCTCATAAGGAACCGATATCTCAAAACCATCTTCACCTGTGTATCTAAATTTCGAAAAAAAGTTTTAACTTCGTTGTCTTTTTCATTTTTCCATGATCCTTGAGTAAAACCGTGCATACTTGTATACATTTTAGTTTGCTTTTTCTTCGTATTTTATATGAACCGGTATTTTGTACCTTGGATTTAGCGTGGTTATCTTAAAAAAAGAGTTGATTTTCTTTTCAAAATATAATTTAACATGTAGCTTTTGAATGTTATAAATTAAATTTCAAATTTGAATGAGTGAGATAAGGAAAAAAATTCATGGACTTAAATTAAGGATCAAAGATATATATTTTAGTAATTACGAATTTATTTTAAAAACTAGTTTAAACAATTATAAAAGCTCCCCATTTTTTTAAGCATTTGCTTTATTAGTAAAGACTTGGTCTTTCTGAGTTGTTATGCATGTCAAATATATAAGGTGGTTTTGGATTTGGTTTTATATTGTTATGTTCTAAGTTTTTTCAGTCCATTTTACCTTTTCAGTTTTTAAGTAATATAATATAATATAAAAAATAAGAAAACATATTTGGCTTTAAATATTTCGAAATTTGCTTTCAAAATGAGAAAAAGAAAGCAGGTTTGGATTAGTTTTGTTTTCTGCCCCTTTGAATCCATTTTCCCGCTTCTTGCTCTATCTTCTAGACATATTCAAATAAAGCTTCTTTTGAGTTTGACAGATTGGATCATTGTCACAAACGAGTCATTTTAAAATGCATTTTAAAGACCAATAGACCAAAAACATTTCGAGTGTTTCAGAAAACTCTAACGTTTCCAAAATGATAAACCAAACATGCTCTTTTAAAGGGATCCAAGATAGTTCAGCTAACTGATGAATTATCAAACCCAAAAAAACAAAATTATGAGCAATGTAAGCTGCTTCATAAGTCCATTAAATAACTCTACCACTCAACAAACCATCATGCTAAATTGCGTATATATCTCATGTAAATATGAGTAAATCATCCACTTCTATTTTTATTAATGATAGCTGATGCAAATGCTCTCTTTAACCAGCGCCGTTAAATGAGTAAAATCTATTAAAGAATAGGAAGAATAAATGTAAACTTTCATTAAAAATTTATATACATCAACATACCTAGTTCTTGTAAGGAAGCATTTGGCGCTATTGATATCCAACACATGAAACTCACCGAAGTAGAACTTGCTTAAATCATCTTTCGTCGGCAATTGTAGAACTGGTGCGGCAAGAGGTCCCTGTAACCATAATTTGTGTTACGACCACTGATCAAAAATTCAGAACAATGTACATTTTTCATGAAAATAAATGGAATAGACAGTTAGAAGTTCAATATTACCAACCAGAATTTCATTCTACAGCTCTTGTGTGACTTATGTTTAAAAAAAACTTCCAAACCATATCGATCACCATCTATATCCATATATAATTAAGCACTGATATTATATAACTAGAAAAATTTGATAAAATCAAGAGATTTCACTCACAATTATTTCTTAGAAGATGCATGATACAATGAATCGCCACTACAACACATCAAGTCGCTCTCACTGTCATCTAGATCATCACATCACTACTTTCCCACGCTCAGATCTACACCAACAGGTCACACACAGATCCTATTATTCCAACTCCCATAGCAAAAGCATATACCCTCACAGGCACACATAATCACACTCTTCTCACTTTTCTTCTTTTTCGCTTCAAAGAGTATGAAGCAAACTCGAACTGGAATAAGTGAATGAAACTTGAATTAGATGTGCTTTCACAAAAGCATGAATTGATTGAATTACTTAATATAATATGCCTCTAAGCGCAACTGATAGAGATAAGAGTGGCATTATCCACAAAGTTGGTTACATAAACCGCAATCATAGGTTAAATTCACGCGCTCTATTGTTAATGTATGGTGTAATTAATTATAGGACCAACCAAATGTATGTACGAACAGTTTTTTAAAGAAAATCTTACGATATGAACTTAAAAGAAGAAAAATGAAGAAGGCCCAATTTTGATCCCAATGATGATACGATCCTCTTATAGAACTCATAGAAACATTATATTTCTAGTCGATATCATTTTTAAAGTCTATGAACACGATTTCTTTCAAAATAACAATACCTTTATCCATTTGATTCTTGAAAGCGTGCTCTAAAGTCTGAAGTATGCATCTCGGTTAAATCTGTGAGGCGTAGGGAAAAATGATTATACACTGCATCTCCTCCTTCTAAATTGTCCTACATCACCACCTCCAAATCGCACGTTGCCTATTCCAACCCACGCTACAGCTATCGCCAAGCTCGCCTCTAAGTCATTGCGAGCGTATCTCCGCGCCACGCACCAAACTCCTCTTCCTCTCCCATTGATGCATAGGATTTAACTGGATCCGATTAAGGTTTATGAAGGAGGAATGGATCTGAAGGAGTGATTTGGGGATTTGATTCCACTAGTATGGGAGAATAAGGAAAAATGGAACGAAATGAAAGAGGAAAGAGGGAGAGGGAAATAATTTGAGAAACCCATGGCCACGAAATAATTAGGAGATTTCGCGCTTTGTGAAGGCATTACACGTGAACAGTACAAAACAAATAGTGAAAAAAAAACAAATTATTAAAGGCAAACAATAACGCTTTAGAATAATGCGTTATTAAATGGCGTTATTAATAGTATATTTTCTTGTAGTGATGGTTCTTTAGTTTACCCAACGGAGGCGCTTTCGATCTTCGGATCTGTTGTTTATGATCTTCCGAGAAGGAAGTGCATCCATTGCGTAAATCATTGAATCAACAATTACCACTACAGCAGAGGTCGATGGTCCCTTGTTTATGAAAAGGCTACAATATTTTTCTGGAATCAGGAAGGTGGAAGGATCTTCTGGAATGTTTTGTGTCCATTATGTAAACACTAGATCAGTAGCGGGCCACTGCTATCGTAACATCATCATTTGACATCAGATTTTGAGTGGTACTTCTCATACCTATTTTTAAGTATTTTAACTGGGGGTTGAAACAGGTCTACTAAGTACTTAGAGATTTCTAGTCTTACGCCTGATCAACGTACGACCAGAGTCTGCAAGAACGAGGATAAACCTTTTAAAACATCGAGTTATAAAAGTATTTGACAAAGTATTATATAAAAGATATTTTGGTCATTTTTTCCATTTCTAAATACTTTGAAATGTTTAAAATATTGTTTATTTATGTACAACATGGTTTAGTAGTAAATTATTAGTGTTGTAAATATTGTGAGAAGTTATTAATTAAATAAAATATATTTAAAGTTAATGATTATTGATTTATTAATGATTTTTAAAAGTAAACTAATAAAATTTATAAATAATGGATTTAAGGTTTTCAATAACTTCTTTTTAAATATAAGTAATGATGTAAATAATTTCTTTCAAATAATTTGCATATATTTATAAAGATGTTATTTAAAAAAAATTATGTGGTATTTATAAATGAAGCAAGAAATTTTACAAATGAAATTTTTCCGTAAAGTATTAAAGTATTAAAGATGATTGATTTGCAAATGAAGTTTTCAAATGAATATTTCAAGTAAAATTTATATAAGTTTCTTTGAATGTATAATTTAAAGATATTATACAAATGAAAAAAAATGATTTGTGAAGTTTTATTTATAGTAATATACTTGACCAATAAATTTGAATCTCTATTTTGGAACTATGGTTTGAAATATTTACTTGATTTCGAAGCACTAACAGTAAATTTATAGGTTTATTCACTATTTGAATTTTTGTATTAAACCATAATAAATGTTTTTCCAAGATTTGAATATTCATTTTAAACAAATGTGTAAAATTAATTATGAAGATATGAAATTTTATACTTTGATTTGGATATTTAGTAAGATTTGAGTATACTATTAGTTTCAGTTTAATAATCTAGGGTTATACTTATTTTAAAATAATGAGACTAATAAATTATCGGATTTAAGGAACTTTATTAAAAAAGGGGCTTATCCTAATGTTTTGATATAAACTTCTAACATTGTTTAAACTTTTTGGAAAATTCTTGCATAATGCTATGAAGATGTTTTAAATATATCTTATATTCTTACTAAGTGAATGAGGTTAAATGTTTTAATTGAATTTTTAGATATATTGAAATATTTATTTTCTCTTCAAGGGCGAATACCAAAAACTTGTGTAACATTCAATTACATTCCTAAAATATGTATAACTTACCAGAAATGTTTAATAAGTTGAAATGTTAATAGAATATTTAATGGAATATTATACAAGTAAAACTTAAGTAATGGATGTTCATGAAATTATTTCTAAATAAGAATTTCGATGTACAAGAAATGTTATGAATGTAAGTTAATATTGTGAAATAATTTATGTAAGTACATGAAAGAACGAAAAAGACATTATATGAATGAAAAAGAAAGAAAAAAAAGGTAAATAATGATGTGAAAAGAAACCTATTAAATAAACTTAAATAATGTGTGGAAATTCTTTGTTGTTTTGGCTTATGAGATGTTTGGAAAGGATACTTCTAATTGTTTAAGGTTGTATGGATAGTCTATTGAGTAATTACCAAAGGCTGTTGATCGTAGGATACACTTGATAGTTTATTCATCACCCTTGTATGATTAAAAGTTTCTGAACTAAACAAACCATTGATTTTGGTTGCTATGAATGTATGATGGAGCTTGTGGTTGCATATAATGGTTGTATTGTTTGTTTGTATATGTTTTATAGTGATTCGCTTTTGTTGCAAATTGAACAACTTAAATATTTCTCTTTTTGCATAATTATTAACCTATTTTGGATTATATAAGTGAAATACAGGTTTATGGGAGCAATAGCTACTGCTTTTTGTTTCATAAATAAGATTTGCCCGACAAATAGGTACCTTTCCGGATTACGGTTTTCTAGCGATATTATATTGTTTCCCGTGATTGGGATATTTTATTTTCAAATATGATATATATATATATATATGGTTGTTATTGATATTATTATTATTTTCCAGACCTCTCCGTACAAAGGAGACTTTGCCGAAATTTTCCGTGAATTTTAGACCTAGAAATTTTTTGTGGTAGTGAAAATATTTTTTCAAACTTTAGTAAATTTGAATATGAAGATTTGATTGTTTATTAATTAGTATATTTTATTTAAAACACTTAATTATGTTAATTGTTTATAAATTGAATACTTTTAATAAAATATATTAATCCCTTAATTCCTCCTTTTCTCTTTTCGAGGACGAAAAGTTTTGAGTGGGGGAGAGTGTAATGACCCGTATTTTTCGGTAATTAAAATATTAAATTTAATAAGATTTTGAAATATTAATATTGTAAGAAATTAAAATTTATGATTTGTAATGATAAAACAATTAGAATGTAATATAGTAATGTTGATTTAATGTAATTGATAACCATTTTAATCCAATTTCAATCAATGGATATAATTGTAAGGTTATTTAGTTATAATTGTAAATAATGAAATAAATTAAATGATGCATTTAATGATGAGATTATATATAATTGATTGGAATAGGTTTATATAGAGTATAAAATCATTTTGTTATAACCCTTGGTTGTAAATGATAAGATAATGGATATGAATCTATTATTATAAACGATGGTTGTAATTATCTTCTCATTAATTTGTCCGTTTGAATATTAAATGGGTAATTAATGGAATTAAGGCAATTGAATGTTGGAATTATATATTGTTAATTGTAATTGAATATAATCAGTGATGTGTAAGTAGTCATAACATTTGTTGTAGATAATAAACTTATAAATATGATTAAATTACTTAAAGGTAACAATTGTTCATTTATCGTCTCATTATTTAATATGTTTGGAATTAAATTGGAAATCGATGAAAATTTATGTAATTAATTATTGCAGTTAATATGGTAAAATATGTTAACGGTAAAATAATGAATGTAATAAAATGTAAACTTATGTTAATATAATTCATAGGGTATTGTTGATTGGATGATAACATAGGTTTGAATGTAACTGGATGAGAATTGGATGTGTAGTTAATGGCATTTAACCTTTTAAATATGATAAAGGGAAACAAATTAATATTGCATTAACTGATACTACATCTTTTAATTAAGATAAAGTGTAACGATCCGTAACTTTTAACAACTTTAAAATGGCAGTATTTTGAATTTAAATAAAAATTAAATAAAAAAATTTGAATTTGTGATGTTGAGTGTTTTATTTGACCAAATTTAATAAAATAATTTTTTTGTGAAATTTCAAATTTTGGTCAAACTTAGTCAAAGGTTGACTTTTGGTTGAAAATTTAAATTTGTATTTTAAAATTTTATTCTTTTTATATGATACTAGACTGAATTCTGATCTTCCCGCCACTTTTCGTTTCGTCAAAATCAAATTCCTATTGCTCTAAAAATTTGAATTAGTGTGAAAAATTAACATGAATTGGTAGTGTTTAGTTGTGTTTTATTTGGCTAAGGCATATCGGGTTTGTTTGGTCTAATGAGCCTTGGTTTAACCAAGAGACTCTAGTCAGTCATGTGACCATTCCTATGCCTGTGACCTTATGTTGCTTATCTAATAACATCTACGTACATAATTTTTCTTCTGAGAAACTTTCTCTACACACTTCTTCTTTCTTCTCAAAATCTACAGAGAACTCTAGATCTAAAACTCCAAAAACCTCGCAAAGCAAAACTCCTTTCCTCCTCTCCTTCAACCCTTCCTCCTCCCCTATATCCGCCGCCCTCTCCACCATCTCCAAGGCAATCTCTTTCCACCTTCCCTCTCCTCTTTTTCTCCTTTTTCCCTTCCTTTCCCCTTCCCTATTTTCCCTCTTTCTTCCCCTTATTTCCATGGCTTCTATATTCCACTAAACTACTCCAAATCAAATAATTTTTTTTTAAACCGTGTATAATTTCAATGGCAACAACTTTTTTATTGAACCCTTCTTCCCATTTCGAATATTTCTATATCAAAAACTCCAATTTTCAAGTCCTTTCTCGGGTACAGTTTTGGCCGAAAATACCTCATATTGTATCAATCATATCTCCATTAGGAGTGAACCAAATTGTGTCATTCTTTTAATCAAACCATTTATTTATTCGGTGGCTTCAACTTTCTTTTAGATCAGTTCTTCAAATTCCTCAATTTGCTATGCCAAAAACTCAAATCTTTTCGAAGTATTTTTGAACTCAGATTTTCAACTCAAAAAAACACCTCTAATTGTTTTGACTATATCTTCCTCAAGAAAGAAGCTTTTTGAGTGATTATTTTTTTATAAGTTGAGAGAAGAATTTGTAACAACTTTGTAGTTAGTTACTTTTACAGATTTAGTAATATTCTAGTCCGGATATTTTTTTAAAGATGACCTAGTTTCAGGTTTGTCCGTAGTTTGGATCTTGGGTTGTTTGGAAGTTGAAAGTAGTTGAAACTTGTTTATTGATTCGTGTTCGTGTCTAAACTTTGTTGGATTTGCTTTGCATTTGGATCTTTGCTAGGAATCTCCATATTACTCCATTTTTATCATCACCTTCATAGCCATAAAAGGTGAGCAAACACTCACAACTACTAGATTTCCTTATGTTAGTTAAATTGAATTTATGATGTGATTATAAATTGATTGGTTGTTGTTTAGTT
The DNA here is from genome assembly GCA_030737815.1 of Allium fistulosum. Taxonomy (NCBI): domain Eukaryota; kingdom Viridiplantae; phylum Streptophyta; class Magnoliopsida; order Asparagales; family Amaryllidaceae; genus Allium; species Allium fistulosum. The sequence continues at coordinate 914,053,665 of CM060906.1, forward strand.
TATTTTAAATTATCATTCAAGTTAAATCTGAATTTTATTGAATTTAATTGCTATTTAATTTAATATTAAAATTTAAATTGCTAGTTAAATACCTGTTAATGATAACCAGTAAATTGCTGGAAGTTATTGGTTGATTTCAATGATGATTGGGTTGTATGTTCAATTGTTGATATTTGGGTGATTGGATGGATGTTATTAGTTGACGTTTTGGATGATTGGATGTTATTTATGTCTATATCTATGTTATCCCTATGGGTTGAAATGATACATACCCGAACGATCTTATAGATTAGGGGAAAATCGTTATGGGTTGAAATGATAAACCCGAGCGGTTTTCATTGATTTGGAAATGTTGAATTTTGATACTAGTTGAAATGACATATATCCATATAATTTATTGAATTTGGATTTTATTTGGAACTGAATTATTTGAAGGGTTTAAGTTAATTCAAACTTCAGATTTGTTTTAATTAGATGATTAAGATTGATATTTCAAATTATTTGAAACCCTTTAAATAATTATATTCACGTTGTACACTTGATAGGAGATGAAAATCCTATAACATCTATGAAACCATTACACTAATATTTCTATTTTACTTATTTTGATCTGACTTACATAAGATCTTTTAGTTCTGACTCAAGTGTTTTGTCTTTTCATTACGCTCGGGTCAGTCCAAGCTTTTTCAGTGTGTTGAAGACTATTTTCTGGAGGACAAAGACGAAGATTCAGTATATTATTGCTAATTATTATTCCACTGCATTCTATGTTTCGCTGCATTATTTGTTTATTTTTGATGTATGTATAACTTTGATTTGAATTGTAAAAGTGTAACCAAATGTTATTTGTAAAACAGCTTCATGAACTGTTTATTTGATTATTATATTTTGTTGTTCCGCTGCGAGATTATGTGTTTTGTTTTCCTTTTTTTTCTTATTTACCCCATCAACAATCCTCCTTTATGAATGGTTTGAGTCTTACATGTGTGGTTTGTTGTCGATTTTAACCGTCCAAAAAGGTGGGCCGTTTACTAAAGTATATTCAATAGCTTAAACCCTAATTATATCTTAATTAAATCAATATTAATTCATAATTAAAATTTAATTAACTTAATGAACTTGGTTTAGTCCTAATTAACTTTCTAATGCATCTTAGTTAAGGTTTAAACAATTCATTATTAGTTAAACCCTAATTAATTTAAAATTAATTAAATAATCACTTAATTAAATAATAATTAATCAACTAATTAAATTAATTAAATAATAATTAACCATTTAATTATTTCTTAACTTCATAAATCACTAATTAATTTTTTTATTAATCACTAATTGATCATTAACCTTCCTTAAGTGTTACTTAAACCTTAATCACTTACTTAATTACCAATTAAGTACTAATTACTTTTAATTAATTTATTAAATAAATAAATTATTAAATTATCTAAACTTAACTCTTTTTATGTTACTAATCAAGTTCATAAAACTTTTGCCAAACATTCCAAAAGAAAACATTTTAAAACGAAAATCGATAATTTTGTTGAACTGCGTCCATAGCGACTATCGCTATGAGTGCAGTTCGCTTAAACTTACTTTAAGTGAAATACTTTGCTTATTCCTTGCTATTACAAGTTTGGAAACCTAATTTTGAAAGTTTTTGAAACTTAAAAACAAAGATAAAAAATTTGAAACCATTTTCAAAATTTAAAATTAGAAAACTTAGTTTTGATTTCAAATCGGATCTCACGTTCGTCGCAACATACAAAGGTGTAAACTTTGTAGTTCTAACACAACATACAACTAGGTTTGATCACAACCATACCATCAACATATCATACACCAACATCACATTCTTACAAGCAAACATACCACTTTAAAAATCCAAGCATGGTGCTTAACATCCAAACACAATATTTAACATCCAAACTATGCTAACCACAAATCGCAAACATATATCATTATCATAGCATGATATTTTAACAACATGAACTATGGATTTCCACAACATATAATCTATGGAAATAAAGTTGGTTATTTCTAAAAATGAGATAGTTTTACTCACCGAAAATATTTGAAACCGGAAATGCCATAGATGCACAAAAATCATCCCAAAAATATGTCATCTTCCACATGATTTTTGACATATTACTCTCGGATTTTGAAAAAGTGAACAAAAGAAGAGTTTTAGAAAATCCTTTTCTCTATAAATTAGAAAAAAGAATCACTCAAGCTAGATTCCGTTTGAGGTAGATGTGGTCAAAAGAAGGAGAGCTAAAGTAGGACCTGAATTTCTAAGTTTAATAGTACACTGCAAAGAAATGAGATTTTGACATACCTATGTTTGAAATTAGCAAAAGTGCTAACAGAGAAAGTTGTAGCTACTGAAATTTTATACGATTTGAAAAGGTGAAAATCTTGATTTGGTGTAAAATAGAGGAAGTTGTGGCTGAATGAAGTGGAGGAAAAATGGAGAAGAAATAGTTTTTAAAACAATTTTGCATGTTTAAAACAATTTAAATCTTTTGATTTTAAAAAAACTTAAAACTAACATAAGATGCCATGAAATTATGAAGAAAGTTTTAGGGAAATGGAAATAGAGAAGTAAATGAAAATATGGTGAAGGGAATGTGTATTTATAGACAAAAGAAAGTGAGGAAATTACTAAACTACCCTTTGAATTAATTAACATAACATGTCATGATTTTGTAAGGTCACATCACCGTCCTCTCCCCCTCTCTAGTCACGTCCATCATTCCCCCTCTTGTTCCATCCCTTAGGCTAGGATTGCATGCTTAATAATGATGATGATGTTAAAGAAATGATAAGAGATAGGTGTATTATATATATATAAAGTGCATGTATGTGTGTATATATATATGTTATAATTTAAACCATGACCTGTCAGATCACTATTTAAACATATTTAACATAAGATAATCTATAATTAAGTGTATTTTTATATTGTTAATTATTTCTTATTTATGTGTACATACGGTGCACAAAGGCGAACAATGTTCCCGATAAGTTTCCGATGTCGAAAAGTCGAAATTCCGGAAAACGTTCTTCGGTCACATTTTATTTTTCTACGAACTATCTATTTTGGTAAAGAAATCTTAAAAACTATTTTACCATAATTACTAAATAGTTAAAATAGGTTTATTTGTAAATAAAAACCCATTTATTTAATATTTAAACTTAATTTGAATTTCCGAAGAAATATATAAAACCGATGATATCAACTGTCGATGTCATAAATACATTTTATTTTCCAAAAACAAAATAAATTATTTTATTTCATAATCATGTTTGAATACATATAATTTATTGTATGTATCCAGAGTCATGCACGATTCTTATTGTTTAAGAGCAGTTTAATCGATAAAACGATTTTCGGTTGTTTTATCGATATTTTACCTAGGATGATATTTACAAATTATCAATATTTTACCTCGGTAATTTGTCCATAAATATTTCTCCCAAACAAAATAACTATTATTATTTACAACTTAAAACACGATTATTTCTTACTTTTAAACTCATATCTAAATATTTTAAAAATAAATAAAATTTATCCAAATGATAAATTTGCGGGTCGTTACAGAGGGATGACCTTTTATATATAGCTGCCATGTAGCGGGTGACCCATATTATATAATTATATATTATTTGTGATGCAAGGGGATAGGTTGGAGGGATCCAACAGGATTCCTCACCACTATTGATTTTATTTACATATATATGTGATGATATATATGAACTGTGATGTAGGGGGACAGGTTGGAGGGATCCAACGGGATTCCTCGCCTTTATTGAAATGTTTTCAATAATATTCTTATTGTATGATGGTTATCAAATCTGTTTGTTAAATCGATGAGTTATGATATTGTTATATGTTCAACTCAAACCAAGTAGTGATAGAAAATCAATATTGATATTTTTAATTAAGCGTTTATTAGCTATTGGCCTCAAATTAGTATTCTAAAAACACTATAAATTACCGTTTCAGTTGGAAATGGGTTTTGAAACAGGAAAGGATTTTAAATCTGAAATTGGGGTTTCGAAAATATTTTGTTTTATAGGTTTTAATTTCTGTTTTGTTCTAACATTTTTATTTATCTTTTCCTAAGTTATTTACTTATACTTAATATTGTTTTAAAGATAATTTATTTGTATTAGAATCGTTTTAAAAGTTTTTTTTCTATTTAATGTTGTTTTTAAAACGTTATTTATCAATATTTTTAATATTTTGAAAAGTTATTTGTTTTAATTAATTAATATAGTGTGAAACTAATAATGTTTTGAATTATTAATTATTGTTTTAAAGATAATTCAAAGTAAATAATTATTATTTATTTTTAATGTTTACTATTTGCTATTATTATTATAATAGTGTTTTAAAGTAAATTATTAGAATTTATTAATAAATGTTATCGAGATTTATAAAAAGAATTGTATAAACAGATTTGGGTTTTGTAAGTGGAATGTTATAACATGGTTTGGAAACATGAAGGTAGATTATCTACAAGATAAAAGAGTTTATAAATGGTTTTAGATATTTATAAAAGAATTTTAGAAATGGGTAATAGATTAAAAAAAGAGTTTTATAAATAGTTTTGTGGATTTATAATGGATTTAAAAATGATTTTAGAATTGAATAAAAAGGGAATCTTCCCTAATGTTGGTGAGTATACTTATACCATTGAGATAAGTATATGGATATTTTTTCAAGTATAGAGAAATAGGGATTTGTGGGCCTATGTGTATCTTTGTAAAAAGAAATTTGATTCAAGTATTTACAAAGTGAATTTAAATTATTGAAAGATTAATTAAAAGGAGGCTAGTGGTTGCTTATGTGCTTAACCAATGTTGGTTTTCCCTATGGAATTAAATTGTAACAACCCGCTTTTCCGTACAATTCAAGCTGACAATAAACCACACATTTCCAACCCAAATCGGACGGAAAGACGGATAATTAAGGGAAAGAAAGAAGAAGAGAAGAGAAGAAAACAAGAAAAGAAATTAAAAAGAACCCCGAATCTCACAATCGCAGCGTAACAACATATAATATAATACCAATCATCTTTACAAAAGAGAAACTGTTATATACATACATCCATCAGAGTAAGACAACAATCATAATTATCAGCCTGGACAGTAATAACATCATGTCTTCACAATTGCTGATAATTTCAATAACAAAGCAGCGGAAAATAAACATATATGAGAATACGACTTGAAGACCACCAATTCGTCTCCTTAGCTCCAATGTATCCAAAGTAATCTGTAAATATGCTCGGTCTGACCCGAGCATTATAATAAAATAACACCCGAGTCAGTCTAGAAAACCAACATGAGAAAAACACACCTAATAGGACATTTAAAGTTATAGAAACCTTTCGAAATCAAAGGTATCTCGTAAGACTATGTCTCACATAAACACGGACGGGTTTTTACCTTACGATAACAAAAACATTTCATATGAAATCTTTTGATATTATATAGTGTCCAATATACAAGTACTTATTAATCATGGTTGAAATTATTACATTAATTAAATTTTAGCATACTAGGTTCTAAAACCAAAATCGAAGGCTCGTATTGTAGAATGGATTCTAACTATGAAACGGTAAAGGTCTACCCACCGAATCCGTACACCTCTAGATAAAATGTACGGGAGGCTACAACACATTGCACCTCTGCTACTTAGGAACGGCACTACCCCCTTCTCAAGTAACACCGAATATGATCACCCCTTGGTTGCAATCAACAACCACACAATGGGATCCCCAAGCATACATGCATATCACTCTAAACTAGGGATGATCATACCCTACTTGGGTGCGACCAACTTAGCCCTACCGCATGCCCTTGCTTTATTCATTTACCGGGTGTGAGGCTCGAAGCGGCCACGCTCTTACCATTTCCTCCTAGCAAACCATCTTGGAATGCTAATATTGCCCTCCAAGCAACTAATGCAGTACCAGCATTCATCCATACAAGTTCGTTCTTGGACTGAATGAAACAATTGAGAGCTCCATGTCCAATTCCATCATCTTCAAGATGTCTTCATTTCGAACGCTTGAGTTGGATCGAAGTGGTTTTTGGATAAAGTATCTGACCCCGGTCTCTTCGAAACAACATTCGACAGTTTCCGGTAAACTCAACCCTGGTTCTTTGGGAAATAAACGGTCAAAGATAAGATCAAAGATCACCTCCTAACCGTTAGTGAATGGATTTCCTTATCATTGTCCTAGAAGAACGATACAAGATTTACACGCACAATACAACATCATCGGAGATGACTATGCTATATAACTCACATGTTTCTCCTAGATATTTCCAAAGTTACTTTTGGGTCCAAATTCTGATAGTCGGTTATTTAACTATCGAATAACAAACATTCAATTAGTGATTTAATTCCATAGGAAAAGCCAACATTTAGTTAAAAACCAAGCAACACTAAGCCTTCTTAATTAATCTTTTCATTAATTAAAACCATCTTGTAAATGCATGTATCAAAATACTTTTACAAAGATATATTCACAAATCCTTCTATTTTCAATACTTAGAAAATATCCATATACTTATCTCAACGGTATAAGTATATTTGCCAAACATTGAGAAAGATCTCCCTTTTACCAAATTCTAAAATCATTTATAAACTCCATTATAACTTTCTAAAACCATTTATAAATTATTTCTCAAGTCACCTCTAAATGCTTTATAAACCATGCAATTATTTATAAATTCCTTTTTATAAATCCATCAGCCCATTTTTGAAATTCGTTTATAAATATCCATCTATTTACAAACCTCTTTATCTTGTAAATAATCTCCCTTTAAATCTTCAAACCATTTTATAAGCTCTTCTTATAAAAATCCAAGTTCGTTTACTAAACTCTATTCATGAATCTCGAAACCTACATAAATAAATAATTATTATTAACTTTTAACCTCTTAAAAATAAAAACTAATAATTCAAAACATTATGAATAAAACAATCTTAATCTTTACCATACAAATAATAAAGATAGTTACCAAAATATTATTAATAATCATTATTATTAATTTCAAACCATATTAATAATGTAAATAATTAACCCTTTCAAATATTTAAATATTAACAAACAGCTTTAAATAATATTAATGTAACGATCCGTAAATTAATCACTTTATATTTGAATATTTAAATAATTTTTAAATATTAAAATAATGGATTTTAATAACCAAATAAAAATATTTTAAATATTAATTAATGATATTAAAATCATTTTTAAATTTTGTTTACCAAAATAAATAGTTCAAATAAAAATAGAAAATGTGACCAAAAAACGTTTTCCGAAATTTCGACTTCTCGGCTTCGGAAAGTCATTGGAAACATTATACACATTTTTGTATCACTCATACTCACACACACACACATGCACATATGTCATGTGATAGGTTAATGATAGTAATAATTAAACCATGTTAGAAATAAAATAAAACAAGATTAGACTTAAAAAAATATAAGATAAAACCTAAGTAACCTAAAGGAGTATTGTCTTAACCTAAGCTAGCTAGGAGAGTGCAAAGCATGGTGAAAAGGGAGGGCCCAAGAGGATGCGTGTGCACCTATGGGGATGGTGAGGCATGGCCTCCATTCCTCATGACAACATATATTGTATTTTAATGTTTAATTTAAATTTAATTAATCCTACACTCTTTCCCTATAAATACCCATACACACACTTTTTTCTCACTTTACACATTCATTTACATACTTCTCTCTTCTTCATGTTCATGTGCATCCATGGCTTCCAAGTCCATGTTTTAAGTTGACAAAAATATAACTTTCTTCACTACAACCTCTCCTCTTACCAAAACAAAACACTTCTCTACAAAACAAGCCCATTTCCACCTCATAGCTCCAAGGCCGAGCCTAAAATAGCCAAGGCTAAGCCCAAAATAACCTTAGGCCGAGCCACATTGCACCCTACAAGCTCACACTAGCGCATAGATCCGAGTTAAGGAAGTTTGCTTAGCGTTTAGGCAAGTTCGGTGAAAGTTAGTAAGCGTTGCGGTGAGTAAAGCTTCCACCTTCGAACCATAAAATTTAAACCATATTCATGCCCATACTTGTAGCTATTGAATGCTTGTTATATAATTGTAATGACGGTTTGGTCGATGTTTGGTTTGTTGCTTAAAAAGATAGTCGCATTTGAAAGTTAGTAAGCAAATCTTTGGTTATATGGAAATCTAGTAGTCAAACTAATGCCATTGTTATTAAATGCTTGATAGATGTTATGTTATTGTTAATCATAATGTATTTATGCTCATACCTTTGTAATGTAATGTGTAGTTGTGTTGCAAATGTTATATGCTCGAATTCCGAACCGTCCGTATAGCGATAGCCGCTATATCAGTGCTTTCGGAAAAGCACTTTTTATCCAAACCGTTTGTTTTCATTATCGTGCTTGGAATTATGTTACAAGTTAAGCAAGTTTTTGATTAATGATGTTTCCAAAAATAATTAATTATTTTAATAATGATTAATTAAATTAATTAATTAATAAGGATTAGAGTTAACTAATTAACTTATTAATGATGTGTTTTAAATTTAACAAATTACTTAGTTAATGATGTTTTAATTTTAATTAATCATTTTATTTAATGATGTTTAAGGCTAATTAATATTTGGATAATAATGGACTAAGATTAATTAATTTATTAATTAATGATATTTTAAAATTAATTAACCCTTTTAAATTAACGACTTATAAAGGTTAATAAATCTGTTTAACCTTAAATAAATATTTTCTTAAATAAAGTTTAAATTAATTAATCAATTTTAAATAATGATATTTAATTATTGTTTAATTTAATTTAATTAATTATATTATTAATAAATTGAATTAATGATGATTTAAAGGTAATTTACCCTTTTAAATTAAAGAGCATTGAAGTGAATTTATCAACTTAATCAATGAAGTTTTGAAGTTGATTAGTAAATATAATACGGATGTCTTAAGTGGATAAATCCTTTATATAATGAAGTTCAAAAACCATTAAACTCTTTTAACAAAGTGTTTTAAAGCTAATACTTCTAATGTGAAGTCAAGTACGACTTCGGATTTTTAAAAGAAAGAGTTTGAATTGTTTATGGAAACGAACTAATTTCCATAAAGTAATTCACTTATATGGAAACGATTTATTTGTATAATTAGCACTAAACATCGAAGAAGTAAACTTGTCGCTATTTCAAAAGTTAAGAATAATCGTTGGACATGACTTTGAGGTAACACCACCTTGACTTGTCCGGTATTGTTGTTAACCAAGAAAAAACACAAGTTTGAATTCAATGAGTGGCGATAAGTATACAAGACTTAATTTCCATATATGATCATTTTATATCCTCGATAGTTGGTTCCTCAACTATCGGTTACATCAGCTTCTTTATTTTTCGTTACTCTAAGACGACGAGCTGCTCTTTTGAGCTTTGTTATCCTTTGTCGAAAATGACTAAATCCAAAGAGCTTATGGGCATCCAGCTATGTGGGGTTGCTCCCATAAAACGGGTATTTCACATCTCATCTAGATTGGATTCGATTTGCGCATTTAGATGTGAAATATTCAGATTCTCGGGAAGATTTGGCGGGGTCTGGCTAGTACTTTTCCCAAGGAGATCACTGAGCATATGACCTTCTCAAATGTATATTACTAGTGTATACTTCAAGGAGGGCCGCACTCTCCTAGTCATTTGTTGGAGATTTTTCTTTTTTTATTTGATTCGAACCCTCAAATTTCATCTCCTTACTTTCACCGAAAAGAGTCAACCACTCTTTGTGGTGTTTAATTATTTATCCATTCTTTACGTTTGGATGTTGAATTATGTGAGAGTAAACCCATTCTGTATTCAGCGGCGTGATCTCGCGTATTTTATGTTTAATTACATGCCTTTGTTTAAAGTTTTACTCATACCAGACATATCGTCTGACCCGAGTTGTTTGTTTCCATAAACTCTTGAGTACTCATTTAATTTGAGTAATCCGAGAGTAGCAGGTCTTTGCTAGGCTCTTTTAAAGACGGCGCCCAAGTAGGAGGCTTTTCATCTTCTTATTTATCTATTCCACTGTACTATTTAGTTGGTGTAAGTGTATTTTGTTTCAGCATTTGTAAAGGCAGAATGTATAACTACCTAAGCTGATTTTGTAGTACTTTTGTGTAACTCTGATAACTCCCTGTTAAGGAGTAACCTGATGTACTATTTACTATTATATTATATTTAACAGTTTCGTTGTGAGGTTTTCTATTATGTTTCTTATTTCACCCCACGACGATTCATCTTTCCGACGCTTGGGCAACGGCACACGAACACTGAGGATGTGTTAAGTGTCGTTCCTAGGGATCAGAAAGGTGGATCGCCACAGTTAGTATCAGAGCAAAGTTGTGCGAATACCTTAGCCTAATTTGGGTTAGAACTCGTTAGAGATACGGTGAGTAGAGCCCTAGAATGAGCTAATCTGGAGAGAGTGTGTCCTTTTCTCCCCTAAAAGTCTGGTTTTAGATCCTTTATTGCAGTTTCCCTTTTATCATATTTGACCCTATCTTTGTATTCTAATGATACCCGTCGCTTATCCAGGTTTTTGAAAATGAGTACATGAGGAAGAAGAGGGAGGGGATCTGGAACCAGCACGACTACAAATGGTAGAGCTCCTAGAAACCAGCCAGTTGTAGAGCCGGTAGTAGAAGCAGTGATGCAAGTTCAGCCGCCTCAGAACTTTGCGGCCTTATGCAAGGATTACACTGCTTTAGGTGGTAAGCCTTTTTATAGAACTGAAGACAATTTTGGAGTTCAAACATGGCTCCGCTCTTGTGAGAGGATATTCGGGGAACTTTAGTTGGACGATGCTAGAAAGAGGTTGTTGGCATCACGTCAGCTTCAAAAAAGCAACAATGGATTGGTGGGATTTAGTCACCATGAATACACCAGAAAAATATTTCTCTTAAGCGCGGTTTAATGATGTTTTTGAAGCTCAATTTATCCCATAGGCGGGAAGGACTCGGTTGTTCATAATTTTCATGGATTTGAAACAGGGTAAGATGACAGTGATGCAGTATGAGCACAGGTTCAATGCATTGTCTCGCTTTGGCCCAGGATTGATTGATATGCCACTTAAAAAGAATGAGATGTTCGTAAAGAGAATGCGACCAGAATTCCATTGGGAAATGACCAATCATCTCAACGGAACCTTTACCGATTTGATCAGTATGGCTTTGAGGTTCGAACCTCTTGATATTGAGCAAGGGGTGCAGAAGGGGGTAGTGCCGGCAGTCAATGCCCAACCTTTTTTAGTTATACCTGTTGCTAGTAAATCATTTTTCAAGCGCAAGGGGAAGAAGAAGTGGCTGGAAAAGAAGCCTGGAGGTGGAGCTCCAACTCAAAATAAATAGTTAGACTTCTCCAAGATTCTTTGTTTTATGCACAACAAGAGGGGGCACTTCGCAAGTCATTGCATAGAAACCCCTGGTAAGCCAATCCGTTTCAATTGTCGCAAACCAGGACACTTTGTAGATCAATGTACGAATAATAGTCTACCAACATGTTTCAACTGTAACAAGAAGGGGCATATGAAGAACCAGTGCCCTTTTCCAAAGAAGGGATCATAGGGGCAAGTTTTTACTATTAAGGACATACCATCTACTTCTATGGACCCAAAAGGAAAGCAGGTGTTGCAAGGTACATTGTCCATTTCTGATATTCCTGTTAGAGTGTATTTGATACCGGTGCATCCCATAATTTCGTTTCAGTAGATCTTGTTGATAAGTTCAACCTAAAACCCATCCTTTGAAATAGTTCTCTTTGTGTGTCGAACCCAATTGGGGGTCTGACCAATCATGATACCATATATTTGAATGTGCCTATTTCTTATCGAGATTGGCCTTTCTTTTCTGACTTATTTGTTCTTCGGTTCATGGGTTTCGAATATTGTTAGGAATGAATTGGTTATCTAAGTTTAGAGCAATCATAGATTATAATCGAAGGATTACCAGAGTTAAAGACGTTAGAGATATTAGTATGGATATTTTTTGTGAAGAACCTAAGGGGCTGATGAGAAGTTTTCTTTATTCACTCGAAGTACCTAAAGATGAGATAAGGAATATACCAGTTGTTCGGGACTTCAAGGATATTTTTGAAGAAGTGCAAGATTTACCTCCTCACCGGGAAGTAGAGTTGCGCATTGATTTGATTCTAGGAACTAGACCTATTGTATAACCTCCTCGAAGGTTGGCTCCAAAGGAATGAAGAGAGTTGGAGAAGCAGACGTTTGATTTATTGCAAAAAGGTTTGATCAGACGTAGCACATCGAGTTGGGGATCGCCAGTAGTGTTTGTTACCAAGGCTGATGGTTCTCTTAGATTATGTGTGGATTGCCGAGTATCAAATAAGAGGACCGTCAAGAATAAATATCATTTACCTAGAATTGATGACTTATTTGACCAGCTCCACGGAGCTAGGATATTTTCTTAGCTTGATCTTGCCATGGGTTTTCACCAATTAAGGGTAGCAGAAGAGAGTATGCCCTTAACAGCTTTTCGTACCCCTGATAGTTTTTACAGGTGGTTAGTCATATCGTTCGGATTGACTAATGCATCCGCTTATTTTGTTGATTTGATGAATAGAGTGTTTCGAGACTTTCTTAACAAGTTTGTTCTCGTTTTCATTGATGACATCCTCGTTTATTCTAAAATGGAGGAAGAGCATTATTTCCATTTTCATGTTGTTCTTAGTACTTTAAGATGTCATGTTCTAAAGGCTAAGTTTTCTAAGTGCCATTTCTGGAAATTCGAGGTTAGATTTCTAAGGCATGTAGTTTCGGAGAAGGCATATCAGTGGACCTAGCTAAAGTAGTTGCAGTTCAAGATTGGAAGAAACCTGAAAATGCGACCGAGGTCAAAAGTTTCTTGGGTTTGACTGGTTTCTATAGAAGGTTCATTAAAGACTTTTTGAAGATTGCTTCTCATCTAACAAAGCTAACGAAGAAAGAGACTAAGTTTGTTTGGACATTGATGAAGCGGCATACCTAGATGATGCAGTATATCTCGAGTTGAAGACCAAGAGCTCCGATCTACGACCTAATCCAAGTTCCGACCTATCATCACCGACCCACGACCTAAAATTGCCTCCGACCCGTCACCGCGACTCACGACACCACTTCGCTGCCGCCCAAAACCCTAGTTCGCGACATGACCTAAATCCTAAGTCGGAGCCGAGATACCCCATAAGTCGGAGCCGAGATACCCCATAAGTCGGGACCGAGATATACCCCATGAGTCGTTGCCGAGATAAGCTGAGTCGTTGCCGAGGTAACGGGAACCACTGCAAATTTTAAGTCACGAACGAAAATTTAGGTCGGCAGAGAAAATAGGTCGGCATCTATAGGTCGTGTCCGACCTAAGGACTTTGTTTTTTTTTTCTGTTCTTTGTGTGTGTTGAGTTGTAACTACTATAAATAGTGGATGAGTTGTAACTTTTGAGGTTGTTGAATATTGAATAAAATTCTCTTTTGATTGCTTTGTGCTCTCATTCAAATTGGTAGTTGAGTGTAATCTCCTATCTCCTCTTTCGGATAATCGAGTGCGCTCGATTCAACGATTGAAGAAGCCGATTCGCGGAATCAAGTGCGCTTGATCAACGCTTGAAGAATTGAAGATCTTTGAACCCGGTATCGTGCGCGATCAACGAGTTCGAGATAGCTAGAGTTCGGTATCTTCGGATCAACGAATTCGGGCATTTCAGCATTCATCAATCCATCTATTGCTACATTCTACGATCTACATTGTTTTTGAAATATCCGCTGCGTCAGTTTGGTATCGGAGCTTGTTTTAGCCAATCATAGCTAAATCGAGTCTTGGAGCCGAGAATTTGAAGTGTTGAAGTTGTGTTCATTGTGTTCATCATATTTTGCAACAAAGTTGGAGTTTCGATCCATTTCATTTTGGATTAAAGTTCGAAAGGTGTTTGAAACTTGAAGTGTGAATTTGTTAAAGTGTTTGGGAAGTATTCAATCATGCCGCCAAGACGAGTTCAACGTCATCGCAATATTAATGCTTTGTACGGAAGAGAAGAGGCCGATGAAATGGAGCAACGAATCAACGAGAATTTCAATGAGAAGCTTACTGAAGGGATTGGTCGATTAGAGAGAATGATGCTTGAAATGAGTCAAAATCAGAGAAGGGTTTCACCTGAATCGAGCCATGGAAGAAGTAGAGTTTCACCACATTCTAATCGGGAGAGAAGTGTTGATAGTGATCATAGAAGCGTGGATCGAGATTGTGATAGAAATGTTGATGATCGAGGTCGTGATAGAAATGTGACTGATCGAGATCGGAGGAATGTGGATCGTAGGAATGTTGGTGGAAGAAATGGTGGCGGTAGAGATGTTGGTGGTCAGGATCGACATCGATATACATCGGATGGTGAAGAAGAGTATGATGGTGGTAGTGTTCATGGACGAGGACGTGGACGAGGAAGGAATCAGTCGGAGTACGATCACAAGTGGGAATCTGGTATGAAAACTGAAATTCCAGAATTCAAAGGTGGTATGCAGGCTGAGGAGTTTTTGGATTGGGTGGCTAATGTTGAAGAAATTTTTGATTTCAAAGAAGTTCCAGAACGTCGTAGAGTGAAGTTGGTTGCTACAAGGTTGAGGGGTAGAGCTTTGGCATGGTGGCAGCAAACTAAACTTACACGTGAACGAATGGGGAAGTCAAAAGTTGAATCTTGGGAGAAGATGAAGAAATTGATGAAAGCAACGTTCTTACCTTACAATTATCAATCTCTGATGTATCAACGTTTACAGAACTTGAGGCAGGGCACAAAGACTGTTAATGATTACGCAGATGAGTTTTATCAGCTTATTGCAAGGAATGATATTATGGAAACGGAAGAGCAGCTGACATCTAGATTCATTGGGGGATTGAGAATGCAGATTCAGGATATGGTTAATATGTTCGATCCAAGATCTGTGGCGGAAGCACATCAGAAAGCGTTGGCTTGGGAGAAGCAGGGACGACGAGGAGGTGGTGTGTTTACGAATTCCAATAATCAAGTGAAGGGTGTTGGTGGAAGTTCTAATGTGTCTAAACCTATCAGTAAACCAGTGGTGAAGGAGGTTGAGAAGGCAAAGGTTAACAACGGTTTCAAATGTTACAACTGTCAGGAGTTGGGTCATAAAAGCAATGAGTGTCCAAAGCCAAAGAAGAGAGCAATGATTGCTGAGGTTGAGGATGAGGATGAAGAAGCTGAATGTTCTAATTCTTTACCAGTTGAGGAGGAAAACTTACTGTCGGGAGATGAAGGATACGCATTGATGATGAGGAGAAGTTGTTTAACACCAAAGCAAGAGGAGGAAAGTAGTTGGTTGAGGAACAATATCTTTCAATCTACATGCACTATTCTGGGAAGAGTTTGTAAATTTGTTATTGATGCTGGGAGTTGTGATAATTTTATCTCTACAGAAGCGGTGAAGAAGTTAGAGTTGAAAACCGAGAAACATCCTAAATCGTACAAGTTAGCTTGGTTGAGGAAGGGTGGTGAAGTGAAGGTTGGACGAAGGGCTCGTGTGAAGTTTTCAATTGGGAAGAAGTACAAAGATGAAATCTGGTGTGATGTCGTAGATATGGACGTTTGTCATTTGTTGCTGGGAAGACCATGGCAGTATGATCGAGCTGTGCAGCATGACGGACGGACCAACAGTTACAGTTTCATGTTCGAAGGTACAAAGATTACTCTGGTTCCGAAGAAACGCCAACAGGAAGAAAACAAACTGGAGGAGATTGAAGAACTGAAAACGTTGTTATCTTTGAAGGAGTTTGTTAAGGAGGTCGAGGAAGAACCGGAAGTGTTCTTGTTGATTGGGCGTGAGAGCAGTGAAGAGGTTGAAATTCCAGAAGAAGCGAAGTCAGTATTGAAAGAATTTGAGGATGTATTTCCAGATGAGTTGCCTAAAGAGTTACCGCCGCTGAGAGACATTCAACATCAAATTGATCTTGTTCCAGGAGCAGTCTTGCCACATAGACCGCATTACCGAATGAGTCCGAAGGAGCATGAAGAATTAAGGAGGCAGGTGGAAGAATTGCTTGAGCAGGGACGTGTACAGGAAAGTTTGAGTCCATGTGCTGTGCCAGCTTTGTTGGTACCGAAGAAAGATGGGACGTGGAGGATGTGCACGGACAGTCGAGCATTGAATAAAATCACTGTACGATACAGATTTCCAATGCCAAGGTTGGATGACTTGCTGGATCAGTTGAGTGGGGCTACTATCTTTTCGAAAATTGATTTGAAAAGCGGATATCATCAAATTCGGATTAGACCTGGAGACGAATGGAAGACAGCCTTCAAAACGAGAGAGGGGTTGTATGAATGGCTAGTGATGCCGTTCGGTCTTTCGAATGCACCGAGTACGTTCATGCGAGTGATGAATCAAATTTTTAGACCTTTCATTGGGAAATTTGTGGTGGTATACTTTGACGATATCTTGATTTATAGTAGGAGTCTGGAAGAGCATGTTCAACATCTGAAGGAAGTGTTAATTATTTTACGAGAGGAACAATTTTATGCTGCGACAAAGAAATGCGTGTTCATGACGCATAGTGTTTTGTTCTTGGGGTATATTGTTTCGGAGAAGGGCATCCAGGTAGATCAGAATAAAGTTGAAGCAGTCAGGAATTGGCCACAGCCGAAGACAATTACAGAAGTGAGAAGTTTTCATGGGCTAGCGTCATTCTACCGAAGATTCATTCCACACTTCAGTAGCGTGATGGCACCGGTGACTGATTGCATGAAGGGGAAACAATTTTCTTGGACGGAGGAAGCTGGGATTGCTTTTGGAAAGATCAAGAAGTTGCTGACATCTGCACCAATTCTTGTATTACCAGATTTTCAGTTATTGTTTGAACTGCATACTGATGCGTCAAAGGTTGGAATTGGAGGGGTGTTGAGTCAGAATGGGCGTCCTATTGCATATTTCAGCGAGAAGTTGTCAGGAGCAAAGATGAGGTACAGTACCTATGATGTGGAATTTTATGTTGTTGTTCAAGCGGTGAAGCACTGGCGACATTACTTATTCCAGAAAGAATTTGTTTTATACACTGATCACGAGGCGTTGAAACATTTACAAGGACAAGACAAGATTTCAGCGAGACATGCATCGTGGATTGCTTATTTGCAACAATTTACTTTTGTCATTAAGCACAAGTCAGGGGTAACCAATCGCGTGGCTGATGCTTTGAGTAGGAGGAATCATTTGTTGACAACAATGAAAGTGGAAGTGACAGGTTTTGAATTATTGCCAGAATTGATTGAAGAAGATCCTTACTTTGCGAAATTTGTTGAAAAAGTAAAGGAAGGAAATACGGATGAATTTGTGTTGGTGGATGGTTTTCTGTTTAAGGGAAATCGTTTGTGCATCCCAGACTGTAGCTTGAGAATGAAGATTGTTAAAGAACTACATGAAGAAGGCCATGTGGGTAGAGATCGTACGTTGCAGTTAATTTCTCAATCTTATTTTTGGCCGTCAATGAGGAAAGAGGTCGAAAGATTTGTGGAAAGGTGTCATATTTGTCAGGTTTCAAAAGGAACAGCGACGAATGCGGGGCTATATATGCCGTTACCTGTGCTTACCAAACCATGGGTTGATATCAGCATGGATTTCGTGTTAGGATTGCCGAGAACTCAGAGGGGAAATGATTCTATATTTGTTGTGGTGGACCGGTTTTCGAAGATGGCACATTTTATAGCATGTAAGAAGACAGCGGATGCAGTTCGAGTGGCACAATTATTCTTTAAAGAGGTGTATCGATTGCATGGTTTACCAGAATCTATTGTTTCCGATAGGGATACCAGATTTTTAAGTCATTTTTGGCTTAGTTTGTGGAAGATGGTGGGAACAAAGTTGAATTTTAGTAGTGCTTATCACCCGCAAACCGATGGGCAAACAGAAGTGGTGAATAGATCGTTGAGAAATTTATTACGATGTCTTGTGAAAGACAATTTGAAAAGTTGGGATTTGAAATTGTGTCAAGCTGAGTTCGCACACAATCACGCAGTCAATCGAAGTACAGGTTTCAGTCCATTTCAGATTGTATATTTCAATTTACCCAGGGGACCGTTGGATTTGGCAGTAGTACCACAACTGAAGAGGACAGTTAAACGAGCTGCTGATTTTGTTGATGGGTTGACAGAATGCCATAGAATCGTTCAGGAACGATTGGAAAAGGCAAATGAGAAGTATAAACAAATGGCGGATAAGAAACGAAGAAGTGTAGTCTTCAAAGAAGGTGATTTTGTTTACGCGGTTTTGACAAAAGATCGTTTTGCGGTTGGAGCCTACAACAAATTGAAAGCTCGAAAGATTGGACCAGTAAAAATCTTGAAGAAAATCAATGACAATGCTTATCAGTTAAAGTTGCCAGATCATATTCACACTACTGACGTTTTCAACGTTAAACATTTGATTCCGTACCAGGGAGATGAGCTTGTTGAAGAAGAGAGAAGTACAAATTCGAGGTCGAATTTTTGTCAACAAGGGGAGGATGATGAAGCGGCATACCTAGATGATGCAGTATATCTCGAGTTGAAGACCAAGAGCTCCGATCTACGACCTAATCCAAGTTCCGACCTATCAACACCGACCCACGACCTAAAATTGCCTCCGACCCGTCACCGCGACTCACGACACCACTTCGCTGCCGCCCAAAACCTTAGTTCGCGACACGACCTAAATCCTAAGTCGGAGCCGAGATACCCCATAAGTCGGAGCCGAGATACCCCATAAGTCGGGACCGAGATATACCCCATGAGTCGTTGCCGAGATAAGCTGAGTCGTTGCCGAGGTAACGGGAACCACTGCAAATTTTAAGTCACGAACGAAAATTTAGGTCGGCAGAGAAAATAGGTCGGCATCTATAGGTCGTGTCCGACCTAAGGACTTTGCTTTTTTTTCTGTTCTTTGTGTGTGTTGAGTTGTAACTACTATAAATAGTGGATGAGTTGTAACTTTTGAGGTTGTTGAATATTGAATAAAATTCTCTTTTGATTGCTTTGTGCTCTCATTCAAATTGGTAGTTGAGTGTAATCTCCTATCTCCTCTTTCGGATAATCGAGTGCGCTCGATTCAACGATTGTAGAAGCCGATTCGCGGAATCAAGTGCGCTTGATCAACGCTTGAAGAATTGAAGATCTTTGAACCCGGTATCGTGCGCGATCAACGAGTTCGAGATAGCTAGAGTTCGGTATCTTCGGATCAACGAATTCGGACATTTCAGCATTCATCAATCCATCTATTGCTACATTCTACGATCTACATTGTTTTTGAAATATCCGCTGCGTCAGACATCCAAGTGCGACCAAGCATTCAATGAGTTAAAAGAGAAATCGACAAGTACTCCTGTCTTGACTATTCCAGATGGGAGTGAAGGGTTAAAAGTTTAAACGGATGCTTGTAGGAGTGGATTAGGAGCAGTTTTGATGCAAAATGCGAGCGGTAGTTGAAAAATAAGTCGTTAAAGTATCGAAAAATAACTTGGTGAAGGAAAAAATAGCGTGTGTATATCCTTCTTTCTCGTACCAACCTGCTTCTCAATCAAAGTTTTCGTATTCTAATCTTTGCATCTCTAATCCAACCGTGACTCGCAATTCACCGATTACTCGTTCGTACGCGCAAGTGGTAAAGGACCGTTCTTTCTCATCACCCAGATATTCATATCGCTCGTTTCCTCTGAATTGATCAACCAAGAATTAGATTGATTCTAGAAAAGAGAAGAGTTATTGTTTTCGATGTGGTGGATTATCCCATTTTGCTAACGTATGTCGCGAACCAGTTAGACGTTTCCAGTAAGGGGTTCTTGGCCGCAAAAAGAACAAATGCTTGATGAAATTGAATGTCGCTCATAGCAGTTCGATTTTAGAGGGTCGGAAGGTTCTGTCCATTAAAGAACATGGATTTCATTTTGTACTCAAATGTATGAAACCGAAAGGGACTCTACTTGACCATCTTTGGATCCAAAGGGATGAAGGCATTACATTCTTGGAAGAACTTTTTAAACATTTTGAAGCTATAAACGAGGTCAACATTGGCAAGGATTATAGTTTGAAATTTGGGGATCCTAGTGATTATTTTAGAAATCATTATTTTTCGAGTAAAGATGATAAGTTTGTTGGGGATGCTCTACCGGTTCATAGTGGGTTCTCTGATTCTTTGAACAATAATTTTAAGATTGATCCAGAATTCTTAGATGTGAGACAGTGTGAGGAATTTCTATTGTCTGATCGAGTATTATTTGATCCAGACGTTTCTGTTTGTAGACAAGGCTTGTTTTTCTCGAATGTGGTTAATGAAGATGGTGGTCAGAGGTTTTTTACTCAGGCTAATGGTGTTGTTAATAGGCATTCCGCAAAATCTAATGGAACATATGATGCTGACTTCATACTTAATAATAAGCATATTGCGAAATCTTATGGAGAACAAAGTTTCAATTTAATCACTAAGAATTACTTTGAATGTCTGGAACATTTAGAAGGTTCAGAACTCATTTCAAAGGATCGAACTGAGATGGATGAGGAGGTTGTTGTTTCACAAGGTGGTTTAATGGCTACTGTTATCTCAGATTGTGTTATTTCTCGGTGTGCAAATAGGTCAGTTAGTTTGGATGTTCGTCCGGAGGTTGATTTGTCTAATTGTTTGATGGTCATTGAGAAGTAGCCTGATGGTGAATATGTTAAGATTAATGTAGATGACATTTCTTCTGTCAAACTGAAAATGATGGGGAACAATCCTATATCTTCTCATGATAAGGCTAGCGATTGTCTTGTATCTAAATGTGTATCCAGTTGTGCACATGTTTCTCAATATGCACAGAAATCAAAGACGGTGGATTCTGAAGTATTAGTGGAAGCTCGGTTTAGTAATGGTGATTCTAATATATTATTGATTGAAAGTGGTGCAGTGGTTAGTGATTCTTCTTCTGTTAAATCGAAATGTTTGGTGGGTTGCTGAATATGGATGATACTATTAAGTCCAATGATAATGAAGCCTCTTCGTTTAACAGTGAAAGGGCGAAGCTTAATTCTCAATCTGTCTCTAGCTCATTTCATTATATTGTGGATAGTATATCAGAGAAGGATTCCTTTGTGAATGTCAGTGATGAGAGTGATGGTTCAGAGAGAATGCAAATCAGGTCGTGCATGATGTCTGACTCTTATGTGAATGCCAGTGTGAAGAGTGATGATACAGTAAGGTGTAATGAATTTTCTTCGAGTAAATGTGATTTGTCAAGGCATTTGATTGGGGATAGAAGTGAGCGGATCACTGATGTATTACCAGTGGCTCATATATATCAGTGTGCACAATTATCTGTGTCACAGTGTGCAACAATGGGTGAATCTATGTCTACTGTGGATATTTATAGAGAAAATGATGTTAACTGTTTGGTTTCTGTTGATTCGGTGAGTATATCAGAGGCAATTGGCAACTTAAACAAGTATATTGCTGATGTGATTCAACATGATGCGGGTGTTTCAATGAATAATGTTTTGGTTAGTAATGTGAGTGGAGATATGTTTCGGCGCTCTCTCTTAACAGTTGTTCATAGTTGTGATATCGGTAACAAATCTGCATCGTGTTCTACATCATCGAGGAGAGGTAGGCGTAGGAGGTCTATGGATGTTAGTGGATCTGTTCGTCGTAGTGCCAGGATCCGTTATAGTCAGTCTCAGTCCATGGATGAGTTACCTAATTCGAGTGCCACCGAGTGGTGCTACGAATTCAGGCTCGGGTATGATTTCTGATTTGGGTATTACGTATTCATCATATTTTTAGGTAGTTTGTCTTCTTTTGAGTTTTGTCAGTTAGCTAGAGATACCGCTTTTGCATTTACTGATGTTGAGGTAGATTTAGCGTACATCAGAAGTAGGGAATTTGATAGGGCTAGATCTGTTGGTATATGAGGATTATTAGTTGGAATATCATAAGTTTGCACGATTTAAACAAGTGTGATAAAATAAGAGTTTTTTTAAAGACTATACTATTGACATCGCTCTGCTACAGGAAACTAAAATTGAATGTCCCGATGTACGTTTTTATAGAAGATTAGGTGGTTATCATTTTAGGAAATGAGATTTTTACCTTCTGTAGGTGCTTCTGGAGGCCTACTTATTGGGTGGCAGGATAATTCATATAAATTTCTCCAATGAATTCCAAAGCAACACTCATTGCATATTATTCTCATTAACCTTAGTGATAATTCATTTTTTAATATCTCTAATGTTTATGGGCCAAATTCAAAAATTTGTCGTCGGGTTCTTTGGAATGAATGTCTTGAATTTAGATCTTTAGCTTCGGGTTCTTAGATTTTGGGGGGTTATTTAAATGTTACGCGTTTTCTAGGAGAGCGATCACCTCGGGAAGGTGATTTCTCTGCTATGGAGGAATTTGACCAATTTATTATTAGTTCTAATTTGATTGAAATTATTTTTTCTAATAGAGAATTTACTTGGAGTAATACTATGGAGTCCCCATCTATGGCTCTTCTAGATAGGTTTTTCGTTAGTGATGAAATTGAGGATAAATTTCCTATTTTTAGAGTTTCTGTTTGCCTTACACTTATTCTGATCATTGTCCTATTATTCTTACATGTAATTATCATAGAATTATTAATAGATCTTTTAAATTCGAAAAAATGTAGTAAGTAGAATCCAATTTTTTGAATTTAATTAAAAATAAATGGAAATCTATAAGCTTTTATAATTTTAGAAATATGGATAATTCTAAAAAAAAAAAATTTAAAAACTTTGGGGTCTTAGGAACTTTCTTAAAAATTGGAGTAAGAATGGTTTTGGTAGTATTAAAATTAAAAAAAGAAAATATTATTTTTGAAATGCTTAGCATAAACAAGATAGAAGAAACTAGGCAACTAAATCTAGGTGAGCGTAACGTTCTTGCTAATCTAAAAGAAGAGCTTAATTCAATTTTAGAAAAAGAGGAGATTATGTGGAAACAGAGATCTAGAATTCAATGGATTAATGAAGGTGATAATAATACCAAATTTTTTCATAATATGACTAATGGTAGAAAATATAGTAATACGATTAATTCCATTTTTGTGAATAACGAGGAATTGGTTGATCAAAGAGATCTTAATAAGGCTTTTACTGACTATTATAGAGATATTTTCGGTAATAAAAATCAGCATAGAATTAATGTTAGATGGAATGATCTTTATCCTTTTGATTCTAGCAATGACCTTCCTGAGTTTGATAATCCTTTTCTGAAGAGGAAATTTTAAAAGCTATTAATGATATGCTTGGTGATAAATCCCCGGGACCAGATGGGTTCCCTATTTTCTTCTACAAAAATTTTTGGGATGTTATAAAATTCGATTTAATTAGCATATTTAACGAATTCTATAAAGAAAAATTGCAATTAGGAAGCTTTAACTTTGCTAATGTTATTTTATTGCACAAAAAATCAGTGCAAATAATTTGAAAGATTTTAGGCCTATCTCCTTAATTAATTGTTCCATTAAAATTATTTCAAAAGTTTGAGCTAATAGATTTAGTAAAAGAATGAATGATCTAATAGACTGCTCATAAATTGCTTTCATTAAGGGTAGAAATATCACTGATGTTGTGGCTGTTGTTCAAGAATACATTAATCACTCTGTAAGAATAATATTACTTGTGCAATTTTAAAACTTGACTATGCGAAAGCTTTTGATTCGGTGGGTTGAGATTTTCTTGTTGATATGTTACATCCTAGAGGTTTCATTCATAGATGGGTTAGCTGGATCATGACTTTACTTAAAAACGGGCAACTCTAGTATAATGGTTAATGGTATTTTAGGTAATAAAATTCAACTAAACGAGGTTTGAGGCAAGGTGATCCTTTATCGCCTCTTTTGTTTAACTTAGCCGCAGATGTTTTCGCTAAGATAATTAAAAAAGCGGTTGATAATGGTTCTTTGGGGAGTGTTGGTAATGAAATCTCGCGACATGATCTATTTGTCCTTCAATTTGCGGATGATACCTTGATATTTACTTCTCATTTGCCTAATCATGTTATTACCCTTAAATTTATTTTATATAGTTTTGAACTTCTATCAGGTTTAAAAATAAATTTTGATAAAAGTTCGGTTTTAGTTTTAAATGATTTTGAAAAGGTTGAAAATTTAGTTGCTAATACGCTTAACTGTAAACTATGAATTTTCCATTTGATTATCTTGGTTTTTTGATTAAACCAACTAAACTTAAGCATGATGATTGGTTTATTATCATTGATAAAATTAAAAATAGGATTTCTAATTGGAACGGGAGATTTTTATCGAGAGCGGGTAGTTTAGTTCTTATAAACTCTGTTTTATCAGCTTTCCCGATCTATTGGATGTCTATGCATCTTTTTCCAGATTGGGTGATCAATAAAATTGATAAAATAAGAAGGGACTTCTTATGGAGTAGGGAAAACTCTAACAGCAGTATTACATGTTTAGTAAATTGGGAAACTGTTTGTAAATCCAAAAAGGATGGTGGTTTAGAAGTCATTCATTTGCGTAACATGAATATGTCTTTGTTAGGTAAATGTTTATGGAAGTTTAAGGATATTAATGATCATTGTAACGACCTGGCATTTTTAACCATTCAAGTCGACAATCATCCACACATGTCGGACTTGAATCGCTCAAAACAATAGATTGTTAATTTATAATTGGCAAAACTTAGCATATACGGTAAATAAATAAATCATAGAATCACAGACACAGAGTAATACAACAATAAGCAGCGGAATAGATAAATAGTAGTTTATAAAGCTACTACAGAACATCAGAATCTGAAATAAATACAACAGAAAATCCCAAGTATAAAGAAGTCACTAGTACAAAACAACTGACAAGTCTGAACATAAACAACTGGAAATAACTGAATAACTGAAAGTTGAATAGATATAAGATAGATCTTCAAGCAAAGCTCTAAGCTCCAAAGGTGAGTCTCAAAAGCTGTGACACTCAGTCAGACCCAAGCATAAAGCAAAACAAAAAACACTCGAGTCAGGATTAACATTCTTATGCAAGTAAATCAACTCAAGTAAAATGTCCAAATGATGTGCAAATAACTTAAAGGATGTTTGGGATTTCTATCCTTTAAGGATCTGTTAAACTATTTACGTACATAGTACAATACGCTACATAGATAATGTCTACGGTAAAGTAAAATATTAAAATAGCGTTAAGGCATTACCCATATCCCCTTTAACTCATTTTTATATATTCCCGTAGTCTATACATATACTGTAAGCTCCACCAAACCGGTGGTTTACTCAGGGAGCACTCCATAGGTATGGTACAAACCAAAGTAGTAATGGGCGCGATAAGGCATGTGACAAGGCATGCGAGGCAATGCCCAGGGTAGGATACTACCGTTTTGCGGATCCAGAATGGTGGTAACGCATAGCAGCTACTACCGTCTACCTCGAGACACACTCCCAAAATCAAAGGTGTGCCCAATCAAATCACAAAGTAATAGAATGGTATCGAAGAAGCATGCTCGATCGGAGGTGTGACCTCACTTGGCCCGGCGTGACTCCTGTTTTAGTCACATCAAGCTGACTCGTAGGAATCAGGGCTGCTATCATACCTCATACAGACGTTCGCCAAACCATCCTACTTCGTTTTGGATTCTCTACCACGTACACAGTTGTTAAATTGATTTTCGGTTTTGGCAGAGAGTATGACAATATCCGATCCCGGTGCCTTTAATAACCAAACGCTTATTTCACACCATGGTCATTTTATATTTCAAACAGTTCATACTTCATATCAAATATCATATTCATTTAAAAATCATATCTCTATCAAAATCATATTCACTTTCAAAATCATTATCACTTTCGAAATCATATTCACTTTCAAAATCATAACCACAAAATAGGTTAAACCATCATATCAAAATATTCGCATTTAAATCCATTAAATCTAAATCATAATAGTTCTAACTTAAATAGTCTAAATATTGAAAATAGTTTATATATATTGAAATTGTTATAAATTAAACCTAGTTTATATATTTAAGAATATGTTATAGATTAAAATAGTTTATATATTAAAAATAGATTATATATTTAAAAGAGTTTATATCAAAAATAGTTTCAAATTAGAATAGTTCCTTCCAATTTCACAAATCAATTAAAATCAACTTTAGTTCCAAAATTCAATTTAAATCAATCTTAGTTCAACAATTTCAATTTCAATTCAAATTCTCATCAAAACCATTTTTTTATTTATATCGATTTCAAATCCAGGTTTGAACTACTAATTTAAACCACTTCTAATTCAATAAGTTTCAAAGTTTAAATATTCAAACAATTTACAATAACTCAATTTGATCAATTTCATTTATAATTCAAAATTTAACTTTTAGTTTTATTTAAATTTGAGAATATTCACTTAATCATTTTTAATAACATTTAAATAAAATCTCAAATTACAAAATTTAAATCAATATTAAATATTCAATTTCAAATTTATTTAAATTTGGAAAATATTCATTTAATCACCTTTAATCAAATCCAGTTATCAAGTTATAAAAATCATATCTTTAAAATCTCAAAATTAATAAGTTTCAAATCAACTTTTATTAAAATACAATTCTTAACAAGTTAAATTACAAATCAATTTATTTATCCTTCCAATTTATTAAAGTTGTTACAAAATCTATTTTCAAAATATTAATATAAATTTAAATAAATACTTAAACATATTATATATATATATATACTAATTAAATTAAATTCTATTAAATTTTATTATATTAAATTTTATTAAACTAGATCTTATTATTAAAAAATTTATATTAAATCTTATTATATATATTTAAAAATAATACAATTATAAGTAAAATCTTAAAATTTACATTTTCAAAACTTAACTTATAAATTTAAAATTTCCAAATATATAATTTAAAAATCTAAATTTTACACATATTAAAATAAAATCATTATATTATATTTTAAAAATCAATCATTATTAAAACTCGTATATTTCCTTTCAAAACTTTGGAAATCATTTTTCAAAAATAGACTAACGGTGTCCATATATAATTTTCTATCCTATGGTCAAGTGATATGGATATTTATCATTTCAATCCCCAATAATTTAATATTTACGGGTATATATCATTTCAAAACGCAATCCCAAAATTTCTAAATTAATAAAATCGCTTGGGTTTATCATTTCAACCCATAACGATTTTCCCTAATCTATAATATCATTTGGGTATGTGAATAATGACATATCATATTCAATCATAGGTGACCAATTTAAATAATAACATATCATATTCAACAAATTTAATTACCAACAAATTAAATTTAACAACATATTTCAATCGTCATTTCATGTGAATAAATTTACTAAACATAAGAATGCTAATCGTGAGTGATTGCTTACCTTTCGAGGCTAGAGAAATAATGAGAATGAGATGCGACGAACATGGATAAGCACGTTTACGGACATGAGATAGCGGGACAATGACAAACAAAATGACTGCGACAAACTAGATAACATGAATTCGAATTCGATAAAAACAAAAAAAATATTATATATATACACACCTTTCTGCCCTCTTTCTATTCTTATCTAACAAATCCAAGCAAAGCAAACTAGGTGTCTCTACATGCTTCAAAACAAGTATGAATGAGCAGTATTTCACCATGCAAACTGAAATATAAATATGGATGAGGTTGTTGGAACACAAGGCGGTGACAGAGGGCATGGTTGTTGCCGTTCAAAATGAAGGAGGTGGGAAGGCTAGGTTATGATGATTGCTGTGACGGGAGGCACTACGCTCGGATGAACGTGGCTATGGGATGGAGCTTGCGGCCAAAGGAGTTATGGGCGTACGGGCTGTCACGGTTGGGTTTTGCTCGGCTAAGGTGGAGTGCTCGAGGCTGCTAGGGGAGGCGATGCTCGGGTTAGGAAAATGAAGGAGAGGACTAGCTGAAAGGTTGAAGGGGTGCAGTTGTCATCAGTTTGCTAGGGTTTGGGGTGGAGCTGAGATGTCTCGGCTGTGGTGGTGGATGGAAAGAAGGGTAGTGGTCAGAGCAGTTTGGGCATTAGTGGGTGAAGGCTGACGTGGTGATGGAACAGCTGCTGTCGCTCAGAAGAGGGAAGGCGAAGGTAACGATTTGGTGGACGAGCAAGTATCAATGCCAGTTTCAGATCGTATAAATAAACTTTGTAATATTTTTTTTCTTTTGTGTTTGGTGGCTGAGGGTGTTTGAGGAGGGAGTTTGCGAACTATGTGGTGAGTGAAAGGTGTAGCGGTGGTGAGAAAGTTGGTGAGGCGGAGAGGGGACTGGCTTTGGCACTTGGTAAAACTGCTGGTCGGTAGCGTGATGGTGGCGGGGTCGGAGGTTGATGAGGGAAGATGGTGCTGGCGAATGGGCGGTTCAGGTGGGAGGAGTAGTGGGCTATCGTGTCAAAGGGCGTGGAGAGTTGGAGGGTTTTGCGACCGCGAGGTTTGGTGGAGGTGAAACACAGCAATGAAGGAGAAGCAGATGAGCAAAATTCTCAAGAAAAAGAAGACGAACGGCAGTTTTACAAGCCGACATATGAAACTTTATATATATATATATATATATATATATATATATATAATTATTATTAGCAACGGTCAGAACGAAAGAGAAAGGGTAGAGAAAACGAATCAGCCTATATAAATTGAGATGGTGGAATGACAAAAGGCAATATGTTGGATTTAGGAAATAATAAAGTTAAGTGGCTATTCATTTCTCAAGGCTGGACGATTGAATGGACAAAGAAAGCCCAAAGGACCCAAATGCGGAACCGATACGGTTAATCGTTTCGCAGAATTCGTTGCGTACCGAATGCTGAAATGCACAAATGAATGTACTATGGAGCTCAGTGCGACGAGACGAACAGAATGGTACACAAATATGAGTGATATGACCAGCCTATCAAAACTCGAATTTTGCTGCCAAAACTGCTGCTAAAATGCCGAAAATAAGATAAACAGAACTAGGGCAGTCCGAATTTGGCATAATGAAATACGACGTCTCACTCAGAAAATGATCTAAAATTTTCTTATATAAAAATATTCAGGTTTTCAAAAATATTTATTTTCAACTGATTTAACCGATTTAAATTTAAAATTGAAATTTTCACAACCAAACAAACATTCATATTTTCCAACGAAAATCTGGTACTTGCTATGTTTAAATAGACGCATACCAAATATCAAATTTTCATTGCTAAATTTTCATTGTTTAATTTCAAGAAAATTTAGTTAATTACGTTATTTAAAATCGTTAAAATTTCCGGGTCGTTGCACTCCCCCCCCCACTCAGAACTTTTCGACCCCGAAAAGGAACGAGATAGGAGAATAGAAGCAACAGAAAAGAAAGACAGATTCATAATAGATAACACCAGATACAACAATTAATTCAAAACCATATAAATTTCATTTTTGACATCTTATTATTTACATTTTATATTGTATATTATTCAATTACATGCTCTCATTACATTCAAACTTTTCCTAAGTGAGTTTTATTAATGTTTTTGAGTGTAATTGAGCGCTATACAAATTTACCCTTTATTTACAACATTGCTATTAAGAAAAAATTTAGTTTGAACATTTTATTACTTAAGTTTTCTCTTGTATAACCTTCAATTACATATTCACATTACATTTTAACTTTTTGAATATTTCAGGTAAGTTATATATATGCTTTAGAATACAATTGAGTATTATACAAATAAATTTTATCCTAGTTCAACTGTTTCAAGTTGTTTCAATTTCATTTCTCATTTTAGACACTCCAATTATTTAAAAATTTTGCTTTATTTTAATAATTGAAAATCATCAATATAAAACTTAAGAGTTAAATTTTCGGTTCATTTCAAACCATTTTGAAATAAATATATACATATATATATTTTATACATCAAATCATACTGAAGAAATTCAAATCAAATCCATTTTCCAAAACAAAAGTGTAACAAAGCTACTAAGTGGTCTCCCCACTTTGAGACTCGAAAATGAATGTCGATAATGCTGTAGTCGTCACCGAAATTATTTTCCAACGACAAAAGAGGAGAGTACTGACTTACTTCTTTTGAAATTCTTTGGAAACAATTTCCATTCGAAAATATTATCAAATAATATAATTTTTCAAAACTTTGAAAACCAAATTTTGAAAAGCACCGAAAATTTAAACCCTCAAATCCTTAAATTTAAATTCAATTCATTTGCAAATCAAATTTATAAACCATGTTTTTTTTTTAATTTCATCTCCTAACAACAAGTTTAGGAATGTTGACAAAATAGTAAATGATAATCTAGTATTATCATTTCTAACAACCAATTCATTTAACTATCTATTTTCAGAAAATTATACTTTTATATATACATTATAATCATACATAAAATTATTTCATTTATCAATTTCGAAAACAATATTGTGTCCGTTTGCTCTGTTCAAGTGTTTTGGAATTCCTAATGATAACGTTGGCCAGGCGAATCGACCGAAACCCAAAATTCAAACTTAACAACTCAAACAACATGATATAAAACATTTTATATTAATTACAAATACGTTTTCTCATAGGATGATTCAAGAATGGATTTTAGAACAAGGATAGAGATTCAAATTTTAGAACATGGATCTAAGATGGATAAAATGCTTAAGTGGTGTAATTTCTTTCATGAATACAATACACGAAAGACCATTACACCTCCTGCTACAAAAAAGAAAACTTATATAATATATTGGATCACCGATCCTCAAAACTCTCTAATAAACCCAACAACCTAAGTCTCAATTTTCCTTCTTCTTTCGAACATAACTCATTCTCCAAATTAGAAAACTTTATTAATGAAATCATTATTAAATGACAAACTACAAATGCTTAGTTTTGCTCAGTTTCTAACTCACCCCAACCGCACAAATTTAATAAGGATAATATACAAAGTGTACTACGATGCTCGCCTAGGCAAGTATTGTATCGCCACTTAGAAGATTTTTCGAATCTTCACAAAACTAGTCAGAAAGTCATTTCCCCAACTATCACAAGCTATCTTAACTATACTACACTATAAGTAATTTTACAATGACTAAATATCATCCAAAGTAATATGTGATGCCCATTCTAATCCCTTGTTTACTCGCACGATTCCTTTGTTAAACTAAGATCAACCACTTGTCTCTTCTCATGCGAACTCTGATTCGGCTCTATGGCCAAACTATTGAAATTTCCTTACATGACTAGAATCGTGCTTCAAAAATCCTATAGTCACCCGAAGAATCCGACTTAAGTGATTGTCTTTACGCATTAAGTGAAAAACCTTGACTAACTGGTGCAAATTACCTAGAAACTCTACGCTTGAACGAGGGATTAGAAACTGGCATGTGAATAAGCTGATTCGAAAATACCTTTTCAGCACATGTGATTACTCCCTTCACCTAAGGTTTACTAACGGAAGGAAAAACAATTCAAACACGAATGAGTCCACGCAAAGGGTTAAATAGTCACCCACTCGGTCTTTGCTCATTATTGGGCAACCACTGAATTATACTTGGACACAAATCTAAGTCACACTTCATTGAACGACTCCACTCAACTCAAAAGCTCACGCATCAAGTTCGAATGGTAGTACTCCCGGTCGCTACACCACCCTCAATACCTACCGCAGTTGCACATGTACCCCATCTACTCATATTGACAGCCTGAATGAAGATACCTTAGCAACAAGCGGTATTAATAAATTAAGAGTTTGGACAAGTGATGTAAGAAATATTATATAGTATAAAAATACAAGTACGCTCTCTCAACGTATCTCTATTTACCGGTTATGTTAGCTCAAACTAGTCTACTTGGTCCTGAGTGTTGGACCAAGACTCCGATGCCAAATGTAACAAACTACCCTTCGTATCATCCAAAAATCAATGCCTTACATCAATGCCTAACTTTCGAATACCACAAATGATGGCTTACTGGGAAAAGAAAGAAAAATAAATAAACAAAACACTATACCAAGGCATAACGGTAAAGTCTCATAGCGAAATGATAACATATACTATAATAAATATACATGAACAAAATGGAATGAACAATATATTAGAGACTACACTGGCGAAAGTAATTGATAACAAATATCAATCCAGAAAGTCAGAATAAAATATATGATATAGTAAGTCTCATATACAAATAACATCTATCATGTACTACTACATTATCGTGTGTGTGTATCCAAGTATCATCTTCACCTCCAAAGCTTCATCTGCGGCACTCTGATAATGTATCCCTAAATGCACCTAACTCCCTAACTATTCAATCGAGTACCCAAGAATTTTCATGACATAAACAGACAAAGAAAAACGTAGGATTATACATAAATACTGGTATGAGGGGAACTATCTCAAAATATTATATATCAAAACTATGTACATATATAAAACAGAAAGATGCTAAGGCACATCCGGTCCTCTCCATAAATAGACTTAGAGGTAATCCGGATAGACCATAAACAAATAACATAAACCCATCACAAAAGTAGGGAATCATACCATAATCCGCTCTTCTCCTATAATCAATGAATTAGCACAAGTAATATAATGTGGCTGATACAAAACAATATACCATGGTAAGGTAATCCAATATATAAATGCAGAGACAATATGAATATCACAATATAAGTATATCCTAGAATACACAACAATATTATCAACTAACTAACATAATACACACAACGTAACGATAAGCGATAAACAGAGAGTATAAACTAATACTCATATTTTCTTATGAGTGGAGTCCATGGTAGACTCGTGCCCATGATTAATAGAGTCAGTGTAACAACTCGCCCCGAAACGAACTTAAATTATGACCCAGAAAAGACCCATCAAAACTTAGACCCATCTCGAAGCTAACCGTTGGTTGGTAAAAAGAACAATACAGAGCTATTTATCTACACATTCAGATCTCACAGCGAAATGATAAATATAATAATAATAGTACCTATTTTATTCAACTTTAAAATATCATAAAATTCATAACACAATACATATCCGTAGTACAACATTTTAAAATACATCAATAT
The DNA here is from genome assembly GCA_030737815.1 of Allium fistulosum. Classification (NCBI taxonomy): domain Eukaryota; kingdom Viridiplantae; phylum Streptophyta; class Magnoliopsida; order Asparagales; family Amaryllidaceae; genus Allium; species Allium fistulosum. The sequence goes on from CM060906.1 coordinate 914,086,810, forward strand.
ACTTTTATGGGTATATCAGAAAATAACATAAGTATATAAATAGGTAAACTGCCACAAGTTTTCTCCATGCCTTCGCCTTTAACATCGTCATGTTTCCTAACCTATGTTGTGATAAGGAAGGAGACATAACAATATACGTCTGGTGAATAAAAATCTCGAGCCTTACTATATTAGTACATGGGCAGCATAATTTAAATAGGAATATGTCTTACGTTTCTACCTACAACATATGTCTTTTCAATGTAAGCCCAAAGGCTGTACTCAAACTTAAATAAAAGACATTCCAAAAATAAGCCCATAGTTATCCTAATAATCCATATCTATCGTCCATAATGTCCTATCAATGTAAGAGATATTACTCAGGTCACTTAATACCTTTTAATGGGAATTAGGTAGACTCCAACCATTTAATACCATATTTAAGGCAGGTCCACATCATTTACTACTTATAATCCCAAGGTGGACTCCCCACTAGTAACTATCCAGCTGATATTGTACGGAATCTCTTCAGCCACTTAATACTTCCTATTGAAGCGAGCCATTTTTCGAGATATCCTCTACCGTGCCTAACTCATAACCCAGACCATTTACTACTTCTTACATAGAAAAGAGGCGGGCCCTCACACAACCACCTAATACCTTCAGTCTCTGAAGCAGGTCCTTCGTATTATGACCCGTACCCCATGGCGACGTCTCATATTGGTCTGACAATTCGTACGTACTGGTAGCTAGATTAGCTGAGCAGATTTACCCTACATAATTTGGGACTAACCTCGCGTCATCGTAGTTACTTATTATAGGCGATGTCACACATCAGCCTCAAAGTCACAATGCTGGTAGCCATATTAGCTGGGCAGACTTCATTGTGCTTTTCGCAGAGCTCGCATCCTTGTAACTTAGTCATAATTTATATCACACTCTACATATATTATCTCACATCTCACCGTTTTCATAATCAAGGCCTTATAAAAAATCTTTATTATTTCGCTTTTAACATTAATTATCTTCCTAATGGGGATTTAATAGAACTAATAACATATTTAACTACGCAATTATATGTTATAATTATACATTAATTATGCATATATATATATACACACGCATAGTAATTTCTAAGCGTGCGAAATATATGTCCTAAACTAGCGTTTAAATCTCAACTCTTTAAATAATTATAGAAGTCTTATTTTATATTATCAACAATACCAAAATTCCAATATCATATCCAAAATTTTCAATAAACAGACTTGTATAAAATAAAAATCTAAACTTAATTTATTACATCAAAAAATTGGAATACTTTTATAATAGAAATATATAATTTCAATTTTTACACTCTATTCAACTCCTTTTTCACATAAAGTTAAAAAAAATTCTGTCTAATTCATGGGAATAAGCATGCAAACTATAAATAAAATTCGTACCTTACACGCTATTCCTTAATCAAAATCCTTTAATCAAATTCAAAGAAAAATAATAAGGAGTGGAATAGAATGTAAAATTATAAAAACTGCAACTCTATACAATTTCCAGTATTTTAATATAAACAATTGAGATTTCAACCTTGAATTGACATTTTGCATTGAAGGAGTTTTAGGGTTTATAATATGATATTTTCACAAACCATAACTCCCTAAGGCATATTCAAACCCAACTATACTAATCAACTACTAAAATAGAAAAACTAAGATAATCAACTACTAAAACATAAAAACTAAGATTTACACTCACCGTATATCATTAGCTTTGCCTCCTTTGGATTTGACACGCCTTTGACAATCATTATCAGATCTCTTCTTTTAGACATATACAGCAAGGGTTTTTTATATATAGATTGGATTTAGAAAATTGAAGAAGAATAGGTTGAGAAAATAATTAGAAAACGAAATAGATATATAGGATTTCTTACCTAAAACCGTAATGGATTTTTCTAAATCTTAAAGAGACGAACCGATAGAGCTTCGTTAGTTCCTAAAATATTTTGTGAATAAAAGTGAGGGGTCTAGGGTCTTATTTACAGTGGTGAGAAAGCACTAGAACCATCGGATTTAAATAATTAAATCTGGAACGTCCTAAATTAAAGAACTAAGCAACCATTGATAAGGAGCGGTCGACTACCCCTATGCCATTGGTCGGTCGCTAGCGGTCGGCCGGTAGAGGTTAGGGGTCGACCACTCTGTCTATTTCGGGAAGGAATTATGCCATTGTTTTATATATTTATTATCTTTCTTAATTACACTTTAACATTTACTTAACCCCCAAGTCTATTTACTATTAATTTTTGAATTTCAAATTTGAGAATTAATTATTTATTTAAATTTGAATTATATTTAAATTATTTTGTATCCGATAAACTTCAAACGTCCATAACTTTTCTGTTTGAGTTCCGTTTACAATATATTATATATGGAAATTGATCAAAATTTTGCCACTAACACAACAACATAACTTTCGTTGTCAAATTCCAAATTTTGAGGAAATTTCATTTATACCCTTCCCTATTTTATCTAATTTATTTATTTATGGTTTATTTTACGGGGTATTACATTCTCCTTTTAAAATGATTTCATCCCCGAAATCTTTCCAAGGCACGAACAACGTAACGCTCGATAAACTACCATGTTATACAACCAAGTTATCAATACAACCATCCACTCAACCAAAAGTGCATCTGATTTTGTGGGCAGACATACTATAAGCGAGCTCAATCCTAGCAAGTGTTTGATCATGACATATAAGTATGTATGCAAACACTCTAAACATGCAAACAGTGTTCTATATGAGTACAAAAGTGATAGTAAAGGTGTAACAACCATCTCCTACCATCCAGTCTAGCAATCGCAATACAACCAAAGCCTAATTTTGGAGAGGAAAGTTTACCTAGTGAAAAGTTAGGATGATAAGTCCTCATGCTTTCTGTTGGATTTTCCCCATTATACTCGATCTAGTCTAATTTCTTTGTTGTAAAGCTTCCTAGTTCTACGCCTCATAATGCTTATGGTAGTATGGGATGCTATTGACTCCGTCTCAATTTCACCCAGTATATCAGGCCCTACCGCAGTGGAAGGCATTTGCTCAAGTGCAACATGTAAAAACGTCATGTACTTCTATCAATTTATCTGATAGCTCCATGCGATAAGCAAGTTTTCCTATCCTTTCTAAAATTGGGAAATGCCCAACAAATTTTTGGTGCCAACTTTCTCGACTTTCCAAAACTCACAATCTATCTAAAAGGGAAAACTTCAACAAACACCATTTCCTTAGCTTTAAACACTAACTCTTTTCTTCACTTGTCCACATAGGACTTCTGTTGTTTGCAACCAAATTGGCCACAAACACCCAAGGATAGGTTTAAGTAGCGAAATAAATGAAGAAATTAAATGAAAACAGATGAATAACGCTAGATATCAAGATAAATGTAGTAGAAAGCAAAAGGCAACAAGATTTATAGTGGTTCGGCGTTGATTGCCTACGTCCACTTTGAATATTCTTTTTATTGCTTCACAATTCACTTGATTACAATTATAATCGGTAAGAAATAGCAAGAGATTAGGAAAGAATAAAAGGAGATTGGTTACAATAATGGTAGAGTTTCACTTGCAAGCCAAAAAGTCCCTCAAATGGCCTTCTGTGCCTTTATTTATAGACGAAGGCAGCCTCCAATCTAACTGAAACTTCGACATCTGGACCCCCTCAACCATACAGGCCCACCATAGGGAGGGCGAGGCCCAACTCTCGTGGATAGGGGTCGGTACCGACCCCTCCATGGGTTGAGTTTGGGCTAGTGATCCCTATGGTTGCTTTCTTATAGTCTATATTGATGTTGCTCTAAATAGCATAGCATTTGGACTTGTGGATCTTTATTTCTCATCACGTTTTAGCTCTAACCTCAACCTGGTCAAGGTAATACTGATCCATGTTCCATGCGAGCGCTCTGCCGATCCAACCTTCTCAAGTCATGCTCTGCCGATCCCTCCATGAGTCACACCACCAGGCTGATGTCGATCCATTCTTCCAAATATTCTATGCCGACCTGAACACACTATGCCGATCCAAACATGTTATGTCGATCCGAACATGTTATGCCAATCCAAACACGTTATGTCGATCCAAACACGTTATGCCGAACCAAGCACGTTATGCCGATCCAAACATGTTATGCCGATCCAAACATGTTATGCCGATCCTTAACCCTTCTCATAGCTATGTTGAGCCCCAAGTGCTTCATCCATATTAGCAAACGACTATACCGACCCCTATTTTATCCAAGCTAACATCCATCTCTTTTACATCTGGCACTATTTGTTTATCAACTATGCTCAACTCGGGCTTTGTATAACTATCCGGACTCTATATCTAGGTCCTATGACCATTGCCTCATGGTCATTCCTTTCATCAATGGTCGAATCTGCCTTGCATAATCAGCCCAATGTAGACGGGCCAGGGTACCGGATAACACTTGCCCTCCTAAGTACGTCTTGTGAGTAACATGACGTGTAACAACCCAAAATTTAACCCGTAATAATTAACTTGTTAAATAATTAAATAATAAAACAACGTTGGGAAATTATCAAAATTGAGCCACGGGGATTGCACCATTGTGTCTATGGTAATTTTTTGGTCAATTTCTATATATAGAACGTCAGAACCCGAGCTAATATGACTAAGTTATAAGATAAAAAAATAAGCAGGAATAAAATGAATGTATATATATATATATATGGTCAGGTCGACCGGCCGATCGACCTAGGAAAGTGGGCGGTCGACTGCCCGATCGACCCGCCTTGCATTTTGGCAAGTGAGCGAACAAACATTTGTTCGTTAGAACGAACAGCAGCCACCGAACACGTCATTTGCATCCTTTAGTTTAATATGGTCCCTTCATTTCTACATCTGATGGCCTCTATTCAGCCTATGACGTGGTTGCATCCTATTCAATCTCCAAATCCAATGGTCTGAGATCCACTTCTACACATATAAATAGACCCCTAGACTTAACACTTTTTATCATTCTAGGTTTTCTCCAATTGGGTTCACTTTTCTAGGAAGGACCCTAAATGGAATAATTTTTCCAAAGGAGAAAATCATTATAAATTAAATTATTTTACAACTCCAAGTGGATCCGGGAAGTCCAAAGGAAAAGCTTAGAACCGGAGGTGAGTGATTGTATTATTTTAAGATTTCTTTAAGTAATTTAAAATAATAGGGTTTCTAATAGTTGTAGTTTTACTACGATTTTTGGAATAGCCTTTTTCAGTAGTTATTTACAATTTTTAGAATTATTTTCAGTCTATTTCCTTTCAGCTATTCCTTTCAGTAATTTTTGGTATTATTTCTGTTAATAATAATCTATGACTGTTAAGCATAGATTTTTATTGATTTACAGTCTATTTACAGTATTTAAGTTTATTTACTGTTATTTATTTCTTATTTACAGCTTTTTCGATGTTTTGGATTTTATACAAGCGTCTATTCTCTTCATTCCCTTTTCTTCACATATGGATTATAATAAATTAAGCGTGAATATGGATTTTATAACTAAGAATATTGAATGAAGAAAATAAGATGTAAAATATAAAGACTGTAATAAATAATGGAATTAGACTGTAATAAATAATGGAACTGGACTGAAATTATGCCTAATTATAATTAGAATTGGACTAATTAAATTGGCATAGTTATAACTTAGAATTATAACCAAATGGAGTAAAATATGAAAGGAGCTTATTTTCACACTTAGACGTTGGGTTAAGTAATAAGAATGATTATAGTGTAAGTTATAATAAGAAAAAGAACATAATAAGGCTTATCTTAAGACTTAGGATAAATTAATAAGCACAGATAGTAGAGAAAAGTGTAAAGGTTTATTTAAATAATTTACCTAAGTTAATAAGCAAAGATGAAAGTAGGACCTGTACTAAATAGCATTCCCTAGGGCACGCTTATGCTAAGAATGGTAGTAATTGGTCAAATAGAAGTCCAAATCGCGGGGGATTTGGATAAGCGGCGCAACTAGACATTGTTTGGATGAAGGGCCAGTACCAACAACATTACCCCTATTTTCTATGGACACATGGTGATCTCACGTTAGCCTGAAGTGGGATGAGGGGCATGCTTATGCTGGATGTTGAGGTAATAAGAAGACCCAATAGGTGGAGCAAAAGGTAGCATGGACATGGTGGTAGTTACGTGTGCGACTTCCATTCAGGTGCTCAGTAATAGCTATGAGTTCCAAGCGCTTAGTATGAGTGTCCTTAGTAGACACCATTGCCTTCTGTGTAGGGAGCTATATATGTCGTCCTGATCCATAGTAGTTGCTTTATGCATCTTCCGTAGATACCATTGGCTGCTGTGTAGGGAGTTATATAGCGGCTGGTCCGCAGTAAGGTCTATGGAGTAGCAAGCCGATCAAAAAGGGTAGAATTAGGGTCACATCCTAATTACAGGATTAAAAATTCAGCCTAATCAAATAAGAACAAGTGCAAGCAATCAAAGTTAACCTATCTTGAGCAATTTTTAATCGTATTTGTTTCCTGTTTATCTCTTTGCTATTTCCTTTGTTATCCTTATTTATGCTAGAACTATTGTAGAGTCTATTACTTTTTTCTTGCTTAAAGACTCTTGTAATTACTATCATTCACCAAACTTTTAGTTTGACTCACTCCTCTATTTCCCCTTTTTCCCCCTTAGGCGATCAAGGGAGAAGCTAGTAGATTGTTGCAGCTTCAAGTTCTTCTTGGAGGAGATTTCTTCTATGTACTTCTTTTATTTTCAGCATTTGTTCTTGTATGCACTGGTTTATTTATGAGGGATATTACGTACTCTAATTTTGAGACTATGAATTTTTATTTCATAAGACATGATGGGTTTTGAGATATGGATGTCATATTTGGCATTTGACTTATTTATGAATTAATTATGAAGCTTTGTTTTAATTAAATACTTATTTAGTTTCCGCTGTTTTTACCTATTTCTGTCTTGTGAATCTTAGTCTCTGTTAGTTTCAGTTATACCTACAATGCACCATGCCTTTTAATGTGCCCTTTTTGGGTATATTAAGCGGTTTGGGGTGTTTCATAATGTGCTTTGAATTAGAAAAGTCTGAGTCGCCGGAAGGAAGTCCATCCAACTTTTTGGCTGATCTGTAACCCCTTATCGACCTTCAATAATGCAAAACTTCTGTCATATTCCGTTAGCGTACACAAAGTTAATCCTGCAGGGTTCATAGATTTCCTTTCATCCGATTTGTCCTCGAACTTGATTGTTTCAGGTATGACCGCGATTTTAGTTAATTTCAAAAGTTTGAATTCTTGAATCGTCTCCGAGCACACTCACATACACGTTTATGTTATTGGCTCTAGGATGTGTTCGGACGTTTATTAGTCTCTGCCAAGTTGTTTTATTTTGTATGTTTCTGTTTATAGTCTAATCTTCGCGATATCGGTTGCCATTCAGTTTTCAAACATCTGCCAATACCTTCTGTTCCCCTTTCTATTTCACTTGCATCCATATTCATGCACATCTCTCTTTTTCTTTCATTATATTTTATTCTTTTATTAATATATATTTATATTATTTTTTTATTATTATTATTTATATGTAAGAGGGGTCGGTATTTGGTATGTCGATCCCTTGGTGAATCTGTATGGACAAGGATTGGCATACCTTAAGGCCAATCCCTTTTTAATATTATGACGGAGTCACTTAGGTATGTCCGGTTCCTCTTCCCCTTCTCTCTCTCAAAAGCTCGCATCTTCTTCTCTCCCCCTTTCACTTTATATTTCCAGCACTTAAGCTCTTTTTTATTTTCTCATTCATCACTTAGCCAAACGCTCTAAAAGAGGACAAGCCTCTCTTTTAAACCCAAACTCAAGTGCGAGACCACATCTCCTACCTCCATTACCATCAATTCGTTCCTAATCCAAGATTCGGCCTTGCAATCCAAACCGAATAGGTATAATCTCTTCCTTATTTGTGTGGTTGGGTTGTGAATCTCGAGCTTGGACGTGTTTGAGTGTCTTTTAGGTGTACTACGTAGTGGGGTTGATTATGTCAGGCGGGAGAGGAGGAGAAGGTGAAGGAGTAGGAGAAGGAGGAAGAAGAAGGAGAGAGAAGAAGGAGGGATCAGTTGGCGTCTTCGAAGGGATGGTGCAAAATCAAGGCCCTAGGACCGAAAAGGGGTTAGTGCCATAGGGATCGGTATCAGAGTGATTAGAGAAGGGATAAGCTAAGTGAAGGGTCGGCATGGGTAGGTTTAGGAATCAGTATGATCTGTCTAGCATAAGGGTCGGCAATGTCTACATATAGGGAACGGTATAGAGGCTTATCTATAGGGGTCGGTTTAGGAATTAAAAAGGAGGGTTCATCCTAGAAGCTTAAGTACACGGGTCCGCATATAGGTCAAAAGGAAGGGATCGGTGCTCTCATACAAGTTGAAGTATAGGGATCGACTATGAGACTGAAACACAAGGGTCGGCATACATAGTAGTGATCGGTGTCGACCATAAGAACTTGCCCAACTTAAGTCACCCAAACATTTAATGCACACTACCTCACCTGAGCATTAAATGACTGAGAACAACACGACTTGCACACTTGAACCAATGGACTTAAGTTTGAACGAACAAATTTCCAACCAACTTAACATGAACTAAGTATATATTCGGCCATCACACTTGAACAATGGACTTAATAATTCAGAACATCAACATCCGATCCTAAAGCTTTGGTTGCTGATCACCCTTTACGTCATTTGAGACGGTCAGCAATGACGGTCTCTCTGGACGAAACGTCCATGCTTTGAAATTTCACTTTTTCTTTTTCTGATTTCAAACTGCTTATGTTTATTTCATATTGCACTGCACTAGTTCACACACGACACGGGGGGACAGGTTATTATTTCTAATATTGATTATCCACTGAGTATAGCTGACATAGATCCTAAGTCATACAAAGCGCTCAACCGTAATGTCCTCTGAATCGGTCGCGAGATCAAGTTCTGCCACCTTATTTGATAAACCTACACCGATTCAGCAAATAGAACAAGTAGGGGCATCTGGCCCACAAACAACTCTTTTTTCCGACATCCCAGTTCTTCCTACAAAAGTTATTGACCCAGCTCCCGATGCTATGGAGGATGCCATCATTCTGAACAATTCGGCTGACTCACAAGTTTCTAGAATCAGCGAAGCCGCTCTTCATCGATTATGTTCTATCCATGGGATTCCTTTCGAAAACGTTCTAATCTCGTCGAGGCAAGACATATCTCACTTGCCCCCAGCCGGATATACTGAATGTAGCAGGTTCATGTGCTGGGCCGGATATGTGCCTCCCTTCAATTCTTTCATTCGAGAAATATTGAGATATTTGGAGATCGCTTCTACTCAGCTACACCCTAATAGTTATGCTTTTATCCATGGCACTTTCCTTCTCCTCATGAATGCCCTATTTCGTCCGCCAACTCTTGAAGACATTCGATGCACGTACAATTTCAAAAGACGGACTGATAGTCCTTCATATGTCTTTCTTGAACCCCTGTCCAAATGCCAGGTCTTAACGAGCGCATGGAATAAGCTTTCCCTATTCAAACATGAATGGTTCTACGTATGGTGTCCTCTCGGCTTCACGATAAGATGATTAAAAGGACGTAACTGCCACTTTTGCTTTCGTCTTTAGTTCAAAGATTCAAGTCGCAGCTTCTTCCTTAATCATACTAATATCTTTAATTCTTTCAGGTGTCCGCCCTCAACCCGATGGCGTCGGGTACTCCAGGGCTGTTGCGGCCATTCGTGCCACTCCCGTGGAGGATTGGGACATCAAACTTCTCGTAACTAATGAGTTGCTCTTGTTGTTCAGGCTATTAGAGGACGGCCACAAGATTGGTCTCCCTGGAAGCAAAGCGATTCCGAAGACTATTGTCGAGAGAAGGGTAGAAATAAACGACACCGCGGTGCCTCTTGTTAGGGGAACCCTAGAAGACACCGAAGAGGGGTAGATAAAGGAATCACAAGATATAGGGCCGAGAAACGAAGACATAGGTCTTGGAAAAACGCCAGTAGTTGAAACACCACATACTAGCCAATTACAACCTCCACCGAAGAAGGGAAAAATTTGGCGTACAAGATACGAAAATGAAAGGCCGGGGCAACCCCAAAATTCGTCATAACTTCGGTTGAAAAAGAATCGTCTTCCCAACAGATGGAGAGCTCGCTGAAGGGACTCTCCGACATTCCAATCCTGGACAACCTATTAAATTACAACTTCACTAATCTTGACGTCGAAGGGCTTGACTCACCCGCAAGAAGCGGCGAAGGTGTTCAACCTTCTAACACAGGAGAAGAAACTCCAATGAGTAAAGTTAATGTTACTGGTTCGTCGGGAGGAAACTCTAGGACACACACAAGAACTTGCACTCCGCCATCCACTTATGATTAACTCTTCACATGACAACTCCTAATATGCTCCTATTTGGCTCTTTTACAAGTGCAATGTCTCACTCACATGCTTTCGATTGTCTCTACGGCTCTTCCACTTACTATCGCTCGGGTCGGGATTCCAAATTCGAAAGACGCCGAGGCAAAGATGAAGGACGGGAAAGAGACTAATATTCTCGAGAATCTTCTTCTTCGTCCAGAAGGAAGTCTCAGGCATACGCTCTGCGCCAAGGCGATCTGTCAAACACTCATGCTCATAACGAAGATAAATCTTCACATCGGGGTTCCCAAGCTACCGCTCCCCATGACCAACACTCCGGGTCATCAAGCGAAAGGAAATCTCGTGAGTGTCGCAAACATCCACTGGTTGTGTTTGAACAGATCCCCCCGGTTCCTACCCAAGTCCTACCACAACAGAGAAACTAGCTGAACTCCAAGCTACTTTCTCGAAAATCTGCTTTGATGGGCTCAAATTCCTCCCCTCAGTACACATTATTCCTAGAAGTGCCAAAGAGAGCTCATTAGCATGCATGAATGATGTGTACGTCCAGCATGAAGCGTTCATTCACTTAGCTGAGAAAGTCTCTGAAGTTTCTATCGAGTGCCAACACGAAATCGATCGCCTTAAGTTAGAGGCCATTCACGAGAAAGATATCATCAAACATCAAGATGTTGAATTGCTCGAGGCTCAACTTGCCGAGGCAATTAAAAATGCGAAGGAAACGGCTGAGGCAGTAAGTCGCCTGGAGACTTCGCACAAGAAGGAACTGGATTCTACGCTTCAATGCAGTGGCACCTTGGCTTTAGAGAAGGACTCCTTACAAAAGGAGAAAGTTGTCTTAGCCTACCACGTTGAGAAGCTAGAAAAATTACTGTTCAAAGAGAGGGAAGAAAAAATTGAGGCACAAGAAGAGTCGTAGAAATACTACGAAGAGATTATCGAAACAAGGAACTTAAAGACGAAACTCGATGAACAACTCGCCCAAATCGAAGTCTTGAAAGAAGTCGCTCGTGAAGAGGGCAAGAAAGAGGTGCTCGCAGAAGCCAACTCTTAAGTTGAGGCAGCGACTGAGTCCGGTAGGGAAGAGATCAAGAACTTATTCGATCTGCTCATTGCCGAATATAATGCAAAAGTTCTCCTTCACCGCGACTTGACTTTTCTAAATGAAGGCTATCTCGAATCGCTCGCCGAAGCTTGGGAGATCATCACAAAAATCAAGAAAGAAGGGTTGGGAGTGGCAATGCTCGATGGAGAGGCACTTGTGCAGGAAGTGACCCGAGGAAACGAGCCGTCTGATTTGGCTGTCACAAAACTTCAATTCTGCGAAGCTTCTGCACCGACTAAGGAAAAAGAAGATATCATAGGGTCTTCCGGAACTGAACCCCAGGTTCCTTCTCCTATTCAGTCCGTTGGAACATCATCTTCCCAACCCATGGAGCAACACGTCGGTTATGACCCAGACAGGCCTGGACTTGGCCCACACATGTTGTCTCTCATCATTGAAGGGGGCACCCTGATGACCACTGAGAGCCGACCGGATGCTGATACCATATTGAACTCATTCAAATTAAAAAAGTTTTTGTTTTTAGCACATAACGGCCATAGAATAATACTTGTGTTTTGATGAATTTTTGCAAGTCATCCTGGTTCTGAATTAACTCCCAAGAGTGATGTCGCCACGGAGCACCAAGGAAAAATGGTCGAGGCTCCGGCTGCTACCGATACTCCAGGCCCGACACCCAAGTGATTGGGGCACTCAACGAGGACAAGCCCGAAGACCCATCTTTTGCTGAAGAGATTGATAACGTTGTGGTCACGGGTGCTTCGGAGCATACCACTAAAGTCAGCATGAAAGAACAAACTGAAGAGAAGGAAAATTCAAAACGTGAAGTCAAGGGTGAACCCAATGTGGTGGCGGTTGAAGATCCTCTCCTTAAGCCTCTGCAATTCATCCCATATGGCAGGACAACTCCTATCGAGGTTCCTCCTCCTTCCTCAAGTGCCTCCACTAAGGGAGGCAAAGGATCTCGAAAGAGACGCTCGACCGATTCAACTCTTGGAAAAATGATGTACGAGAAGAAATCGAAGAAATAATTAGCTTCTTGTGTCATTGTACATAGTCCGGATAAGTTGGACATGTGTTTCTTTTCCTAGTAGCAGACGTACGGGCGTGGATCCCGAACTTTTGAATAATTTTTAAGGAATTTTTGAGATTATGAATGAAATTTTTTGTTTTTTGATTAACTATTGTGTGAATTATTACTTCAACAATAGAGTAATTTCCTTCCATTCGATGTACTTGCAATAATTTTTGCAAGTCTTGTTAATAATTCACTATCCCGATCTCCAAGCCTCTTCGTAGGCGCCACCTTATGTCGTAAGCGATGCCAAGCCGGAACTGTAACTAACGGTTGTATCTTGCCGCTAACAGTCTGAGCCTCTTCCGTTGATTTGAGATCGGAATTCGTGAGATAGCGAACGATTGAAAGCTCGTTTGTCCACCCATTGGGTTTTTGAGCTAGCCTGTGGTCTGGGGACTTAGAATTTTTTAGTCCGTAGTCAAGGAATTAAGATTTTTTGCCGTAGGCAGTCATGCTTCTGCCTGAATGGTTTATACTCTAGTCCGCACCAGGGACTTAGAGTACTCTAATCTGCAGTCAAGGATTTATATATTTTTGTTAAATCGTTTATACTCTAGTCCGCGTCAGGGAATTAGAGTACTCCAGTCCGCATCAGGGACTTAGAGATTTTTGTCAAATCGTTTATACTCTAGTCCGCGTCAGGGACTTAGAGTACTCTAGTCCGCATCAGGGACTTAGATATTTTTATAAAATCATTTATACTCTTGTCCGCGTCGAGGACTTAGAGATTTTTGTCAAATCGTTTATACTATAGTCCGCGTCAGGAACTTAGAGATTTTTGTCAAATCTTTAATACTCTAGTCCGCATCAAGGACAGAGTACTCTAGTCCGCATCAGGGACTTAGAGATTTTTGTCAAATCGTTTATACTCTAGTCCGCGTCAGGGACTTAGAGTACTCTAGTCTGCATCAGGGACTTAAATATTTTTTTAAAATCGTTTATACTCTAGTCCGCATCAGGGACTTGGAGTACTCTAGTCCGCACCAGGGACTTAGAGATTTTTGTCAAATCGTTTATACTCTAGTCCTCGTCAGGGACTTAGAGTACTCTAGTCCGCATCAGGGACTTAGAGATTTTTGTTAAATCGTTTATACTCTAGTCTGCGTAAGGGACCTAGAGTTTTTTGTCATTCTCCTACCGTCGGCGATCTTTGTTCCTTATTGCAAACTTTGCCTTTTGATTCATCTATGGGGATCACCAGCTGGGAAAAATTACAAAGCCCCCTTCGTTTGATCTCATCGGGGATCGATGTGACTGGTTGACTTCTAACTCTATGAATCTGTTCAGACATCGCAGATTCTGATATCAATTAGTTCCAATACACACTTAGCATGACATGCAATAACAACAATTTATGCAAAGGAAACTTCAAGATTTTATTCATCACAAGAATAGGAATAGAATAACTTGTCTTATTACACATTAAAAAAGTCAAATACCAAAGCAAATATCAAAAGCAAATACTACTGAAATGTGAAAGAAATAGTCTAGGTGAAATAGCATCATAAATGCTCGCTATTCCACGCTCTTGGAAGCATCACACCATCAATAGTCACTAGCTTGAAAATTCCTTCTCCAAGACTTTGTTCAATGATGTATAGCCCTTCCCATGTCAGGTTCATGTGCGATGGGACCGGAAAAATTCATTTCAAGACAAGGTCGCCAACTTCAAAGATCCTCGGTCGAACTTTAGTATTATAGTACCGGGCGATTCAGTGTCGATGTGCAACTGCTCTCAAATCGGCCTCCTCAAGCTTCTCATCGATAAAGTCCAATGACTCATATAAGAGATTTTGGTTTGTTCTGGGATCGTAGTAAGTCCCCCGATGGGAAAGGACTTCGAGTTCTACAAGAATGACTGCTTCGGCTCCGTATGCAAGAGTGAATGGAGTGTGGCCAATCGCAAACTTATGAGTAGTCCTGTAGTCCCAGAGCACCATAGGAAGTTAATCCACCCACTTTCCTTTAGCCTTTTCCAAACGCTTTTGCAGGATAGACTTTATAATCTTGTTTACAGCTTCAACTTGTCCATTCGCCTGAGGGTGAGTGACCGCCGCAAATCTCTTTTCAATGTGATATCTTTGGCAAAACTCCTTAAACTGAGCACTATAAAATTGAGTCCCATTATCAGTCACGATAGTTTGCAGAAGACCGAAATGGCACACAGTGTTCCGAACAACGAAGTTGATGACTTTCTTAGCTGTGATCGTAGCTAATGGCTCCGCTTCGGCCCATTTGGTGAAGTAGTCAACGGCGCCAATTGCATATTTCGCGTCGCCTTTGGAAATTGGCAAAGAGCCGATGATATCAATTCCCCACACAGCGAATGGCCATGGACTAACCATTTGCGTGATCTCTGTTGGCGGTGCTCTTGGGATTTTCACATATATTTGGCATTTATCTCATCGTCTCACATAACCAGTGGCATCCCAGTTCACAGTCGGCCAGTAGTACCCATAATGGAGTATCGTTTTTACTAGCATTTGCCCTCCAGTGTGATCGCCACATTCTCCCTCATGGACTTCTTCCAAGACAAGCTTTATCTTGTCATGGGCGATACACCGGAGTAAGGGAACATAGAACCCCTTTTATACATAGTTCCTTCTTGCATAATATACGGTGAAGCTTTACGAAGGACCTGTCGCTTTTCATTCCTCTTTTCAAGCAAGATTCCATGCAATGGGTATTCTTGAAATGGAGTCATCCATGATTCCCTTTTAGGTTCTGTTTTCGATACTTGATCTACTTCCATCACATTTATACTTGGGGTATGTAGTGTCTCGATTGGAACTAAGCCCATCTGTTGTGCATCACCAGTGCTCGCGAACTTTGCCAATGAGTTGGCTTCTCCGTTCTGCTCATGCGGGATATGTGAAATGTCATAGTATTCGATATCTGCAAATAACTCCTAAACTCAGGTTAGATATGGGGCAAGCCGTTGTACATTTGCCTGGTAGTCCCCTCTAACCTGGTACACCACCAGTTGCGAGTCACAAAAGATTTCAATAGATTTCACCCCGAGCTCTCTAGCAAGCTTAAGTCTAGCATTTAATGCCTCATACTCGGCTTCGTTGTTCGTAGCAGGGAAATCAAGCTTCAAAGCATAGCAAATTGACCGGTTCTTAGGGGTTACAAGAATGATGCCCGCTCTGGAACAATGATCGTTGGATGCTCCATCGGTATATAGCTTCCATCGTGCAGTAGGGATTACACCACTCTCTAGGGGCTCGTCCTGCATGGTAAACTCTGGTATGAAGTCTACCAATGCTTGTCCCTGGATAGCTCTTCGAGGAAGATATGTAATGTCGAACTGACTGAGATAGATGTTCCACTTAAGCGGCCTTCCAGATGTCTCGGGTCATTGTAGGACCTGTCGTAAAGGTTGATCGGTGTAGACGTCGATTGGATGTGCCTAGAAGTACGTGCAATGTTTATGCGACGTGATCACTAACTAGTACGCCAATTTCTCTATCTTTAGGTAGTTTCTTTCTACCCTTATTAATCGTTTACTGACGTAGTACTTTGGTCTCTGGATCCGGTTCTCCTCACGAATTAAAGCGGCACTTATGGCATGTGGCGATACGGCTAAGTAAATGCACAACTCCTCATGATCTACCTGCTATGACAAAACAGGGGTCTCTCCAAATGACTCGCAAAAGCTTGGAATGCGCCTTCATAATCTTGCATCCACTCGAAATTCCTCTTCACCTTCCTTATCAGATCAAAGAAAGGAATGCATTTATCGGTCGCCCTGGAGATGAACCGACTCAAAGTAGCGACCTTCCCATTCAGGCTCTGCACCTGCTTAGTAGTTCTGGGTGCTTGAATATCCCGAATGGCTTGAATATTCTCTGGATCCACTTCAATTCCTCGTGCATTAACAATAATGCCCAGGAATTTCCCTGACGCAACATCGAATGAGCACTTCAAAGGGTTGATTTTCATGTTATAAAACCGAAGGATATCGAACATCTGTGTATGTCTCGAATGTGGTCATTTGATCGTCGTAGACAGATAGATGTTCTCCAAGGATGCATTCGAAGGTGTATAGTCGTCATATAAAGGAAACTTAGCCTCCACTTTTCGGGCTCTCTTTTTTGGTCAAGATTCCCTTCTCCACTCCTTTTCTATTGACTTGGCTTGTTTTGAACATTGACCTGAACCTTCCCAGAACTCTCGCCAGACTGCTTTACTGTGATGTTGCTCTGTACCACTTCTCCACTTCGTTCTGTAGCATTGCTTTTTCTAGACAATCCGGCCTCTTCCTTTCTCATGAACTGGGCCACCTTTGAATAGAAGCGCTCCAACGTGGCCGGTGGTTTTCAACTAGCCAATCATCGAACTCGAATTTGGGTTCAACCCCTCTTGTCATGGCCATAATTATTGCGTGGTCATTAAGGTTACTAACTTCAGTGGCAAAAGCATGAAAACTCTGCAAGTAGTCCTTCAGCGATTCCCCGGGAGCCTGGATGACACTAGATAATGACATCACATCTTTGGGGCGAGTAGCGTGAATCCTAAAATGCTCCATAAATCTTGTTGCCAGCTCATCAAATCTCGAGTTTGATCACAAAAGCAGTCATGTGAACCACATCGTAGCAATCCCAAAAAGGGTTATAGGGAAGCATCTGCACTTGGTAGCATCATTCGCTCTTGTTGAGTCCATCAACTATTCATACCTCATGATGTTCTGCCTGGAGTCAGTTTTCTCTTCATATGCAGGCATCGTAGGCATGTTAAACGTTCTAGGATACTCCACATGTAAAATACTGTCGGTAAATGGGGTGTGGCTCCTAGAAATCCCTCAGTCGTCAATTGTCAAGTCCTGGTTTTCCCTCATTAGCTGTCTGGCCATTGCGCATACATCTGGTGTCTGGATAGGTGGTGTCAAGTGATGGTCGTGCTCCACCTCGCGTGAATGTTCCGGTTGGTGTCTCTGGGCTATGTCACGCCTTCTTGGCCTACCATCCTCCTGATGTAAATTCTGAGCATTCACTTCATTTTAATTCTAGAGAGGTAGTTGGTTAGCATCCAAGCGTGCTCCAGTGTCTAAGTTCCCGGATCCAATTCGAGTACGACCCCCCAGCTGCAGTTAAGGAGTCGTCCCCCTGGTTGGGGGATCGGTACCGGCCCCTAGGGAGGGATCGGCACCAACCCAGCTTGGCAGGCCATGGTGGTCTGCCAAATGCTGCTTCGAGGTTCCTGCTCGTGCTACTTCACTCTACAGTGCCTTCGCCTGTGATGTTTGTTTGAAAAAGTTGAACTATCTGACGACGAGTACGAAGCGAGACCTCCTCCAACACTTTGGCACTGCTGTTGAATCAACGGGGTTCCGAACTGCAGCAAGTTCCACATTCACATTAGCAGGTTGGTTGCTTGGGCCCCATTGTTGGACACTGGCAGTTTCGTTGGCATCAACATTATGGGAAGTAGATCTGGTGCGCCTTACCATCTTAGATTCATGTGCTAAGATCTTGAAAAATCCAAATATTATCTGCAAGCTTCTAAAAATGAGCCCGGATCTCCTTGGGGGATTTCTTCAATCCAGTAGCAACAAAGGTGATCCTAATAGCCTGAGAATCGATGCTCTCAGCGAAAGCACCAAAATGTTTGCAACCAAATTGGCCACAAACACCCAAGGATAGGTTTAAGTTGCAAAATAAATGAAGAAATTAAATGAAAACAGAGGAATAACGCTAGATATCAAGATAAATGTACCAGAAAGCAAAAGGAAACAGGATTTATAGTGGTTCGGCGTTGATTGCCTACGTCCACTTTGAATAGTCTCTTTATTGCTTTACAATTCACTTGATTACAATTACAATCAGTAAGAAATAGCAAGAGATTAGGAAAGAATAAAAGGAGATTGGTTACAATAATGGCAGAGTTTCACTTGCAAGCCAAAAAGTCCCTCAAAATTGCCCTCTGTGCCTATATTTATAGATGAAGGCAGCCTCTAATCTGACTGAAACTTCGACATCTGGGCCCCCTCAACCATATGGGCCCACCAAAGGGAGGGCTAGACCCAACTCTCAATGGATAAGGCTTGGTACCGACACCTCCATGGGTTGAGTTTGGGCTAGTGATCCATATGGTGGCTTTCTTATAGTCTATATTGATGTTGCTCCAAATATCATAGCGTTTCGATTTGTAGATCTTTTGTTCTCATCACGTTTTAGCTCTAACCTCAACCTGGTCAAGGTAATACCGATCCAAGTTCCATGCGAGTGCTCTGCCGATCCAACCTTCTCAAGTCATGCCCTGTCGATCCCTCCATGAGTCACACCACCAGGCTAATGCCGATCCATCCTTCCAAATATTCTATACCGACCTGAACACACTATGCCAATCCAAACATGTTATGCCGATCCAAGCAGGTTATGCCGATCCAAGCATGTTATGCCGATCCAAGCACGTTACGCTGATCCAAGCATGTTATGCCGATCCAAGCATGTTATGCTGATCCAAACACGTTATACCGATCCAACCATGTTATGCCGATCCAAACATGTTATGCCGATCCCTCCATATTATGTCGATCCTTAATCCTTCTCACAGCTATGCCGACCCCCAAGTGCTTCATCGATATTAGCAAACGACTATACCGACCCTTATTTTATCCAAGCTAACATCCATCTCTTTTACATCTGGCACTATCTATTTTTCAACTACGCTCAACCCGGGCTTCGTATAACTATCCAGACTCTATATCTGGGTCCTATGACCGTTGCCTCACGGTCATTCCTTTCATCAACGGTCGAATCTGCCTTGCATGATCCGCCCAATGTAGCCGGGTCAGGGTACCGGATAACATCTGGCATGCTTCATTAGCTACCTAATTAATTCTAACGTTTTCTTTTTGGCACACCAAATGCTTAGTGGCAAATTCTGCTACATTCTTCTTCACACCTGTCCGATAGAAAATTCTCTTCACATCCTTATTCATGTAATCTCCTTTAGGGTGAATGGTCATCCTTGAATGGTGTCACTTTGCAATCTAAAATTTAATTTTCCCAAAATCCTAAATTTTTTGGGATTGAAGCATTCTTTTATTTCTAGTTGCTAACCTAATTTCCTCATTAACTTACAATCTTACCTATAGTTTATCACTAGTTAAGCGCCCTTATGAAATTTCCTTATTTACGATGTTCCTCCATATGTATAGATATTTATCCCGCGGTCTAACCCCATCCATAAAATAAATCCAATGATAAAATAGGAACATATCTTCTACCATATCATATGCTTTTCCAATAGCCTAAGGGAGACAACTAGTGATAACAATCGAAAACTCCTAAGAAAATTTTGCTGGTAGTTGCAATTTATCTTTAACTGGTGTTAATGATGTTGGGGCCCTAATACTCCTTACTAAATTAAGATGTCCTAGTATGTCATTCCACTTAATTCTCCATCTTCCTTAAATCTCCTTCCCGATTTCTAATAAATGTGATCCACATTACTTCAGTTAATATATCCATAATAATTGATCATTAATGTTAAAGTTGGATCATCTCTAATCAATCCTCATTAAATCCCTTTAAACTTATTACCAGTTTCAAAATCCATTTATTAGCCAATCCAATTCCTCCATCATATTAAATTCCTGAATCAGTCCCTACTTAATTCCTTTTAATTCTCTTTTAATTACAAAAATTCTACCCGTAAAATCTCTAATTAATGTTCATAAATCCTAGTCCTATAATAACTAATACGAATATCGTTGTAAATTACGCTATTTGTATATTTCTAATTTTATACGTTAGGCGCGGTTATATGCAAGTCTATATGTTAATTTCAAAACTAGAACATTACTTTCCACATTTTAATTTGTCAAAGTCATCCTTCTAAAAAGGAACACCATTATAATTTTCCATAAATTAACCAAAGTGATATTTTTGCTTCATTTGAAATTACAAGGAATTATTTCTTTTTCTTTTATTGAAATAGACAGTGTAAACTAAGAAAAAGAATATTCATATCTTACACGTCTCTTTCCCTTTTTGGTATATTCCTTATTAATTCAAACGCCGCACTTTTTTATATATTTTGAAATTGGAAAACTTATGGAAGTTACTCGGAGACCGCTCCAAATAAATCAATGTAGAAATTTACGTTCCAAGTCAACTAGGCAACCTAACTTACAATCCAATTATAAATCTGAAATATCTTCACAACTTTACTAATAGTCTACAATTAAATATTTGGGACCGATTTTAAATTTTCAAATCAGGTTGTACATACTATTACTATTTTACTCATATCTTAAAACCTTTACACTGCCTTACCTAGGTAGTGATCCCTATCTACTCCATAAAAAAAATTTGGTTTTAGTTCTCACCATTCTTAAAACTAAAATTTCACAATCACAAAGTACCTTATCCGAAACCTTTATTTCTAAAAATATAATCTTGGAAACCCCTTATGCGAATTTTCAAAAATTGTGTAGTTCCCTAAATGAGCCATGCAAAAAATTTCTTACTCTAACCAATTTTTCCCTTTTAAGGACTTCCACAACAGTGATTTATCTCTTCAAAAGCCAAACTTTTAATTCAAAAACATTTAAAACTCAATTATTAAACCAAACCATTACTAAATCAAAAATTCAAAAATTACTTAATTCGGTTAAGGAGCAAAATAATTTCCCTTTCCAAAAACCTTCTGGAACTACAAAATAAATTTTAATAAATTGTTTTCATATAAATAAACTTGGTACATTGAATTCGAAATCAACATTTACTCCTCCTTGAATTATGGCCTATACTTATGAAAAGTTCATTGACCCCCGTTATTTTCCAAATTTAACCCCCTTTAAACCCATTACAAAGATAATGTTCCAAAATAATACTTTTTCCTTTATTAGTCATTTATTATTTCAAAGATATGTCGAATTACAAGAAAGTAGACTTTAAACCACAATCTATTCATATGCATGCCAAATTCCTAATTTATTTCTCCTTTTTTACCATTTTAAAAACAAATTCTAAAAGAATATATAAAATTCTCATTCTCACATAAATGCTTCTCCTTATAACATTCAAAAAACTACCTCATCTCATTTATTAATTATCACCTTTTAATTCCATCGAATGGTAAAAAAAATTCAAAAACATTTCTATAACTTTAACAATGAAAAGCAGAGTAGATAAGGATAACTTCTATCCTATTAATTTCTAACTAAATTACTGATTTTTTTTATGCTATTTCTATCCAAATCTCCCAATGCTACTGTTAGAAATGAATGAGTTGTATTGGGGAATGTGAAGGCATTAATTGCCTTGGAAGTAGAATAGTCCCACATCTTAGAATATAATAAACTATTTGTGTTTATATACTAAGATGTGGACACTATGACAATTCATATAGACAAAGAGAGACACAAGCCATGACGGGTGGTGCAATGCACCGCCCCGCACGCGTGCGCCCACGCCCGTGTCCGTGCCCGAGCCCGAGCCCGATCCCTAACTCGAACTCGCACCCGCATCCGCGGCGTGGGCGAATGGGCATCTGAGGCGTATTAGAGACACTTAGCACTTTGCAGTTGGCAATTAGCTTGGCATGGCTATTCAGACCCAATAGTTTTTATTTCTGTCCGTTCAAATTCAAACGGTCGCACTGCCTGGTAAAGGGTCGCAACCTTTCCAACTGTCACATCCGTTTGAACATGCACCTATTACCGAATAGGTGCACCTCCCCGCGCCTATATAGAGGCAGACAGAAAACAGTAGAATCACAATTTAGTTTTTCTGCATTTCTTTCTCCTCACAGCATTATGTTCCTAAAATACACTCTCTTGAGTTCGTTTTGCTCTGCGGTTGTTACGCAGCATCGCAAAGAAGGTCCATTTTATCTTGGGAAACAATTGCTCGATATCCTTAAGCGCCGTAGAGGGAGAAATATTATTTCAAGGAAACAGTTCTCAAACACTGGACTCGGACAATCTAATCGATACGCTTTTTACTGCTTATTTGTTAACTGCACAAGTACTACTCATAACAATTTTGCGATGTACCTGCGACAATTTGCTGTTGTTGCAATTTGCAACATAATTGTAACAGTTTCGTAACGCCTTTGTAACGTTACTATTAGCAATTTGTGTATACAGTTTAGTAACGCTTTTCTGACGTTACTATATAACAATTTCGGAACACTTTTCTGACGTTATGAACAATAGCTACCTCTATTTATTTTTCTCCCAACTAATTGGCTCCTACTTCAGCTGTTATTCTCTATATTTTCCTTATACGGAAATGTTCTTCCTATCCTAGTTATTCTTATCCTTCTATTCTCTATTCCTTAATTTAATTAAGTTCCATTTTTATTTATTCACCCCATTTAGAAAGAATTAAAAAAAGAGCTTTCGAATTTAGGAAACAGAAGAAAAATCATCAAGTCTAGCTTATGCTTTATCTTACATTTATTTTTAAAAACAAAAAATCCTTTTCTCTAAAAATCAAAAAAACTTTTTAACTCAACTAATTTTAAAATTGTAATTTCAAAAAATAAAATCCTTTTTAATAAAAAACTTTTGACCTAACGAACTTTAAATTATGAGTTTTCAAATTTCCTTTCTTTTTCAAAACAACTCAATAAATCCTTTGATAACTTATTCAAAACATTTCAAGGAATCTTTCAAAAAAATCTTTTATCAAATTCTTTCCCATGGGGTTGGATCTAGAAATTGACTTTAATTGTCCTTCCTATTGAACTTTCCTACTAAACCATTAAAAACCGGATTATCTTCTTGTGGTGATTAATGTACACCCTCATGTGAAAACTTGCTCCACTCCTTCACATCCTGCTTCATTCCTTACTTCCGGTTGTTTACAACACATAGATTCTTATCTTCCATCTATTTCAAAGTATTGGGCTAAGCCCACTAATCTTTTTTGTATGATTTAGGATACATATAATTTACCCTAATGGAAATTATATTGCCTTATATTATTTACACTACAACAAAAAACACTTTTTACAGCATGCAAAAAACACTCTAGTTTTCTTTAACAGTGTTTTAATAAACACTGTAAAACGACATGCTGTTTAAAGTCCTTGACTTATAACTACATTTATATAAACGCTGTTAAATCAAGTCCTTTTTATATCTTTAAATATTTGCTATGAATATCTTTTTAATAAGTTTAATATGTGCTGTCAAACAACGATTTTTTAGTTTATTTCACTTTTCACAATGTTCGTGAAATGCTATCTTTTGTTGCTTTAAACAGCACTTAGATAATGCAACTATTGTTATTTTGCTTTTTTATAGCACTTACCTTATGTAGTAATTTCATAAAAGTATTATTTATATTTTTATTAGCCTATTCAAATCAAACTCAAACAATAATCATATCAATAAATTTGAATAATTCAAAACCTTATATATAATGAACATATTCATTGTATATCCATAAAATCACGATTACACAATATCCCTAAAGTTTTCATGGTCTTCGCACACTATGTTTACACAAATACCACTACAGGACAAGATACACAACAAAGGAAATCATATATGCTTACTACAAAAATGACATAAAAAACTAAAAATAACGCAACATTTGGCTAATCTTGTGCTTCAAAAGTCTTTAATTACTTGCATAAAAAAATTCATCAATTAGCAATCAAATATATAGTATAAAATATATTTTTCAAAACTCAGCTGTAGATTTGAACTGTTGAAAGATCTATAAAAACAGTTATAGTATCTTTCCCATAAACGTCAACATCAAAGACCCATTTTTGGGTTTGAGAGTTTGTAATTTATGCTCCACTAGAGTAAGTGCAAGCTAAAATTGAAATAAAATTACATTTCATAGGACAACGGTTTAGATTTAAATGGAAGTATCTTTAAATAATTGGAAAAACAAAAGACTAACCTCTTATTATTTAACCAAACAAGAATCTAGTTGTGTAACATTCTACAACTAAATCAAACTAAGTAAACAGCTACATAAACAAAACAAATGCAAAGATGATTGAACATCGATAAAAATGATGAATAACCATCCATTAAGTGGTAAATATTGATGAGTACCTTCTATTTATTTAGATAAATTCATCGCACTCTCTTCGGATTTCAATAGCGATTCTTTACCAAGCTTACTTCTCATTCTCTCTTAAATTAGAATAACTGATTCTTTGTATCTTCGGTTTTCTTCTGGATAAAATTCATCTCTTGTTCTTCATTTTGGGTTTTGGAGTTCAGAGAATTAAACTATTTTTTGGTAAACCTGATAAGAAAAACAGGATATCACTTTTTTTCATATATAGCAAAGATATACAACTAGTTAGGCACAGTGATAACTAATAACCATGAAAGTATCTAAAGGAAGTGAAAAGCTACATATGTCTTACTTATAGGAAAACAAGCACACATCATATACCAACTATAAATAGCTCGAAAATAATGTACATTAATGACTTCCTATAAGTATGTGAACAGTAAACATTGTCCCCCGTGATTTCAATAAAAAATGAATATCTTTTGCATTAAAATAAAATACAAAATCAAAAATTTCAAGTTGCTCTCTATACTAGAAAATTCATGGAGTTGGCCCTTTTTAGTCAAAAGTTATGCACCTAATGATCATAAATCCATTATATCTGAACTTCAAATAACATAAAATTATAGCAGCAACAAGTTTCTCTTGAAAAAGAAATAATTATTGAACATATTAATGTAGAATGAAGAAATTTTACTGTAAATTTTATAAAAATATATTGGTTGTATAATAAATATGTATGTGTGTTATACTTCAAAATCGATATGAGTGCATGCACACATACATATACATAAATGTATTTTTATGTATAATAATATTTAATTCAAAATTTTTATGTGTGTTATACTTCAAAATCGATGAATATATGTATCGTTATAGTTATATACATACACAAGAATCATTTTGATAGTTTGGTAATTATGACAATCCTTGATTTGAAATAGATCCACCTATTATGTTAAGAATATATTCATACATTCAAAAAATAAATTAAATTTCACCGTTGTATTACACTTAAAAATTCATTTTTTCCATTAGTTATACTTCAAAATCGATAAATATATGTATCGTCATAGTTAAATGCATACATAAGAACCCATTTGATAGTTTGATGATTATGACAATGCTTAATTTGAAATAGATGCAATATTATTTTAAGAAGATATTTTTACATTCGAAATATAAATTAAAATCCACCATCATATTTCAAAAAAATCAATTTTTTCCATTAGTTAATGTGAACCAAGTATAATATAATATTCAAGTTCGAAAGCTAGATATGTTTATCAAAACTTATATATATATAACTGATGATATCAGTATCATAAGTGAAATTTGGTTCATAGTATCGTATGATATTTTTAAGCATGAGCATAGTTTTATATTCAAATCAAAATTATTTTTTTACTTGTCTTTAATCTGATAAATGTCGGTGTAAAGATGTATAAAGATTGATAAATATCGGTATCATAAATGAAAAATTGGTTTAACGTAACTGATATATATACATACACACACAGATATATATATGTATATATATAAATATATATAGACACACACACACAGATATATATGTGTGTGTGTGTGTCTATAAACATAAACAACTTTTATGTATATGTATGTGTGTATGTAAGCATCAAAGCTGATAAATATTATTATCATATATGAAATTTTAGTTTAACATATATGATGTTGTATCAAATGACATTTTTAAGAATGAACATAATTTTATATTCAAATCAAAGCTATTTATTACATATCACAAAATTGATACACACACACATGTATGTATGTATATGTATCTATACATCTATATATATGTACATAGATACATGTATATATATGTGTCTACATATATGTATGTATGTATGTATATGTATGCGTATCAAAACTGATAAATACCAGTATCATGAATAAAAATTTGATTACTATATTAGAAGTCATTCTAAACCAAACCATGAATGTAACGACCTGGTATTTCGAACCATTCGCATCCACACATGTCGGACTTGAATTGCTCAAAATGTCAGATTGTTAATTTATATTTGGCAAAACTCAGCATATACAGTAAACACAATCAATCACAGAATCATAGAACAGAGTATTACAACAATATGCAACGGAATAGATAAATAGTAGTTCATGAAGCTACTATAAAACATCAGAGTCTAAAACAAAATACAATAGAATCTCAATACAAATGAATCTCTAATACATAAGCAACTGACAAGTCTAAACATAAATGACTGGAATAAACTAAAATAACTGAATGCTGGATAGATATAGATGGATCTCCAAGCGAAGCTCCAATCTCCAAAGGTGAGTCGCAAATGTTGTGACACTCATTCTGACCCGAGCATAAAGCAAAACACAAAACATTCGAGTCAGAATTAACATTCTTATATCAGTAAATTTAACTCAAGTAAAATGTCAACTGAAATACAAAGTAACTTAGAGGATGTTTAGGATTCCCATCCTCTAAGGATCTGTGGAACTATCTACTATGTAGTAATATACGCTATTATAATATGTCTATCAGTAAAGTAAAGTATTAAAATAGCATTAAGGCGTTACCCATATCCCCCTTAACACATTTGATATATTCCCGTAGTCTATACAATGCCGTACGCTCCACCAAACCGGTGGTTTACCCAGAGGACACCCCATAGATACAGTACAAAACAAACTTGTAGAAGGCGCGATAAGGCATATGACAAGGCACGTGAGGCAATGCCCAGGGTAGATATACCGTTTGCGGGTCCGGACCGGTGGTAACGCATAGCAGCTACTACCGCCCACCTCGAGACACACTTCCAAACCAAAGGTGCACCAAATCAAATCACAAAGTAATATAATGGTATCGAAGAAATGTGTTCGATAGGAGGAATGACCTCACTTGGCCCGGCATGGCTCCTGTCTTAGCCACATCAAGCTGACTCGCGGGAGTCAGGGCTGCGCTAAAACCTCATATAGAATTGTCGCCAACCATCCTACTTCATTCTAGAATCTCCACCACGTATACGGTTATTAAAGTGGTTTTCGGTATTGGCAGAGAGTATGACAATATCCGATCCCGATCTCTTTAACAACCAAACGCTTATTTCACACCGTGGTCATTTCATTTCAAATAGTTCATACTTCATATCGTAATATCATATTCCTTTCAAAACCATATCAATTCGATATCATTATTCACTTAATTAATATACATTTCCAGAATCGTAACACTTTCAAAATTATAACACTTACGAAATCATGACACTTTTGAAATCATAACACTTCCGACTTAAACAGTTTAGATATTGAAAATAATATATATATTAAAATAGTTTATATATATTAAAATAATTTATATATTAAAATAGTTATAAAATAGTTTATATTTATTTAAAGAGATTTTACTGAAATAGTTCCCCAATTAGAATTGTTTCATCCAATTCCACAAATCGATTCAAATTAACTTAAATTCCAAAATTCAATTTAAATCAATCCCTGTTCAACACTTTCAATTTAAAAGGTTAAAGACTCAATTCAAATCCTCAATAAACCATTTCAAATTTTATCGATTTCAAATCCAGGTTTGAACTATCGTTTCAAGTCCAATAAGATTCAAAGTTAAATATTCAACATTTTCAATATAAGTTTCGTTTATATTTCAACGTTTAACTTTAATTTGATTCAAATTGGAAAATATTCACTTAATCATTTTAATAACAATTAAATCAAATCTCCAATTACACCTTTAAATCAAACTAAATATTCAATTTTAAATTATTTAATTTGAAAATATTCCTTTCATCACCTTTTATCAAAAAATCAAGTTATAAAATCCTACCTTTAAAAATCTCAAATTTATAGGTTTTAAATTAATTTCTATTTAAATACAATTCTTAAACAAATTAAGTTACAAATCAATTTCAATTTATCCTTCCAACCTTAATTTATTAAAGTTATTACAAAAATCTATTTTTAAAAATATTAATATAAATTTAATTAAATATTTTAAATATTATATATATATATATATATATATATATTAAGTAAATTAAATTTTATTAAATTAAATATATTTTATATCTTATTTTATACATATTTGAAAATAATAAAATTATAAGTGAAAATTAATAATTTATATTTTCAAAACTAACTTATAAATTTAAAATTTCCAAACATATAATAAAAAAATCTAAATTTTACAAAATAAATATCTTTACCTTATATTAAAATAAAATTTATTAAAATCCATACATTTCCTTCCAAACTGAAAAAAATCATTTTCAAATATAGACCAACGGTGTCCGTATATAATTTTCTATCCTATGGTCAAGTGATACGGATATTTATCATTTTAATCCGCAATTTAAATTTAATATTTACAGGTATATATCATTTCAACCCGCAATCCTGAAATTCAAAATCAATGAAAATCGCTTGGGTTTATCATTTCAACCCATAACGATTTTCCCTTAATCTATAATATCATTCGGGTATGTATCATTTCAACCCATAGGTAATTCTAAACTAACAGGGAACTTGGAGAGTGAGGTAAATTATGATAATAATATAATATATCAACAACATGCATATATCATCAGCAACAAATTTAAACATACTATATACAACAAGTTATGGTGTCATATGTCATAGGTGAACAATTGCATATAATGGCATATCAAATTTAACAATTAAATAACTTAACAATTAAAATTTAACAGCATATTTCAATCGTCATTTCAAGTGAATTAGATTTTCTAAATATAAGAATGTTAATTGTGAGTTATCGCTGACCTTTCGAGGCTAGAGAAATTTGATAACGAACTGAGCTGCGAATCCGAGCAACAAATTCCAAAGTAGAGTATGATGAACACGAATTTGACGATCAAAGCAAAGCTGGAAGTTTGGAATTGACGGAAACAAATCAAGACTAGCTTAATATTAACTGAGAAAAAAAATGTGTTGTATATAAAGAATTTCTCAAAAATAAAATAAATTCTCTATATATATATTTTCAAATCAATATTTAATTTATACACAAAAAAACTATATATATATATATATATTTATTTAAAGCCATATCCGTATAAATCTTATATTTCCAAAAGCCCCATGCTTTCGACATATATATATATATAACATGAAACTTTGATACGTACGAAACTTACGTACATATATTCGAACTGACATATATTCAAATTTTAAATTTTAGAAACCTATATATGTTAGAAATCTATATATATGGAACTTTTATATTTTCCAAACCATATATGAAACTCGTATATTTAAAACTTTGATGTATACGATCTGCATATATAGGAAACTTTATATATAATAATATATTATGCTACAGACAAAAATGAAACATACCCGATATATACATGTTGCTAGGAAAAATGAACACGTATTTAATATGTATATGCTGCTACAGGAAAAAGATGAAAACACATTCAATTCATATAAGCTGCTATAGGTAAAATGAAACATACTCAATATAATCGGGCAAGATTAAAATGAAGGAGACGAAGCGTGTTGCATTACAAAGGCGGGTGAAGTTGAGAAGATGCTCGATACGAGCGGAGCTCAGTCAGTGCGACTGCTGTTTGGGGGGACGTTCGGCTACAGGTTGAAGGCTGGGTGAGGGTTTGGCTGCCAGTGGTGGCGGGGGGTGCCGTGGTGGGTCGGAGGATGGCTTCTTGTGTGGGCCAGTCAGGGTTGTCACGGCATAGGGAGGTGAGGTTGTTCAAATGGATGGAATTGCTTGCGCTATGGTGAGTGTTCACTTGCATGGGCCGAGGTGAGGCCTGGGTGATGGACACAGGATTTAATGGATCGGGTTTAGGGTGTGGAAGCGGTCAGTGGTGAGGAGGTCACGGCAAAATGAAGGGAAAATGGGAAGAGGCTGGTCGGCCGGTGATTGGATGAGAGGTGGGAATGAACGGCTGCTGGGTGGTGTGCTCGTACGGCTGCAGCGATGGTGGAGATCGGGTTCAAAATGAAGTGGAGGACGAATCAAAGAAAATGAATAGGCAAGGCCAAGCAAAAGAGAAAGAGAAAGGGATGGCAGTGAAAGGTTTCAGGAATATATAACTTGTATATAATTATTTTTCTTTTCTTTTCAAACGAAACAGAACAAATGAAAATAAGGGAAGAGAATGGAAAGGAATGAACCAGATGTTTGTACCAAAAATGGGCACAACACTCTTCGGAAGTTTTTGAAGAGATAAAAGTGAAGAAAGAAAATTAAAACTGAGGATTATCTAACAAAAACTCCAAATAACAGAAATGTAAAATGCAAAGACAAGCGATTTAGAGTGGTTCGGCGTTTTGCCTACGTCCACTATGAAGTTTGATGACTTTATTACTCGATACTTGAAGGTTACAATTTATTATAATGTAGTACAACTGATTTTATTAGCTAAGTCTGAATATAAGGCAGCGGTGGTGATTTGGAGTAAATCTGGCAGAGTCTGGGCGCTCTTTAGCTCTTGAAATTGTCCGACCCCTTTTCTGAATGACCAGGGGCTCTATTTATAGGTGTAGGAGGCTGATATTTTGCCTAAATTTTGGGAGACCAGTTCTGGCACGTGAGGGGGCCCACATGCCTGCTCTCAGGAAATCCGGGCCCACTTTGGGATTGATTCGAAGTCCATTCGAATCGATCGAGAAATCATCCAATCGAGCTGAAATTTGGTGTGGACATTCTTCAACATGTGCACAAGCTTCTGTGAAAATTTCATAGCATTTGGACTGGTAGAACTCCAGATATTGTCGATTCAAAATGGTATTCTTTGTTAGGCTATTTCGTTCGAATCGATTCATTCGAATCAATTGCTTCGAATCGATGGTGGAGCATGCTTCTGTGATGAGGTGGAGCATGAACTTCACATCGATCCGCTTTTGTCGCCAGTTTGATCGAGTCGTCCCGGAGACTTCGCCGCTTTGACTCGATGGATTCGAAGACACCAAAAATCCCTGGATTCGAATGACGCCTACTTCGTATCGATAGCCAAAGTGTCTCAATCGATACGGAGTCAATCGTAGCTGGATGGATTCGATGGAAGGCACTTCAATGGATTCGAACACGCCACCCATGCATGGATTCGAAGCAGAGCAACTTGTTGGGTACGAAGCAGGATGTCTTCATGGATTCGAACTAAGGATAACTGAAGGATTCGAATATGGATTCAGGTGATGGATATGAAGCTTGACCATCTGATGGATTCGAACAACGAGGTAGCGATCGATTCGGAGAAAACAGATGTTGATGGATTCAAACATAGGTCCCACCTATGGATTCGAACCTGGGGGGATCTCCTTTATCTTGTATCGATCATAATTTGAGCATACGAACTCGGATCGTCTTGAAACTTGGAACGTTGGCTTCCCTGGCTTTGCTTGTTATGTCTTGTTAATCGTGGCTCGATCCGGACTTGGACAAAATTCATCGATATCCATAGTGAGCCTGCGTGTAACCGATCTCCAAGACGAGCTGTCACTGGTTTCTAGTCAAGTTCTTGGTGTCACGGCCTTGCCAAAAGGCGGGATAACATTTGACCCCCAAAGTACGTCTTGTGTAAACGTGGCGTGCTTTGAAAAGCTGCAATCTTTCATGCCGAGTATTTCTGTTCAATTGGTTGCTAGGCAGTCGTCTTTTAATCGTTTTGTTGTAATCTTCTTTTAAACAAATGTTCAACCAGTGTGCTTTGCTTTGATAGACATAAAAATCTTTTGATGGATACGAAACCTTGATTCGCATCGATAAGTCTTTGTTGTTGTGGGTCCAGTATTGATGGATTCGAAGTGATGGTTTCGAATCGATGGAGTCGAGTGTCTCTAGAGCTACCTCTTATTTAGATCGTTTCGTATCGATGAACTCGAAGCATTTGGGATGGATTCGAATCGATGGTCCTGAACTGGAGGACACCGGTGTTTACTTCGATTCGATGGAGGCAAAGGGTTGATGGATTCGAATAGGACACTTCAAATCGGTCTCTGGTTGTCTTTGGCTGGCTGCGAGCAGTCACGTAGACCGGGAGACGAATCGACCCGGTTTCCTTCTGGGTTTCATATAAATACCAGGTACCTCATCATTTTTTACTTTTTACTTTTCACTGTTGCTTCCTGTGCCTTCGAATCGATCCTAAATCTCAAGAACATAGACGAACATACTGCCCTTATCTTCTTGAGTTCTCGAATCGATCCCTAATTTTCGAGTACGAAACCAACTGTTCTCTCCTTCGAATCGAGCCAACATCCTATTCCTTTTAATCCCACTTCATATTTAGGTAGGCAATTCAACTAAGTCTTTTAAGTTCCAAGATCTGAAATTTCCCTTATTTCCATTCGTGTTCGAATCGGTCTTGATGGAGTCGAAATCGAGGATAAAAACTAGAAATACGAAATAGAGGAGAAGTATGGGAGGGAAAGTCAGAGCCTTCCCTTCGTGTCGATCTGGAATAATGGCGATCGAATCGATCTGGGAGATGAGATTCTTCCATGGATATCGTATCGATCTGGATGTACGAAGTGGGGGTTTGCGTTCGAATCGATCACAGATGGTGCATCCTCGTATCGATCTATAACGATCGATACGGGAAGTTGTCCCTAGTCGATCGATTCGAAGGTTTTGGGTATATGATCGATACGAAGCTGGAGTTACTTAGCTATTTCAGAGTTTTATTTCTGGAGATCGATTCGAATGTAGGTTTGATGATGGATGCGAAGGAAAAGTCTCCCGATCGATTCGAAAGCCTAGGTGCGATCGATTCGATCTGTGTCGATTCGATCGGAATCGATTCGAAACCGTGTCCTTCTGATCGATTTGGAATTGTTGACTCCAACTTTGATCGATACGAACCAACTTTCATGGATACATAAATTTCACATAATTAATGGCATGACTCCGACGAGGTTCATCTCTACATATTTGACTTGAACTTTTATACCGCATACTTGACTGTCCTTCGAAGCTCGTTGATGGAACTGTTCTTTGACAAATAAATACTAACCAACCACCATGAATTCTGGACAATATGGTTTAAGACGGTCAGCAATGACGGTCACTCTAACCAACTTCATAATTTCCGAAGTTTCCATCTTGTCTTTGGTTTCGTTAAATTTACTAAGTATTAGCTGCACTGCACTTCATACACTTTACACTGCGGGATGCATGGATTTATTGTTTGTTTAACACTGATTTCTGATAAGTAGTCAGTTATGGAGTCTTCGAGCTCTCAACAGCAGGAGATTCAGAGTTCTCCCCCTCCGGTCCTTGTAATTCCAGATATCCCAGCGGATATAATAGATCCAGCCCCTGACAAACTACAAGAGGCTATATTTATTGAGGACCCGGTAGACTCCGTTCAGTCCAATATTTCCGAAAACTTACTGGGCACGATATGCATGAGACATAATATCTCTTTGGACGATGCACTATTGCCGGGACCTAGTGACAGGCCTCACTGTCCGTCCGAAGGGTATACCGCCTTTTATCGGCATGCTTGCGCGGCCGGAACACTCCCTCCATTCAATCAATACATTAGGGAGATGCTATCATTTCTTGGAATCGCTCCTTCTCAATTACACCCCAACGGGCACGCGCTACTGAACAATGCGTTTATTGTATTTATGGAACACCTTTTCCGCCCTCCAAGGCCGACGAAAATTAGATACCTATTTAACTTCAAGAGCAGAGGCGATAGTCCGTCTTTTACATTCTTGGAGGCAGTGAGAAACTGTCAAGTTATTACCGGAGCCTGGACCAGACTTAGTTACTTCAAGAATGAATGGTTTTATGTCTGGTGTCCTCCTGGTTTTGCTAGGCGATGGTTGTCTAGACGTAAGTGTCGTAACCCGTTGACGATTTCTTTGACTAATAGCTTTTTGGCATTGGTATTGACATCCTGTTTTTCTTATAGCCATTATCTCCAGACCCGACGGCGGGTATTACAAGGGCATGATTCGGAGCCTTCAAGAGATCCCGAGCGATGCGAGACACATCGACTTGGTGTTGATTGATTATAACTTAAGGACTCTCGGCTTGATTGAAAGGAATCAGAGCATAGTCACTGAAGGGATGCTAAAGCCCGTCTCAAAGAAGAAGAAAAACAAGAAGAAGAAGAAAAAGAAAATGGCGAAGAAAACGCTCGGCGTTGTAATTACTGAAGTGAGCGACGAGGAAAGAACTCACACAGACGTAGAGCCGATGGCGGATCTTTTGGGAAATTTTGAAGAATTGGGAGAAAGACGGAAAAGCAAGACCGTCATTTCTAAAAAACTTAAATCTAAGGGGTGGAAGTTTGTAGATGTGTCTTCTCCCACTTCCGGAGCTGTAATTTCTGAGGCCGCCCCTTCTCATTCGAGAGATACTTTCAAAGGGCTTGATGATATTCCCATCCCGGATTATATATCGATTCATCACAATTCCGAGTTGGAGGAATTTCAAGATGTTTTAAATATGAGCGAGCCCTTCCCTTTGAGTGCGGTCAACACTTCCGGTTGGTCTGGGGGTTTACACATTTACACACACTTCCACAGCACTACATGATTTCTACATATTGAATGTCACTTTTGTAGGATTCTAAACTGCAGTTTCTTCTTATCGCAGGTGAGATGTCAGGCCGTGGATCCACTTTGGATAGGCTCCGTAATGTACGCCGATCTTCCTCATACCATGAGTCCCGCTGGAGGGAATCAGATAGGGATCATGGATGAGGCTATACCAATCAGGATCGTTATGATAGAGATCGAGATTATTGGCGTAGCCACTCTGGTCAAGATCGTACTGATAGAGATAGGAGCTATCAGTACCGACTGCGATCTCGTTCGCCTCCGCCTCCTAGAGCCCTTATAGATCCTCCTGAGTCTTTGCAGCAACAATAACCTTCTCAATCTTCCAGGCCCGAAACTCAGCGGCAAAGGGTTGAACCGCGGGCAGCTGCCATTGTTGAATAGGCTCCGGCTGA
Organism: Allium fistulosum; assembly: GCA_030737815.1. NCBI lineage: Eukaryota > Viridiplantae > Streptophyta > Magnoliopsida > Asparagales > Amaryllidaceae > Allium > Allium fistulosum. Next base: position 914,122,345 of record CM060906.1, read on the forward strand.
ATTGACAAGTGAAGGAGCCATCCAGCTTGCTCAAATGAAAAAGGACTTTCCAGAAATTTGTCTGGATGCATATGTCTTCCCTCCCCATCTCAAGAGGATTCCTTCGGATGCCGAAAATATTGCGCATAGCTATATCCGCGACTTTTATGCTCAATATAAGGAGTGGTACAAAGCAGCCGTGAAAGCTTCAAAGGTGGCTTTTGACCGGGCAAAGGTTATTGAGGAGCGCGATGCTGAGATTGTCAAGAAAGATCGCATCATCCAGGTTCTTCAATCTGAGATGGAGTCGTCTTGAAACTCTGAACTCCAAGCGCTTAAAAAGCATGACGAAGCTGTGGCGAAGATGGCGAGGATGCAGCAGGCACACTGTGCCTTAGTAGAAGGGATGGGCCACCGCTATACCACCATCGTAGCTGAGCGGGACACCGCCGTTAAAGAGTTGAATGAGCTTAAAGCTAAATTCGCTGAGGTGGTGAAAGAGAAAGATGACGCAAACACCACCTCTCAGGAGGCATGCGACCAAGCTGTATCACTCCGAGCTGAACTTGCTGCGGCGGTGGCCAAGACTAAATCTGTGGAGGCAGAAGTTGAGGAAAAGATTACGGTGGAGCAGTCCAGGATGGAAGCTGATTTCGATGATCTCCTGGTTACCTATAACGCCAACGTGCTGGAGCATAGAAATTTATTTGGCTTGGAGATGACTCTATGATTCTGTACAACGCCTGGACTAGGCTGGTGGCGGAGAAGAAAGCAGCGCATCCGGATCAAGCACTGGATGATTTCGAGCTTGAGACGCGCTTGCTTTCTGAGGAAGAGAGGAAGGTTCTCCACGAGGCGATGATTTCCGTGGAGAAAGAGAGACTTGGAGCTCGACAGACAGAGATTGGTGAGGGCTCGGGGATCGAGCATCATGAAGCAAGTGTCGGAGCTGTAATTCCGACATTGCCTGAGACCACTGGCGCGGTCGATCCCCAGCCTGTTCCTGCTTATAATCCTGACCAACCGCAGCTGTCTCCTATTGATCCCCCTGTCTCTGTACCTGCCCTTGCTCCGGGTCAGGCTAAGGAAGGTACTTGAATGCTTCCCGTATACACTTAGTGTGGTGAATCTGAAGCAATACATTTAGCTAACAATCTTCGCTTTTTCACATTTTAGTGACCAAAGTCGTTGTCTCTGCGCCTCCTGCATCACAAGTTCCTTATCAAGCGCAAGGGGCTATCGTCACCGAGGCCATTATGACATCCATTGTGGCCGGCGAAGAGGGAGAAGCGAGCATGTTATCTTTTGATGCTCAAATGATTGAGGAACTCCTTAGCCAACCCAACGACCCTTTCGATCCATCTTTTGCCATGAGCGGGGTCGCTCCAGCTGTTAGTTCTTTTATGCCAGCCACTAGCACGTCCAGCGCAGCCCGAGCATCTCGTGAGGATGAAATTTTGGCCGACATCAATGCTGAGATGGCATCAGTGACAGCAGGCATGAATCCATCTGACCATGCCCCACTAATGATGATATCACCGGGTGGCACTGTGGTTATTGCAAGCGCTCCTGCCCCACTTCCTGTCACAGCTACTATGCCTCCAGTTCCATCCTCCGAGAGAATCTCCGTCGCCTCAAGCTTCGAGGAGGATATTGATATTATGTCGCCATCGGAGGACAAACCGGAGAAGAGTAAGAGAGTGAGGAGGAAGTTGGGTGGCGGATCCAGTGGGACTACCCCGAGAAGAAACCGAGGAAGAAGAAAGATTGATCTCTTCCTTTAGTTTGTTGTCACGTTCGGGGATAGTGTTTTGTTTTGTTGATTCTTCTATAGCCGTGTATAGATGTGGACTCGGCTCCCATTAGTAGGAATTTTTTGAACCAGCTTGTAATCAGATTCTTTTTGTTGATAATGGAAATGAAAACATATTCTCTTTTGCCTTCAATTCAATATCTGTTTTGGTTCTGCCCCCAGCCTTGGGGATAAGTATGGAATTGATGTATGTTTATACTCCGTCTCGCATTTTGGGAGTACGGAGTTAAGTTAATGTTTATACTTCGTCTCGCACTCTGGGAGTACGGAGTTGAGTAATGTTTATACTCCGTCTCTCACTCTGGGAGTACGGAGTTTAAGTGAATGTTTATACTCCGCCTCGCACTCTGGGAGTACGGAGTTGAATAATGTTTATACCCCGTCTCGCACTCTGGGAGTACGGAGTTAAGTAGTGTTTATACTCCGTCTCGCACTCTGGGGTATGGAGTTGAATAATGTTTATACTCCGTCTCGCACTTTGGGAGTACGGAGTTGAGTAATGTTTATACTCTGTATCACACTCTGGGGTACGGAGTTGAATAATGTTTATACTCCGTCTCGCATTCTGGGAGTACGGAGTTGTGTGAAGGATTGTCATGTATCAACCCATTTTTAGCCTAACATGATGGCTTGCCCCCGAGCTCGGGTTTCATTTAGCGAGTGGCCGATCGTATCATAGCCACTCCCTACTTGAATAAATTCCACCGCGTGATGGAATTTAGCTCTTCGTGCATCGTGATGTTGTACATTGTATTCAATGAATCACAGCTCTGGCTCGAAGAGATGGCATTTTATTGCTGAAATAAGAAAATATGGCAAAGTCAGTTGCCTTATTACAAATTCTAATTTCGAAATGCTAAAGTAAATTGCTAAATGGAAAAATATAACAAAATAAATAAAGCCTGTCATGTGTAATAGCGACGGAGACTCTCGCTGTTCCAGGCCCTTGGCAAATCAAAACCGTCAACGGTCGATAGTTTGAATGTGCCATCTCCGAGTCTTCTTGTAATCACATATGGTCCTTCCCAGTTCGGTTTCATGTGCGAAGGAACCGGATAGATTCTCTTGAGAATGAGATCACCAAGTTCAAAAGTTCGAGGTCTAACTTTGGCATTGTACAATCGGGCGACTCGACTTCGATATGCAGTAGCTCTTAAATCAGCCTCTTCCCGCTTCTCATCCAGTAGATCCAAAGATTCAGCAAGCAATATAGCGTTTTTTTTCGGATCATAATAAGTCACGCGATGGGAAAACACTTCCGTCTCGACTTTAATAACGACTTTTGTGCCATAAGATAAGGAAAACGGGGTGTGTCCGGTTGCGGTCTTATGAGTCGTTCGATAAGCCCATAATGCCATAGGGAGTTCATCAACCCATTTGCCCCTGGCCTTTTCCAGTCATTTCTTTAGGATGGATTTTATAACTTTATTGACAGCTTCGACCTGATCGTTTGCCTGAGGATGTGCAACCGCCGAGAATTTTTTATGGATATGAAACCGTTGACAGAAATTCTTGAATTCTGCACTTTCAAATTGGGCTCCATTATCGGTGATGATGGTATGCGGGAGTCTAAATCGACAGATGATGTTGCGAACTACGAAATTTATTACTTTCTTCGTCGTAATCGTTGCGAGAGCTTCGGCTTCAGCCCACTTTGTAAAGTAGTCAACGGCGACGATGGCGTACTTCGCACCACCTTTTGCCAGAGGTAGAGCGCCGATGATATCGATGCCCCACATTGCGAATGGCCAGGGACTGACCATTTGAGTTATCTCGGTAGGTGGGGTTCTTGGGATTCGGGCGTGTTTTTGGCATCTATCGCACTTTCTGGCATAATTTGCTGCATCTCGGTTCACCGTTGGCCAATAGTATCCATATCGGAGTACTTTCTTAGCGAGAGCTTGTCCACCGGTGTGATCGCCAAACTCTCCTTCGTGTACGTCATGTAACACTCGTTTGATTTCATCGTGCGCGATACACCGGAGGAGAGGAACAGAATAACCTCTTCTAGAATGACAAACCGTGAAGCCTTTCGTAGAATTTGTCTCTTCTCATTTCTATGCTCAGGCAATGTCCCATTCTCAATGTAATTTCGATACGGAGTCATCCACGACTCTCTACTGGGAGCGGTTTCAAACACAAAATTCGTCTCTATTTGATCGATGCTTGGGGAGGACAAAGTTTCGACGGGGACAAGCCCCATTTGCTGTGCTTCGCTTGTGCTGGCTAACTTCGCCAATGAATCGGCTTTTTGATTGCGTTCTCGAGGTATATAATAAATGGTATAGTAATCAAACTGATTCAGTACTTCCTGAACTCGAGCCAAGTAAGCAGCCAACCTTCGGTCTCTCGCTTGATACTCTCCCCGTACTTGGCACACAACTAATTGTGAATCACAATAAATTTCCACAGCGATAATTCTCAAATCTCTGGCCAATTTCAGCCCAGTTAAGAGGGCTTCATATTCAGCTTCATTATTGGTTGCGTGAAAATCGAATCTCAAAGCATAACATATAGATCGGCCTTCGGGAGTTTCAAGTACAACACCAGCGCCCGAACACCGGTCGTTTGATGCACCATCAGTATACAGCTTCCAGATATATTCGGGGGATTCACTGGTTTAGGGCAAGTCTTCTGGAACGGTAAATTCAGCTATGAAATCGGCTAGGACTTGTCCTTGAATGGCTCGTCTTGGAGAGTAAGTAATATCAAACTGGCTCAGTTCGATGTTCCACTTGAGTAACCTATCAGACGTCTCAGGCCGCGTGAGGACCTGTCGTAACGGCTGATCGGTATACACAGTAAGAGGATGAGCTTGGAAATAAGGGCGAAGCTTTCTTGAGGCAATGACCAGGCAATAAGCCAATTTCTCCAGCCTTGGGTAATTTCTTTCAGCTCCCGTTAACCGTTTACTAACATAGTAGACCGGTTTCTGCACTCGGTCTTCTTCCTGAACCAAAGCAGCGCTGATTGCATGCTCTGACACTGCCAGATAAAGATACAATTGTTCGTGATCGACCGGCTTTGACAAGATCGGTGGTGTGGAAAGATGTTGAACCAGCGATCGGAATGCACCTTCGCACTCCATGGTCCATTCAAAGTTTCGCTTTCATTTCCGGATCAGATCAAAGAAAGGAATGCATTTATCAGTGGATTTTGAAATGAACCTGCTTAGTGCTGCAACCTTCCCGTTGAGACTCTGGACTTGTTTTATGGTTCTTGGAGTTTGTAAGTTCCTTATTGCCCAGATCTTTTCGGGGTTTGCTTCTATCCCTCGAGCGTTAACGATGAACCCGAGGAACTTTCCGGAGGCGACACCGAAGTGATACTTTAATGGATTGAGCTTCATTCCGTATTCTCGAAGGATGCAGAACATTGAATCTAAATCTCTGACGTGATCTGTAGAGAATCGAGACTTTACTAGCATGTCCTCCTCATAGACCTCCATGGTCTTCCCGATCTGGTTGGCGAACATTCGGTTGACCAAGCGTTGATATGTTGCTCCGGCATTTTTTAAGCCAAAAGGCATGACTCTGTAGCAGTAGAGTCCCAGATCGGTCACGAAACTGGTATGTTCTTGATCAGGCAAATGCTTAGGTATTTGATTGTAGCCAGAATAAGCATCCATGAAAGATAATAATTCGTGCCCAGCCGTGGAATCTACGAGCTGGTCAATTCGGGGAAGTGAAAAACTATCCTTTGGACAAGCCTTGTTTAAGTCAGAATATTCGACGCAAGTTCTCCATTTCCCGTTCGGTTTTCGAACCAATACTGGATTTGACACCCATTCTGGATACAAAGCATCTCGGATGAACCCATTTGATTGTAACTTATCAACCTCCTCTTTAAGGGCGGCAGATCTCTCTGGATCCATACCGCGCCTCTTCTGTTTGACCGGGACATATCGCGGATCAATATTCAGGGAGTGACTTGCGATATCCGGTGAGATCCCGCACATATCAAAGTGTGTCCAGGAGAAAACGTCGAGATTTGCCCGGAGAAATTCAACCAATTCCTGTTGTGTCTGTCTTCCCAGTTGAGATCCAACTTTTAGTACCTTCGAATCATCATCCTCACTGACTGGGACGTCCACAGTCAGTTCGGCCGGGGAAGCTTGATTCTCTTTAGATTCATCTTTATCTTCGTTGTCTCTAGGGTCAAGATCTTTAAGGAATTGGTCGTGGTGCCCAGGCCGGGGCCCAGGCACTAATTGTCAATCATCAGCAAAACGGATGCAGAGAGATTCCTCTACGCCCTTTCCTTTCTCCTTTCTCTGCGCCTCGCGCAGTTCAGCAACATAACAGGCTCTTCCGGCTGCCTGATCTCCTTGAATGACTCCAATTCCATGATCAGTAGGGAATTTCAGAGTTAAAAACAATGGGGCAATGGCTTCCCTAAACTCAGCAAGGGCCGGTCGGCCCAAAAACGCATTGTAAGGTGAATCAATATCTAAAACGACAAACTGCAACATTCGGACTCTCCGGCGTTCTCCAACTCCCAACTCCACTAGTAGTTCCTCTACTCCAGTGGGTATTGTAGCACTTCCATTGAAGCCGTGAACTCGAGATTGGCAAGGTTTTAAGTCCTTTGCTTCCATTTTCATTAAATCATAGGCTCGTTTAAGCAAGATGTTTACAGAGCTCCCACTGTCAACTAGGATCCTCTTCATCCAAGCAGGACCTACCTGGGCAGATATGACCAGTGGGTCGATTGTTGGAGCTTCGATCTTATCAGCGTCTCTGCTTCTAAATATGATATCATCAGACATTGTTTTCTGTTGTTTAGCCGGAGTTCCATCTTCATAATTACTACAGCATTCGAAGTCCGCATGCCTGATAGAGCTGGCATATGACTCCATTTCCCTCCAGCTTCTGTCTGCTAGATGGGGACCACCACTTATTTTATTGATAACCAGCCTTCCGCCTGTACGAGCGGGTTCCTCTTGTCTTTCCTGATTTTGTGCACGGTTCTGATTCGACGGGCCCGCACCACCAGGCTGCGGCGCTCGCACAAACTGATCTAACTTTCTTTCCCTGATCAACTTCTCGATGAGGTCTTGCAAATGTCGACACTCATTGGTATTGTGGCCATAACTCTCGTGGAATCTACAGAACTTCCATTTTTGAATCTGCCTCTCCAACGATTGCTTTGGAGCAGGCTTCTTATATTGCACAGTGTTGTAAGTTTGTAGATATACATTCTCCAATGATGTATTCAATGGCGTGTAATTATCGAACATTAGAGCCCTACGTCGTGGGCCTCGGTTCTGATCTCTCTTTTTATCCTGATCATTGTTGCCTCGCGGCTGAGTCTGTTTGTTCTGTATATTCAACTGAACTTTTCCGGAACTCTCACCGGACTGCTTAACTGCCACATTACTTTGTATTCCTTCAGTTCTGGGCATCGCATCATCCTGCTTCCTAGACTGTTTCGCGTCCTCTTGCCGTAAGAATTGAGCGGCTTTGGAGTAGAAACGGTCCAACGATGCGGGTGGTTTCCCAGCTAGCCAATTTCCAAACTCAGAATCGGGATCGATTCCTTTGGTTAATGCCATCAAGATTGAGTTATCGTTAGGATTACTAACCTCTACACATGCCGCGTGGAATCTTTCTAAATAACGTCTGAGTGTCTCTCCCTTAGCTTGGGTGACGCTAGATAGGGTGTTAACGTCTTTAGGTCTGGCGACATGCATACGGAACTGTTTGACAAATTTCTTAGCCAGTTGATCGAACGAAGAGATAGATCTAGGTGGCAACCTTGTGAACCACATTGTTGTGATTCCTCCCAAAGAGATGGGGAAACTTCGACACTTTACTGCATCATCAGCCCTTGCAGCGCTCATTGACCACTCATATTTCAAAATATGTTAATTGGGATCGGAATTTCCTTCGTACATAGGGAGAGTTGGCATTCTGAATCACCGAGGAGGATCAGCGTATAATATTTCATCTGTTAAAGGGGTATGATTATGGGAGATTCCCCAATCGTCATTAGTAAGCCCTTGGCTTTCGCGAATCATCTGACGTATCATGGTTGAAATATCGGGCATAGCCACATTCTGTGCATGCTGAGCTAAGGTGTGGTCGGGTTCCACAGTGCGAGTTTGGACCGGACGCTGTCGACGGCCTATGTCTCGCCTCCTTGGCTCTACATCTTCTGGGACGTATGGTTCAGGAGTACGCCCACGTTGCTGATTATGCAGATCTGACAGATTCCGGGTATCAACCCTTGTTTCTACCGTGGCGGTTGCAGTGCGATTGTCTGTGGTATGCTGTGGAACAGCACCTCCTCGTGACGAGGGCCCGGTCTGGAAGCTAGTTGACGGTCCAACCCTCAATTGTCCTACAGTCAAGGCAGGTTGATATCCGGTATCTTGTGTGTGACTCGTGTCCAATCGGGGACGTGTAGATCTGCCGTGATAGTCAGACGAAGCAGAACTTTCAGTAGACGAGTGGGAAGCATCATCCCTCCTGGTCCTCCTGCGCCTTCGGCGGTTTAGTTGATTGGTCAATTCAATATTAGCACGCAACTGTTCGGCCAGCTATTGCCGACTTTGAGTCAATTCCTAGAGCAATACATGGAACTCTTTTCTGGTTACTGGCCCAGACGGATCTGAGTGAGCAGTGTTGTCTTGATTGGATTGTAGCTGCTGTGTAGGATTCTGTCTATCCCGACCTTCTTGATCAGTATCCGTAGAGGTAGTTCTTGTACTAACCATCTTAAGTAGTGGGTTCCTTTCCTAGATTTTATGCAAATCCACTAGTACAAAACAGATCAGTTGCTTCGCCTCATTTGTGTCGGTTGTCCATAAAACCGACAAAAATAGTGTAATTTGTGTCGGTTGTTTATTAACAACAGAAACTGTTGACTTATGGGGTAAGAAGAAAATGTTAAAAATGTAATTTGCATCTGTTGTTCTTAAGAAACCGACACAATTGAAGGGAAGCAATAGATTTACTCGTGTCGGTTGTTTGAACAACCGACACGATTAAATACAATAGCATCGGTTGTCAAAAAACCGACACCATAGGCACACAACTTTACCCCCGAATCCATTTCAGCCGCCCCATCTTTTCCCGCGAACCCTAAGTTTTAGAGGGAAAATTTCTTCGCTCCCACCATCCCAAATCGCCTTCGCTCGTTTCAACATTTTCTATCGCCTTATCAAACCACTGTTGTTCATCTCCTTCAACCGCATCAAACAACTATCGCCCAATCTCCTCCGATTCCATCTAGTAGCTGCAACGACGACGAGAAGAGAACAAACCCTTGCGGTATTTTCCACTTCTCCCGAGATTTCACTTTTCTGCTTTATTTCACTTTTATATACTTGCGGTATTTTTTCATTCATCTATTGAATTTCTTTGTATGTTTCCATGAAAATGTTGTTTTTTTTGTTAATTATCCACCATATATGTTAGTATCCAGATAAGTTTTTAGTACTTTGGTTAGTTGAAGTATTGTTTACTGATTTTTCATGGTCAATCCTTTAACAAATTTTCAATTCTGATGATGTGTGTCCTTTTTTAACAATTCTGTAAATTTAAAAGATGTCCTATATTTACCCTATTAGAAAGAAGGAGATGACATTTCATAAAAGCCACTGAAATTATAACCATTAAAAATCATGAACTTTGGTGTACGATCTTCTTAGTGTACATATCATTTTAAAATAATAGGAGATGTTCATTGTATAGTGCTACAGAGCTGCTATTTTTATTGGTCACGCTGACACATGGATGTATAAGTTCTCTTAATGATGCTGCTATTTAGATTGATACTCATCGTTATTGTTAGGTTAGTGGATAAATAAAATTGGTTTGTGTCTTCTTTCTAATGTAATAACAAAGTATGCTTAAAATTTGAAATTTTCTTTTCCATTAGTGTGTCTGATGGAGAGCTCATTATATATTTTTCATGCATCTAATGATGATGATTTAGTGTTTTTGTGGTTGCAAACTTAGGATCCATTCTTTGTTAAAACCGCTCACTGTAAATTAAACTGCCTTTTTTATCTTCACGTATGGCACTCAAATTTGGTTGCTTTGTTTCGTTCATTCCATGTTGTTGTAGCCATATTTTTGATGCTTTGTTTTTTTTTCTTTTGTCCCTGTGTTTGAAACGTGAGCTGCCTCACGTTACCTGATGTACTGAATTTTCGTCCATGTCATGCACCTTGAAACATATCACATCCCTTGTTTTGCCATTATTTACAAGCATCCTCTATCAATCTATGTTTTATTTTATTGCTTTGAAATGAAGTGCAATTGAACACATTTTGTTGGAGCTAAACACTAAATCAACATTTAGAATACCTTTTCCCCCTATACAAAAAAATAAAAATATAATGTGATAGTTCTTACATAATTAAAATGGTTATCTAGTATTATAAAATTTTATATTTACATCGATTCAACAAAGTTCAACATATAAACAAAACTGGCTACTTTGGATGTTGTTATGTCTAAACATAGATAGTGTATGCATGTAGCAATCAAACATGATCATAATAGACACGACTTAACAATGGTTGGAAATCAAACCAACTCACTACTTAATAGTTACATATATAAGATAATTCATATTTAGTGATTGGAGAATCGTAAGGAGAATTAACGTTTGAAGAGACCAAAATAGTCTCCTTTTTAATTTCTATCAACGTAGATGCATGATCAGGTACAGGTATTAATAGGTAGTCTGCCCACTTGAAAAGTTCAATATTTCAGCTTATATCATATTGGTAACTGTGTGATACTGTTTTATATTCATTTGTTCTAAATAAATAACACATTATTTAATAACTAAATATCCAATATTTCAGATTCAAGATATATATTTACGAAATAATAACACAAATGAGGTGTGTGTATACCTTATATATTTGTACTAATTCTAGAAATCAGTAGTAAATACTTGGCCCAATAACAATGAAAAAACTGAACGAAGCTTGCAATCCAAAATAACTCTCAACAGAACTATAGCCTTACAATATAACTAAACACATGCAATGCATGTCCTAAAAAGTAGCATTTTCAATTCAAAATTTTAATCAATCAACAGTTATTTGTAACTTGCAATGTAATGGAGAAGATAAGAACATTCAACCTGCAAAAAAATGAATAGTTGCTCAAAATCATTTCACATTGTGAAAATGAATAATCATAATCAATCAGTTTATGGAAAAAGTAACATGATTAATAAATAGATTTAACGTACAGCGATTTAAATTGCAGCAGATAGCAAGCCTTTTTTATAATAAAGTCTGGGACATCCTTCCTAATGTAATATACTACGAATATAAAAATAAATATTTGAATCCTAAATTTTGAAGCACAAGCCATAAATGATTTGAGAGTGAATGAGAAAGAAAACAGACAACTAATTCTTTACTATTCTAAATTCATGATATGGAAAAGACCACCAATATATCAAAAGTTGCAAATAAACGTACTAATGTTGGATTGTTCTAGTTATTCAAGTTTCATCAAGTAACACAATTTAAGGTAACTCGTCAACCATCAAAGCATTCACCATAGCCAGTACATGATTCACGTAGCCAGTACAAGATTAATTTCATTCTGTGTCAACAGTTGAGCGCAACATCTAAGGTCAACTGCCAATGACCAGTTATCCTAGTTGTAGGATATATGGTATGAGTTAGTTGATCAAAGTGTTGGGTTTGAACGAGTGGTTCCCTTTGGATGTAAACCTTACATCAAACTTACTCTTGCTTAAGTCAAATTTAAGCTAGCAAAATTTGGTTTTCTTTGCCTATAAAGTTAATCTAAATTAATAAAATTTGTTGGTTACAGTTATACAATTTATCGTCATATATTATGTAATGAATATTGTAAATTGTTTAATGGACGTTATATATTAATCACTAATTTTACTTACCTTCTACATGTTGCATTATAACAAATTTAGATGGAAATCCTAAACGAGAAAGTTTCAGTAAGGTGCCATAAATATCTATGTTTAGATACAGTGAGATATAAAGCAGTAGTGCACCCACTAAAACAAGCAGGCTTTAGATAAGGTGTCATCATTGGGTAATTGTTGGCCCATGTTAAAAAGAGGAGCACGCTGCTTTCCGAATTAATATATATCATTGGGTAATTGTTCACGGCGAGTCTTGTATACATCAACTTTTGTTTGACAATGATCATCCATTGAATTTATGCATACGGATGCATATAATTAGTACTACAACTAGTTAGATTGTTTGTTGTTTTGTGTGTCATAGACTCATAGCTATCGTAAGTGAGTAGATTATTTGAAATACAATAAAGCAGACTTTGGATGGAGGTACATTTACAGTACCTCAAAAAGCAAAGAACTAATCATACGAGTGCTACTTCAATAGAAAAGAATGCAAAATATGATTATTGCAGTAGTGCTTCTTAAAGTCTAAGATTAGTTTATGGAGATGTTATACGATTTAGATGACTGTAACCAGTATGGTGCATCAGATGTTGTGATAACCCTGATTTTTGTGAGTAATTTCATGATTTAATTTAGTTTGTATTTGTTTGAAATTGCATTGGGAAAAATAGGAATAGGAAATTGATTTGTAGATACAAAGTATAAAACATGTACATGTGCACAAGACAGTGTACACATGCACACAGATTTCTGTGTAACAAAATTTGGCAGAAATTAATAGATAAAATAAAATAACTGATTTAGAAATACATATGCACAAAGATAGAATTTTGTTTTTAAATAAAATAGAGTACAAAGAAAACAAGAGCTAGGCTGAAATAAACTTAAAAATTATTTAAAGAAAGAAAAATAAAAGGCTTAGGTATACATAGGTTATACATGTATACAGTCAATCTATCTCTGGAAGGAAACAGAAGTTGCATGAAAATGGCATGAGTCCCTAAACAGGCACTTTATCTATTCTCAGTAATTTCTTTTATTAAGAAAATAATAATAATAATAATAATAAGTCATGCATATGACATGACCAGGGAAAATTAAAAGAGAGGAACTAATTTCTGGAAAGGAAGACAAGGACCACATACCCTTTTATTTTCTTGAATCAAACCAGAGGCAGGCTATGTTTGGGATGGGGTAGAACTGACATTGGGTAAGTCCATAAACCCTAGTAACAGCCAAGATTTATATAAAAGGCCTAGTATAGTAAGACCATATATTTTTGTTCTTCATTAACCTAAAGAAAAATATACAAGGCATAAACCAGAGAAAATAGGAGAAGGCAGAAGACTAAAAAGGGGTTCATAAGGCATAGGAAGAAGAAGGATTAAGGTGAGTAACCTCACTGAAAACTCTGGCATTAAGACCTGAATATTGAGGCAGCCAGTTTGAACTAATTTTCTTTTACAAGTTATGTTTTATGATTGGATGACTTTGGTTTGTTAATGATTTGTTTAAGGGTAAAACCTCTATTTGATTTACCCAGAAAAATAAGAGTCATGGATACATGAACTAAAATGTTTGTCTGAGATATGGGTTAGCTTTGAGATTGAGTGTTTTCTTTTATAAGATTTCTTTATAAGTTGTTTATAAAAATCCCCGGATTCAAGTAGTGGGTATATGGTCTGAAGGTAGAAAGAAATATGGGCTGTAACATTGTGTTGTTGCTTATGTCTCATATTAATTAAAACAAAAGAAAATGTAGAAGTGCAATGTTGTACATGTGCTGAGCTTCTATGTTTTATGAAATACCCAAATCAAATATACTTGTGGTTTAGCCAGATCATGAATCTGATTGAACCAGAGGTAAGGGAAAATATATATCTAGCAAATTACTCAGGACCATGTGCTTACATCTTGATCCAGTGAAACCCATAGGCAAAATAATGTGCTAAGAAGTCATCTCCCTCTTTCATGATAAAATGTTTGCTTCTGAGAATATAACTTACCAAACTCTGGATGAATACATGTTGCTTGCATTATTTATATTTCTCTGATTAAGAAGTGAGATGCAGAAGGGATTAGCACTGCTATGAAAAATAATAATAACACTTAGTAATTTAACTAAGGACTTGGGATCTTAGGGCTACCAAAGTATAGCTTGGCAAGGGGAATATTGCAAGTTCACACATGGTATGTTTATACCCATGGGCCTGAGTGTGCTGGGTTAACAGAGAGATGTCCCAGGCGGTGTGTGTATAAAAAGGAGAAAGTAGCTAAAGACCCTGTTATATTTGATAATGAATTCTAGGAATAGATTCAGGAGAGGCCTGGGCAAAATCCCTGATGGCCAGTAAAGTTGAAAAGGGGATGATAACTGAATTGATGTTTGTATTTGGTTGTTTTGGTGCTTTTTATGGATGAATCTTATGATTGTTTTCTATGAATCAAGTCATGGTGATTATATGTGTAAATAATCTGTTAACACTGAGATGAAGGAACATGCTTCACAAAAAAAAAAGAAAAAAAAAACAAGCATAAGGAAGATACTGAGTTTCTTATTCATGTAAAGTTTGTTTATAAAGGGAATTGAATGAGATCATGTTTTCAGTTGGATTATTCATACCAGACAAATAGTCTGACCCTTTTGTGTTTATGCACCATTGGGTGTCTCATATTCATATGGGGCAGTTCATGGTGATTTTGCAGGGAAATAGGAATTGCTTTGATCAGGCTTTGGATGTTAAACTGCTTAAGATTTGGATGCTATGTTTTTTAAAGACTTTGCTGAAGTAAACTACACCTTCATGATGAACTAGATTAAGACCTATTGTTTAAAATTACTTTGAGAAACTAATGTATGGTTAATTGCTGTTTTGTAGATGTTGAACTTATATGTCTCAGCTGAACTATGTGCCTTGTTTTGCTAAATGCTTTGCTAAGGAAAAATGAATTTTAAGCTTCAAGAACAGTTAGGCTATAATGATAGAAAATCTGAGATTGAAAGAATTTGTGGTTTGTATGTATATCTATAGAACTGGCATAAGAAAATCCATGTTCAAGTCAAAAATAAAATCTGATAGAAAGGGTTTGAGTTGCTTTGAAAAGAAAATAATATAGCAGGTATTTTGTAACAAAGTAGTGCAAACCAGAATAGGGCTAACATAGCCATTTTTCTTGAGCCTGGGTCAAGCCAGCAACCAAGGGTTTAAATTAAGTTTTCAGATATGTTTCATAGCCAAAGTATATAATAGGTTCAGACAATTTTGTTCACAGGAGAAAAATAAAAAGAAAAAAAAACAAAAATTGGGTTTGAACCGACCAGCATAGCACTCGAACTCGTGACCTCTCATGTGTAAGTTAGGCGCGTTTCCATTACGCCTAGATGTTGCTTGTGTTCACTTATGATCCACTTTCTTTTAGCCTGAGTTTGATACTATACAGACTTTAACACAATCATCCATATTAAAAGCTTGCTTTCCACTGATTATTACTTGATCATTTCTTAATTAGAATAACAGACTAAATTATCAGGGAATTATCATATTTTAATAGATTTAAAAGGATTTCTACTTACATATTATCATGCTCTGATACCAACTGAAATGACCCTTCTACTTACATATTATCAGGTAATAGCTTATGCTTCTAGGCAGTTGAAATCAGGTGAAGTAAGGTATGCTACTCATGACCTTGAATTGGCTGCTGTGGTGTATGCCCTTAAGCTATGGAGACACTACTTGTTAGGGGCAAAATTTGAAGTATATACAGACCATAAATCACTCAAATATTTGTTTTCACAAAAAGAACTAAATATGAGGCAGCAAAGATGGATTGAACTCTTAGCCTCATATGATTTTGAAATATTTTACACACCAGGTAAGGCTAATAAAGTAGCAGATGCCCTAAGTAGACAACATGCTAAAGTGGCTAGATTAATGATAGAAGAGTTTAACACTTTATCATTATTAATTGATTCAGAGATAAAAAGTGATAACATAGAAAACATGAGCTTATGCAGTGGGAAGGTAGAAATGGGAAAATTAAGTTTTATTACTCTGGGATCAGAATTGAAAAATAAAGTTGCAATGCTACAAAACCAAGATCCATTTTTATTTGGAAAGAAGACACAAATATTAAATGGTGAGACAGTAGAAGGTTTTCAGTTGGATGATCAGGGCCATCTGAAGAAAGGAGAAAGAATATGTGTTCCAGCAATGGATGAGTTGAAGCAAGAAATTTTGGATGCTTACCACAAAAGCAAATATACTATACACCCAGGAAGCACAAGAATGTATCACAACCTCAAGAGAGATTATTGGTGGAGTGGTATGAAGAGTGCAGTGGCAACCTATGTATCAAAATGTATGGTTTGCCAGCAGGTGAAGGCTGAGTATCAAAAACCCTCAGGAATGCTTCAACCTTTACAAATACCACAGTGGAAATGGGAAGACATATCAATGGATTTTATTGATGGTTTGCCTAGAACTAGGAGGGGAAATGATAGTATTTGGGTAATGGTTGATAGGTTAACCAAGTCAGCCCACTTTATACCAGTGAAATCAGAAAGAAATGCTAATACCCTAGCCCAGTTGTTTATTAAAGAAGTAGTCAGACTGTATGGTATACCAAAGACTATAGTGAGTGATAGAGATACCATCTTCACTTCAAAATTTTGGCAGAGTTTTCACAAGGCAATGGGGACTGATTTATGTTTGAGTACAGCATACCATCCTCAATCTGATGGTCAAACAGAAATTGTGAACAAATTGCTTGAAGACATGTTGAGAGCATGTGTATTGGATTGGGGAGGAAGCTGGGAAGATTACATATATCTAGCTGAATTTGCATACAATAACACCCATCACAGTAGCATAGGCATGGCCCCCTTTGAAGCTCTCTATGGAAGGCCATGTTTATCACCTTCAAGTTGGCATGAGTCTGGAGAAAAAGTGGTCTTAGGACCAGAAAATGTGAAAGAAACTTCTGAAAAGGTAGCCTTGATCAGAAAAAGAATTGCCTCTGCCCAAGATAGGCAAAAGAAATATGCAGATCAAAGAAGGAAGGCAGTACAATATGATGTTGGGGATTTTGTGTTCATCAAGATATCACCCATGAAAAAGGTTCTAAGGTTTGGGAAACAAGGAAAGTTGATTCCTAGATATATAAGACCATATAAAATTCTAGAAAGAATAGGGACAGTAGCCTATAAATTAGAATTGCCAGAAGAAATGAGAGCAATGCATGATGTCTTTCATGTGTCTCAACTAAGAAGATGGGTTCATGATAAGGAAGCAATACTAGAATCCTCTAAGGATGTGCAGATTGATCCTAGAATGATCTATGAAAAGGAACCAGTGGGCATAGTTTCTAGAGAAACCAAGGAATTGAGAAACAAAGAAATTAAATTAGTAAAAGTACAATGGAGTCTAGACCCAAATGATTGCACATGGGAAGTGGAGGATAAAATCAGAAATGATTATCCCCAGCTGTTTGATTGAAGAAAAGGTAAATCTATATATGTATACATACTAATGAATGTGTTGGTTGAATATGCATTGTGATTTTTATCTTGTGTTGATATGCATAGTGCTTAATAGGTGATTGGTTTGAAAATGGTTTTGAAATCAGAAAAATTCATTTTTCTGAAGAGATGATACTTAAGTTAAGTATGAAAGAATTGTGGGACACAATTCCTAAAAGGAGGGATATATGTGATAACCCTAATTTTTGTGAGTAATTTCATGATTTAATTTAGTTTGTATTTGTTTGAAATTGCATTGGGAAAAATAGGAATAGGAAATTGATTTGCAGATACAAAGTATAAAACATGTACATGTGCACAAGACAGTGTACACATGCACACAGATTTCTGTGTAACAAAATTTGGCAGAAATTAATAGATAAAATAAAATAACTGATTTAGAAATACATATGCACAAAGATAGAATTTTGTCTTTAAATAAAATAGAGTACAAAGAAAACAAGAGCTAGGCTGAAATAAACTTAAAAATTATTTAAAGAAAGAAAAATAAAAGGCTTAGGTATACATAGGTTATACATGCATACAGTCAATCTATCTCTGGAAGGAAACAGAAGTTGCATGAAAATGGCATGAGTCCCTAAACAGGCACTTTATCTATTCTCAGTAATTTCTTTTATTAAGAAAATAATAATAATAATAATAATAAGAAGTCATGCATATGACATGACCAGGGAAAATTAAAAGAGAGGAACTAATTTCTGGAAAGGAAGACAAGGACCACATACCCTTTTATTTTCTTGAATCAAACCAGAGGCAGGCTATGTTTGGGATGGGGTAGAACTGACATTGGGTAAGTCCATAAACCCTAGTAACAGCCAAGATTTATATAAAAGGCCTAGTATAGTAAGACCATATATTTTTGTTCTTCATTAACCTAAAGAAAAATATACAAGGCATAAACCAGAGAAAATAGGAGAAGGCAGAAGACTAAAAAGGGGTTCATAAGGCATAGGAAGAAGAAGGATTAAAGTGAGTAACCTCACTGAAAACTCTGGCATTAAGACCTGAATATTGAGGCAGCCAGTTTGAACTAATTTTCTTTTACAAGTTATGTTTTATGATTGGATGACTTTGGTTTGTTAATGATTTGTTTAAGGGTAAAACCTCTATCTGATTTACCCAGAAAAATAAGAGTCATGGATACATGAACTAAAATGTTTGTCTGAGATATGGGTTAGCTTTGAGATTGAGTGTTTTCTTTTATAAGATTTCTTTATAAGTTGTTTATAAAAATCCCCGGATTCAAGTAGTGGGTATATGGTCTGAAGGTAGAAAGAAATATGGGCTGTAACATTGTGTTGTTGCTTATGTCTCATATTAATTAAAACAAAAGAAAATGTAGAAGTGCAATGTTGTACATGTGCTGAGCTTCTATGTTTTATGAAATACCCAAATCAAATATACTTGTGGTTTAGCCAGATCATGAATCTGATTGAACCAGAGGTAAGGGAAAATATATATCTAGAAAAGTACTCAGGACCATGTGCTTACATCTTGATCCAGTGAAACCCATAGGCAAAATAATGTGCTAAGAAGTCATCTCCCTCTTTCATGATAAAATGTTTGCTTCTGAGAATATAACTTACCAAACTCTGGATGAATACATGTTGCTTGCATTATTTATATTTCTCTGATTAAGAAGTGAGATGCAGAAGGGATTAGCACTGCTATGAAAAATAATAATAACACTTAGTAATTTAACTAAGGACTTGGGATCTTAGGGCTACCAAAGTATAGCTTGGCAAGGGGAATATTGCAAGTTCACACATGGTATGTTTATACCCAGGGGCCTGAGTGTGCTGGGTTAACAGAGAGATGTCCCAGGCAGTGTGTGTATAAAAAGGAGAAAGTAGCTAAAGACCCTGTTATATTTGATAATGAATTCTAGGAATAGATTCAGGAGAGGCCTGGGCAAAATCCCTGATGGCCAGTAAAGTTGAAAAGGGGATGATAACTGAATTGATGTTTGTATTTGGTTGTTTTGGTGCTTTTTATGGATGAATCTTATGATTGTTTTCTATGAATCAAGTCATGGTGATTATATGTGTAAATAATCTGTTAACACTGAGATGAAGGAACATGCTTCACAAAAAAAAAGAAAAAAAAACAAGCATAAGGAAGATACTGAGTTTCTTATTCATGTAAAGTTTGTTTATAAAGGGAATTGAATGAGATCATGTTTTCAGTTGGATTATTCATACCAGACAAATAGTCTGACCCTTTTGTGTTTATGCACCATTGGGTGTCTCATATTCATATGGGGCAGTTCATGGTGATTTTGCAGGGAAATAGGAATTGCTTTGATCAGGCTTTGGATGTTAAACTGCTTAAGATTTTGATGCTATGTTTTTTAAAGACTTTGCTGAAGTAAACTACACCTTCATGATGAACTAGATTAAGACCTATTGTTTAAAATTACTTTGAGAAACTAATGTATGGTTAATTGCTGTTTTGTAGATGTTGAACTTATATGTCTCAGCTGAACTATGTGCCTTGTTTTGCTAAATGCTTTGCTAAGGAAAAATGAATTTTAAGCTTCAAGAACAGTTAGGCTATAATGATAGAAAATCTGAGATTGAAAGAATTTGTGGTTTGTATGTATATCTATAGAACTGGCATAAGAAAATCCATGTTCAAGTCAAAAATAAAATCTGATAGAAAGGGTTTGAGTTGCTTTGAAAAGAAAATAATATAGTAGGTATTTTGTAACAAAGTAGTGCAAACCAGAACAGGGCTAACATAGCCATTTTTCTTGAGCCTGGGTCAAGCCAGCAACCAAGGGTTTAAATTAAGTTTTCAGATCTGTTTCATAGCCAAAGTATATAATAGGTTCAGACAATTTTGTTCACAGGAGAAAAATAAAAAGAAAAAAAAAACAAAAATTGGGTTTGAACCGACCAGCATAGCACTCGAACTCGTGACCTCTCATGTGTAAGTTAGGCGCGTTTCCATTACGCCTAGATGTTGCTTGTGTTCACTTATGATCCACTTTCTTTTAGCCTGAGTTTGATACTATACAGACTTTAACACAATCATCCATATTAAAAGCTTGCTTTCCACTGATTATTACTTGATCATTTCTTAATTAGAATAACAGACTAAATTATCAGGGAATTATCATATTTTAATAGATTTAAAAGGATTTCTACTTACATATTATCATGCTCTGATTCTAGTAGAATATAACATAGATATCTTCATATATGTATGTTAGGAATGATTTAGATTTAAAACAATATTTTTATATTGTGAAAGATCCTGGCTATATTTTGTTTATTGGAGAAAGAAAATGACCCTGGCAAATATATTTGTAATGAATGATATATCTATATATCATCTCTTAACAAAAAAAAATCCTTATGAAATTAGGGTGGAAATAGAAGGGTCATTTCAGATGTATGTCACTTTGTTTTACAAATGGACTATTGTATTCAAATCTCAGTGCGTATAAATATGTTTTATTTTTGAAAGTTACTCCTGTAGGTTGTAGTAGTGTATAAACTTGCATTCTTTAAGCACTTGGGTATGTTTTGTATCTTTGTGTGTCATTGCAAACATTGGTTATTTAATTCAGTTTCTCCTAAAAATGCACGTGTAAATGCATCTTTGTAACTGGCAGCAATAGTATCAGCCAACTGAAAGGTTATACGAAGAATGCATGAAGAGCTCTATGCTTCATACCAACTGAAAATGACTTTTTACTCGGTTAAACTACTTTCAAGATCATATTTCTGAATCAATTTAAAAACTGTTTACAAAAACAGATTGTCTTCAATTAGACTACTCGGCATGCAAATAGCAAATGCATAATATAGAAAAACAATTACCATTTTGGTATCTATATGTGTTCTTTGTCAAAGTAAATATACTTTAATGAAATTACAATTTTTTGCTTGTCTAATTAAGAACATATCGACTCTACAGGGGTCATCGAAGAACAGTGTTTCGAGTATTAGGGAGGTAATGCGTAGTTTTGTGCCAGTTGGTTTAACATATAATAAAACTTCAGTACGTTCATGGCATCCTTATTTTTGTTTGTAGAAGTGAATCTTGATAGTTTGTTTTATCGTTTTAGGTTCAATTGCCGTGAAGTAATTAAACTTTCACCTATCTCGAGCACAGTTATTTATCATAAATCAGGCAATGGAAATGAATTTAAGACTGGATACGTGCGTCTATCTGCTTTTTCTCAGGTACTCGTATAATTGAAAAAGAGTAATAGTATAACATGACATGGTTTGGTAATTGTATATATATGCATGTGGTTACATGATGTATCTTTCAAACTAACTACATATATCAACAACCACTATTAACAGACTGCTGCCAGTGAAATGGAGAGTGCGATTCAAGAAATGGAAAGTCAAGGCGTCCAGTCATATATTCTTGATCTTTGAAATAACCCTGTCAGTATGATATTATATTAACATATCATATACTTAAGGAGAATTATCATAAACTAACATGACACATGCATGATGCATGTATGATATATTTACAGGGAGGTCTAGTGAAAGCTGGACTGGATGTTGCACAAATATGGTTAGATGGGGAAGAAACTTTGGTAAATGCAATTGATAGAGAAGGAAACATGTTACCCATCACCATGGAAAATAGTCACGCTTTAACCCATGATCCACTTGTTGTTCTTGTAAGTCGTTGCTTGATCTTATTTATAGTTAATCCAGATTAGTGTTGATGCTTATGGTTCAACCTGTGTTTGAATTACACTCTCAGATTCTTTTATGCAGAGCATTCCTGACTTAATTATTGTCTTTTGTATAACAATTCTCTTAATTGCAGGACTTTGTACGAGACGGTTCTTATAACCAACAAGAGATAGACGAGGTTCGAGAGAATTTAGCTAGTTATATCATGTATAATTGGATGTAGTTGTTTTTTGTTGTGTACGCTGATCTTTTGTAACGTACGTTGGTATTTTGTTATGTACGTTATGTTTGTGATAGATTATATTCTATTTTGTTCTGTAAACAAGAATTATGTTGATGGATAATATAATTATATTTTTTGTTCAATCAGTTCATAGTAACGTTCGTTTATAAAAAATTAAAATTCAATTTCATACTGTTTTTATAATCTTAAACGGTAATAATATATTTTTTTTGCTTCAGATATAACTTGTGTCGGTTGTTACTTCAAAAGGAACCGATACAACTGCATATCAATTGTGTCGGTTGAAAAAATAAACATAACCGACACAAATATCAATCATTTGTGTCGGCCGTCAATAAGGAACCGACACAAAACAAGCAACAGTTGTGTCAGTTTTTTTTAAAGGACCGACACAATAAACGGCGGTTTGCTTCACTATACAAGCTGATTTGTGTCGGTCCTATTAGAAAGACCGACACAACTGTTCATAGTTTTGTGTCGGTTCTCTATTACCAACCGACACAAATAATTGATATTTGTGTCGGTTGTACAACCGACACAACAGAAAAATGTCTTTTGTGTCGTCTTCATTTGAGTCGGTTGTAAAACCGACACAACAGGGGTTACACAACCGACACAAATGACCAGTTTTGTACTAGTGATCTGAATAGAATGGAAGGATTCTGGATTAGAGATCTGGATCTTCCTCTTGGATTTATGCAATCCGATATCGATGGTAGATCCAAGGAGCAGGAGAAAAAGCTGGTTCTCTCAATGAAAGCACCAAAGTGTTTGTACCAAAAATGGGCACAACACTCTTCGGAAGTTTTTGAAGAGATAAAAGTGAAGAAAGAAAATTAAAACTGAGGATTATCTAACAAAAACTCCAAATAACATAAATGTAAAATGCAAAGACAAGCGATTTAGAGTGGTTCGGCGTTTTGCCTACGTCCACTATGAAGTTTGATGAATTTATTACTCGATACTTGAAGGTTACAATTTCTTATAATGTAGTACAATTGATTTTATTAGCTAAGTCTGAATATAAGGCAGCGGTGGTGATTGGAGTAAATCTGGCAGAGTCTGGGCGCTCTTTAGCTCTTGAAATTGTCCGACCCCTTTTCTGAATGACCAAGGGCTCTATTTATAGGTGTAGGAGGCTGATATTTTGCCTAAATTTCGGGAGACCGGTTCTGGCACGTGAGGGGGCCCACATGCCCGCTCTCAGGAAATCCGGGCCCACTTTGGGATCGATTCGAAGTCCATTCGAATCGATCAAGAAATCATCCAATCGAGCTGAAATTTGGTGTGGACATTCTTCAACATGTGCACAAGCTTCTGTGAAAATTTCATAGCATTTGGACTTGTAGAACTCCAGATATTGTCGATTCGAAATGGTATTCTTTGTTAGGCTGTTTCGTTCGAATCGATTCATTCAAATCGATTGCTTCGAATCGATGGTGGAGCATGCTTCTGTGATGATGTGGAGCGCGAACTTCGCATCGATCCGCTTTTGTCGCCAGTTTGATCGAGTCGTCCCGGAGACTTCGCCGCTTTGACTCGATGGATTCGAAGACACCAAAAATCCCTGGATTCGAATGACGCCTACTTCGTATCGATAGCCAAAGTGTCTCAATCGATACGGAGTCAATCGTAGCTGGATGGATTCGATGGAAGGCACTTCAATGGATTCGAACACGCCACCCATGCATGGATTCAAAGCAGAGCATCTTGTTAGGTACGAAGCAGGATGTCTTCATGGATTCGAACTAAGGATAACTGAAGGATTCGAATATGGATTCGAGTGATGGATACGAAGCTTGACCATCTGATGGATTCGAACAAGGAGGTAGCGATCGATTCGGAGCAAACAGATGTTGATGGATTCGAACATAGGTCCCACCTATGGATTCGAACCAGAGGGGATCTCCTTCATCTTGTATCGATCATAAGTTGAGCATACGAACTCGGATCGTCTTGAAACTTGGAACGTTGGCTTCCCTGGCTTTGCTTGTTATTTCTTGTTAATCGTAGCTCGATCCAGACTCGGACAAAATTCATCGATATCCATAGTGAGCCTGCATGTAACCGATCTCCAAGACGAACTGTCACTGGTTTCTAGTCAAGTTCTTGGTGTCACGGCCTTGCCAAAAGGCGGGATAACACCAGAAATAAAAGCAACCGGTGGAATAGTAAAAAATTGATATAAATTCTAGGAATATAAAAGGCTAATGGCCATTCATTTTCACGGTGGATTATGAAAGGACACAGAACACCAAAAGGTTCCAACCGGTTACCGATACAGCTAGCCGTTTCACGGGTTCCGCCACGTACCGGACGTCGAACACAAATGAATATACTGCGGATATCAGCGCGATGAGACGAACAGAATGGTACAAGATATGAGTGATACGATCATCCTATCAAAAATCGATATTCGCTGCTAAAATGCCGAAAATAAGATAAACGAAGCTAGAGCAGTCCAAATTTGGCGAAACGTATTACGGCGTCTCACTCATAAAATGATTTACAATTTTATTATATAAACATATTCAGATTTAGAAAATATTTTACTTTTACCAAATCAACTGATTTTAAATTTTAAATTGAAAATTACACAACAGAACTAACTTTCATATTTACCAATAAAAATTTGCCATTTGCTATGTTTAACTAGACGCATCACAAATATTAAATTTTCATTCCCGAATTTAATTGTTTATTTTCAAGCAAAAAATTTAGTTAATTACGTTATAAAAATCGTTAAAATCTACGGGTCGCAACAATGTACTTGTATTGAAATAAGATACTAAAATAAATTATTGTATATTTAGTAAAATCTTATAACCAATTAAGAAAATACAACAAAAAATAATATAATTTTTACGATAAGAAAAATTAAAACAAGATTTGATCATTTTTCACACGATAAAGCAACAATATATTAGTCATTTTTCAATGGAAATATTTTAAATGGTTTAGAGAAGAAACTTTATAACTTTTAGTGTTGTTTTGATTTAGTTTAATTAATTGATAAAATATTTATGAAAAGGGTATAAATGTCTTTATAGATTGTTAAAAAAAATGAGCTTTACTTAACATGGGGCTTAAATTTAAAAAGCATGCCTAATTTTTAAATAAAATATAAGCAGGGCCTAAATTTTAATTATTATGTGTTAGTATGCCCTTCTCACAAATTTCCACATAATTTTAAACCATTTTACAAACATCAACTTTAAGCTCATTATATGAAATTTGATTCGGTATTATAGTCTAGAGAACTTAAATGTATCGGATTACTAGCAAACACCATTAAAAACCTAAGTTCAATGTAAAAATATGGATAAGTTAACCTTGGTATAACATATATTTTTGGTATTAGGGACAGACGTAATAGCTTTGACTTTTTATGTTATTTATTTCATCAATTGCCAAAGATGCAGTTTTGTTTGGAATTCATGTTGTTTTATTAGCTTAGTTTGATTTCTAGTTTAATCTTCAATAAGCAATAAAACTATTAATGAGCTATAAGCATTTCATGCTCTTGGTCTAATACTCTAGTATTTACTTTTTTTGGTCAGGTACTAACTGACGTAGATCTTGTTGTACGATTTGTTTCATTGGTTACAAAAAAGTTTGAAGTGAAGAAAGTTGTTCAAGATGTTATCAAAAGTGAGCATACCCTTCGGAATTATTGTACAGTTCCATCGTATGTATATATCTTGGGATTGGTTATAGCATTCTTTGTATAGTTCATCAACCAAATATCTACAATCGATAATAAAAAAAATACTAAGATTTTAAAACTCATATGTGTACTTTGTTTAAGAATCATGCTTATAATGGTGAGAACAACGAATGAAATGGGATTGATAAGTCAGGCAACGTAACAGCCCGGATTTTCGACCCTGGAAAATTGATACTGATAAGTGCACTATATTGCGTGTCGAGCAGTCGAATGCCGAAAAGCCGATTGTTAAAGGAAAAGAAAGAAGAAAGAAGGAAGAAGGAAGAAGAGAGAAAGAAAACAACAACATAAAATCTCACAGCGGAACGAATAATCTATAATATACAATAAATCTTTACACAAAGAAGAAATGTAATATACATACATCAATCATAGTATACTAACCTATGTCAGTCCGGACAATTATGATAACCTATCCTCATAATTTGCTGATAAATACAACAATGAATGCAACGGAAAAATAACCATATACGTGAATATGTCTCTGTGTCTCTAGCTTGTCTCTTGAAGCTCCAAAGCATCCAAACTAAGTCTGTAAATATGCTCGGTCGGACCTTAGCATTATAATAAAATAACACCCGAGTTAGTCTGGAAAACCAGCGTGAGAAAACACACCCAACTGGATTTTAAGGTTATAAAAACCTTTAAAATCAATAGTATCTCGTAAGATTACGCTACACATAAGCATAGACAGGTTTTTACCTTACGATAACCAAAACATTTCATATGAAATTCTACAATATTATAATAGTGTCTAAGATACAAATACTTATTAATCATAGCTGAAATTGTTACATTAATTAAATTCCAGCATAATAGGTATACAACTAAAACCGTAAAGGCATGTATTGAAAAATGGATTCCATACAATGACTAGGCTATAGGGGTACCACCTGTCAAGGTGCATCTCCAGATAAAATAACACCGAGGACCTCGCTAGGATCCCCTACCAACACAGAATCGGCCTACCACTTGACAGGTAGTACCAAATATGATCACCCCTCCGTTAATGGGCCCCGAAGCATATAAATGAGAGATAATATCAACTCTAGATAGGGATGATCATACCCTACTTAGAAGCGATACGCTTAGCCCTGCTGCATCTTCCATGTCTTAGTCATTCTCGGTTGATGAGGCTTGAGGCTACGTTTTACCTTTTATATAGGACTTCCCACTTGGAATGCTAACACTGCTCTCCATGCAACAATGCAATGCCAGTATTCATCCATACAAGTTCATTCTGGGACTGAACGAAACGCTTGAGAACTCTGTCTTCAATTCCATCATCTTCAAGATGTCTTCACTTCAAAACACTTGAGTTGAATCGAAGTGATTTTCGGATAACATATCTGATCCATGTCTCTTAGAAACAACATTCGGTAGTTTTCGGTAAACTCAACCCCGGTTTTGGAAATAAAAAGTCAAAGATAAGAGCGGAGATCGCCTCTTAACCGTTAGTGGATGGATTTTATTATCATTTGTCCTAGGAGAACCAAACAAGAATTATACACACAATACAGCATCATCAGAGATGACTGTGCCATATAACTCGCATGTTTCTCCTAGATATTTCCAAAGTTACATTTTGGGTCCATATATGATATTCAATTATTTAACTATCCACAATGGACGTCCACATCAGGGATTTAATTTCATGGGAAAAAAACAATGGTTAACACATAAGCAACCACTAACCTTTTTAATTAATCTTTTCATTAATTAAAATCTGTAACGACCCGTATTTTTAACTATTTTATATTATTAAATTTAATATAGTTTTTAAATAAAAATGGTTAAAAATAAAAACTTCTGTGTTTATTTATGTAGTTTATTGGTTATGAACTTGGATAAAATTTTGAAGTAACAAATTTCGAAGATTTAGGCAATAACAAGTATTGAAATAAATATCTCTGTAGTGAAAGTGTTTATGATCTATAGCTGGAATTGAATAATAAATGTTGAGTTATTTAGATAAAAATAAATAATTGTTTGATAACAAAAATTCATTTGAAATTCTAATGTTGGAATTCATCGTAATTAAATTATCCAAGGGCTTTGATTTATGAAGTGTAAACTTTTTATTTAGTGTAAGAACTTTTGTTGTTTTAGATTTGAACAAACATTTTATTTTTAAAGTGAATTTGTTTATGAATTTAAATGTAAGAGCATTGGTAGTATAAATTTTGAACAAACATTTTTATTTATAAAATGGTTTAAGATAAAATTTGAATTTGGAATATTTAGTTGATTTTAAATATTGAAAGGTTAATTTTATAAGCTAGATAACTTATATTTCGAACATAAGGATTATTTGATAATTAAATTGTTAAATTTAATATTGGAATTATTTAAATAACTGAATTCTGAATTTAATATATATGAAAATGATTTCAAAAGTTGATTTAAATTCTATTCAAACAAGAATGGAAATTGTTAACTTTTAAATTTGAATTTAAAAGTGATTAAATTGATTTTTTTAAAGTAGCTTGTTTTAATTAACATGTAAAAATAGTCTTTTTGGGCACTATCTCAGATTTTGACGAAACTAGTTT
This sequence comes from Allium fistulosum, assembly GCA_030737815.1. Classification (NCBI taxonomy): domain Eukaryota; kingdom Viridiplantae; phylum Streptophyta; class Magnoliopsida; order Asparagales; family Amaryllidaceae; genus Allium; species Allium fistulosum. The sequence goes on from CM060906.1 coordinate 914,150,757, forward strand.
CATTGGATCCGTAATAGTGAATTATTATAGGATTTTAAGTTTTGTAGCGATCGGACTTATAGTTTGGCCGTGCGATCTCGAAACGCGTAGAAATCAATTAAAGGAATTTAATTAAAATAATTTGACCTTGAAAAGCTATCTTCTGAATATGATGGATTTGGCTCCCGATATATGTTCCATTGTGTTCGAAATGAGGGTATAACATATAGAACGCTAGGTGGCACGCTTCGTTTGGAGTTCAGAGAATTTGTCACGTGAATAGTGTTTTGTAATCGCCTATATAAGGCCCTCATTTGCCAAACCCTGGTTATTCTCAGCTGCCATTATAATTTAATAGCCAAAAATCGTCTTCTTTCCCCTCTTGATTTCTCTCAATCCACACGTTTTTACGTCTCGACTTCAACTAGGAAAAGGAAGCGCTCGATCTCCTCTACAAGATCAATGGTTGGATCGAGGCGAAACGACTCGAGTTCGCTAAAGTCTAACTATGAAGGCCGACGAGTTTTCCTTGAATTGCATGAAGATGGTGGCGGCGGAGGCGACATGGTTGCAGGCGATGGTGGCTCGAAGGCTGGCGGTTGTGGCGGTGGGCTTGGATCGGGGTCCGGTGGCCCTGGGTGGCGCGCATGTCGAGGTCTTAATCGCATGATGGGTTCTTGGCCTAGGTAAGTTCGCAAGTGAGAGGGAGAGATGGAGCGGTGATTTTAATTTAAAATTTTAAGTTAATTAAATTTAATTATATTCAAATGTTTAAAATTACATAACTTTTTCGTACGAGGTCGGATTTGAACGAAACAAGTTGCGTTGGGTTCGTATCGACATCGTCAACGACGTGGAGCTAGATTGGAATTTATTTGAAGCTATAAAATTTTCAGTTTCAAATAAAGGTGAGTGGTTAAACCCATTCATGAAGTACTAAATTTCCTACTGTTAGTTAAACCAATTAACGAAGTGAAAAATTATATTGATTGCTAGTTGAAAATTTAATTGACTGAAAATTTAATATATTGAATTTGAATCGACTGAATTTGGATCGACATTTAAATTTGGCCGTTAAATTGATAATTAAATTTGTCAGTTAAATTTGACCGAAAATTGACAATAGGAATTGATAGTAGATCTGATAGTTAAATTTTGTAACATTAGATGTGGCATTAAAATCCGATAGTTAAATTGACATTTAACTTGATATTTAAATTGATGTTGATAATTGAAATTTCATATCACTTATAAACACCCGACATTGATAGTTGTTGATTGTTGTGATATGGATGAATTGGTTGTTTTGGATATTGGTTGATATTGAGATGGATGATATTTGTGATTGGCTGTTATGTTTAGTGATTTCAATATATCCATATTATCACCCTGTTATTATCACTATTGATACGATTGATCATCTGTACATTGAATTTGGGTATGGAAATTTGAACATCGTATTTGATATGTGAATTGTTGGATGTATTGTTGACTGCTTTTGCAGAAATGTAATTGTTGTGATTGTATAGCCGTTTGGAGAAATTTGAAGATTTTTGATAAACTGGAATTTAGTTTTTGAAAATAACTTGAAATTTATTTATAAAATTTAAATTCTAATATTTAATAATAATATATATTTTTCCTAAAGAGTAATAAAAGGTTTACAAATTTTTCGATAACTTTAAAGAATAAAAAGGAAGTGTTTGTAAGAAGATCGATGTTTGAAATCCAACCATTAAATGGTTTTGATATGTTTGAATGAGATTATTGAATTTTGAAAATCTGTAAATTGTTGTAAAATCCTCTGAAACTGCAACAAATTATTTGAATAATATTTGATGTAGGAAATCTGAATTTATTTCGATGGAATATTTAAACATTGAAGTTTTGTTTAAACTGTGAAATATATTGAATCGATTTATAGTTGATTAACTTATTGAAAACTCTGTAATGAGGATTTAAAATGGTGAAAACTTAATGGAAATTTGAAACAAATGAAGTTATTGCAAATATGTTTCACTTGACTTTTATTTGACTTACATAAGGATTTTTAGCCCCGACTCGAGTGTTTTGTTTTTCATTACGCTCGGGTCCGACCGAGTATTTCAGTTATCGAAGAAAGTTATTGCGGAGGACGAAGACGAAGATTTGGTATATCTTATTTACTAGTATTGATTCCGCTGCACTATTTCATTCTGTCTATTAAAATGTATAACTCTGATAATATCGTATAACTCTGATTTATGTTGTAAATTGAATTGAATATATATTATTAAATAGCTTCATGAACTGTTTATGTGATTATTGTATTTTATCGTTTTGCTATGAGATTCTGTTGTTGTTTTCTTTTTTATTTCTTTAAAATAAACCCATTGATAATCTATTTTTTAAACAGTTTGAGTTGGACATGTGTGGTTTATTGTCGACTTGAACTGTCCAAAAAGGTGGGTCGTCACAGTTGGTATCAGAGCTTTGGTTTAGCATATTCCTAAACCTGTAGGATAAGCTCATTGAGTGTATATACGTATATGAGGGTGCATATTTGTTAGTGATGTAAACTATTTTGAAATTTGATAAATGAAATGATTTTGAACACGAACTATATATATATATTATATATATAAGAGGATGAATTCTATAAATTGATAAAAATCATTCATGACTGTTTGATGATATTTGGATGTTATCTCTTTGCTGGTTGATTGACCGATTGATATGGTTATGCATATTATCATTTACTAATTAGTTAGTTGTGCTCGTCCAATTTATGAGCATTTGACTTTTGTTGACTTTTGAATAGTGCATAACCAGCTGTAAGTAATTTACCTTTTCACGCATGGGAAGGGTAGAAAATTGTAATCTTATGGGAATGTTGAAACGAACAACTTGTGAATTAAGTTTCACAATTTTGACTATAAGGCATTCGGCGACAAATGTTAGGTTAAAATTGATTGTTTAGACTAAAGTTGTTTATTTTAATCCAAAAAAAACAAGAATTACGATTTTTGAAATGAATATTATAAGAAAATGACTCATACAAATATGATTTATGATTAAAAAAGTAATTCAAACTGGAAACTGGAGGATTTGAATTCCGGGAGTTTTTGAAATTAGTTTTTAAGATTTTGGAAATATATAATAGCATAATTTGAAAGTATATATGCAATAGTATTATTTGAAGTATTTTCCAAATAGAAATGTTTATAAATGATTTCAAAAGGGATTTTCAAAAGATTTAAAAGAAATAAAAGTCTGGAACTCACTTCTATCGTTGGAAAATAAATTTTGTGATGATTGCAGCATCATCAACGTTTATTTTCAACTTTCAAAGTGGAGGAGGCCACTTTAGTAGCTTTGCTACTCGATTGTTTAATGAAACTGATTTGATTTATATCCCTAAAGTATGATTTGATATTCGAAAGAGATATGTAAAGTATGATTTGATATTCGAAAGAGATATGTATATATTTATTTCAAATGATTTGACCCGGTGTTCAGTTCTTGAGTTTTCTATTAAATAATATTATGAACACATGTATCCTATGCATTAGGATTGATTGATCGATTAATTGTGCATCCTGTTGAGATGGTTGATTGTTGATTTCCAATTTTGAATTGGAACTTGATTTTTCCTACTATTTTGAATAGTCAAACACTTCCAAATTGAGAACTAATTTTCAAAGCTAAGTATTTTGGAAAGTATATAAAGTTAGTTTTGAAAATTTTAAAACAAAGACTAATGGAAGTTAAACAAGTTTTAAAATTTTAAATTATTTTGATAAGAAAATTGTATAAGTTATTTTCAATTATACATGTATGAAATTTAGTTTTGAGATGTTTTAAATGAAAAGAGTTTTAAGAAATGTTTTGAACATAGTAAATATCTATAAAAAAACTTATTATTTGCATATTGATTTTTTAAGCAGTTCTACTTTGTATAAATATGAGAAATAGTTTTGAAAGGTTTATAATGGAATTTGTTTTAAGAAACATTTTGAACCTAATAAATGTTTAATAATAAAAGATTTTGAAAAGTATTTGATTTGGAAAGAAATTTGATTTTATCTGAATTTGATATAAATATAAAACTGAAGTTGGGAAAAACTATTGATTTGGAATTTGGAAAATTTTGAATCTGAATGATATGTGATTGAAAAAAATTGATTGTTGAGATCATATATGGATTTGAAATGGAACTAATATTTGAAAATGGATTGATTCGAAGACCTTTGACTTTATATAAATATTTGATTTGAAAGTTTTCGATTCTTATATGAAAATGGTTTGTATAAGTATGAAGTTTTTTGGAAAACTATTGATTTTGAAAGGTATTCGGTCTGAAAAGCGATAATCTTATATATATAACGGAATTTATATGTGAATGATATGATATATTCGAGATTATTGATTTTGGAAAGTACTCGATTTAAAAATGAAATCTTATATATAATGGAATTTATATAAGTGCGATATTTGAAGTTATAATTTGAAAGGGGTAGTATATATAGTATGATATATTTCGAAGTAAAAGATATGGAGAAGTACCCTCCGCAAAGAAGTATAGTATGATATGCTTCGAACCCTAATGGACTTGGGTGAATCCAGGAATGGATTCAACCGATAACCCTAATAGACTTGGGTGAATCCAGAAATGGATTCGAATCGATATAGGTTGTCCGGGCTTAAACTCATGAGTTCCTCGAATTTTTTTCCAAGGTAAATGGTTCTTTAGTTTAGCCAATGGATATGCTTTCAATCCTGGGATCTGTTGTTTATGGATCTTCTAGGAAGGAAGTGCAACTATTGTGTAAATCATTGAATCAGCAGCGTATCACTATGGCAGGGGTCGATGGTCCCTTGTTTACGAAATGACCATGATATTTTTCTGGAATCCGAAAAGTAGATGGATCTTCTAGAAGGTTTTGTATCCGTTGCGTAAACAATGGAATCAGCAGCGGGCCACTACTAACCGATTATCATCATTTGACATTGGATTGTTGAGCGATGCTTTCCATATCTATTTAAAAAAAATTCAAGGTATTTTCACCGGATATTGAAATAGATATACTAAATACTTAGAGATTTTGGTCTTGCGCCTAATCAACGTGTGGCTAAAATCTGTAAGAATGAGGATAAATCTGTTAAGACATCGAGTTATAAAAGGTATTTTGATATAAAACTTATTACATTTGCTAAATCATTTATTCCGAGTTATTTGGTAATGTTTTAAAAGGGTCGTTTATATATAATTTAATGTTTTATGCTCAATTTAAATGTTCATAAATATTATTTTAGAAAAATGTTTTCATAGTAATTATTATTAGCAATGTTCTACGTTATCTAATTTATATCCTAAATATTGTTTAAAGTTAACAATTATTATAATGTTTTGAAATTAATTATTTTCATTTATTTAAAATATTTAGAAGTAAATTACTATGATTACAATAATGTTTAGTGACTGATTATTAATGTTATAAATAAGGCTTGAAAAGTATTTCGAGATTAAAACTAGAAATTTGTAAGCAATGGATTTAAGAATTTAAATAGCTTAATTTTAAATATAAGTAAGGATGTGGATGATTATTTTCAAATAGTTTACACATTTTATAAGGATCTCTATTTTGAATTTGTTAAATGAAGTTACTTAATGTAAAGTAGGAAATTTTACATTGAATTTTTTGTAAAAGTATTAATATATCGAAGTTAATGATTTTGCAAATGGATTTCTAAATGAAATTTTTTTAAATGAGATTTGTATAAATTTCTTTGAAAAAAATTCAATTTAGATTTATTATGTAAACAAACTGTATATATAAAATTTTCTGTTTTAAAATTTTACGGAACAAAGATTTGGGAAGTCCTATTTATAGTATATGTTTGAAAAAAAAGAAACAAGTTGAATATTTATTTTGAAAGAAAGGTTTTAAATTTCATATACTCTTGATTTGAAAATTTATACGAAATTTAGAAGTTTTGCATTATTTAGATTTTTTTTATACAAACCTAAGTAAATGTTTTTCATGATTTGAATAATTATTTCGGAAGTAAGTATTTTCTAAATTGATTATGAAAAATATAAAATCTTTACACTTGATTTGAAATAGAAAATATAATATAAGATTTGAATATATCATTAGTTTTAAACTAATGATTTTTAAGCCTATACTTATTCTAAATTATGAAATTAATAAATGATTGGATTTAAAGAAATGTTATTTTAAAGTTTGTTTAGGATGTTTGATATCAAATTTCTAATAGTATTAAAAAACTTTTGGAAAATCCTTGTATAATACTATGAGAATATTTATGTATATCTTATATAAATAAGTTTGAATGTTTTATAAGCTTAACCTTTTAAGAGATATTGGAATATTTTGTTCCTCTTCAAAGACGGATACCAAAAACTTAAAGATTTTGTGTATAATCAAATTTGTTTCGAATATGAAATTGGTTCATAATTAGCTTGAAATTTTATAAGTCTTCCGAAATTAAGTATTTATACTTAACTTGAAATTATTTTCTAATGACTTGAATAGTTATGAAATAGTTATGAAATAATTGGATGAACATTGTTTGCTGGATGGTTTCCTTTGTTGCAAATCATTGTTTTAGCTGTTTTAATTACATATGATAATTATGTGGTGTATTAGTGTTTATGCTAATGATTTGGATTCAGAATTCATGTTATATAGTTCTATCAAATTCATGCATGCTTTCTATATCTTTTTATAAGAAACTAATATTCAAACTCGAGTTGAGATAGGTACATACGAAGACAGTCCGGACGTTTATGCATTTTGGCTTACTTTTGCTCGCTTTAATATGAGGGAACTTTCTCATATTAATAATAATAAGGTACACATCTCGGATTACATACCGTACTTTTATGTTTTTCCCTACAAGATGCCTCATTATTGAGATGATATATATATTTGTATGTGTGTTGTTAATTTTTACGATCAAGCTGCGCAAAGAAGACGCTGCCGAAATTTTCCGTAAATTCGGGTGTTAGAAAAATTTTGTGATTTTAAAATTTTATAACTTGTTTTACAAATAAGCTAATATCAGATTGGCATAGTAGAAGTGTAGTAAAGGTTTTTTAAATAAGATTTTAATGTTTTATAAGTTAATTATTTTGAGTAAGATATATCAAATGTTAGATTCCTTACTTAACTCTTTTTCGAGGATGAAAAGTTTTGAGTGGGGGAGGTTGTAACTACCCATATTTTTAACTATTTTAAATTACTAAATTTAATATAATTTTTGAATAAAAATGGTTAAAATAATAGTTTCTGTGGTTATTTATGTAGTTTATTGATTATGAACTTGGATAAAATTTTGAAGTAAAAATTTAGAAGATTTAGGCAATCATAAGTATTGAAATGAAATTCTATGTAGTGAATGTGTTTATAATCTATAGTTGGAATTGAATAAAAAATGCTGAATTATTTAGATAAAGATAAAATAATTGTTTGATAACTAAAATTAATTTGAAATTCTAATATTGGAATTCATCATAATTGTCCAAGGGCTTTGATTTATGATGTATAATTTTTGTATTTAGCATAAGAACTTTTGTTGTTCTAGATTTGAACGAACATTTGTTTATGAATTTAAATGTAAGAGCATTGGTTGTATAAATTTTGAACAAACATTTTTATGTACAAAATAGTTTAAGATAAAATTTGAATTTGGAATATTTAGTTGATTTTAAACATTTAAAGGTTAATTTCATAATTTAGATAACTTATATTTCGAATATAATGATTATTTGATAATTAAATTGTTATATTTAATATTGGAATTATTTAAATAATTGAATCCTGAATTTAATATGAATAAAAATGATTTCAAAAGTTGATTTGAATTTTATTTAAACAAGAATGAAAAATGTTAACTTTTAAATTTGAATTTAAAAATGATTAAATTGACTTTTTTAAAATAGCTTGTTTTAATTAACGTGTAAAAATAGTCTTTTTGGGCACTGTCTCGGATTTCGACGAAACTAGTTTCATCGGATCTGTAATAGTAAATTATTATAGAATTTTAAGTTTCGTAGCGATCGGACTTATCGTTTGGCCATGCGAGCTCGAAATGCGTACAAATCAATTAAAGGAATTTAATTAAAATAATTTGATTTTGAAAAGCTATCTTATGAATATGATGGAATTGGCTCCCGATATATGTTCTATTATGTTCGAAATGTGGGTATAGCATACAAACAGCTAGGCGGCACGCTTCGTTTGGAGTTCGAAGAATTTGTTGCGTGAATAGTGTTTTGTAATCGCCTATATAAGTTCCTCATTTGCCAAACCCTAATTACTCTCAACCGCCGTTATAATTTAATGGCCAAAAACTATCTTCTTTTCCCTCTTTATTTCACTTAATCCACACGTTTTTACGTCTCGACTTCAACTAGGAAAAAGAAGCGCTCGATCTCCTTAACAAGATCAACGGTTCGATCAAGGCGAAACGACTCGAGTTCGCCAGAATCTAGCCATGAAGGCCGACGAGTTTACTTCGAATTGCATGAAGACGGGGGCGGCAGAGGCGACAAGGTTGCAGGCGATGGTGGCTCGGAGGCTGACGGTTGTGGTGATGGGCTTAGATCGAGGTCCGGTGGCCCTGTGTAACAACCCGCATATTTCACGATTATATATTTAGATGTTTTATTTAAATATAGCGTCGTTAATCGGATTAAAGTCCGAAATTTTACTTTTTGTAAACAGTCGAATTGGGACTCGAGACCACTTCCATTGAGTCCAAAATGGCGTTTACAACTTTTTTGAGTATAAACATCGATATGTTTGGAGTTGAGTAGAATTTTGCTATTTTTCTATTTTGGGCTTTGAGTTTGGGTTTCAGCCCACTAACCCAACTTAATACCCTATGTAACGACCCAGTATTTTGGACCATTCGCATCCATTATAAGTGTATAGGTAGACACTCATGCCGGAGTTGAATTGCTCAAAATACCGCGTTGTTAATTTAAATTTGGCCAAACTGAACATATACAGTAAATAAATAATCACAGATCAAAGACACAGAGTAATAAATGCAGCGGAAATAAAAGAGATAGTAGTTCATGAAGCTACTATATAAATGTATAAGTTACATCAGAGTTAAACCAGATACAACGGAAGAGTAATACAATACATCGGATACAAATCAGAATACATCACTGGAATCATCGAATACTGAAAGCAGAATAGATGGCTGGATCTTCAAGTAAAGCTCCAACTCCAAAGGTGAGTCTCGAATACTGGCACACTCGATCTGACCCGAGCGTAAAGCGAAACACAAGACACTCGAGTCAGGATTAACATTCTTATATCAATAAATCCAACTCAAGTGAAATAGCAATTGAAATACAAGTAACTCAAAGGATGTTTGGAATAACCATCCTTTAAGGATCCGTTAAACTATCTACTATGTAGTAGTGTACGATAAGTAGATAATGTCTATTAGTAATATAAGATATCAAAATAGTGTTAAGGCGTTACCATTATTCCCCTTAACACATTTTTATTCCCAAGAGCATATACAAGACCGTAGTTTCCCCAAAACCGGAAGTCACCAGAGGGCAATCCATATACTAAAGGTACAAAACAAATCGTAGTGGTCGCGTATAGGGATACAAGTATGACAAGGCACATGAGGCAATACCCAAGGTAGTGAAACTACCGTTTGCCTGATCCGGACTGGTGAGAACGCATCGCCGCAGCGACCGCAACACCATGAAACAACACTCCCAAAATCAAGGGTGCACCAATCGACAACAAGTAATGAGTAGTTCGAAGAAGTGTGTTCGCTTGAGGTAGCTGACCTCCATTGGCCCGGCACGGCTCCTGTTTTAGTCATTTCCAATTTGACACAAGTGTCAAGGCTATCCATCATCGTTCTCTTTCTTCAGTCATCGCGTACATCATTCCAACCACTTCATTCTGGATCACCACTCCGCGTATAGTTATTAAAGTGGTTTTCGGTTTAGACAGTGAGTATGTCCTTAACCGATTCCGGTCTCTTTAATAACTTTCGTAATTGTTTCACCGATTGGTCGTTTAATAAATTCCAAAACCAAATCAATTACAATTTCAATTAGAATTTGTAAATCAACATTTCATTTGTCTTTCTAAAACAATCTTCATAATTCACGTTTCAAAAACTTCCAAATTACCATTTCAAAATCACATAATACACTTTCAAATTTTATTTAAACAATTCAAATATTGATTCAAGTTCGTATATAAGTTTCATTCGAGATCATTTAAATTAATTTAATTTAACATTCAAATCAGTTTAACTTCATTTATCGATTTTATTCAATATTCGTTAAGTAAATTTATCATTCAAAATAATTCTATTTAATTTCCAATTCATTAAATCAATTTCTTAAGTTCAACTTCATTATATCAAAACTTCACATTTAATTAAATCAGATTCGTCAAATCAATTCTTTAAATTACAAGTCTTACATTAATTTCTAAAATCACATTTGCATTTCTTGATAAAGAAATTCAATTTCACATATTCATTTACTTAGTTACAATTTCAAAGCTTAATTATATAAGAACTAAATTTCACTAATTAAAAGTTCAATTTTAATTATCAAAGGATTCAATCTAATTTAATCATTAAACAATTCAATCTCATTAAATTTTTAAATAATTTCAAAACTTAATTCAACCATTTCTTAAATTAAACAACATTCTTTCATCAATTTCTTTATTAATATTTCATTTCAGATTATTAAATATTCACGTTTAAATTTCATTAAAATTCAATTTCCAACTTCATTTCAAAACCATATTATTTATTCAAATAAAATCTTCATTTTATTTTTAAATCAAATTATTGACCAATCGGGTTTTATTTAATTCTCTATCCTAGGTCAAAGTTCAATTTGGGTATTTATCATTTCAACCCGATTCCAATTAAATTCAAATCAAAGCATAACAAAGGGAACTTGCAGTGTGATAACTGGGATGGTGTCAAAGTAAATAAACAAGCAATAACAACAATCAATAACAATCCAATAATTAATTCAAATAATCCCGAAATAACCGTATTAATTAGCATTGTTATTTGTATGAATTAATATAATTATTTCTAGAATCTACACTATCATTTCATGTAGATTAAAGATTATTACATTACGGTTGTCCACTTGTCATCTATTTACAATTTCATACATCATCAATTTAACAACGTACATTCAGTGGTTCAAAGTGTAATTAAACAAATCCTACGTGTCAATAAATTTAATAGTTAAAGGGGTCATATTATACAAATGTCATTTAATCAAATTTAACACATATATCAAATCTAACTATCCTACGTCAATTTCAATTTCAAACTATTTATCACTTACAATCATTAACAAATTTAACATCCAATTGTAAACATCCAACAATCAATCATTTAACAACCAAACTGGATTATCAGTGCATATATAACAGATAATGGTGTCAGATGTCACAGGTGAACTGATACAGGTAATAACAGTGTAAATATCAAACAACAGCATATTTCAATTGTCGTTTCAATTGAAATCAAATTTAATAAATAAAAGAATATTAATCGTGAGTGATTGCTCACCTTCCGAGGCTAGAGATGAACAAGAAATTGAGCTACGAATCAGAGCACGAATCCCAAAATAAAGCTAGATGGACATGATTCGATGAAGGAAACAGGTACGACGGACAAAGCTGATAAATGAAAATTGATGAAAACAAATCAAAAATGGATCGATGGAGATCAGTTATAAATGAACTTATATATTCAGACTATATACATATATTGTTAGTTAAAACGCATATTAAAATAAATATCTCCCTATTATACAATTTCAAATAGATATTTATATAAATCAAACTATACATATATATATATATGCAACAATTTTTTTTTTACCCATACTTACCAATAAACTCATAGCTTTTCCCAAATTCAAAAATTAAAACCAAACATCAAAATCTCACCTAGTTCACACATCTTATTGAATCCTAACAATTTCAATATATCTATGGTTCACAAAACTAACATTAATATAACATAAACATTTTACTACTTATATAACTTAATAGATATTCGTATATAATAGATAGTTCACAGAACATATTTATATAATATTCATTATTAACTTATATACATAACTTTTCCATGAGAACAACAAGCAAAACCCAACATATGTCATGCAACCTATAGATTTACAACGTATATATCTTAGGCCAGCAGATTTGATATTTTAAAATCAGATATTTTATAAACCTATATAACTTACGTACATACATATATATATAACTAAACATAAGTTGATGTGTAATAACTAATATATAAACTTTATACTTATAAAACAGAATATATATATCTATAAAACAGAGTTCATACTAAAAATCAACTAATATGTAACCTCTGTTGCACTAATATATAGATAGTACATCCTATATGCAGACCAGACTATACACGTATCAAATGAACTTTTATAAACTGGTACGTATATTCAAATATATATATATATATATATATATATAGTTTATAAACTTTTATATCTAACAGAAAATATAGTTATAAAGTACCTATATGCATGCATATTACAATAGTAAGTCATATATGCAGACTAAACTATTATATACCTTAGTATAACAATACAACAACTTTACAAATAAAATACACTAACATATATACTATGCTAACAGAAATGTATGTATAAACTATTTATATATGTAACAGATCTTTTAAAATATGTAGAGAATGTATAGATCAAAATATATATATTGTACATGCCTGAGATGAATCGAGAGAGGAGGAAGATGTAGGCTCGGGTTCGGTAGTGGCTACACGCGGCAACAGGGACGGTGAGAGGTGGTCGTGTCGTTCGGCGACAGTGGGAGAAGAGGCACGGTTTTGTTGTGTAGATGAGACGGTGGCGGTCTGAGGCGACGTGAGGGGCTCGAAGGGGGTTCGAGCTGGGCTGCCAAGGCGGGTGGAGATGGTTGAGGAAGAATGGGAGAATTGTGACTGGGCTCGCTCGGCTTGCGTGTTGCCCTTCACGCATGAGAGAGGAAGGGCTGATGGAGCTAGGGAGAGAAGAAGGTGTAGGCGTGAAGGCTTGGGATAAGAGGAAGATGTCGTGGTGGTATGGAATTGGTTCGGCGGTGGAGAAAGACTGGTGTGGCGGTGATGCTGCGAAGTTAATGGCAGGAATGGAAGAAAAATAAATGGCGGTGGAAGCGTTCAAAGCAAAGTGAAGAGGAGTATATGTATTTCCTCTTTTTCTCAGTGATGCTGGAAGCAGCATTAATTTATTTTGAAGATGAAAAGGTGAACGAATAAATGTAGAGATAAAGGAAATGTACCGTTTCAATGGGATAGATGCAAACTTATCACAAAATTTATATTTACAACCGATGGAAATAAAGGCAGTTACCAATGCATAGAAATGATGGGATAGTAACGGTTGAAAATAAATGCCTCCACCGTTTGAAATTTGAATGGACATCACAAGCGGTACCGATACGACATCTTTTCCGCGGTTTTCGCTGTGTACAGAACTTCAAAACACAGAATTGAATATACCGTAGAGATCAGCGCGACGAGACGATCAAAATGGTATACAGATATCTGTGGTACGATTGAATTACAAAAATTCGAATTTTCTACTAGCGGAAAATGCAAGAAAAACACTGAAAAATAAGATCGACGGAGCCAAAGATGTCCGAATTTGAAAAAACGACACACTGAAATCTTGCTCCGAAGATGATTTAAAATTTTTCTATGTAAAAATATTTAGGTTTCGGAAATGTTTTATTTTCATCACTTTTTAACTGATTAAATTGAAGTGAATTTACGTACGAAATAAACTTTCATATTTTCGGACGAAAATTTACCAGTGGCTATGTTTAATTAGACGCATTCCAAATATCGAATTGTATTTCAAAATTTTTTATCATTTAAATTTCACAAAATTTCAACTAATTACGTTATTAAAACAGTTAAAATTTACGGGTCGTTACACTCTCCCCCATTCAAAACTTTTCGTCCCCGAAAAGGAAGGAGGTAGGAGAATAGAAACAACCAGAAAGAAAATAGATTGGAATACAAGTAAAACAATTAATTTAAACCATATAAATTTCAATTTAAATTAATTAATATTAAACAATTTGGTTAAATCCCTTTGAGTTCACTTAAGTTAAATCAATCAATCTATTTCTAGATTCATTATCTTATTATTCCGTCATCCACAATTAACAATTTCTAGATCATCAATTTGTATAATCATTTATTACACTCATATTTTATTCAACAAATTTAATATGATCATATTTTTTTTCAACAATTTAAATTCTTATTTATTCCAAATTATTGTTAAATTTATTCTACTTAATATATCTAATCACATATATTTAACCCATATTAATTTAAACCATAAAAGTTCTGATTTAAATTAATTTACATCTATTAATTTCTTTTAAATTCAAGGTATTTTCATATGTTGATCAAATTTAAATTTATTAATTCTTTCAAAACAAATTTATTAATTCTTTCAAAACAAATTTATTTCATTATTAACTGAGTTTACTTATTATCCTATCTAACTCTATTAACATCTGTATAATCAAAATTTAGTGTATAACATTTATTATAAACACTCAAATTTTATAAATTCAATTTATTTAATATATTATCCAATTACATATTCAACTTCTGAATGATTTAGGTAAGTTGTATTAGAACGCAGTTGAACAATATTGTTAACGCTAAAAAGTGAACGCTAACACCCGGTGTGTGTAATAGAATTGTGAAAGCATCACCCGCTGGTACGGGAACAGAATATAAGCTGAAAATAGCAGAAAAGCAGTAAATGAACAACAGATTTATAGTGGTTCGGTCCGTAATTGAGCCTACGTCCACTTTATAGTCTTTTATTGCTGATTCGGTTACAATTCGATACAAATCACTTGTCAAATACAATGCAACTTGATCACATAACAATCTCGACTACTAGCTCAAACTTCGGTGATGAATCTTGCTAAATCCATGTCGGATGAATGAAGTCCTTCACGAAGCTTGTTGTAGTGCCTTGAGTGTTGGAAGATCTTTACTTGTTGAATGAGTTGTGAGTGCAGCAGAGTATGGACGCTTGAAGAAATGATTTGCCAAAAGTCCTTTTCATGTTGAAGGTAGTGGGGCATTTATAGGAGCTGAACTCTGGATTGGAAATTTTTCTAAGTCTTAAGTCGTGGAGGACTTAAGGTAAGTCTTAAGTCGTGGAGGACTTAAGGTAAGTCTTAAGTCGTGGAGGACTTAAGGTAAGTCTTAAGTCGTGGAGGACTTAAGGTAAGTCTTAAGTCGTGGAGGACTTAAGGTAAGTCTTAAGTCGTAGCATTTCTTAACTCGGAGCATTTCTTAACTCGGAGCATTTCTTAAGTCGGCTCCTGTTAAGTCGCGAACAAAAGAGGATTAACATTTGCCCCTCGAAGTGTATGCCTAGGTCGTAGGTCATATGCTTCGATTTTCTTAACTCGCTTTTTGGTTAGGTCAGAAGCGACTTAACATAAGTCTTAGGTCGTGGACGAGTTAGCAGATGTGTTGCCCCCATATCACGGCTTACTGCGATATTCTATAGAAACTTGTATTCTTATCTTAGAGAATAATTCTTTCGATTTGAGGAAGTACTATTCTGCTTTTAATAGAATACGTTTCATATTGGAGAAATTTTTACTTTCTCTTTCTTTCTGAAGGACACTTCAACTTTCTGGGATGATCACTTTCATTTGTTAAAAAGTGGATTTTCCTATGTAGTGAAGTGAACTTTCTGAAGAATTTTTTGATTTGTTTAGTGCTTCCTTGGAAGGCTTTTGGTCTCCGAAGAGAGGCAATTTCTGGTCTCTGAAGAGAAGCAATTTTTGGTCTCCGAAGAGAAGCGATTTTGGTCTCCGAAGAGAAGCGATTTTGGTCTCCGAAGAGAAGTGATTTTGGTCTCTGAAGAGAAGCGATTTTTGGTCTCCGAAGAGAAGCGATTTTGGTCTCCGTAGAGAAGCAATTTTTGGTCTCCGAAGAGAAGCGATTTTGGTCTCCGAAGAGAAGCGATTTTTGGTCTCCGAAGAGAAGCGATTTTTGGTCTCCGAAGAGAAGCAATTTTGGTCTCCGAAGAGAAGCGATTTTTGGTCTCCGAAGAGAAGCGATTTTGGTCTCTGTAAAGAAGCAATTTTTGGTCTCCGAAGAGAAGCGATTTTGGTCTCTGTAGAGAAGCAATTTTTGGTCTCCGAAGAGAAGCGATTTTTGGTCTCCGAAGAGAAGCAATTTTGGTCTCTGTAGAGAAGCAATTTTGGCCTCTGTAGAGAAGCAATTTTTCATTTCAGCTCTGGTGAAGTGGGCCTCTGAAGAGGAGCATTTTACACTTATACTCTGGTGAAATGTGCCTCCAAAGAGGGCTTGTGCCTCGGAAGAGGGCTTGTGCCTCGGAAGAGGGCTTGTGCCTCCGAGGAGGGCTTATGCCTCCGAAGAGGGCTTGTGCCTCCGAAGAGGGCTTGTGCCTCCGAAGAGGGCTTTTGGTTGGAGTGCCAGAAAGGTTGCGTCTCAGGGGCGAGTGGATCCATGGGACGGACGCAAGCTGTCTGATCGGATGCATCACAACCAGTTAGCAAGGGTCCTGTTCCTTCTGCTTGGGAAGGCGTCCCTTTAGTGGATCTACCGGCTTTCCTGTAGAGAGGCATACCTCCTTTTGGCTGTTTCTATGTTTGCCGGCCCATCCGCGATCTTTTATCATTGTTTCCAAGCGCGTCTTCCTTTCCTTTTGCAAGTAAATTGCCCTATCCGAAGAAGTAGACTTCACCGTTGAATGACTTCACGAGACAAACGCGAGTTACCCAGTTGGATGTCTATTCATATTGACAATCTCAACCGGTTAACGAAGGCTTGCCCCAGTGAAGTTGCCAACTTTTATGTGAAGTTCTCCTTGTATAGGATTTGAATTTGGAATTTTTTGTGGCTTGAAATTCGTTTATCGAGCGACTTTTAGGACTCCTTAGCTTTGTGATGGGTGAGCCTTGCCTTAATGACCTGCAATATTAGATCGACATTTTAGCAATACACTTAGAGTATTTACACATCGAAATATTAAAGGCATTTTGTAATAAGGGACACAGAATTTATAGTTTTTCATTATTGAATCACACTGATTTCTCAGCGGTTTACAATGCAAAAGTTATACATCCATCATGATTTTACAAATTTAAGGAATGCTGTTAAGTAAAAAATAGATGCAAGTGATTGTTGTTTCAGAATCTCCAAGCTGGATTTCCATTTGTGCTTGATTCATAGCTTTTAGATTTTTATGTCAAAGAAAATGAAAGATGCCCCAGCTGCAGTTTCGCCAGGTACTTAGTAGTCGTCCCAATTTCTGCTTGCTGGGTATGGACCTCATGTGACAGCATTAATGATAAGCTGCTCGGAATCTTGCACTGCTGTGCCATTGCGAGAGCCGAATTGATGGATAGGATGTTGTTGCCCCCGAGTAGATGAGGTTGGATCAACTCCGCCTTTCTTCACATACTGTTGAAGTTTACCCTCTTTTAGCAATTTTTCAATCACACTTTTTAAGTGGCAACATTGATCAGTGTCATGGCCTGGTTGATTGTGAAATTGGCAGAATTTTCCATTACGTACAGCACCTCTTTTCATTTCCGGCGGCTTAGGATACATGACAACATCTTTTGTTGCAAGAAAGATATTTTCCAGTGTATCAAGTAAAGGAGTAAAATCCGAAGGATTAAAGCGGCGAGGTTTCTTTTCATTTCCCTGGCTCTTTCCTCCTTCATTTTCCCTTTTCTGACTTTCAGATTCTCTTTTATTAGATGGGACACTATTATTATTAGCTTGGGCAACAACTACTTTTGATGTCGTAGAAAGGCTTTCAAGGCGAATGAACTCGTCGGCCTTTTTATAAAAAATTTCAAGCGAGTTCGGTTCCTTCTTCTTTAGCCAAATTCCAAATTTGCTTGATTTATCAATGGCTCGCACCAAATAAGTCAGGATCATGCGTGGTTCTGCATTTTCTACTTCGGCTAGAGCTATATTGAAACGGCTTAAGAAAGATTTGATTGATTCTCCGGGCCCTTGTTCAAGGTTAGACATTGACATTATATCCTTAGCTTTTGAAGCATACAATCTGAACTGTTCTTTGAACTTTTGCGTTAAGTCGGAGAACTTATCTACAGACCGAACTGGAAGTTTTGTGAACCAAAGTAAAGCCACACCTTCCAGGTATACTGGAAAGTATCGACACTTGATCTCGTCTGACGCTCTTGCACCGGTCATATGCCAATCGTATTTGTACAGGAAATGATTAGGGTCACTCGTTCCCCTATAGGCTTGGATAGTAGGAGGTACAAATTTCCTTGGAAATTCAGCTTTTAAGATCTTTTCAGTAAACGGAGTTCTGCTCGGCGCGAATCCCCAGTCAGCCTCATCCTCTTCCCTCCGCATGCTCTCTTTCATGATGCGGCCAACCATTTCGGACAAGTACTCTTTATTATTCAAAGACACTTCCGGGCAAGCATCAGTTCTTCCCTCGGAAGTTTGCCCGGGCATATGTTCACGACAAGTTGGTTGCGGCATGGAACCCTCAGCTTGGAAAGGTGGCATTTCGGGAAGGGTTGTTTGATGGTTTTCTGGCTGACGATTTGCCCCGAGCAGAGCGGTTATTCTATCCATCATCAAAGCGTTTTGAGTTTCAATTTGTTGGTATAATCCAGAAATTGCGTCATCCAATTCAGCCCTGGTGACTCCAACAGTAGGAGTTGCTTGGTCTGTTGTTGGGGAAGCGGAAGTCCCTTCATGAGCATTTCTGGATCTGATAGGTCTACCTCTTCTTCCAGGAGCCATTATTTCGGATCAACTTCTGGTTTTCAAGAGAGGTTCTTTTTATGAATCTTTGCGAAGCAACGGTGGATGATTGCCTGAGTTCAATTCTCAGTGAAAGCACCAAAATGTTAACGCTAAAAAGTGAACGCTAACACCCGGTGTGTGTAATAGAATTGTGAAAGCACCACCCGTTGGTACGGGAACAAAATATAAGCTGAAAATAGCAGAAAAGCAGTAAATGAACAACAAATTTATAGTGGTTCGGCCCGTAATTGAGCCTACGTCCACTTTATAGTCTTTTATTGCTGATTCGGTTACAATTCGATACAAATCACTTGTCAAATACAATGCAACTTGATCACACAACAATCTCGACTACTAGCTCAAACTTCGGTGATGAATCTTGCTAAATCCATGTCGGATGAATGAAGTCCTTCACGAAGCTTGTTGTAGTGCCTTGAGTGTTGGAAGATCTTTACTTGTTGAATGAGTTGTGAGTGCAGCAGAGTATGGACGCTTGAAGAAATGATTTGCCAAAAGTCCTTTTCATGTTGAAGGTAGTGGGGCATTTATAGGAGCTGAACTCTGGATTGGAAATTTTTCTAAGTCTTAAGTCGTGGAGGACTTAAGGTAAGTCTTAAGTCGTGGAGGACTTAAGGTAAGTCTTAAGTCGTGGAGGACTTAAGGTAAGTCTTAAGTCGTGGAGGACTTAAGGTAAGTCTTAAGTCATGGAGGACTTAAGGTAAGTCTTAAGTCGTGGAGGACTTAAGGTAAGTCTTAAGTCGTGGAGGACTTAAGGTAAGTCTTAAGTCGTAGCATTTCTTAACTCGGAGCATTTCTTAACTCGGAGCATTTCTTAAGTCGGCTCCTGTTAAGTCACGAACAAAAGAGGATTAACAAATATACAAATAAAATTTTCCCAATTCAATTATTCAAGTTTAAATATTTATTTCAAATTTTGGTTTTATTTATAACTAAAATCATCCTTTAACAAAATTTTAAGAATTAGATTTCCGATTAACTTTAAACAATATAGAGTTATATATCATATATTTATATCAATCAAATTAAATTTTAAAATAAGATACTTATATATATATATATATATAAATCAAATTATACTGAAGAAATTCAAATCAAAATATTTTTCAAAACAAACCGTAGCAAAGCTACATAATAGTATCTCCACTTCGAAACTCGAAAATGAACGTCGATGATGCGGCCGCCATCACCGAAATTATTTTCCAGCGACAAAGAGAAGAGCACTGATTTCAACATTTTAAAATTCTTTGGAAACGATTTCTATTCGAAAATACTTCCAATAATATATACTTTAAAATTTTAAAACCAAAGTTCGAAATCACCGGAAACTAAATTCTCAAACTTTTGAATTAAATTCATTTCAAATTCCAAATCAATTTATAAACCGTATTTATAAATTTATTTAGAACAATAAATGATAATCAAATATTATCATTTCAAACAAACAATTGAATTTACCTATTAAATTCCAGAAAATTTTTACTCATATTTTCACAATATAATCAACAAATTTATTTCATTTTCCAAATTTGAAAATAATATTGTGTCAGTTTGCTCTGTTCAAGTGTTTTGGAAATCTTATCGATAGCGTTTATCAGACGAATCGATCAGAAACCCAAATCAACATCAACAACTCAAACAACACAGCATATATTAAAACATTTATATATTAGTTTACAAATACATTTCTTTGCTCGACGATACAGGAATGAATTTTCAAAATAAGGATAGGGATTCAAATTTTTGTTGACTTAAATCAAAGAGAATTTTGATTCGAAAATAAGTTTGAAACAGAAGATAAGATAATTCAATTACCACAATCAGGAGATGGATGAGTTTATTTAATTCACGGGCAACCTTAACCGGGTCGTCCGTAACTTCAAGAATAAGATCGATGCTGAATTCCAAGGTAAATCAACACTCGATCTCAAGAGATGGAATTCAGGTATAGCAGGGAATAGATAGCATCGTAAACTGAGGATACAGAAATCTCCGGTAAATCGATGCCTATTATAAAGGAGTTTTGCTCCTTTACGAATCATTCGAAGATTGGCGAGACCGCCGATCTATTATAGATATCATTCAAAATGGAGTTATGGGGTGCTCCAGAATCGAAAGAAGACGAATAGTGAAGGACACGAATGAATTTCGGAACCGAGGGAACGTTCCAAAATTCAAAGGAATTGAGTCAAAGGAAGAGATTGAAACTCGAATGAGAGTGATTCTGTAAATACATTTACCCTATATATTGAGTTTTGCCTAGAGCTACCAAAGCTCTGATACCAACTGTAACGACCTAGTATTTTGGACCATTCGCATCCATTATAAGTGTATAGGTAGACACTCATGTCGGAGTTGAATTGCTCAAAATACCGCGTTGTTAATTTAAATTTGGCAAAACTGAACATATACAGTAAATAAATAATCACAGATCACAGACACAGAGTAATAAATGCAGCGAAAATAAAAGAGATAGTAGTTCATGAAGCTACTATATAAATGTATAAGTTACATCAGAGTTAAACCAGATACAACGGAAGAGTAATAGAATACATCGGATAAATCCAACTCAAGTGAAATAGCAATTGAAATACAAGTAACTCAAAGGATGTTTGGAATAACCATCCTTTAAGGATCCGTTAAACTATCTACTATGTAGTAGTGTACGATAAGTAGATAATGTCTATTAGTAATATAAGATATCAAAATAGTGTTAAGGCGTTACCATTATTCCCCTTAACACATTTTTATTCCCAAGAGCATATACAAGACCGTAGTTTCCCCAAAACCGGAAGTCACCAGAGGGCAATCCATATACTAAAGGTATAAAACAAATCGTAGTGGTCGCGTATAGGGATACAAGTATGACAAGGCACATGAGGCAATACCCAAGGTAGTGAAACTACCGTTTGCCTGATCCGGACTGGTGAGAACGCATCGCCGTAGCGACCGCAACACCGCGAAACAACACTCCCAAAATCAAGGGTGCACCAATCGACAACAAGTAATGAGTAGTTCGAAGAAGTGTGTTCGCTTGAGGTAGCTGACCTCCATTGGCCCGGCACGGCTCCTGTTTTAGTCATTTCCAATTTGACACAAGTGTCAAGGCTATCCATCATCGTTCTTTTTCTTCAGTCATCGCGTACATCATTCCAACCACTTCATTCTGGATCACCACTCCGCGTATAGTTATTAAAGTGGTTTTCGGTTTAGACAGTGAGTATGTCCTTAACCGATTCCGGTCTCTTTAATAACTTTCGTAATTGTTTCACCAATTGGTCGTTTAATAAATTCCAAAACCAAATCAATTACAATTTCAATTAGAATTTGTAAATCAACATTTCATTTGTCTTTCTAAAACAATCTCCATAATTCACGTTTCAAAAACTTCCAAATTACCATTTCAAAATCTTATAATACACTTTCAAATTTTATTTAAACAATTCAAATATTGATTCAAGTTCGTATATAAGTTTCATTCGAGATCATTTAAATTAATTTAATTTAACATTCAAATCAGTTTAACTTCATTTATCGATTTTATTCAATATTCGTTAAGTAAATTTATCATTCAAAACAATTCTATTTAATTTCCAATTCATTAAATCAATTTCTTAAGTTCAACTTCATTATATCAAAACTTCACATTTAATTAAATCAGATTCGTCAAATCAATTCTTTAAATTACAAGTCTTACATTAATTTCTAAAATCACATTTGCATTTCTTGATAAAGAAATTCAATTTCACATATTCATTTACTTAGTTACAATTTCAAAGCTTAATTATATAAGAACTAAATTTCACTAATTAAAAGTTCAATTTTAATTATCAAAGGATTCAATTTAATTTAATCATTAAACAATTCAATCTCATTAAATTATTAAATAATTTCAAAACTTAATTCAACCATTTCTTAAATTAAACTACATTCTTTCATCAATTTCTTTATTAATATTTCATTTCAGATTATTAAATATTCACATTTAAATTTCATTAAAATTCAATTTCCAACTTCATTTCAAAACCATATTATTTATTCAAATAAAATCTTCATTTTATTTTTAAATCAAATTATTGACCAATCGGGTTTTATTTAATTCTCTATCCTAGGTCAAAGTTCAATTTGGGTATTTATCATTTCAACCCGATTCCAATTAAATTCAAATCAAAGCATAACAAAGGGAACTTGCAGTGTGATAACTGGGATGGTGTCAAAGTAAATAAACAAGCAATAACAACAATCAATAACAATCCAATAATTAATTCAAATAATCCCGAAATAACCGTATTAATTCGCATTGTTATTTGTATGAATTAATATAATTATTTCTAGAATCTACACTATCATTTCATGTGGATTAAAGATTATTACATTACGGTTTTCCACTTGTCATCTATTTACAATTTCATACATCATCAATTTATCAACGTACATTCAGTGGTTCAAAGTGTAATTAAACAAATCCTACGTGTCAATAAATTTAACAGTTAAAGGGGTCATATTATACAAATGTCATTTAATCAAATTTAACACATATATCAAAGCTAACTATCCTACGTCAATTTCAATTTCAAATTATTTATCACTTACAATCATTAACAAATTTAACATCCAATTGTAAACATCCAACAATCAATCATTTAACAACCAAACTGGATTATCAGTGCATATATAACAGATAATGGTGTCAGATGTCACAGGTGAACTGATACAGGTAATAACAGTGTAAACATCAAACATCAGCATATTTCAATTGTCGTTTCAATTGAAATCAAATTTAATAAATAAAAGAATATTAATCGTGAGTGATTGCTCACCTTCCGAGGCTAGAGATGAACAAGAAATTGAGCTACGAATCAGAGCACGAATCCCAAAATAAAGCTAGATGGACATGATTCGATGAAGGAAACAGGTACGACAAACAAAGCTGATAAATGAAAATTGATGAAAACAAATCAAAAATGGATCGATGGAGATCAGTTATAAATGAACTTATATATTCAGACTATATACATATATTGTTAGTTAAAACGCATATTAAAATAAATATCTCCCTATTATACAATTTCAAATAGATATTTATATAAATCAAACTATACATATATATATATATATATGCAACAATTTTTTTTACCCATACTTACCAATAAACTCATAGCTTTTCCCAAATTCAAAAATTAAAACCAAACATCAAAATCTCACCTAGTTCACACATCTTATTGAATCCTAACAATTTCAATATATCTATGGTTCACAAAACTAACATTAATATAACATAAACATTTTACTACTTATATAACTTAATAGATTCATATATAATAGATAGTTCACAGAACATATTTATATAATATTCATTATTAACTTATATACATAACTTTTCCATGAGAACAACAAGCAAAACCCAACATATGTCATGCGACCTATAGATTTACAACGTATATATCTTAGGCCAGCAGATTTGATATTTTAAAATCAGATATTTTATAAACCTATATAACTTACGTACATACATATATATATAACTAAACATAAGTTGATGTGTAATAACTAATATATAAACTTTATACTTATAAAATAGAATATATATATATCTATAAAACAGAGTTCATACTAAAAATCAACTAATATGTAACCTCTGTTGCACTAATATATAGATAGTACATCCTATATGCATACCAGACTTATACACGTATCAAATGAACTTTTATAAACTGGTACGTATATTCAAATATATATATATATATATATATAGTTTATAAACTTTTATATCTAACAGAAAATATAGTTATAAAGTACCTATATGCATGCATATTACAATAGTAAGTCATATATGCAGACTAAACTATTATATACCTTAGTATAACAATACAACAACTTTACAAATAAAATACACTAACATATATACTATGCTAACAGAAATGTATGTATAAACTATTTATATATGTAACAGATCTTTTAAAATATGGAGAGAATGTATAGATCAAAATATATATATTGTACATGCCTGAGATGAATCGAGAGAGGAGGAAGATGTAGGCTCGGGTTCGGTAGTGGCTACACGCGGCAACAGGAACGGCGAGAGGTGGTCGTGCCGTTCGGCGACAGTGGGAGAAGAGGCACGGTTTTGTTGTGTAGATGAGACGGTGGCGGTCTGAGGCGACGTAAGGGGCCGCGAAGGGGGTTCGAGCTGGGTTGCCAAGGCGGGTGGAGATGGTTGAGGAAGAATGGGAGAATTATGACTGGGCTCGCTCGGCTTGCGTGTTGCCCTTCACGCATGAGAGAGGAAGGGCTGATGGAGCTAGGGAGAGAAGAAGGTGTAGGCGTGAAGGCTTGGGATAAGAGGAAGATGTCGTGGTGGTATGGAATTGGTTCGGCGGTGGAGAAAGACTGGTGTGGCGGTGATGCTGCGAAGTTAATGGAAGGAATGGAAGAAAAATAAATGGCGGTGGAAGTGTTCAAAGCAAAGTGAAGAGAAGTATATGTATTTCCTTTTTTTCTCAGTGATGCTGGAAGCAGCATTAATTTATTTTGAAGATGAAAAGGTGAACGAATAAATGTAGAGATAAAGGAAATGTACCGTTTCAATGGGATAGATGCAAACTTATCACAAAATTTATATTTACAACCGATGGAAATAAAGGCAGTTACCAATGCATAGAAATGATGGGATAGTAACGGTTGAAAATAAATGCCTCCACCGTTTGAAATTTGAATGGACATCACAGCGGTACCGATACGACATCTTTTCCGCGGTTTCCGCTGTGTACAGAACTTCAAAACACAGAATTGAATATACCGTAGAGATCAACGCGATGAGACGATCAAAACGGTATACAGATATCTGTGGTACGATTGAATTACAAAAATTCGAATTTTCTACTAGCGGAAAATGCAAGAAAAACGCTGAAAAATAAGATCGACGAAGCCAAAGATGTCCGAATTTGGGAAAACGACAAACTAAAATCTTGCTCCGAAGATGGTTTAGAATTTTTCTATGTAAAAATATTTAGGTTTCGGAAAAGTTTTATTTTCATCGCTTTTTAACTGATAAAATTGAAGTGAATTTACGTACGAAATAAACTTTCATATTTTCGGACGAAAATTTACTAGTGGCTATGTTTAATTAGACGCATTCCAAATATCGAATTGTATTTCAAAAATTTTTATCGTTTAAATTTCATAAAATTTCAACTAATTACGTTATTAAAACAGTTAAAATTTACGGGTCGTTACACCCTAACTCCTCTACTCTTCATTCATTTCATTCCTCATTTCCTAACACTCAAGCTCAAGAGAAAAATGGGTGAAATGATTGGAAATTAAAATTCCTAAACCCTAGTTTTATTAGGAAATTCAAGTTCTTGCTCTAAAATCAACGAGAAGCTTAGGTAAGCATCCTCTTCATTTTCTCCATCTCAATCTCTCTTTAATTTTTAAAAATTCCTATAACCTAACTTAGGAAAAACTTCACCTTTGATAATAGATTGAAGATTCTAGAGGTGTAATGAAGAGGAATTGGTCTTGCCTTGTTTTAAAACTTCTCATTCGTTGTTTTTGGGTTTAAAGGTGAGTTCTTTAACTCACATCTACGTCTATAACTTTCATTGTTGTTATGTATGAATTCCTAACATCTATTCATGTTCATTTTCTTTTGATTTGAATTGATTTAATGAATTTTTCAATTTTTGGTTTTTAAGTCCAATTCTATGAAAATCCTACTATGGATGTTTGGACATGATATTTGGGGTGTATCGAAGAGCCTATAAGGCTGGGTTGTCGCTTGGCATAAATCCCTAGTCTTCGTTGCTCGCTCGATCGCTCCCGAATCGTTTTGGCCATCATGGCCTAGGCAAATTGTTGCCCAGACCATGTGACCAGACGTCTGGTTGCTCAAGTCCAGACGTCTAGTTATGGTCCTTGGAGAAAAAATATAAGAACGCAGAAAAAAGGGCAGAAACTGGAACCGGACGTCTGGTCCAAACTAACCAGACGTATGGAAAGTCTATCAGATGTCTGGCAGTCTACCAGACGCCTGGAAGGTTTCTAAAAATTTCCAAAACCTAAATCTAGACGTCTGGAACTGTTCATTTTACCTATTTTGGCTGTTTTTTGAGTGGATTTCCAATTTTAATCAATTTTTGTCGATCCGGTTAGTTGTTATCACTTATTATCGACTTTGATGACTTCTTCCTTTGGAATTTTGGGAATATCCATTTGATGGATTTGATAACGATTTTTATGGTTTTTGATTCACGTCGTCAAATGTGAATTTTTGGTTGATCGATTGTTTTTACAATCGTTTTCTGTGATTTGTCACTTTTAAAAATACAAAGGTTTCTATACTAGTAGTAAATATTCAAACGCTTTCACAAAGATGATTTCAATACCATTTTAATACAAAACTCGTTTTTAAATCCATTTTCCAATCTATTAGTATATACAAACCTTTACCTCATTCGTACGAGAAATCCAATTAAACGACATAGCAAAACAAGTGGTATGAAATGCATGCGTTTACTTCGTCGGTTAATTCTTAGACTTGTTCGATTGAAATCTTATGACAATTTTCGAGTGGAAATCTACAATCTGTTCGTAAATATTTAAGTTAAGCTAGTGGTTATGGGACATGAAGCTAAACTCATTTATTTACTAGCTTAGTGTAATTTACATTTCTCATTGATCAATGATGATCATTTTATGGTTAAGACTAGCGATATGCGATGTCTCTTTGTCCGCGTGGGGGACTGTACCCCGTTCTGTTGAGCTTCGTCTTATTTTTTATAGGCTAGCGACCTACGGGCTTTATGGAGTTTGGTTCATCGGGCATACCGTTATTTCACTACGTTGTTGTTCTGAATTATTTGAGTTTCGGGTTCATCGGGCGTACCGTTATTGCACTACATCGTTGTTCCAAAATATTTGAGTTTTAGGTTCATCGGGCGTACCGTTATCGCACTACGTCGTTGTTCCAACTCATTTGAGTTTCAGGTTCCTCGGGCGTACCGTTATTGCACTACGCCGTTGCACCGGCTCTATGGTTAGCGACCATAGGATAGCGTTCCGTTTGTGATACACGTGTTGGTGAGTTTTCGTGCTCCCGTTTGAGATAGGCCTCCCCCTTTGTGTTTTCTGGATTTCTGGTTGTTGATTTCTAGAATTTGTGTTTCACCAATTCTCGTGGTTTGCATTGATAAGCTTTATCAATATTTTTGGTTTGGTGAATAAGTTGAAGAATATGACATTGTTTTTGGTGTTTGAGTAGATTTGAGATATTGTATGATTTTTATTGTTATTGAATGTATACTTGTCATAGTATTGCATTTTTGTTATCATACGTTTTTGTCATATCTCTTATCCTATCTCATTTTATATGATATTTATAGCTAGAATGATCCGTTTATTATTTTCTTCTTAAATAATACTCGGGTCAGACCGAGGTATTTCAGGTGCTTTTGCTTGACTTCTTATCTGGGACCATCATTTGATTTTTGGCTAACTACTTTAGATTAGTAGTTTTTGCTTTTATACATTTGAGTTAGAGACTCCTTGATGTATACATATTCTTTTGCTAGCACTTGTACCTATTCTTTTGTTATGTAGTTGTTTCCTGGGGAATTGACCAGGCAACTTAGTACTCGGCCTCCCCATCGATCAGTTAAACAATGAGCGTTCGGCATGTTAAGACCGTTCGGCACGAGCACAGTGTTCGGCATCTAAAGGGCGTTCGGTATGGGATAACGTTCGGTATCTAGGAGCGTTCGGCATCGAGAAACGTTCGGTAGTGAATACCGTTCGGCCAAGGAAGAACGCTCGACATAAAATCGTTCGGCATCCATGAACGTTCGGCCTACAAGGTACGCTCGGCATTCCCGGACTGTTCGGCATTCCAGCCTCATTCGACCTGCATCCCTCACTCAACACCACATCTCTTCTGGTACGTATCTCGTTCGGCAATCACCTACAGCTCGTCATCCAAGGTCATTCAGTACAAATGGATGCTCGGCATTCAGAGTGTCCGGCCTCACCTCGTTCGGCATAAAGGGGGAGGCTCGGCATTCTGTTGTTCAGCCTATCTGGTTCGGCGCATAGGACTTACACTATTTGGACCGAGTTATTCAGCTACCAGGCCCACCAGAGAAGTCCAACCCACCTTCGTCTATAAATAGAGAGGTAGGGGCACAATGAAAGGGATCCTTTTTGGAGAACACTGGGGAGACTCTGCCATTTTTGAGACTCATCTTCTCTACTTAACAACTTCATTCAAGCATTTGATTCACGAATTGTATTTGTAATCAACTATTAAGAAGATCAATAAAGTTTAACCTCAAAGTGGACGTAGGCAATTACGCTGAACCACTATAAATTTGGTGTTCTTACTTTCTGCATTTAAATTAGCATTCTCTTCCTTGTTTAATTTATCTTCATCACTTATATCTCTACACAATCTTTCTCTACGAGGTTAGTGACCAATTTTGGTGCTAACACTTTGGTGCTTTCACTGAGAATTGAATTCTCAGCCTGATCGGATCTCATCGTCTACTAGTGTATTTTCATATTCGCGAGATAGATCCAGTTGTTTACTAGGAAACTTCCTATTCTACTCAGATTTGAAAGAAATCTAAAGGAAGCTGATAGCCGTATTCATATAAACCAAGTCTATGTAAGATATGGGGACTGGGCGTTGAAGTTTGCAGTCATGTTGAATAGAGGCCGACCCCCCCTCTGAAGCCAACTTAGCCGATCGCCCCAGAAAAGGAGTATGTCGACCGCTCCAGAAAAGGTGTATGCCCATCGCTCCAGAGAATTCCCCATGCCGAGCAGAATTCCCATGCCGAACAGCCTTGGCCGAACAGCTTTGGCCGAACCACTCCAGACTGATCCACTTTGGCCGAACCACTCCAGGCCGATCCACTTTGGCCGAACTGCCTTGGCCGAACAGCTTTGGCCGAACCACTCCAGACCGATCCACTTTGGCCGAACAGCTTTGGCCGAACCACTCCAGGCCGATCCACTTTGGCCGAACAGCTTTGGCCGAACCACTCCAGGCCGATCCACTTTGGCCGAACAGCTTTGGCCGAACCACTCCAGACCGATCCACTTTGGCCGAACAGCTTTGGCCGAACCACTCCAGGCCGATCCACTTTGGCCGAATAGCCTTGGCCGAACAGCTCCACGCCGATCCATTCTACCGAACAGCCTTGGCCGAACAGCTTTGGCCGAACATACCTCTAGGCCGAACGCCATTCCAGGCCGAACCATACCTCTATGTCGAACACCTCTGTAATGCCGAACGGTATTGTATGCCGAACGACTAGGTTGTGTCAAACGAGAACGAATGCCGAACACCTCTGGAATTAAGTTACACCGGTCCCTTATACGACCCCTATTTTCAAAAAATATATTTTCGGGTAGTGCCTCCGGATAGTGAATTCAAAACTCAACTTAATAAAGGAACATTCTATCCACTTCCTTGACATCCCATGATCGACCAGGGCATAGAGGATCTAGTGGCAGCTTATGAACGGCATCAAGGGAACGGACAAGTAACCGCTATTCAAGCGGTACTCCCAAAGGTTGGAGAACATAGATGATATGACTCTAGCAAACGCCAAGATGACTCCAAGCAAACCAATGCTCTAAGCAATTTATTCCAAATACTAACAAGGGTATCATACTAATCGTGTTTGAGGAAAGTCGACCTCCAGATATATTTTGGCAGCTAGTTAGCTAAAGAGCCTCCTACGACTATGGATCATTTCTTTTACAAAATGAATCAGAACTGAAGTGAGGAGGAGTGGAGCAGACTAAGAAAAATAACAATGAAGGCCCGTTGGCTAAGGATGTAGATCCCAGTAGCCGAAACAAGACTTCAGAATTCAGCTCATATGCTCTTTGAAAGATTCAATTGACAACCTCTACTTGAAGACTCACGACTCGGAGTGGTACTGGAAACCAACTTCGAGAGAGTACACCAAAGTCTAAAGAAAATCAGGGGAATGTTGTATATTCCTGGATGCTCGCTGATCCTAACACGGGCGATTACAAACACCTCCGAGGTGTGATCGAAAAGATGACCTGGAAAGGAAAGCTTCAATAGTATGTACAAGTCCTGCAGAATGGTGGGCAGCGAATATCCGATGCCTATTAATAAAGGGCTATGATTATCAATTGGACGGTTGACGGCCAACATCCCTTTGAAAGGAGCCAGGGGCGGAGTCGAATAGCGAGCACACGATGCTGCTTCACATATCAATGAGATTTACCATAATCTTCTTTGAATTATTTCCATTTCCATCTCTATTTCAATTGTTCTATGAACTACGACTAGCTTGAACTAAACTACTTTCAAAACGATGCAGGTGTCCAGGTACTCAGATTTGGTTGCCAACCAATCTACGCAGACCATGATCGGACATGTGGAGTTACATCTGGACGAGAATAATTCTATTGCTCATCATCGACCATATGCCTTTGATTTGGGGCTATGGATTAAATACAATGTACAACATCACGATGCACGAAGAGCTGAATTCCATCCTGCAAGTGGAATTTATTCAAGTAGAGAGCGGCTGCGATACGACCAGCCACTCGCTAAGTGAAACTCAAGCTCGGAGGCAAGCCATCACATCAAGGCTAAAAATGGGTTGATACACGACGATCCTTCGCACAACTCCGTACTCCCAGAGTGTGAGACGGAGTATAAACATTCGCTTAACTCCGTACTCCCAGAGTGCGAGACGGAGTATAAACATTAATCAACTCCGTATTTCCAGAGTGTGAGACGGAGTATAAACATCTACTCAACTCCGTACTCCCAGAGTGCGAGACGGAGTATAAACATACATCAACTCCATACTCATCCCCAAAACTGGGGGCAGAACCAAAGCAAAGCATGCTAGTTGAACATTTGTCTAAAAGAAGATTGCAATGAAACGATTAAAAGACGACTGTCAAGCAATCAACTGAACGGAAATATTCAGCATGAAAGACTGCGGTTTTTCAAAGCACGTCATGTTTACACAAGACGTCCTTTGGGGGGCAAATGTTATCCCGCTTTTGGCAAGGTCGTGACACCAAGAACTTGATTAGAAACCAGTGACAGTTCGTCTTGGAGATCGGTTACACAAAGGCTCACAATGGATATCGATGGATTTTGTCCGAGTCTGGATCGAGCCACGATTAACAAGACATAACAATCAAAGCCAGGGAAGCCAATGTTCCATGTTTCAAGACGATCCGAGTTCGTATGCTCAACTTATGATCGATTCGAACAACCGACCATCCATCCATCAACCTCCACATTTGACTTGGAGACCTAAACTGCTTGGAATGAATATGGCCCGATCATCCACTCCAATCGAGTCATAGAACAAAGTTCGAAAAAATACAGATACCCCTCATGAAGCTCAGTGACGCCGGGATCCGTCTAAAGTGGACGTGATTTGATCATCTACACATCAAATCCTACCCTGAACACGAAAGGTTGTTCGAAAGCCCAACTTGAAGTAGCTATGGTAGACTGCGTACTCGCTAACCATCGCTGTCAATATATGGACACGACTGCACCTTGGAACATATGCAACTTACTTTGTCTACTCAACAATCTATTATCCTTATTTCTAGAAGGAGATACGGAGCAAATTGTAAGAGATTTGGCTATCTAACCCAACATGGATGTGATTCAACCATCTGTCATATACCTCCTTCCTTGACTTGATTGGAAGAACTATAATCACCAAGCGGACGAGAATCGATCGTCCATTTTTCAAATTTCATCCCTCATCCTGGGGGCAGAATCCCATTCCGTAAGCAAACGTGGTTCGATTGTTCATTCGACGACATTAGCCTCGATACAGTAGATGAATACAAATTAAAGAGTGGAAATACGACTGCTCTCAACTAAAACCTCCAAGTCCCCAGAGTGCGGACTGGAGTACTCTAAGTCCCCAGAGCGCGGACTAGAGTATAAACGACTTAAACCTCCAAGTCCCCAGAGTGTGGACTGGAGTACTCTAAGTCCCCAAAGCACGGACTATAGTATAAACGACTTAAACCTCCAAGTCCCTAGAGTGCGGACTGAAGTACTCCAAGTCCCCAGAGCGCAGACTAGAGTATAAACGACTTAAACCTCCAAGTCCCCAGAGTGCAGACTGGAGTACTCTAAGTCCCCAAAGCACGGACTAGAGTATAAACGACTTAAACCTCCAAGTCCTCATAGTGCGGACTGGAGTACTCTAAGTCCCCAGAGCGCGGACTAGAGTATAAACGACTTAAACCTCCAAGTCCCCAGAGTGCGGACTGGAGTACTCTAAGTCACCAGAGCGCAGACTAGAGTATAAACGACTTAAACCTCCAAGTCCCCAGAGTGCGGACTGGAGTACTCTAAGTCCCCAGAGCGCGGACTAGAGTATAAACGACTTAAACCTCCAAGTCCCCAGAGTGCGGACTGGAGTACTCTAAGTCCCCAGAGCGCGGACTAGAGTATAAACGACTTAAACCTCCAAGTCCCCAGAGTGCGGACTGGAGTACTCTAAGTCCCCAGAGTGCGGACTAGAGTATAAACAACTAAAACCTCCAAGTCCCCAGAGTGCGGACTGGAGTACTCTAAGTCCCCAGAGCGCGGACTAGAGTATAAACGACTTAAACCTCCAAGTCCCCAGAGTGCAGACTGGAGTACTCTAAGTCCCCAGAGCGCGGACTAGAGTATAAACGACTTAAACCTCCAAGTCCCCAGAGTGCGGACTGGAGTACTCTAAGTCCCCAGAGCGCGGACTAGAGTATAAACGACTTAAACCTCCAAGTCCCCAGAGTGCGGACTGGAGTACTCTAAGTCCCCAGAGCGCGGACTAGAGTATAAACGACTTAAACCTCCAAGTCCCCAGAGTGCGGACTGGAGTACTCTAAGTCCCCAGAGCACGGACTAGAGTATAAACGACTTAAACCTCCAAGTCCCCAGAGTGCGGACTGGAGTACTCTAAGTCCCCAAAGCACGGACTAGAGTATAAACGACTTAAACCTCCAAGTCCCCAGAGTGCGGACTGAAGTACTCTAAGTCCCCAGAGCACAGACTAGAGTATAAATGACTAAAACCTCCAAGTCCCCAGAGTGCGGACTGGAGTACTCTAAGACCCCAGAGCACGGACTAGAGTATAAACGACTTAAACCTCCAAGTCCCCAGAGTGCGGACTGGAGTACTCTAAGTCCCCAGAGCACGGACTAAGTATAAATGACTAAAACCTCCAAGTCCCCAGAGTGCGGACTGGAGTACTCTAAGTCCCCAGAGCGCGGACTAGAGTATAAACGACTTAAACCTCCAAGTCCCCAGATTGCGGACTGGATTACTCTAAGTCCCCAGAGCGCAGACTAGAGTATAAATGACTTAAACCTCCAAGTCCCCAGAGTGCGGACTAGAGTACTCTAACTCCCCAGAGTGCAGACTCGAATATAAGCGAATCGGATCTCCAAGTTCCCTGAATATGAACTATGACACAAATGACTTGAATTTGTCAAATCCCTGACATACGGGCTAGAAAGTATTCTAATTGCTCGAAGCACAGAATGGAAGTTCAACGACTCCCGAAGAGTTTCCGAGTTATATGAAGATGGACTGAGAAGTCTATGTTACTCACAACTGCTTGGATTAAAATCACAATCACAAAGAAAACTGAACAATAAGAGTCTTTTGTAAGACAGAAAAAAGAACTAAACCTTATTCAGAAATGAGTTTCTATTACAACCCCTCTAAAGTTCAGAGTCGACATTCTATCTACAAGGACTAGGGAAATAGATGAAAATAATTACATGACTTAAACTAACCCTCGTTGAACGAGGATAGTAGTCACTTCTTGTGCTTCTTCAACTTCTTTCCAGACGGCTCCTCTCCATAGCATTTACCCTTGGTAATCTTCTTTGATAGAGGGGTAGCAACTGAAGGAGTACGGGGGCCTTCCATGGGCTTGGACCCGCCAGGAAGGATGACCTTCAACGGCTTGTTCAAAGGATCATCCAAGTCCACAACTCGGGGATCTACTATGACCTTGACCATCTCCTCCCTCTCTTTCTCGAGCCGCTCCTCCATGCTCAATTCGGATGTATGCTCAGAGGCGCCTTTAATTTCTACTTCATAACCCCCGTCGGTAGGAGAGGAGGTTTCAGACTTGTCTTCGTCAAGCGCTCCGATCACCTGAGCGTCTGGACCAGAAGCCTCCCATGCGTGAGTGGCTTCACTTGTTTTCTCCCCCACTTCCTTGGCGACATCGCTCCTTGGAGTGGGCTCGGAGTCAGAACGGCCTGCACAAAATCGTGGAAAACAAGAATGCAATAGTCCTGCATAAAGAATAATGACTTTCGATATCTTAAAGAGAACCTTAAAGAGAAGGATTATCTACCAGGTTCGGGCAAACTCTCAGCCATCCGAGAGGTCTCACCCTCTGGAATGGGAGACAGAATGCGGACTAAAGTACTCTAAGTCCTTGAGTGCGGACTAGAGTATAAATGACTCAAAAACCTCTACGTCCCCAGAGTGCGGACTACAGTACTCTCAGTCCCCAGAGCATGGACTAGATTATGGACGACTTCAGAGAAATCCCTAAATCCCAGAAGCGGACCAGATTACTCTAAGTTCCCAGAGTGCGAACTAGAGTATAAACGAGTTGACGAAAATCTCTGCGTCTCGAACTGTGGACTAAAGCGTAAACTGTTCGACAAATCTCTAAGTCCCCGGAGCATGGACCGAAGCATGAACACAAATTGGGCGCGAGTCAACCGGGGGGAGAATAACACTAAGTCACCAGAATGCAGAGTGGTGTATAAACATCGATAAATAGACGAGTGGATTCCGACCATTTTCTATTCCGCAAACTTCGACCTGGAATCGACAGGAGGATTATTAACCCGCTGAGGATGGAGTTCGACCATCCAACCAGTGACCCGACCAAATCATTACTGGGGGAAGGGGTACAAAACACTAAAAAGCTGAATACGACAGCTTATTGTAGCTCTAGCATGGCGTTCTTTATAACTTGAGGCAGCGACTACAGGGAGGCCTCAATACAGAGCCAATCGAAACGGCATCCAAAGCTACGAGCAACCAACTATATCATACCTCAGACCAAGGGTCAATGCCGATCCGCACCAAGCACATACGAATGAGACTCGGATGTTTGTTTTTTGAAAAACTATGACCCCCAGAGTATGGAAAGGAGGGTAAACCACGAATACTTGGTCAAAAATTCTCCAGCACCCTCGTTCGATTCGTTAGGAGGAGTATGAAACTGGATGAGCATAACCCGACTGCATTTGTAGCCAACTTTACCCCGAGATATGATTACAGAGCATGAACCAAAGTGGACGTGGATGACCATCCACTGTCCAAATTACGCCCTGAAACTTACGTGGCATCGAAGTATTCCTCTTGGAATGAAAAACCACGATAAAATCCAAGATAGGCGAGACCTAGTCTCCTATCGACTGACATGATCCCACGATTCAACGGGAAAAAGAGTAAAGCTAAAGTGGGCATGGCTGGCCTTCCTACTTATCAGTATATGCCCCAGACCTGGGGGCACGAGCGAGAAACAAGATGAATGTGAACCGACTATTCACCAATCACCTCTATGTCTTTGGAGTTTAGGTGAAAACATAAACATAGCTAGGACGAGACTCAACCGTCCATGCAGTACATTTATCAACCCGAGACTGGGAGAAGACGCATGGTCATCCAAAAACTGGCCACGATAGCTCAGTATTAAAACTTATATATAGTGCTTACAGCTACTCAAGGCAACGACCGAAAGGATGCCTAGAGATAGAATCGTTAAATAGATACCTTAGCTCATGGGCAATTGACTTTCACTCCAACCCGAAGGACGGGTAAAGAATCATGAATGCATTAAATATAAAGTGCGTTACTCGAATGCACAAGCAAATTCAAACTCATAGCAAGATCCAGCTATACAGTTGCATGCTACTCGGGGCTGACCCCCACTCGACATTTCCTTTAATGCGCTTTTAAGCCTGATTTTTGGCCATTTGCTGATAATCTATTAGAGCATTCAGAGCCCTTCACTATTAGACTCAATAACTCATGACAAGACTCTAGGATTTGACTAGAGTAACCATCAACATTGGCCGTCCCAACCATATTTCACATTGAATGTTATGCAAAATAGTTACACCTTTACTCAAAGAATCTGGGATGGCACCTGCTAAGCTGACGGTCGACATTACAGCCAGCCATGGCGACCCTTTCCGGGTGCTGAATATCGGATCACAACTCAGTGCAATGATGATAAAAGAATTAGTTGGATTTTTCTGAATAAATGATGATATGTTCCCTTGGACCCATTCTGACGTGCATATGTGATTTCATTAACTATCGCGAGCCATGCATTGGATATCAACCTGAAGCTACAAAAGCTAGCACAATCTCTATTGATTTCATCATGAAAGCTCCACTCTTACTTTTAGGCTCACCCCATCAACGTCTATGCCTACCAGCCGTTGCGACAAGGCATACAATGACCTGAGACGTCTGAAAGACTACTTAAATAGAATATCAAACTAAGCTAATTTGATATCACCTATTTTCCACGAAGGGCTATCTAAGGACGGAAATTAGCAGACCTCACACCCAAATTCACTACCTCAGAAGACTATTCGAAGAGTAGCAGAGAACCAACCATAAGATGGAAAATGTACACGGATGGAGCATCCAATGATCAGTGTTATGGCTTGATAATGACTCCTGAGGAACGATTAATCTGCTACGTCCTAAAACTCGATTTACCTGTAACAAACAACGATGCTTAGTATGAAGCCTTAACTACCAGCCTCAAACTTGCTAGAGGATTTGAAGTGAAAACTTTACATATCTTTTGTGATTCTTGATTGGTAGTATACAAATTTAAGGAAGTTGATCTTGCTAGGGGGCATTGTCTTGCTCCTTTTCTCGGCCAAGTCCAAGAGCTACTAACTGACTTCACGTATTACATCATTACACACGTACTCAGCGAACAAAATGAAAAGGTGTCATGGTTGACTCCTATCAAAGACTATCTAAAATAAGGAATTCTTACTGAACGGAGGAATGGCAAATGATGGATCCTCCTCAAAGCTTCACGCCAAATCATCTAAGAATAATTCGTGTGTCAAAAGGAGTTTATCCATCCCCATGCTTCAGCATATCGCCCATGATGATATCTTGAGCAAAGTCTATGAAGATGAATGCGGTAATAACATCAGGGGGAAAACCATGATAAAGAAGATACTCTGCTATAGGTATTACTAGCCAACTATCAACCCAGATGCGGTTGATCATGCTAGACAATGTGACGAGTGCAAGATGTTTGCAAAAAATCCGGGAACCCCGCCGATGGAAATTATTCAAATGGCTAGTTCATAGCCGTTTGTCACTTGGGGGCACTGAAATCATCTTCTTGTCGATCCTAAAGGTGGTGCGAAATACACCATTATAGCAGTTGATTACGTCACCAAATGGGCAGACGAAGAACTCTTAACCACGACCAAGATGAAGAAAATAATTCACTTCTTTATCCGTAACGTCATCTGTCCTTATGACCTTCCATGATCCATTATAACTGAAAATGGATAGGTTGAAGCTGTGAACAAAATCATAGAGTCTGTACTGAAGAGAGGTTTGGAAAACGCCTCAAGTGGCTGATTGCAACCCTTATTTCACAAAAAATACAAACAAGGAATCGCGATTGAATTGCAATTAAACTAGATGGAGTTGGCGAAGACTTATGAGCATATAAAATGCATCCGAGAGCCAATGGCAAGAACATGTACCCGAACGTGCATGTGTACATCTGAAAAAGTTCGACTTCTTGAGATCAACAGAAATTGAATTCTCACTAAGGGTTATTAAGAGAAGACTAGATCAGATAGCCAAAGCTTATTATCTCTGCAGAATCAGACACGAATGGCCATTGATATTCTCGAGAAGGCATCTCCAAGAGGATTTAACCAAGGTTCGAAGCGGAGCATGGAGGATACGTAATTCAAAGCGTATCACGTTCGGTCACGTAATACACTTTGGGGGGCAAGTGTTTCCTGGGGAATTGACCAGGCAACTTAGTACTCGGCCTCCCCATCGATCAGTTAAACAATGAGCGTTCGGCATGTTAAGACCGTTCGGCACGAGCACAGCGTTCGGCATCTAAAGGGCGTTCGGTATGGGATAACGTTCGGCATCTAGGAGCGTCCGGCATCGAGAAACGTTCGGTAGTGAATACCGTTCGGCCAAGGAAGAACGCTCGACATAAAATCGTTCGGCATCCATGAACGTTCGGCCTATAAGGTACGCTCGGCATTCCCGGACTGTTCGGCATTCCAGCCTCATTCGACCTGCATCCCTCACTCAACACCACATCTCTTCTGGTACGTATCTCGTTTGGCAATCACCGACAGCTCGTCATCCAAGGTCATTCAGTACAAATGGATGCTCGGCATTCAGAGTGTCCGGCCTCACCTCGTTCGGCATAAAGGGGGAGGCTCGGCATTCTGTTGTTCAGCCTATCTGGTTCGGCGCATAGGACTTACACTATTTGGACCGAGTTATTCAGCTAGCAGGCCCACCAGAGAAGTCCAACCCACCTTCGTCTATAAATAGAGAGGTAGGGGCACAATGAAAGGGATCCTTTTTGGAGAACACTGGGGAGACTCTGCCATTTTTGAGACTCATCTTCTCTACTTAACAACTTCATTCAAGCATTTGATTCGCGAATTGTATTTGTAATCAACTATTAAGAAGATCAATAAAGTTTAACCTCAAAGTGGACGTAGGCAATTACGCTGAACCACTATAAATTTGGTGTTCTTACTTTCTTCATTTAAATTAGCATTCTCTTCCTTGTTTAATTTATCTTCATCACTTATATCTCTACACAATCTTTCTCTACGAGGTTAGTGACCAATTTTGGTGCTAACAGTAGTGGATCTTGTATGACCACTATTTTGATGTACACTTTTATGTGTTATATTCATATCTGTTTCCACCTTTGTTATATGAATATCTGTGACTGATTTGTGTTATGCTTATTTCTATATTTGTTTCTGAAGCCCACCTAGCCACCGTGTAGTAGCTTTGAGTTTGTATTTGATATGTCATATTTTCTCTTGAAATGAAATGCAAGTCATATTATCTGACATATCGGTACTCGCTCAAAGCAATTACATAGATGGTCGCTCCTCAACAGCCTTATTCTTCGTGCAAGTCGACGGGACTACCTCGTAGTGTCCTTCGCTAGTGTGTGTATAAAGGTGGGGCGTCACAGCTTGGTATCAGAGCCAAACTTCGAAACAATATAGAATATTATACCAAGGATCATTGTCCTAAGTCTTTCTTAGTAGTCTGCCTTAGGATTTAATTTGAGTCATTGGACCCGTACTATCCTATTTTCTTTTGTGATGCCTTGTTTTATCAATCAAGTTTGTTTGATATTCATTCTGAGATTAACCTTTTTCCTCTTTTTCTTTTTTTTCTTAAAGAAGAGAAATGGTTAGACCAGGCCGTCCCAGCACCGGTCAATCCAATGCTACTCCTCAGGATGGAGTATTTATGTCTGCCCAGTAGCTCTTAGATCTTGTGAAGAATGCTCAAGCTGTCGGACCCATTCCAGAGCCTACTCATCCTAAATCGGGGTTTGCACGCTTGTGCAGAGATTATACCGATTTGGGTAGAAGGCTATTCAAGGGTTCCGAAAGCATTATAGATATCCAAGCTTGGCTTAGAACATGCAACCACATCTCTTCCCGCATGAATCTTATTGATCTACATCGAGTCCAAGTGGCTTCTAGCATGCTCCAGGAGAGAGCATTAGATTGGTATGAGCTTTTGGTTTCTGAGATTATCGAAGCGGATCTTACTTGGGAGCAATTCCAGGAAAGATTCGAATTGAAGTTTGTGCCGGAGGCTGAAAAAGTAACTTTAGCCCGACGCTTTATTGACCTTGTTCAAAGTGAATCTTCTGTGGCAGATTATGTCGCATCTTTTGAATCTCTCTCTAAATATGGGGTCGAGTATATTAATACCCCATTGAAGAAAAATCAGAGATTTGTCTATGGGTTGAATAAGAACCTCAAAAAGCCATTACTTCTGAAACTAGAAGTTTCTTTCGATCAGCTTGTTGATATCGCTCTTCGACTCGAAGAGGCCGATAAAGAAAGTGATTTTGAAGTTGTGGGGGCCAAACAAAACATCAATAAGAAGAGGCCTTTTAAGTTCAAGCCTTATCCCAACAAGAAAGGGAAGCAAGCAACTTCGGTAGCAAAGACTCCTACCTCTAGTTGTGGGCAATGCTACAATTATGGGTCTAAGGACCATTATGCAAATAGGTGCCCAAAACCTCTTTTTTGTTGTTATTGCAAAAGTTTGGGTCATCTTTTATCTTCATGCCCCTAAATTCCAAACAAGAAAGAGGGAAAGCTAAATGTTGTGCAAGCCCCTAGTAACACTTCTCTTGGTCAAGGTATTTCTCATTCTATCCTTGATGACATTATTATATTTCGTGATCTTTCTATTCGAGTTCTTTTTGATACGGGTGCATCTCACTCTTTTATATCAAAAGAACTTGTTGATGCTTTGTCTTTGAATGTTATTGGCTTGATGACTTCATTGAGAATTGCGAATTCGGTTGGTGGATCCACAACACTCAGTTTACTTTGTAAAGATGTCCAAATTATTTTATGTGATTATGCTTTCCGAGCCGATTTGCATGTTATGCATTACCTAGGTTTTGGAATGATTTTGGGGATGGATTGGCTTAACCGTTATGAAGCCCATATCCTATGCCCTGAGCGAACTATATATCTTCGACATCCTCAATCTATTGAGCAGATTTCTCTTGTTCTTAAAGATTCAGATTCCAATTCAGGAGCATCCTTGTATTCTCTAAATCCTCATGATGACGATAATGATGATGAGGAAGATGTCATTTCCCTCATTCACATTGTTCGTGAATTTCCCGACATATTTGAGCCCGTTTTAGGATTACCACCTAAGCGAGCAATTGAGTTTCGAATTAATCTAATCCCTGGAGCTCTACCTATTACTCGTCCTCCTTATCGTATGTCCAATAAGGAAAATGAGGAGATGCATAAACAATTATCCGAATTGGAAGGAAAACAGTTTATTCGTTCTAGTTCCTCTCCATGGGGAGCTTCGGCTATTTTTGTGAAGAAATCTGATGGTACACTTAGACTTTGCGTTGACTACCGCAAGCTTAATGATCTCACCATCAAGAATAAATATCCCTTACCTCAGATTGATGATTTATTCGATCAACTTAGTGGTGCTAGAGTATTTTCACAGTTAGACTTAGCAACCGGTTTTCATCAGCTCCGTATTGCAGAGGATAGCATTCCTTTGACATCGTTCCATACTTGTTATGGATCTTATGAATGGCTTGTTATGCCATTTGGTTTGACGAATGCTCTAGCTTATTTTGTTGACCTTATGAATCGAGTTTTCAAAGACTTCCTCGATCGATTTGTTCTCATCTTTATCGATGATATTCTTGTTTATTCTAAATCCGAGGAAGAGCATGAAAAACATCTTCAGATTGTGTTGGAAACTCTTAGGAGCAACCAATTGAAATCAAAATTTTCTAAATGCCACTTTTGGCATTCTCGTGTGAAATTCTTGGGACATATTATTTCTGAATCCGGAATTTCCATGGATCCTTCAAAGATTGAAGCGATTCAAAATTGGAAGAGACCGGAGAGTGTGACGGAAATTCGTAGTTTTCTTGGATTGGCGGGCTATTACCGTCGGTTCATAAAAGACTTTTCTAAAATTTTCGTACCTCTTACTAGTTTGACAAAGAAGGGAGTTAAGTACATTTGGTCTGACAAATGTGAAGCTGCTTTTCAAAAATTAAAAGAACTCCTTTCCGATGCTCCTATTCTTGTGATTCCCGAAGGGAACCAAGACTTTATTGTTTATACCAATGCTAGTCGCGTTGGTTTGGGTGTCGTTCTCATGCAAAGGGAACGTGTTATCGCTTATGCTTCTAGGCAATTAAAGTCCGCCGAGACTAGATATGCCACTCATGATTTAGAGCTCGCGGCTATTGTTTTCGCCCTTAGAATTTGGCGTCATTATCTTTTTGGAGAGAAATTTATTCTACACCGATCATAAATCTTTGAAGTACTTATTTTCTCAAAAGGAACTTAATTTGCGTCAACAATGTTGGGTCGAATTCCTTGCATCTTATGATCTTGATATTCTTTATACTCCCGGAAAGGGAAATCGTGTTGCCAATGCCCTTAGTCGTAAGCAACAAGCGGTTGTTTCAATGATGATATCGGAATGGATTGATCTCGAGACTTTATCCACTTGTGAGATTCGAGATCGTGAATCCAATTCATGTTCATCTCTTGGTTTGTGTAGCCTTAAGGCTCATCCTTCTCTTTTGGACCGCATTCTTGAAGGTCAAAAGCAAGATCTCGAATTGGTTTTTCTTAGCAAAGTTGTAGGGATAAAATTGATATTGAAGGTTTGAAAGACTTTGATATTGATGCTCGTGGCGGTATTCAAAAATTTGGTAGACTTATCATGCCAAATATTAGTGATCTTCGTAAAGACATTTTAGAAGATTCTCATCGTTCTAAATTTACCATTCATCCCGGTAGTAGTAAAATGTACGCGGACATGAAGTGACTTTATTATTGGGATGGAATGAAATCTGATATTGCTAACTTTATTAAGCGTTGCATGACTTGCCAACTCATAAAGGCCGAGCATCAAAGGCCCGGTGGGTTATTGCAACCTTTGGACATTCCCGTTTGGAAGTGGGATCAAGTCTCCATGGACTTTATTGACGGTCTTCCCCGTTCTCGCTCGGGTCATGATAGCCTATGGGTGATAGTAGATAGTCTTACAAAATCCACCCATTTTCTTCCTGTTCGGTCCAATCGGACCGTACCTCTTTTGGCCAAACTCTATGTAAAAGATATCATTAAATTGCATGGAGTTCCTACTTCTATTGTTAGCGATCGTGATCCATTATTTACTAGTGGATTTTGGATAGGTCTTCAAAAAGCTTTGGGAACAAAGCTTAATTTTAGCATCGCTTATCATCCTCAGTCCGATGGACAAACCGAGCGGGTGAATCAAACTCTTGAAGATCTTCTTCGTGCATGTGTTCTTGACTTTGGTGGAAGTTGGGGAGATCATATTTCCCTTGTTGAGTTTTCTTACAATAATAGCTTCCAATCTAGTATTGGTATGGCTCCTTTCGAGGCACTCTACGGAAGGCCATGCTGATCTCCTTTGTGTTGGCTTGAAGCCGGTGAGAAGCTGGTTTTAGGTCCAGATTTTATTCGTGATGTCACAGAAAAGATTAACCTTATTCGTCATAGGATGAAAGAAGCTCAAAGTAGACAAAAATCCTATGCCGATAACCGAAGAAGGAAATTAGAATTTTCTGTGGGAGATTTGG
Source organism: Allium fistulosum (assembly GCA_030737815.1). Classification (NCBI taxonomy): domain Eukaryota; kingdom Viridiplantae; phylum Streptophyta; class Magnoliopsida; order Asparagales; family Amaryllidaceae; genus Allium; species Allium fistulosum. Next base: position 914,195,114 of record CM060906.1, read on the forward strand.
TGTTCATTCGTGTTTCACCTATGAAGGGTGTTGTGCGTTTCAGTGATCGGGAAAATTAGCACCTCGATATATTGGTCTATTTCCCATCACCGAACGCATTGGTTCCGTGGCTTATCACCTTTCATTACCGGCTCAGTTTTCTGCTATTCATGACGTATTCCACGTCTCTCAACTACGGAAATGCCTGAGGGATTCTGATTCTATTCTTGAGCCCGGTTTTATTGAAGAAGTTGAGGTTTCACCTAATTTGACTTATGAGCAACATCCTATTCGCATCATTGCTACGGAGGTTAAACGCCTTCGTAATAAAGATGTCCCACTTGTGAGAGTTCAATGGTCCTCAAATCCTAAGGATTACTCTTGGGAATCTAGAGAATTCATCGAGCAAACACATCCGGACTTCTCATTTCAAAATTTCTTCTTTTGTGTTGTTATGCCTTAGTATGGTTGTTACTTTTTATTTTCCTCTTAATTATTACGAGGACGCAATTTCTTTAAGGAGGGGAGTCTGTAACAACCCGCATATTTCACGATTATATATTTAAATGTTTTATTTAATTATAGCATCGTTAATCGAATTAAAGTCCGAAATGTTACTTTTTGTAAACAGACGAATTGGGACTCGAGACAACTTCCATTGAGTCCAAAATGGCGTTTACAACTTTTTTGAGTATAAACATCGATATGTTTGGAGTTGAGTAGAAATTTGCTATTTTTCTATTTTGGGCTTTGGGTTTGGGTTTGGGTTTCAGCCCACTAACCCAACTTAATACCCTAACTCCTTTACTCTTCATTCATTTCATTCCTCATTTCCTAACACTCAAGCTCAAGAGAAAAATGGGGGAAAAGATTGGAAATTAAAATCCCTAAACCCTAGTTTTATTAGGAAATTCAAGTTCTTGCTCTAAAATCAAAGAGAAGCTTAGGTAAGCATCCTCTTCATCTTCTCCATCTCAATCTCTCTTCAATTTTCAGAAATTCCTATAACCTAACTTAGGAAAAACTTCACCTTTGATAATAGATTGAAGATTCTAGAGGTGTATTGAAGAGGAATTGGTCTTGCCTTGTTTTAAAACTTCTCATTCGTTGTTTTTGGGTTTAAAGGTGAGTTCTTTAACTCACATCTACGTCTATAACTTTCATTGTTGTTATGTATGAATTCCTAACATCTATTCATGTTCATTTTCTTTTGATTTGAATTGATTTGATGAATTTTTCAATTTTTGGTTTTTAAGTCCAATTCTATGAAAATCCTACTATGGATGTTTGGACATGATATTTGGGGTGTATCGAAGAGCCTATAAGGCTGGGTTGTCGCTTGGCATAAATCCCTAGTCTTCGTTGCTCGCTCGATCGCTCCCGAATCGTTTTGGTTATCATGGCCTAGGCAAATTGTTTCCCAGACCATGTGACCAGACGTCTGGTTGCTCAAGTCCAGACGTCTAGTTATGGTCCTTGGAGAAAAAATATAAGAACGCAGAAAAAAGGGCAGAAACTGGAACCGGACGTCTGGTCCAAACCAACCAGACGTCTGGAAAGTCTATCAGATGTCTGGCAGTCTACCAGACGCTTGGAAGGTTTCTAAAAATTTCCAAAACCTAAATCTAGACGTCTGGAACTGTTCATTTTGCCTATTTTGGCTGTTTTTTGAGTGGATTTCCAATTTTAATCGATTTTTGTCGATCCGGTTAGTTGTTATCACTTATTATCGACTTTGATGACTTCTTCCTTTGGAATTTTGGGAATATCCATTTGATGGATTTGATAACGATTTTTATGGTTTTTGATTCACGTCGTCAAATGTGAATTTTTGGTTGATCGATTGTTTTTACAATCGTTTTCTGTGATTTGTCACTTTTAAAAATACAAAGGTTTCTATACTAGTAGTAAATATTCAAACGCTTTCACAAAGATGATTTCAATACCATTTTAATACAAAACTCGTTTTTAAATCCATTTTCCAATCTATTAGTATATACAAACCTTTACCTCATTCGTACGAGAAATCCAATTAAACGACATAGCAAAACAAGTGGTATGAAATGCATGCGTTTACTTCGTCGGTTAATTCTTAGACTTGTTCGATTGAAATCTTATGACAATTTTCGAGTGGAAATCTACAATCTGTTCGTAAATATTTAAGTTAAGCTAGTGGTTATGGGACATGAAGCTAAACTCATTTATTTACTAGCTTAGTGTAATTTACATTTCTCATTGATCAATGATGATCATTTTATGGTTTAGACTAGCGATATGCGATGTCTCTTTGTCCGCATGGGGGACTGTACCCCGTTCTGTTGAGCTTCGTCTTATTTTTTATAGGCTAGCGACCTACGGGCTTTATGGAGTTCGGTTCATCGGGCATACCGTTATTTCACTAAGTTGTTGTTCCGAATTATTTGAGTTTCGGGTTCATCGGGCGTACCGTTATTGCACTACGTCGTTGTTCTAAAATATTTGAGTTTTAGGTTCATCGGGCGTACCGTTATCGCACTACGTCATTGTTCCAACTCATTTGAGTTTCAGGTTCCTCGGGCGTACCGTTATTGCACTACGCCGTTGCACCGGCTCTATGGTTAGCGACCAAAGGATAGCGTTCTGTTTGTGATACACGTGTTGGTGAGTTTTCGTGCTCCCGTTTGAGATAGGCCTCCCCCTTTGTGTTTTCTGGATTTCTGGTTGTTGATTTCTAGAATTTGTGTTTCACCAATTCTCGTGGTTTGCATTGATAAGCTTTATCAATATTTTTGGTTTGGTGAATAAGTTGAAGAATATGACATTCTTTTTGGTGTTTGAGTAGATTTGAGATATTGTATGATTTTTATTGTTATTGAATGTATACTTGTCATAGTATTGCATTTTTGTTATCATACGTTTTTGTCATATCTCTTATCCTATCTCATTTTATATGATATTTATAGCTAGAATGATCCGTTTATTATTTTCTTCTTAAATAATACTCGGGTCAGACCGAGGTATTTCAGGTGCTTTTGCTTGACTTCTTATCTGGGACCATCATTTGATTTTTGGCTAACTACTTTAGATTAGTAGTTTTTGCTTTTATACATTTGAGTTAGAGACTCCTTGATGTATACATATTCTTTTGCTAGCACTTGTACCTATTCTTTTGTTATGTAGTTGTTTCCTGGGGAATTGACCAAGCAACTTAGTACTCGGCCTCCCCATCGATCAGTTAAACAATGAGCGTTCGGCATGTTAAGACCGTTCGGCACGAGCACAGCGTTCGGCATCTAAAGGGCGTTCGGTATGGGATAACGTTCGGCATCTAGGAGCGTCCGGCATCGAGAAAAGTTCGGTAGTGAATACCGTTCGGCCAAGGAAGAACGCTCGACATAAAATCGTTCGGCATCCATGAACGTTTGGCCTATAAGGTACGCTCGGCATTCCCGGACTGTTCGGCATTCCAGCCTCATTCGACCTGCATCCCTCACTCAACACCACATCTCTTCTGGTACGTATCTCGTTTGGCAATCACCGACAGCTCGTCATCCAAGGTCATTCCGTACAAATGGATGCTCGGCATTCAGAGTGTCCGACCTCACCTCGTTCGGCATAAAGGGGGAGGCTCGGCATTCTGTTGTTCAGCCTATCTGGTTCGGCGCATAGGACTTACACTATTTGGACCGAGTTATTCAGCTAGCAGGCCCACCAGAGAAGTCCAACCCACCTTCGTCTATAAATAGAGAGGTAGGGGCACAATGAAAGGGATCCTTTTTGGAGAACACTGGGGAGACTCTGCCATTTTTGAGACTCATCTTCTCTACTTAACAACTTCATTCAAGCATTTGATTCGCGAATTGTATTTGTAATCTACTATTAAGAAGATCAATAAAGTTTAACCTCAAAGTGGACGTAGGCAATTACGCTGAACCACTATAAATTTGGTGTTCTTACTTTCTGCATTTAAATTAGCATTCTCTTCCTTGTTTAATTTATCTTCATCACTTATATCTCTACACAATCTTTCTCTACGAGGTTAGTGACCAATTTTGGTGCTAACACTTTGGTGCTTTCACTGAGAATTGAATTCTCAGCCTGATCGGATCTCATCGTCTACTAGTGGATTTTCATATTCGCGAGATAGATCCAGTTGTTTACTAGGAAACTTCCTATTCTACTCAGATTTGAAAGAAATCTAAAGGAAGCTGATAGCCGTATTCATATAAACCAAGTCTATGTAAGATATGGGGACTGGGCGTTGAAGTTTGCAGTCATGTTGAATAGAGGCCGACCCCCCCTCTGAAGCCAACTTAGCCGATCGCCCCAGAAAAGGAGTATGTCGACCGCTCCAGAAAAGGTGTATGCCCATCGCTCCAGAGAATTCCCCATGCCGAGCAGAATTCCCATGCCGAACAGCCTTGGCCGAACAGCTTTGGCCGAACCACTCCAGACCGATCCACTTTGGACGAACCACTCCAGGCCGATCCACTTTGGCCGAATAGCCTTGGCCGAACAGCTTTGGCCGAACCACTCCAGACCGATCCACGTTGGCCGAACAGCTTTGGCCGAACCACTCCAGGCCGATCCACTTTGGCCGAACAGCTTTGGCCGAACCACTCCAGGCCGATCCACTTTGGCCGAACAGCCTTGGCCGAACAGCCTTGGCCGAACAGCCTTGGCCGAACAGCCTTGGCCGAACAGCTTTGGCCGAACCACTCCAGACCAATCCACTTTGGCCGAACAGCTTTGGCCGAACCACTCCAGGCCGATCCACTTTGGCCGAATAGCCTTGGCCGAACAGCTCCACGCCGATCCATTCTACCGAACAGCCTTGGCCGAACAGCTTTGGCCGAACATACCTCTAGGCCGAACGCCATTCCAGGCCGAACCATACCTCTATGCCGAACACCTCTGTAATGCCGAACGGTATTGTATGCCGAACGACTAGGTTGTGTCAAACAAGAACGAATGCCGAACACCTCTGGAATTAAGTTACACCGGTCCCTTATACGACCCCTATTTTCAAAAAAAATATTTTCGGGTAGTGCCTCCGGATAGTGAATTCAAAACTCAACTTAATAAAGGAACATTCTATCCACTTCCTTGACATCCCATGATCGACCAGGGCATAGAGGATCTAGTGGCAGCTTATGAACGACATCAAGGGAACGGACAAGTAACCGCTATTCAAGCGGTACTCCCAAAGGTTGGAGAACATAGATGATATGACTCTAGCAAACGCCAAGATGACTCCAAGCAAACCAATGCTCTAAGCAATTTATTCCAAATACTAACAAGGGTATCATACTGATCGCGTTTGAGGAAAGTCGACCTCCAGATATATTTTGGCAGCTAGTTAGCTAAAGAGCCTCCTACGACTATGGATCATTTTTTTACAAAATGAATCAGAACTGAAGTGAGGAGGAGTGGAGCAGACTAAGAAAAATAACAATGAAGGCCCGTTGGCTAAGGATGTAGATCCCAGTAGCCGAAACAAGACTTCAGAATTCAGCTCATATGCTCTTTGAAAGATTCAACTGACAACCTCTACTTGAAGACTCACGACTCGGAGTGGTACTGGAAACCAACCTCGAGAGAGTACACCAAAGTCTAAAGAAAATCAGGGGAATGTTGTATATTCCTGGATGCTCGCTGATCCTAAAACGGGCGATTACAAACACCTCCGAGGTATGATCGAAAAGATGACCTGGAAAGGAAAGCTTCAATAGTATGTACAAGTCCTGCAGAATGGCGGGCAGCGAATATCCGATGCCTATTAATAAAGGGCTATGATTATCAATTGGACGGTTGACGGCCAACATCCCTTTGAAAGGAGCCAGGGGCGGTGTCGAACAGCGAGCACACGATGCTGCTTCACATATCAATGAGATTTACCATAATCTTCTTTGAATTATTTCCATTTCCATCTCTATTTCAATTGTTCTATGAACTACGACTAGCTTGAACTAAACTACTTTCAAAACGATGCAGGTGTCCAGGTACTCAGATTTGGTTGCCAACCAATCTACGCAGACCATGATCGGACATGTGGAGTTACATCTGGACGAGAATAATTCTATTGCTCATCATCGACCATATGCCTTTGATTTGGGGCTATGGATTAAATACAATGTACAACATCACGATGCACGAAGAGCTGAATTCCATCCTGCAAGTGGAATTTATTCAAGTAGAGAGCGGCTGCGATACGACCAGCCACTCGCTAAGTGAAACTCGAGCTCGGGGGCAAGCCATCACATCAAGGCTAAAAATGGGTTGATACACGACGATCCTTCGCACTACTCCGTACTCCCAGAGTGTGAGACGGAGTATAAACATTCGCTTAACTCCATACTCCCAGAGTGCGAGACGGAGTATAAACATTAATCAACTCCGTATTTCCAGAGTGCGAGACGGAGTATAAACATCTACTCAACTCTGTACTCCCAGAGTGCGAGACGGAGTATAAACATACATCAACTCCATACTCATCCCCAAAACTGGGGGCAGAACCAAAGCAAAGCATGCTAGTTGAACATTTGTCTAAAAGAAGATTGCAATGAAACGATTAAAAGACGACTGTCAAGCAATCAACTGAACGGAAATATTCAGCATGAAAGACTGCGGTTTTTCAAAGCACGTCATGTTTACACAAGACGTCCTTTGGGGGGCAAATGTTATCCCGCCTTTTGGCAAGGCCGTGACACCAAGAACTTGATTAGAAACCAGTGACAGTTCGTCTTGGAGATCGGTTACACAAAGGCTCACAATGGATATCGATGGATTTTGTCCGAGTCTGGATCGAGCCACGATTAACAAGACATAACAATCAAAGCCAGGGAAGCCAATGTTCCAAGTTTCAAGACGATCCGAGTTCGTATGCTCAACTTATGATCGATTCGAACAACCGACCATCCATCCATCAACCTCCACATTTGACTTGGAGACCTAAACTGCTTGGAATGAATATGGCCCGATCATCCACTCCAATCGAGTCAAAGAACAAAGTTCGACAAAATACAGATACCCCTCATGAAGCTCAGTGACGCCGGGATCCGTCTAAAGTGGACGTGATTTGATCATCTACACATCAAATCCTACCCTGAACACGAAAGGTTGTTCGAAAGCCCAACTTGAAGTAGCTATGGTAGACTGCGTACTCGCTAACCATCGCTGTCAATATATGGACACGACTGCACCTTGGAACATATGCAACTTACTTTGTCTACTCAACAATCTATTATCCTTATTTTCTAGAAGGAGATACGGAGCAAATTGTAAGAGATTTGGCTATCTAACCCAACATGGATGTGATTCAACCATCTGTCATATACCTCCTTCCTTGACTTGATTGGAAGAACTATAATCACCAAGCGGACGAGAATCGATCGTCCATTTTTCAAATTTCATCCCTCATCCTGGGGGCAGAATCCCATTCCGTAAGCAAACGTGGTTCGATTGTTCATTCGACGACATTAGCCTCGATACAGTAGATGAATACAAATTAAAGAGTGGAAATACGACTGCTCTCAACTAAAACCTCCAAGTCCCCAGAGTGCGGACTGGAGTACTCTAAGTCCCCAGAGCGCGGACTAGAGTATAAACGACTTAACCTCCAAGTCCCCAAAGTGCGGACTGGAGTACTCTAAGTCCCCAAAGCACGGACTAGAGTATAAACGACTTAGACCTCCAAGTCCCCAGAGTGCGGACTGAAGTACTCCAAGTCCCTAGAGCGCAGACTAGAGTATAAACGACTTAAACCTCCAAGTCCCCAGAGTGCAGACTGGAGTACTCTAAGTCCCCAAAGCACGGACTAGAGTATAAACGACTTAAACCTCCAAGTCCTCAAAGTGCGGACTGGAGTACTCTAAGTCCCCAGAGCGCGGACTAGAGTATAAACGACTTAAACCTCCAAGTCCCCAGAGTGCGGACTGGAGTACTCTAAGTCCCCAGAGCGCGGACTAGAGTATAAACGACTTAAACCTCCAAGTCCCCAGAGTGCGGACTGGAGTACTCTAAGTCCCCAGAGCGTGGGGGACTATACCCCGTTCTATTGAGCTTCGTCTCTTTTTTTATAGGCTAGCGACCTACGGGCTTTATGGAGTTCGGTTCATCGGGCGTACCGTTATTGCACTACGTCGTTGTTCCGAAATATTTGGGTTTTAGGTTCATCGGGCGTACCGTTATTGTACTACGTCGTTGTTCCAACTCATTTGAGTTTCAGGTTCCTCGGGCGTACCGTTATTGCACTACGCCATTGCACTGGCTCTATGGTTAGCGACCATGGGATAGCGTTCCGTTTGTGATACACGTGTTGGTAAGTTTTCATGCTCCCGTTTGTGATAGGCCTCCCCCTTTGTGTTTTCTGAATTTCTGGTTGTTGATTTCTAGAATTTGTGTTTCACCAATTTTCGTGGTTTGTATTGATAAGCTTTATCAATATTTTTGGTTTGGTGAATAAGTTAAAGAATATGACATTCTTTTTGGTGTTTGAGTAGATTTGAGATATTGTATGATTTTTATTGTTATTGAATGTATACTTGTCATAGTATGGCATTTTTGTTATCATACGTTTTTGTCATATCTCTTATCCTAACTCATTTTATATGATATTTATAGCTAGACTGATCCGTTTATTATTTCCTTCTTAAATAATACTCGGGTCAGACCGAGGTATTTCAGGTGCTTCTGCTTGACTTCTTATCTGGGACCATCATCTGATTTTTGGCTAACTACTTTAGATTAGTAGTTTTTGCTTTTATACATTTGAGTTAGAGACTCCTTGATGTATACATATTCTTTTGCTAGCACTTGTACCTATTCTTTTGTTATGTAGTGGATCTTGTATGGCCACTATTTTGATGTACACTTTTATGTGTTATATTCATATCTGTTTCCGCCTTTGTGATATGAATATCTGTGACTGATTTGTGTTACGCTTATTTCTATATTTGTTTCCGAAGCCCACCTAGCCACTGTGTAGTAGCTTTGAGTTTGTATTTGATATGTTAGATTTCCTCTTGAAATGAAATGCAAGTCATATTATCTGACATATCGGTACTCGCACAAAGCAATTAAACAGATGGTCGCTCCTCAACAGCCTTATTCTTCATGCTAGTCGACGGCATTACCCCGTAGTGTCCTTGGCTAGTGTGAGTATAGAGGTGGGGTGTCACACCCTAGGTGGCATGTGCGTCGAGGTTTTAGTCGCGTGATGGGTTCTTGTCCTAGGGAAGTTTGCGAGCGAGAGGGAGAGATGGAGCAGTGAGATTAATTTAAAATTTTAAGTTAATTAAGTTGTTAATTAAAATCCATTATATTCAAATGTTTAAAATTACATAATTTTTTCGTACGAGGTTGGATTCGAACGAAACAAGTTGTGTTAGGTTTGTCTCGACGTCGTCTACGACATGGAGCTGGATTGGAATTTATTTAAAGTTGGGAAAATTTTAGTTTAAAATAAAGGTGAGTGGTTAAACTCATTCATGAAGTACTAAATTTCCTACTGTTAGTTAAGCTAATTAAGGAAGTGAAAATTTGTATTGGTTGCTAGTTGAAAATTTAATTGACTAAAAATTTAATTTATTAAATTTGAATCGACTAAATTTAGCTCGATGTTTAAATTTGACCGTTAAATTGATAATTAAATTTGTTAGTTAAATTTGACTGAAAATTTGATAATAGGAATTAATAGTAGATCTGATAGTTAAATTTTGTAACATTAGATGTGACATTTAAATCCGATAGTTAAATTGACATTTAACTTGATATTTAAATTGATGTTGATAATTGAAATTTCATATCACTTTTAAACACCCGACATTGATAGTTGTTGATTGTTGTGATATGGATGAATTGGTTGTTTTAGATGTTGGTTGATACTGAGATGGATGATATTTGTGATTGGCTGTTATGTTATTTAGTGATTTCGATATATCCATATTATCACCCTGTTATTATCACTATTGATACGATTGATCATCTGTACATTGAATTTGGGTACAGAACTTTGGACATCCTATTTGATATGTGAATTATTGGATACATTGTTGACTGCTTTGGCAGAAATGTGATTGTATAGTCATTTGAAAAAATTTGAAGATTTTTGATAAATTTGGAATTTAGTTTCTGAAAATAACTTGAAATTTATTTATAAAATTTAAATTCTAATTTTTAATAGTAATATATATTTTTCCTTTAGAGTAATAAAAGGTTTACAAATTTTTCTATAACTTTAAAGAATAAAAAGGAAGTGTTTGTAAGCAGATCGATGTTTGAAATCCAACCATTAAATGATTTTGATACGTTAAAATGGAATTATCGAATTTTGAAAATCTACAAAGTGTTGTAAAATCCTCTGAAACTGCAATAAATTATTTGAATAATATTTGATGCAGGAAATCTGAATTTATTTCGATGATTTAAAATAATTTGGAATATTTAAACATTGAAGTTTTGCTTAAACTGTGAAATATATTGAATCGATTTGTAGCTGATTAACTTATTGAAAACTCTGTAGTGAGGATTTAAAATGGTGAAATCTTTATGGAAATTTGAAACAAATGAAATTATTGCAAATATGTTTCACTTGATTTTGATTTAACTTACCTGAGGATTTTTAGTCCTGACTAGAGTGTTTTGTTTTTCATTACGCTCGGGTCAGACCGATTTTTTCAGTTATCAAAGACAGTTATTCCGGAGGACGAAGACAAAGATTTGGTATATCATATTTACTAGTATTGATTCCGCTGCACTATTTCATTCTGTCTATTAAAATGTACAACTCTGATAGTATTGTATAACTCTGTTTATGTTGTAAATTGAATTGAATATGTATTATTAAACCGCTTCATGAACTGCTTATGTGATTACTGTATTTTATCGTTCCGCTACGAGATTCGGTTATTGTTTTATTCTTTTCTTTTTTATTTCTTTAAAATAAACTCATTGATAATCTATCTTTTAAACGGTTTGAGTTTGACATGTATGGTTTATTGTTGACTTGAACTGTAACGACCTCGGATTTTTATAATATTTAAAATGATAATTTATTAATTTTTGAATTAATATTTGTGAAATAAATCGATAAGGTGATGCGAGTTTCCTCGAATCATTATAAATTCTGTATAAATCATTTAAAATTTAAAAATATTGTGAATATTTCATATATGTGAATATGTATGTATACGGGCATATATGAGTAAAATTGAATATATATATATATACACACTTGGAAAAAAATTAAGAAAACCAAACAAATACATATGGAAAATAAGATACTTGTACACTTGGGAATGAAACAAGTAGATAAACAAATGTATATATATATTCTTGAACACTTGAAAAATAAAGAAATACAAATATACAAGGTATAGAAGCCATCATGTTTTCTCAAACATGTAACAGCCGAACTAGAGTAGGAAAATTATAAAATATATATTTGTACAAGTCTAATTAATATCTCTAGTACACTACCTTATATCCATCAGCCGAGATAAGCAAGATTGTACATGCAAAAAAAATAATAAAGAAATGGTATATGTAAACTTGAAAAGAGACCAAGGCATTTAATGCCAACATCTCTAGTACAAGCAAAGAAATCACCTCAGCCTCCATAAGAGAGAAATATCCCTGACCAAATAAAAGAAAATCTTGTACCTGCACACCTCTTTCTTTCTATATGTGTACAGCTTTCGTTCACAAGGCTGCGCATACTTGTAAACATTTTCTCAAATTCTTCAAACATTTTCAAAGCTGTAATAAGTTCAGGCCTGAGCAACTCAAAGTATTTTCAATATCAAGCAACAGTTTTTACAATGCATTCAAACCTGGAAGCTTTAGAGTTGAAACCAAGCAAACCAAGAAAAAAGAAAAAGAAAATAGCTTTCAAAGGATTCAAACAAATCAAAACAGTGTCTGGTCAAATTCGAACAAATACAGGTCCTCTGTTCTTCTATTACTTCTCTGCTCTGTGCATAATCAGGTGAGCAAATATTTCTACCCTGAAATTCCTTTTTGTGTTAATGCCTGTATTCATCTGGGAATTGTTTTGTGTGAATGTTTAGAAATAAGTTCTATTCATCTGGAAGAGTGGATATGCCTATGTATGTTGTTTCCTCTGTTCCTGTTACAGAACTCTCAAGTTTTAAACCCAAAGATTCATCTTCTTCTTCACTGATTTCCTATAGGTTTTGTTTTCAAAAATAATAGGTTTGTTTAAACTTAAAAGAAGGGCCTAGAATTTGTCTTAGGCTTGATATTAAAAATATTGACTCTGTAAGTTGGATTTTACAGTAAAAAGTTAATTTTAGGACAAATTCAAATATTGTTAAATATTGATTCATTCATATTGTTTGAATCAACAATCAAAAACAAGATTTTTAAAATAAGAATGGCGATTTTTCGTGAAATATTTTGAGCGCAGTTCCAAGTTGAAGCGGAAATACATTTCCGGCCATTGCCATAAATCAAGGAAACATTGAGTGTTAGGGTTTTGCTTGAAGCTTGCTTGATCATTGTTGAAGATGGGAAAAATGTTCGATAATTTTTCTATTGAAGGAGATGATGGGACGAAGCGTTTTTGGGGTTTAAGGACGGTGAAAATGGCGTATGGGTTTCTGGCTCGTGCACACTCGTCAGAGCACCGGAAGGGACCGGTCCAGGGGGAAACGAAGTAGGGGACATAGGCGAAGATAGGGTCGGAGTTTCGGAACCACAGGTGAACTGTGGTGGCGACGCGAGTGATTTCCAGGTGATCGACTTTGTCCATGGGTTTGTTCGAAGAGCTCGATTTTGATTTCAAGGTGATTCGTGAGTGCTGGGTTGCCGATTTGGTAGAAATGGTCGACGACGACTTATGGGTGGTAGCAGCGATGGTGGGAGGCGCCTCGACCATGTGTGCACGTGCACGCGTGTAAGTGTGGTGTCAGTAAATTTGGTTTTCGAGGAAGAAGAAGGGTAGCTCGAAGAAGGTCTCGGGGAAATGAAGGGAGCGGCTCGAGTTTAACTCGAGTAAACTGGGTTTTGTTCGTTTGCCTGGGAAGAGCTGAATTTCCTCGCGTCGTACTCGAGTAGATCGAGCAGTTTACTCGAAGCAAAAACAGGGTGGCTCGGGTCAGAGTTTTGGTCCAGGTTTTGATACCTGAACTGTTTTTCTGTTTTAAATTAGATTTAAATTTTAATCAAAGTTTAGAACTGGAGTTAAAACAAAATGTAAATAAAGATTCCAGTTTGAAATAGAATTCAGTTTTGAAGATAAATAAAAAGTTAAATTTCATTTGTTTTAATAATTTAAAGAAATTAAAGGTATTGAAGAAAATTGGAATTTAAATTAGAATTGAATTCGAAAATAAAAAAATAAAACAAGTTAAATTTAAAAGTAGAACCTGAAATAAGTTTCAAATTAGATTTTAAGATTTGGAAATTTACTTTAGTCTTATCACTTAAGTTTGGCAATGAGTTAAAATGTTAAAGGAATTTGCTCTAAACCTTGTTAAAAGTAAATAAGGATTTATTTTAGATTTTTAAATCAAAATTTAAAATGAAAAGGAATTTGAAACAATGTTTCAATATATGGTAATAATCATTAATCATAAATATAGATGAGTTTACTTTAATTAACAATGATTAATATAAGAAATTTCTTTAGAAAAGTAATTAAAGAAATTTAATAGTTAATGAAATCATTAACTAAGATTATTTGAATAATTAATGTGATAAATTTAATAATGGCAATTAATTAAGATTAATTTAATAATTAAAGATTAATTGATTCATTGATTTAAGAATGATTAGTTAATAATTAAGGGTTAACTAATAAATTTGAAAGGAAGATTTTCAAATAATTTGTAATTAAATTACGATAATTAACCCGGATTAATAAATTGATACATCTGATTTAAATTAATCAGTTGATTAATAAATTCACTTGTGAATGCTTGGATTCTATTGAATGATTTGATTGGTTGATATTCCTGATTTGTGATGCTTTGTGATACATCCTGATTTATGTTGTGATCTGTAATTTACTTATCTGTGATATATATATCTGTGATTTCTGTTTCTGTGATATATTACTATGTGAATATGAAAACCCTTGACCCGAAAATGATATTTGAATTTCGATGCGACAGGGAGTCGGATTCCAGTTGGTTATCCGAAACCCACATCGAATCGTAATAGTGAATCTTTGTGACTGATAAATTTACTTTATCTATGAATCTATGAATGAAGATAAGCGTTATCGATTTTACCGCTTATCGATATATCTGTGATGATTGATGTTGCACTTTTGTGTGAAACCCCTAGACTACACTTTTACACACACAAATATGGATTTCACGTGGAAATAGGTTAAGTCACAGATATTTTAAATTTGATGTTTTTGAAATTGAAATTTTAATTTCAATTGATTTTGAGATTGGAAATTTGGGTTTAAAGTGAAAAGCTTTTAAAAATGGAATTTCAAAGATAAGTCTTATTTTCGAATAACTTGATTAAGTTTTGAAATTTAAATAATTTGACTTAAATTTGAATTCAATATTTGGAATTGAATTCAATGACTGGAATTTTGATTAAAGAGATTATAAATGTGTCTTATATGAATTTAAACCACTTTTAAAATATTGGTTTGAGAATTTGATTTTAACCCAAGAAGAACCTTAACTCGTATGAATGAATCAGATTTCCAAAATGGAGACTGTTTGTTTTAAAAGAATTAAAAGCTTTCAGATAAGAAATGAAATTCCAGTTTAATTAGAGAAATTTCAAGATTGAATTGAAAAATGGTTTTCCAAGTTATGAATGAATTCTTTTTGAAAACTATGAATTAAATCTGTTTATTTTTAACAGATTTAAAATGATGAACTGTTTAAACCATTTGAAATGGAATTGTTTTGAAAGCTATAAGTTAAATCTTTGTTTTAAAGATTTAACGAGTTAATCAATTGAAATGGGAATTAAATTTGGAAAACCTGTGAATGAATCTTTTGTTTAAAAGATTAAAGTGTGGAAATTGTTTTAAACCATTGAAGGTTGTTAAAATGAATCTTTTTGTTTAAAAGATTTGAAATGGTAATTTGTTAAACCATTTGAAAAGAAAGTTTGGGTTTAAGTTGTGACTTAATTGAAATCCCAATATCCGTATATTTTTAAATATTGCGCTCACTATTCGGTTTAGCCGGGAGAGGACCTTTGTGTCACATAACCCATTCCGAATAAGTGATTCGACGATATGGATAGCATTTGAAGACCGGTGTTGAAGACCGGATATTTTTCGAAAATGAAAGGACAACCTGTCGAATGTCTCTGCACTGAGTCGCGCCGGTATAGAGATTTATATCACTCTTTTGTGACGGGAAGTCCGGACGTGATTGAGAATTATCCGGATTTGCAAGGGCTTCGTGAGAAGTGCCTTCGGTTCTGTTCGAACCCGGAACAGACTTGTATGGATACATGTCTGACATTACACTTTGAGGTATAAAGCCGATTTCTTTCAAATACATTTCTGTTTGGTGGCGGAGAATTTATTCTCTTAGCTTAACACCCTTCTCTGAGACGTACGAGCTCAGAGGTTATGTAGTTGAAGTTATCAGCGATATATCCCAATTTGGTAATGTGGCATGCTGAGTGTTGCTGTGTGATGATCAGTGTTTGATCATTTGTGATATGATCATTTGTTTGATCATTTATCTTTGTGATCATAGGTTGATCATCTGTTGACCCAAAGCATGGCTTTGTGACAAAGCGTAGCTTTGTGGACGAGACTTCATCAGAGCCTCACAACCCGAAAATGGTCGAAACAGGATCGTTGCGGCAAGGTTATGAGGGTCGCGCCCTTTAGGGTATGTCATTTCCTTCTGGAAAAGGGTGGTATTATGGTATGGAGCCCAGATACTTACTCATGTGGATACACCTTCTTTATGATGTGTGATGATGGTTACGAGCGCTCGGATAAAGGTCCCAAAGGACCGGGGGATGGCATATTCGTGAGTTACCTGTTACAGGGGTAACCCGGCCTTGTTGGCAGAGAGCAGTTTGTCTCTTGGGGCGTCCCGCTAGAGGCGTTCCCATGCGGCGGAAGGAAGTTCCTTAGCCTGACCATTTGTTGGAAATCCATTTCTCCAATACGGAACTTGTACGGTTTTAGTTGTAGAACCTGCCATTTACGTACGGTGGTCACCACTGTTTAGATGGTAGCTATAGTAGGCATACGATACTGGTCGTATGTTGGCTAAGATTAATATTATACTTTCGAAATGTTTTCTGCACTATGCACTAATAATAATATCAAGATGATTTTTCGTAGTAAGCATCTTTGACTATCATAAGAAGAAATCTCCTCCAATTCTGCGTTTGCATTGTGTGTGTGGTGGGAGGTCTTATGGTAGTTTCATTTTCTAAAAGCATTGCAGATTTCAATGTTTAAAACCTTTTGTGTTTGTTTAAAGTTAAACTGTTTTTGTTGCTCACACCAGTCCCATGACTGATCCGGAGTTTATTGTTCCTTTCCTAAACTCTGGGTGCTCATAATTTTCCACACGAGCAGTCTAGAGTTGGGTTTCTTTTCAGATATTCAGGTTTAGTAGATTATCTGGAGCTAGTTCATTCATCGCAGTTGCTTATCTTGGAGTTGTGGATTCATTCTTGGCTGAAGATCATTTTGGAGTTATCACTTCTATTGATATTGTTCCGCTGCTGTTGTTATCTTTTCTTTTCCGCTGATATTTGTTGTATCATATCTCTGATGTATATTGATATTCATTGTATCACTCTGTTGTATCAGATATTGTATATCAATGTATTATTCTTTTCTTCCGCTGTGTTATTTACTTAATTTTGTTATAGCTCCGGCGAATCGGATTTGAACGGTCGAATCTGCGGCATTCTAGTACAATGTGAAGTACGGATGTTGATTTTCGAACGGGGAAAATCCGATACGTTACATGTGGTATCAGAGCTAAGGTTGAACTTTAGCTCAGGAGTATAACACGTTAAGTAGCTCATTAGAGATAGAGTGAAGTAAACTCTAGAATGAGTAATTCTCAGATATCCGTCCGTACGTCTCAGGAAATTCTCTTACTATCCACTGATAGTAAGTATGAGTGTAAGAAGAGGACGAGATAGGGGACAGGGAAATACGACTATAAATGATCAATACTCTGTAACAACAAGGAAGTAATCTTTTTTCTATCAATCTCTTTTGTTTAGCATCTTTCCTCAATTCTTCGATGATTTCTGGTAGATCCAGGAAGAAGATTCGATATATATTAATATGGGACGTAAACTCCGGATAAGCCAAAATTGTTTGTTTGGATGAATTGTTTGCATTGGTTGCTATGGTTGATAGGTATATTTTAGTTTTAAACTAAAAAGTTTTGAACTCGTATCCATATATCTATCTATTCTTTGGGTCCGGATATATTCTACGAATGGTTAGTTATCCTTCGAACTAACCGATGCCACCACATATTTCGTAGATCTGGATAACCCGAGTATCTTCTGAAGTGTTAAGACAGATTCGTTCGTGTATCTGTTATTAATATTCTGATTTGGTAAGCCGAATGCAGAATAAATGTTCAGTTTGAGTTGATGAAATATTCTTCATCTATCTTTTTGTCTCCTTGGTAATTTCGAGGACGAAATTCTTTTAAGGGGGGAAGTCTGTAACGACCTCGGATTTTTATAATATTTAAAATGATAATTTATTAATTTTTGAATTAATATTTGTGAAATAAATCGATAAGGTGATGCGAGTTTCCTCGAATCATTATAAATTTTGTATAAATCATTTAAAATTTAAAAATATTGTGAATATTTCATATATGTGAATATGTATGTATACGGGCATATATGAGTAAAATTGAATATATATATATATATACACACTTGGAAAAAAATTAAGAAAACCAAACAAATACATATGGAAAATAAGATACTTGTACACTTGGGAATGAAACAAGTGGATAAACAAATGTATATATATATATATATTCTTGAACACTTGAAAAATAAAGAAATACAAATATACAAGGTATAGAAGCCATCATGTTTTCTCAAACATGTAACAGCCGAACTAGAGTAGGAAAATTATAAAATATATATTTGTACAAGTCTAATTAATATCTCTAGTACACTACCTTATATCCATCAGCCGAGATAAGCAAGATTGTACATGCAAAAAAAAATAAAGAAATGGTATATGTAAACTTGAAAAGAGACCAAGGCATTTAATGCCAACATCTCTAGTACAAGCAAAGAAATCACCTCAGCCTCCATAAGAGAGAAATATCCCTGACCAAATAAAAGAAAATCTTGTACCTGCACACCTCTTTCTTTCTATATGTGTACAGCTTTCGTTCACAAGGCTGCGCATACTAGTAAACATTTTCTCAAATTCTTCAAACATTTTCAAAGCTGTAATAAGTTCAGGCCTGAGCAACTCAAAGTATTTTCAATATCAAGCAACCGTTTTTACAATTCATTCAAACCTGGAAGCTTTAGAGTTGAAACCAAGCAAACCAAGAAAAAAGAAAAAGAAAATAGCTTTCAAAGGATTCAAACAAATCAAAACAGTGTCTGGTCAAATTCGAACAAATACAGGTCCTCTGTTCTTCTATTACTTCTCTGCTCTGTGCATAATCAGGTGAGCAAATATTTCTACCCTGAAATTCCTTTTTGTGTTAATGCCTGTATTCATCTGGGAATTGTTTTGTGTGAATGTTTAGAAATAAGTTCTATTCATCTGGAAGAGTGGATATGCCTATGTATGTTGTTTCCTCTGTTCCTATTACAGAACTCTCAAGTTTTAAACCCAAAGATTCATCTTCTTCTTCACTGATTTCCTATAGGTTTTGTTTTCAAAAATAATAGGTTTGTTTAAACTTAAAGCAAGGCCTAGAATTTGTCTTAGGCTTGATATTAAAAATATTGACTCTGTAAGTTGGATTTTACAGTAAAAAGTTAATTTTAGGACAAATTCAAATATTGTTAAATATTGATTCATTCATATTGTTTGAATCAACAATCAAAAACAAGATTTTTAAAATAATAATGGCGATTTTTCGTGAAATATTTTGAGCGCAGTTCCAAGTTGAAGCGGAAATACATTTCCGGCCATTGCCATAAATCAAGGAAACATTGAGTGTTAGGGTTTTGCTTGAAGCTTGCTTGATCATTGTTGAAGATGGGAAAAATGTTCGATAATTTTTCTATTGAAGGAGATGATGGGACGAAGCGTTTTTGGGGTTTAAGGATGGTGAAAATGGCGTATGGGTTTCTGGCTCGTGCACACTCATCAGAGCACCGGAAGGGACCGGTCCAGGGGGAAACGAAGTAGGGGACATAGGCGAAGATAGGGTCGGAGTTTCGGAACCACAGGTGAACTGTGGTGGCGACGCGAGTGATTTCCAGGTGATCGACTTTGTCCATGGGTTTGTTCGAAGAGCTCGATTTTGATTTCAAGGTGATTCGTGAGTGCTGGGTTGCCGATTTGGTAGAAATGGTCGACGACGACTTATGGGTGGTAGCAGCGATGGTGGGAGGCGCCTCGACCATGTGTGCACGTGCACGCGTGTAAGTGTGGTGTCAGTAAATTTGGTTTTCGAGGAAGAAGAAGGGTAGCTCGAAGAAGGTCTCGGGGAAATGAAGGGAGCGGCTCGAGTTTAACTCGAGTAAACTGGGTTTTGTTCGTTTGCCTGGGAAGAGCTGAATTTCCTCGCGTCGTACTCGAGTAGATCGAGCAGTTTACTCGAAGCAAAAACAGGGTGGCTCGGGTCAGAGTTTTGGTCCAGGTTTTGATACCTGAACTGTTTTTCTGTTTTAAATTAGATTTAAATTTTAATCAAAGTTTAGAACTGGAGTTAAAACAAAATGTAAATAAAGATTCCAGTTTGAAATAGAATTCAGTTTTGAAGATAAATAAAAAGTTAAATTTCATTTGTTTTAATAATTTAAAGAAATTAAAGGTATTGAAGAAAATTGGAATTTAAATTAGAATTGAATTCGAAAATAAAAAAATAAAACAAGTTAAATTTAAAAGTAGAACCTGAAATAAGTTTCAAATTAGATTTTAAGATTTGGAAATTTACTTTAGTCTTATCACTTAAGTTTGGCAATGAGTTAAAATGTTAAAGGAATTTGCTCTAAACCTTGTTAAAAGTAAATAAGGATTTATTTTAGATTTTTAAATCAAAATTTAAAATGAAAAGGAATTTGAAACAATGTTTCAATATATGGTAATAATCATTAATCATAAATATAGATGAGTTTACTTTAATTAACAATGATTAATATAAGAAATTTCTTTAGAAAAGTAATTAAAGAAATTTAATAGTTAATGAAATCATTAACTAAGATTATTTGAATAATTAATGTGATAAATTTAATAATGGCAATTAATTAAGATTAATTTAATAATTAAAGATTAATTGATTCATTGATTTAAGAATGATTAGTTAATAATTAAGGGTTAACTAATAAATTTGAAAGGAAGATTTTCAAATAATTTGTAATTAAATTACGATAATTAACCCGGATTAATAAATTGATACATCTGATTTAAATTAATCAGTTGATTAATAAATTCACTTGTGAATGCTTGGATTCTATTGAATGATTTGATTGGTTGATATTCCTGATTTGTGATGCTTTGTGATACATCCTGATTTATGTTGTGATCTGTAATTTACTTATCTGTGATATATATATCTGTGATTTCTGTTTCTGTGATATATTACTATGTGAATATGAAAACCCTTGACCCGAAAACGATATTTGAATTTCGATGCGACAGGGAGTCGGATTCCAGTTGGTTATCCGAAACCCACATCGAATCGTAATAGTGAATCTTTGTGACTGATAAATTTACTTTATCTATGAATCTATGAATGAAGATAAGCGTTATCGATTTTACCGCTTATCGATATATCTGTGATGATTGATGTTGCACTTTTGTGTGAAACCCCTAGACTACACTTTTACACACACAAATATGGATTTCACGTGGAAATCGGTTAAGTCACAGATATTTTAAATTTGATGTTTTTGAAATTGAAATTTTAATTTCAATTGATTTTGAGATTGGAAATTTGGGTTTAAAGTGAAAAGCTTTTAAAAATGGAATTTCAAAGATAAGTCTTATTTTCGAATAACTTGATTAAGTTTTGAAATTTAAATAATTTGACTTAAATTTGAATTCAATATTTGGAATTGAATTCAATGACTGGAATTTTGATTAAAGAGATTATAAATGTGTCTTATATGAATTTAAACCACTTTTAAAATATTGGTTTGAGAATTTGATTTTAACCCAAGAAGAACCTTAACTCGTATGAATGAATCAGATTTCCAAAATGGAGACTGTTTGTTTTAAAAGAATTAAAAGCTTTCAGATAAGAAATGAAATTCCAGTTTAATTAGAGAAATTTCAAGATTGAATTGAAAAATGGTTTTCCAAGTTATGAATGAATTCTTTTTGAAAACTATGAATTAAATCTGTTTATTTTTAACAGATTTAAAATGATGAACTGTTTAAACCATTTGAAATGGAATTGTTTTGAAAGTTATAAGTTAAATCTTTGTTTTAAAGATTTAACGAGTTAATCAATTGAAATGGGAATTAAATTTGGAAAACCTGTGAATGAATCTTTTGTTTAAAAGATTAAAGTGTGGAAATTGTTTTAAACCATTGAAGGTTGTTAAAATGAATCTTTTTGTTTAAAAGATTTGAAATGGTAATTTGTTAAACCATTTGAAAAGAAAGTTTGGGTTTAAGTTGTGACTTAATTGAAATCCCAATATCCGTATATTTTTAAATATTGCGCTCACTATTCGGTTTAGCCGGGAGAGGACCTTTGTGTCACATAACCCATTCCGAATAAGTGATTCGACGATATGGATAGCATTTGAAGACCGGTGTTGAAGACCGGATATTTTTCGAAAATGAAAGGACAACCTGTCGAATGTCTCTGCACTGAGTCGCGCCGGTATAGAGATTTATATCACTCTTTTGTGACGGGAAGTCCGGACGTGATTGAGAATTATCCGGATTTGCAAGGGCTTCGTGAGAAGTGCCTTCGGTTCTGTTCGAACCCGGAACAGACTTGTATGGATACATGTCTGACATTACACTTTGAGGTATAAAGCCGATTTCTTTCAAATACATTTCTGTTTGGTGGCGGAGAATTTATTCTCTTAGCTTAACACCCTTCTCTGAGACGTACGAGCTCAGAGGTTATGTAGTTGAAGTTATCAGCGATATATCCCAATTTGGTAATGTGGCATGCTGAGTGTTGCTGTGTGATGATCAGTGTTTGATCATTTGTGATATGATCATTTGTTTGATCATTTATCTTTGTGATCATAGGTTGATCATCTGTTGACCCAAAGCATGGCTTTGTGACAAAGCGTAGCTTTGTGGACGAGACTTCATCAGAGCCTCACAACCCGAAAATGATCGAAACAGGATCGTTGCGGCAAGGTTATGAGGGTCGCGCCCTTTAGGGTATGTCATTTCCTTCTGGAAAAGGGTGGTATTATGGTATGGAGCCCAGATACTTACTCATGTGGATACACCTTCTTTATGATGTGTGATGATGGTTACGAGCGCTCGGATAAAGGTCCCAAAGGACCGGGGGATGGCATATTCGTGAGTTACCTGTTACAGGGGTAACCCGGCCTTGTTGGCAGAGAGCAGTTTGTCTCTCGGGGCGTCCCGCCAGAGGCGTTCCCATGCGATGGAAGGAAGTTCCTTAGCCTGACCATTTGTTGGAAATCCATTTCTCCAATACGGAACTTGTACGGTTTTAGTTGTAGAACCTGCCATTTACGTACGGTGGTCACCACTGTTTAGATGGTAGCTATAGTAGGCATACGATACTGGTCGTATGTTGGCTAAGATTAATATTATACTTTCGAAATGTTTTCTGCACTATGCACTAATAATAATATCAAGATGATTTTTCGTAGTAAGCATCTTTGACTATCATAAGAAGAAATCTCCTCCAATTCTGCGTTTGCATTGTGTGTGTGGTGGGAGGTCTTATGGTAGTTTCATTTTCCAAAAGCATTGCAGATTTCAATGTTTAAAACCTTTTGTGTTTGTTTAAAGTTAAACTATTTTTGTTGCTCACACCAGTCCCATGACTGATCCGGAGTTTATTGTTCCTTTCCTAAACTCTGGGTGCTCATAATTTTCCACACGAGCAGTCTAGAGTTGGGTTTCTTTTCAGATATTCAGGTTTAGTAGATTATCTGGAGCTAGTTCATTCATCGCAGTTGCTTATCTTGGAGTTGTGGATTCATTCTTGTCTGAAGATCATTTTGGAGTTATCACTTCTATTGATATTGTTCCGCTGCTAATGTTATCTTTTCTTTTCCGCTGATATTTGTTGTATCATATCTCTGATGTATATTGATATTCATTGTATCACTCTGTTGTATCAGATATTGTATATCAATGTATTATTCTTTTCTTCCGCTGTGTTATTTACTTAATTGTGTTATAGCTCCGGCGAATCGGATTTGAACGGTCGAGTCTGCGGCATTCTAGTACAATGTGAAGTACGGATGTTGATTTTCGAACGGGGAAAATCCGATACGTTACATGAACTGTCCAAAAAGGTGGGTAATCACAAAATCACTTCATAAATTACTTGTATCAAAATACTTCTACAAGGATATATTCACGAATCCCTATATTTTCAATTCTTGGAAAAATATCCATATACTTATCTCAACAGTATAAGTATATTCAATTCTAAAATCATTTATAAACTCCATATAAATCTATAAAACCATTTATAAACCATTTTATAAATTTATGAAAATAATTTATAGTTTCTTTTATAAATTTTCGATCACTTATCAGTTCATTTTATAAATTTCTAAAATCATTTATTAACACTATGAATCTATAAAACCATTTGTAAAACTCCTTTTATAAATCTATAACCCCTTTCTAAAATTCTTTTATTAATATTTAACAATTTATAAAACTCCTTTATCTTGTAAATAATCTTCCTTTGAACCTTTAAACCTTTTTTTAAAACTCCCCTTATAAACCCAAGTCCGTTATAAAACTCTATTTATGAATCTCGAAAACATTTTATAAACAAATAAAAATTCATTTACTTCTAAAAACTATTATATAACAAAAATTTATCAATAATAAACATTATAAATAAACAAATAGTATTTATTAACCTTAAAACATCTTAAAACAATAATTAATAATTTCAAAGACATTATTAATAAAACGCTAATAATTAATTTTCAACATTATTATAAATAATAATAATTAATTTCTAAAATAGTATTAACAAATTATTATTTTTAATTTCAAACCATATTAATTATTTAAATAATTAATCTTCAAAATATTAACGTATTTATAAATAACTTTAAAACAATATTAATTATAAATAAATAACTTTAAAATAGTATTAAATATCAATAAATAACTTTTTCAAACAATATTAAATATAAATAAATAACTTTTGAAAAATATTAAATATATATAAATAACTTAGAAAAAGATTGATAAAAAGGTTGGAATAAAATAGAAATTAAGTCTATTAAAACAAATGTTTCTGAAACCCAAATTCGGATTTTAAATCATTTCCTGTCTCAAAAACCAATTCCAACTCAAATAGCAATTTATGGTATTTTAAAATACTAATTTGAGGCAATAGCTACCCAATGCTTAACCAATACCGATATTGATTTTCTATCACTACTGGGTTTCAGTTTCGAACATAAACAATGTTATAACCAATAGTGTCCACAAATCAGGTTTCATATCCAATAATTTATATAACAGGATTTTTATTGGAAATAAATCAACGATAGTGAGGAATCCCGTTGGTTCCCTCCAACCTGCCTCCCTGCATCACAACTCATATACATATCAGCACATATATGTAAATAAAATCAACAGTGGTGAGGAATCCTGTTGGATCCCTCTAACCTGTTTTCCCTTGCAGTTGATTTCATATATTAATTGCTTTCTAAAGCTACAATTCATCAAAACCAAACAATCAACATATAAATATCCAAACATTCAATCGATAATTTTTATGGATTATATAATATTTCTGGTTAACCAAAAAGGTGAATTTAACTCACCGTTATTTCAATTGTCACGGAGGCGTTCTGATTTGGAACTAAAAACGAACAACGTTCGATTTTAGCCCAAATTTCAAATGTCTCCAAATTCGTCCAAACCAGTTCCATGAAGTAGTATTCGTCGACTAGAACCTAACGCGGCTGACCACGTTTGATTTGGACCTAGTATAAATAAGTAATTGGTTTTAGAAGTTTTGGACATTAAATAATATGATTTAATACTTAATTACATTTTAAACTAATTATTCTATATTTCAAATTCCCCTCCTAATACTTCTTCCATACAATAACATGTATGCTTATACATACATAAACCCATCACCGTGCCTCCCTCCCTCCTTCTCCCACTCATTACGATTGACGAACTCCAAAATCGACATCGCCATCGCGTTACTCTACTCGATCCCGACCCGCTACACCCCGTAAACTCACCTCCGCCTTCCTCAGCCTCGTTGCGACCTGGGCAACCCATCCATGCCCAAAAGGTTGCTTCCTCCACTTGTAGGTGCGACTTGCCAAAATTCGACTGTAGGTGTAGTTCGACCCCCCGAACCCAATTGCAACTCCCAATTCGACAATCGATGCTCTCATCATCAAAAAACCCAAACCCCAGTAAACTAGTGGCATACGACCTTCATTTTTAAACCACAAATCAAAGCCGCACCTTACAATTCGAGCATAGCTGAAAAGCACTTGTTAAAACGAGATTTTTAAAACTTATTCTCTAATTTTTAGTTTTGTATTAGTTTTGATTTTAAATTTTGAAAAGGAAGACCTTTGATAAATCTCACTGGAATGACTTTTAAAGAGGGAGAAGGCATGGTTATGGACGTGGGAATGATGGTTTTGAAAGTCTTATGGATCGTATATATGTTACTAATGTGCAAGTGTACTAACAGTATAGCAAGGATATAGGCAGATATGTAAATGTAAATAGAAATAAAACGATCACACCAAAGTTTTTATACTGGTTCGGACCTCCCGTCCTACGTCCAGTCCCGAAGCTCCCCTTCGGTATTTCACTATTCAAATATCCTCGCTTCACCCGGAGGAACAGGTCTTTTTACAATAAAGTTTTTGACAATCTTGTGTTCTAATCAACACTGATATTGACTGATAATATACAACTTCCTATAATCTCCTTTGAGTGATTGTGTAAGTGTGAGAGCGCAAATTTGAGGAAGTATATAACCAATATAAATAGTGGTTATAGTTTGATTTGAGAATGTTAGAAATTAAGTTTCAGAAATTGTCTTGATAATAAAAATTCAAGAGAATGAAAAATCAATAAGTTGGGTAAATTTTTCTCAAATCAATTTGATACTATTTATAGGATTTGAAGAGTTGTGATCAAAGAGAAGTGACTGGAAACCATTGGTGAAAGGTTGCAACTATTTGTAGAAGAATTTCTTTTGTTTTAAGGTTTCGTAATAATTTAAAAATTAAAGCCGTTAAAGCAAATATCCCGTAACCAGACGTCTGCAGTATATCTCAGACGTCTGGAGTATGTTTCTGGAATTTTCCCGAAACGTCTGCAGACGTCTGAGTTTTGACTGCAGACGTCTAAGTGTGTAATTTCCAGTTTATTCGTGTATGTCACTTCATTGGAGATTGTACAATACTTCTATATACTATTTTCATAAATACTCTTCTTGTAATCTTCAAATCATAGTTTCTTTGACGTGATGAGTATCTTGAATACCTGCATACATTAGTGTATATGTATATATATGATATTGTATAGTTGTTGTCATTGAAATCATAGAATGGAGGTTCCAACATTCTCCCCCTTTTTGATGATGACAACTATACAATATCTAGAGATATTTTTTTTACTCCCCCTGATTATGTTATCTCCCCCTGAATATGTGCAAGATATATTTTTCTCCCCCTTTGTCATAATCAAAACAAAATGAATGCATAGGACATAATGTAAAATATTTTAGTACATATGAAAACGCAGAAATAACTAAACTAAAAAAATAGAGACATATTATTCTCCTTCATAGAAGAATGCTCCTCCATAGTTTCCAGAGAATGAACCATAGGATGAATAAGGATCATATGGAGAAGAATTCCATTGTTGATATTGATATGAAGGTTCTTCTTGAATTGAAAGTCCTTGCATAGCCTCATATGGTAAATATGAATCTGTAGGCTCATTATGGTCATCCATATCATCTTCGGTTGAGTCATCGTAATCTTCTTCTTCTTCTTCGTTGATAATAATTTTACCTCTATTGGTTGAAGAAGATTGATGTAATCCTTGTCGTTGAGTAGGAGCATGAGGAGTAGGAGACGGTGATGATGATGAACTTGAACTAGATCGACCTCTAAACTTCTTCATTATTTTCCCTAAGCTTGAAACAACTTTGTCAAGAGTTTTTTCTACTTTGGTCATTCGTGTAGAAATAGACCTTTCAAGTTTCTTTTGGTTGCGAGCTAAAATGGATTGGTTGCGTAACAACACATCATTCATTGACTCGTTTGAAGCAAGTGTTGGTTGGATTTCCAAGATTTCGGAGTCAGAATAATATTGTGTGGTTGGTTGTGATGAAGAAGCCGGTTGTTGTTGTGGTTGAGAAGATTGCGGCCGGTTCTCCCATTGTTGGAAAGATATGATAGGGGGTGGTGTCGTAGGAAGTTGCATTAATGAAATAAACCTTTTTCCGCCGTCTTTTGTTGGAATTTCTTCAAAAGAAGATAGATATGAAGGTATTTCAAATGCCGTTAAAATCCGCATAATGTATGCGGCATATGGAATGGATTGTTTGGGATTATTCCAAAAATCTTTGATTTGAGTCAAGATAAATTGTGCCCAATTTACCGAGATATTACCAAATATTGCATATAATGCCTTATGATCATTTTCGTATACAATCTCATGACTACCAAGTCTAGGAATAATAGTATTGATTATCATTCGATTGAGTATTCTAGCTCGGGGTCGTAGAAAGTTTGAGCGCCATTTCATATTATCTTCCCATATAAGGTGTGTAATTCTATTTCTAGGTTTTCCTAGCATATCGGGTATATCACCAAATGTCGTACCTTCATAATTACAACCTAGAATTGCTCCAATTGTTGGAATATCAAGTCTTATAAATTTCCCATAGACGGATGTCCAAAGTATATCATTACTTTCTTCTTCCAGTGACAAACCAGCACTTGACAAATTTGCATAAAATAGGTAAATAGCTAGAGGATCAATATTTACCGAATTTACGTTAATGTCAATTAAGGAAGAGCAACCGGATGCTTGAGTTAGTTGATAGAGATTGTATTCTACCGGATGATGAATATTGTAGAATGGGCCATTGTGAATCTTTTTCTTATTGATAGATTCAAACCTTTTGATTGTTGCTTTTTCATGTCTCATCCATTGTAGAATTTGTGCTTCGAAGACGAGATTTGCTGAGGATGATGATTGAGTTTGCTTTTATCTTTTGGAAGCTACTTTCTTTGGTGCCATTGATAAGAATTTGAAGGAATTTTGAGGATTAGGGTTGCTAGGGTTTTGATAGAAAATGGAGGCTGGTAGAAATGAGATGGGGAGAGTAAAACAGGTTATATAGAGGGGTAAAAAATAGTGTTTTTCAGATGTAAAAATTTCATCCCGAGTGTTCCTACAGACGTCTGGTAGTAGAAAAATTTTTTAGCCGAGAGTTCCTGCAGACGTCTGAGATATAGAGGAAGACGTCTGGTTTAACAGTTTTTTGTTTGTTCTTTTTATTTTTGTATTTTGGTAATTCAAGTGAATTTTAGTTATATGTTTCTTGTTTATTTAATGCAAGAAATAGAAATTTTATTCAAACACATAGATATATATATATATAAAAAATATGATGAATACATAGATAAAAAAAATTATATAATAAAGTAAGTTAATTATTTCCAGATGGACCTCCTTGCTCCCATGAGTTTGGTTCATCCTTGATGTTAGGATCATACATTGGTCGAATGGGCGACCAACGATTGGGATGAACAGGAGAAGGAGTACGTTGAATGTTGTTAACTGTATCTTTCTTGGGAGAACGTCCACATATTTTTGCAATGTGACGAGTTAAGAAATTCAATTGTTCTCCTTGACGTCGCTGTTCCCAGGCCATTTCCTTTTGAAGACCAAGGCTCTCCCGCTGAAAATGATGTAAATCATCAATCCGATAATCATCGATTTGCATGATTGTTCCCTGAAATTCAATTGCATATTTTATTTTCTTTCCTTTAGGTGAATATCCAGTTGTAGCTTCTTTTGGAGGGGTCGAGATTCTTAGAGAACCTTTATAGCACGGAGGCGGAGCATTATCTGGATATTGAACAGTGAATCCGGGTGGAATAATATAGCGGTCTGGGTTATGAACATCAGGAAAGTTGGATGGTGGTGATGGAACGGTATAAGCGGATGAAGAATGATTAATTGAAGAATATTCATTTGGAGATGAAGCAGAGTTATAAATTTCTTCATGGGAAGACATTGTAGTTTGTAAGATAGATATACTGATATAAGAATAAAGCTTGAATTTATATGTATGTATGGTATAAAAATAGAAAACAAATTGTTGAACCATATTTTACGTAATTAAAACTAACCATTTGTTAGGTTTATATTTGAGAGAATTTAAACCACAAAAAAAACTGTTTTACCATAAAATTTTCAGTTGTTTAAAGAAATGTTTATATATATAAAAAATTATTCTATTCTAGTTCGGTTAATGAGCAAATTCCTAAGTTTCTTCTTAGTTTAATAAAAGTCATTTCATTCAGTGGTTTAGTAAAAATGTCTGCAATTTGATTTTCGGTATTTACATATTCTAGGTTGATTGTTCCCTTTTCGACATTATCTCTTAAGAAATGATGTCTTATATCAATATGTTTTGTTCTAGAATGATTTATAGGATTTTTAGATAAATTAATCGCACTTGTATTATCACAATAAATTATAGAATTATTTAATTGACTACCGAAGTCTTGTAATGTCTGTTGCATGTAAATTACTTGAGCACATGCTAGAGCGGCAGAAATGTACTCAGCTTCACAAGTAGACAAAGACACACAATTTTGTTTCTTGCTAAACCATGAAACTAGTGATTGACCTAAAAAATGACATGTACCGCTTGTACTTTTTCTATCCGTTTTGCATCCACCAAAGTCTGCATCACTATAGGATACGAGTTCGAATGGATTATTTTTTGGATAAAATAGGCCGTAATCCGTTGTATTTATTAAATAGCGGAGAATACGTTTTATTGCACGATGATGTGATTCTTTTGGTTGTGCTTGAAAGCGTGCACATAGACATACACTCATCATTATATCGGGTCGACTGGCAGTTAAATAAAGAAGAGATCCTATTATACTTCTAAAAAGTTTTTGATCGAAATCTTTACCATTTTCATCTTTATCTAAGTGAGTAGTGGTACTCATTGGTGTTGGTTTACTAGACGTTTTACTCATACCAAAACGATTTAATAAATCTTTACAGTATTTTTCTTGATTTAGAAAAATTCCATTTTCTAGTTGTTTTATTTGCAATCCTAAGAAAAAATTTAATTCTCCCATATGTGACATTTCAAATTCGTTAGTCATTATTTGAGAAAATTCTTTACATAAAAGTTCATTTGTTGATCCAAAAATTATATCATCAACATAAATTTGTACTATTAAAATATCATTTTGCTTTTTCTTAATAAACAATGTTGTATCAATTTTACCAATTTGAAAACCAGATTTTAATAAATGAGATTTTAAGCGATCATACCAAGCTCGAGGAGCTTGTTTTAAGCCATATAGTGCTTTATTAAGTTTAAAAACATGATCCGGGAATTTTTCATGAACAAACAATGGGGGTTGTTCAACATAAACATTTTCTTTTATAAACCCATTTAAGAAAGCACTTTTAACATCCATTTGAAAAAGTTTGATATTATTATGACACGCAAAAGCAAGTAAGATCCGTATTGCTTCGAGACGAGCTACTGGTGCAAAGGTTTCTTCATAATCAATTCCTTCTTCTTGGTTGTAACCTTGTGCGACTAATCTTGCCTTATTTCGAACAATATTACCATTTTCATCTGCTTTATTTTTGAAAACCCATTTTGTTCCTATTACAGATTGATCAATTGGTCGGGGTGTAAGTTCCCAAACATTATTTCGTTCAAATTGATTTAAATCATCTTGCATTGCTAAAATCCAAGAATCATCATTAGATGCTTCTTTATAGTTTTTAGGTTCAAAGTTAGATATAAACGCTACTTGACTCATTTGATTTAGTTGATTTCTAGTCGTTACTTTAGAATCTAAGTTTCCTATAATATTATTCATAGGATGATCTTTTAAAATTCGTGGCGGTGATTTTGATATATTAATTTCGTTATTTTCATTTGAAATTTGTTCTGAGTTTATATCTTGTTTTTGTAATAAAATTGGAATTTCTTCATCGTCATTTTTCGATTTAGTAAATAAATCTTCGTCGAAGGATACATGTAAACTTTCTTCTATTAGATTTGTTTTTTTATTAAAGATTCGATATGCTTTACTTCTATCAGAATATCCTATAAATATTCCTTCATCAGCTTTTGCATCGAATTTTCCAAGATTATCTTTTGTGTTTAGTATAAAACATTTTGAACCAAATACTCTAAAATATGTTATTTTTGGTTTTCTTTTGTAAAACATTTCATAACATGTGTGTTTAGTCATAGGCCTTAAAGTAACACGATTTAAGACATAGCATGCCGTTGCGACTACTTCTGCCCAAAAATTCTTTGGTAAATCACTACTGTTTAGTAATGTCCGTGCACATTCTTGCAAAGTACGATTTTTTCTTTCAACAACACCATTTTGCTGTGGTGTTCGGGGAAATGAAAAATTATGACTGATACCCTTTTTATTACAAAAATTTGTAAATAATTCATTTTCAAATTCTCCACCATGATCACTTCGTATATTTTTAATTTTTAAATCCGTTGAAGTTTTAATTCGTTTAGCAAAGATTTTAAACATTTCAAAAGTATCACTTTTATGTTTTAAGAATAAAGTCCAAGTATATCTTGAATAATCATCCACAATAACGAAAACGTATTTACTGTGGTTTATAGATCGTACTTGAGTTGGTCCAAATAAGTCTAAATGAAGTAATTCAAGTGGTTGTTTAGTGGAAATTTCCTTTTTAGATTTAAAAGAACTTTTAGTTAATTTGCCTATTTGAGATGCGTCACAAAGATTTTTTACTTTAAAATTGATCTTAGGTAAGCCTCTAACTAATTCATGTTTAGCTAATTTATTGATATTTTTAAAGTTTACATGACAAAAACGTCTATGCCATAACCATGGATCACCATGATTAGCTGCTAAGCATACATCATCTTTATGATTAATATTCATGTTTAGAATATAAATATTTTGTTTTCTAAATCCTTCAAATATTAAATTTTTATTTTGATCATAGATGTTGCACTTATCTTTTTCAAAATCAATTTTAAAACCTTTATCACATAATTGACTAATACTAAGAAGATTATGTTTTAAATTTTCTACTAGTAGAACATTTGTAATTATAGGAGATGTAGATATACCTAGATTGATGACTTCTCCAATGCCAATCACAAATCCTTTGGAGTTATCTCCGAATGTTACTGTTCCGCCATCTATATTTTTGATATTTGTAAGCATGGCTTTATTTCCCGTCATGTGCTTGGAGCATCCACTATCTAGTATCCACCTCTCTTTTCCCTTACTTTTATTTTTGAGTACTTGTAAAACATAAAGAAAATTAATTGGTACCCACTTCTTCCTTTAGGATCCTAAAGGTTAGTAAGGGAAGGTAGCCATACCCATGATGGTTTGGGACCTTTAAACAAATAATTATTGTTATGAACTACTTTTTCCAAATATTCATTTATAAATTTCTTTCTAATCAAATTATTATTTGTTTTTGGAATCCAGATTTTAATATTTTTAGATTTGTTGTTATTATGAAATATCCTAGATTTCTCGAATTTAGTGTAGAGAGAATTATACTTAGTTGTAGCATTCAAATTTTGTTTCTTGGTTTTGTCTTGATTTTTAATAAATCCTAATCCATTTTTATTTCCTGATGGTTTAGAATTCTTAATTAAACTTTCTAAATTTTGTTTTCCTTTATTAAATTTTGAAATATTATTTGTTATTTTTTCCAAACTATTTTTCAAGTTAGATATTTCAACATTGTCAGATTCTATCCTTATTTTAAAATCAATATTTTCTTTTAAAATGACATCGTTTGTAGTTGCTACTTTTTGTAACTCATGAATTAAATCAGAATTACTTATAGTCAAATTTTTACATTCATCTTGAGTTAATTCTAATTCTTCTTCTAGAATCGTTTTCTCATCTTTTAACATTCCAATTTCTAATTCTAATCGAGCAAATTTTCCTTTGTATTCTTTGATCAATTTTTTTGATTCTCTAAATTTATCGTCTAATTCCATACTTATTTCAAGTAATTCGTTATAAGATAAATCGGAAAGTACCTCATCAGTGTTAGCCATAAAACAAACATTTGCTTGTTCAGAATCGCTCTCACTATCTGACGATGATGAGTCAGAATCATCCCATGTTACTTGAAATGCTCTCTTCTTTTTCTTGCCATCGAATTTGTTCTTTCTTTTATCATTATTACCTTGAGGACAATCCTTCTTCATATGTCCAAACTTATCACATCCATAGCATTTGATTGAAGTTAAATCAGTTGTTTTTGAATTTGAATTTCCTCCATTTCGAAATTTTGTCATTTGCTTGAATTTCTTGAATTTGTTGTAGTTCTTTGCTATGAATACAATTTCATCTTCTTTGAGATCTGAATTCTCATTATTGGCTTGAAAAGCAATATTTTTCTTTTCCTGATTTGCTTCTTTTCATGCCTGCAGGTTAGCTTCGTATGACATCAAATTTCCTATTAATTCTTCAACTTTGAGTTCGGAAAGATTGTTAGCTTCTTCGATAACCAAAACTTTTCTTTCCCATTCAGTAGTCAAAGAATTTAAAATTCGAGTAACTAGTTCAAATTGAGTAAATTTTACTCCTAGAGCCATAAGATCATGTTGAATAGTTTGAAATCTCATGTACATATCACTTATAGTTTCATTGGTTTTCATTTTGAATGATGAAAACTGATTTTGTAGAATTGAAATCTTTGTTTGTTTAACTTTTGTAGTTCCTTCATGAGTAAGTTGAAGTGTATGCCATATATCATATGAAGTGGTGCATAACATAACTCTAGAAAATTCATTTTTATCAAGTGAGCAAAATAAAAGATTCATAGCTTTTGCATTATTTCCAGCTAAAAGTTTTTGTTCTTCTGTCCATGTGTTTCTAGCAGTGGTTGGTGCTTCATATCTAGTTTGAGTTGTTTCCCAAACATCTAGACTAGTAGACTCTATAAAAATACGCATACGTGTAGACCAATATGCATAATTTGAACCAGTAAATAGTGGAGGACGTGCAGTAGATTGGCCTTCTTGAAAAGTACTTGCCATATTAGTAATAATTCAACTACACGTTACTGTAACTTGAATTGAACTAGGCTCTGATACCAAATGAAAGTCTTATGGATCGTATATATGTTACTAATGTGCAAGTGTACTAACAGTATAGCAAGGATATAGGCAGATATGTAAATGTAAATAGAAATAAAATGATCACACCAGAGTTTTTATACTGGTTCGGACCTCCCGTCCTACGTCCAGTCCCGAAGCTCCCCTTCGGTATTTCACTATTCAAATATCCTCGCTTCACCCGGAGGAACAGGTCTTTTTACAATAAAGTTTTTGACAATCTTGTGTTCTAATCAACACTGATATTGACTGATAATATACAACTTCCTATAATCTCCTTTGAGTGATTGTGTAAGTGTGAGAGCGCAAATTTGAGGAAGTATATAACCAATATAAATAGTGGTTATAGTTTGATTTGAGAATGTTAGAAATTAAGTTTCAGAAATTGTCTTGATAATAAAAATTCAAGAGAATGAAAAATCAATAAGTTGGGTAAATTTTTCTCAAATCAATTTGATACTATTTATAGGATTTGAAGAGTTGTGATCAAAGAGAAGTGACTGGAAACCATTGGTGAAAGGTTGCAACTATTTGTAGAAGAATTTCTTTTGTTTTAAGGTTTCGTAATAATTTAAAAATTAAAGCCGTTAAAGCAAATATCCCATAACCAGACGTCTGCAGTATATCTCAGACGTCTGGAGTATGTTTCTGGAATTTTCCCGAAACGTCTGCAGACGTCTGAGTTTTGACTGCAGACGTCTAAGTGTGTAATTTCCAGTTTATTCGTGTATGTCACTTCATTGGAGATTGTACAATACTTCTATATACTATTTTCATAAATACTCTTCTTGTAATCTTCAAATCATAGTTTCTTTGACGTGATGAGTATCTTGAATACCTGCATACATTAGTGTATATGTATATATATGATATTGTATAGTTGTTGTCATTGAAATCATAGAATGGAGGTTCCAACAGGTTTGAACAGTATGGGGTATGGTAGGATAATGGGTACATATTATTTAGTTAAATAAAATTCGACATTATACGTTCGAAAAGTCTCGAACTCCTATCGAGGCATGCCACCTGGCGTTCTATATGTAATACCCATATTCCGAACGTACTAGAACTAGTCTTGAGGACTAATTTGATAATATACAAAAGATAGCTTTTCAAACCCAGTTATATTGTAATAATTCCTGAAATTTATTCTAAGTGTCTCGAGCTCGCACTACCAAACGATACGTCCAATAGCCATGAAATTCGTTAACATATAATAAATCATTATTACGGCCCTACGGGTCCAATGAAACTGGTTTTGTCGAAACCGAGAAAGTGCCCCGGAAGGCTATTTTTACAAGTTAATTAAAATGAATTGTTATAAAAACCAAGTAAATCACTTTTAAATTAAAATTTTATTAACCCATTCTTATTTATAATGAATTAAAATTAGTTTTCGAAATCATTTCCATTCATTTCAAATTCAAGATTCAATTATTTTAAATATTTCCAAATATTTAATTCAACAATTTAACTATCAAATGAATCGCTATTTTTGAAATCCAAGTTATTTAACTTTTCAATATTTAAAATCAATTTAAATATTCCAAAATCAATCTACTAAACTTCTAGGTCATTGCATTCATCCTCGAAATTAGCAAGTAAGAAAATGCCCAAACCCGTTTTCTTTTCAAAACCAATTAGTTGAAATAGATTACCAAATTCTTTTAAGCCTTTAACTTCATTCACCGATACCAACTAATATCATTCCAAGTTATAATACTAAAAATTAAATTTTAGTCATCAAAATTTCTTCGAATTTTTTTTTCAAAAGTTTTCTAACTCTTAAATTTTAGGAAAATTTTGCCAGCGCCTCCTTTGCGCGGTTCGATCGAAAAATTTACAATATATATGTAATCACAAATATACATCTCATCTTCAAGGGTAAGGCATCCCATAGGGAAAAATATAAAAATACGGTATGTAATCCGAGATGTGTATCTTTAATTAGCATTAGCAAGCATATACAATCAATATAACACGGAAGCGAGCTCCAAATGCGAAGCATACGCTGTCCGCACCTACTAGTCACTCAACAACCGAAGAAAAAAAGTATAGGAAAAGTAATATCAATATACAACATGTACTAATACAATAACTATATGCAAATGTAACCGGAGAAGCATCAAACAAATAATATTCATCCAATTTATTCATAACCATATCAATTTGCATTTTCCAATGTCAACATTTAATTTATTAAAGCCCGTACGATGTACATATATCATCCATATGCAAAACCATACCTGATCGCTCGCTCAATCACACAATTTCACTCTGAACTAGTATCGTCCAATCGAGTTACTTAGTGCGGACTTAGATTCGGTTCCTTGATCAGAAACCATCATTCTCCTTGCATAGCTATATACCATGATAGAGAATCCCAGAATCAATCAAAAATCCATATCCAGAGTATGCCATCAAGAATCGAGTGATAATTCTAACTCGGACCGATGTAAATCATCTTGAAATTATGTGCTTGAATTTGGATCAAACCGTTATGCGAATAAAATATTATACGTACAACTTATGTATTTATTTCAATTAGTTTCTTATCATTTAGATTCTTTTTTAAATTCATTTATTCACAATCGCTATCTGCATTGCTTTACCCACATTCATTTATTTCTTAGTATATTTCTCTAAATACTAATGTCATTTAAGAACCATTCCATCAATTTTTACTTAAGTTTATTATAAACATTATATACAACATAACTCACGTTTATTTTCGCTTTTCAACTTAAGTCCATATCTATTTTAAATTAAATTCAATTTCATTTAACTCAATTCATTGTTCAATTCTATCAACAACATTCTAAACCATATTCAATTCACTAATTTATTTAATTAGTTCATTTCATTAACTCATTTCAAACTACAATCAATTTCATTTCAAAAATTATATCATTTAACTTAACTTAAGTTAAATTTCATTTCAATTTTGCTTTTCTTAATAATTTATATTCAACAAATTAAAAATCTTATTTTAACTTATTATTTCTCAAAATTTATATAAAACTTATTTTCTCATATTTCCATAAAACACTTGAATGAAAATTTCTAGAGTTTAAAACAGTCTTTTTTTCAAACTATTTTGAAACGATACTATAAATAATTCCTTTGTATTTTAAATCATACTTTTGAATTTTAAAATCAAAACTAGTTTTATCAGAACAAAACTCCAATGGTAGTAATTCCTCTCTTGGAAATCCGAAAACGGACGCCGATGATGCTGTAGTCATCATCGAAATTATTTTCCAGTGATTGAAGTGAGTTCAATGCTTTCTTAACACTTTTAGATTCCATTTTAAAATATTTCTAATCAAATATTTTCAAAATAATACTATTATTATTCTACCAAAACCTTGAAAAAAGATTTCCAAAATCAACGGGATTTATTCTCAAATTCTTAGCTTTTAATCCTTTTTATTTACAGATCATATTTATAATTTCCCTTATATGTAATTTCACTATGGTTATATAAAACCATTTCTTAATGTTTATCTTTGTTCATATTATGATTATAACAACTTTTATTAGAACACAAGCAATAAACAACAAATGATAATAATCAAATATCATCATCCACTAACAACCAAACACTCTATATATACTATAATAATTTCTGAAAAACAATTCCTTTATATATAAAATATAAAATATAATCAAGGTAAAATTATTTCATTTACCCAATTTCAAAACAATACTATGTTGAATTGCTCTATTCAAGTGTTTAGAGACCCTATCGACAAATTAATTATTCGTATTGACCAGAATCCATAAGCTACTCAATAGATCAACCAATACAATGTAAGACATTTTTATACCACTAACAAATACATGCTCATACACACATACACACACACACACTCAAACTCATTCTAGGGTGCTACTGACCCTATCTATAATGAGTACCACACCAAAGCCAAGATTCCCGCTTAACCTTGGCTCTGATACCAAGTGTAACAGTCAGGATTTTCGACCCTCAAAAATCGACACTAATGCGCCCATGTATTACGTGCCGAGTAATCGAATGCCAAAAACCCGATTGTAAGGGGGAAATAAAGAAGGAAGGAGGAAGAAGAAAGAAGAGAGAAAGAAAACAACAACACAGAATATCATAGCGGAAAAAATAGTCTATAATATACAATAAATCTTTATACAAAGAGAAAATGTAATATACATACATCAATCAGAGTATACTAACCTATTTCTGCCCAGAGAGTTATAACAACCCATCCTCACAATTTGCTGAAAAATACAATAATGAATGTGGCGGAAGAATAATCATATACGCGAATATGTCTCTAGGTCTCTAGCTCGTCTCTTGAAGCTCCAAAGCATCCAAACTAAATCTGTAAATATGCTCGGCCTGACCTGAGCATTATAATAAAATAACACCCGAGTCAATCTGAAAAACCAACATGAGAAAACACACCTAACTGGATTTTAAAGTTATAAAAACCTTTGAAATCAAAAGTATCTCATAAGACCACGCCGCACATAAACACGGATGGGTTTTTACCTTACGATAACCAAAACATTTCATATGAAATTCTCTGATATTATAATAGTGTCTAAGATACAAATACTTATTAATCATAGCTGAAATTGTTACATTAATTAAATTCCAGAATAATAGGTATACAACTAAAACCGTAAAGACACGTATTGGAAAATGGATTCCGTACAATTGCTGGGCTATTTGGTACCGCCCATCACGGTGCATCTCTAAATAAAATAACACTGAGGACCTCGCCAAGATCCCCTGCCAACATAGAACCAGTCTACCACTTGACTAGTAGTAACGAATATGCTCACCCCTCCGTTAATGGGTCCCGAAGCATACAAATGAGAGATAGTATCGACTCTAGATAGGGATACCCATACCCTACTTGGGAGCGACCCACTTAGCCCTGTTGCATCTCCCATGTTTTAGTCATTCCCGGTTGATGAGGCTTGAGGTTACATTTTATCTTTTATATAACACTTCCTACTTGGAATGCTAACATTGCCCTCCAAGCAACAATGTAATGCCAACATTCATCCATAAAAGTTCATTCTGGGACTGAACGAAACGTTTGAGAACTCCGTCTTCAATTCCTTCATCTTCAAGATGTCTTCACTTTGAAACGCTTGAGTTGGGTCAAAGTGGTTTTCAGATAACATATCTAATCCCAGTCTCTTCAAAACAACATTCGATAGTTTCCGGTGAACTCAACCCCGGTTCTTTAAGAAATAAACTATCAAAGATAAGAGTGAGATTACCTCCTAACTGTTAGTGGATGGATTTTCTTATCATTTGTCCTAGGAGAACGAAACGAGCTTTATATGCACAGTACAGCATCATCGGAGATGACTGTGCTATATAACTCACGTGTTTCTCCTAGATATTTCCAAAGTTACTTTTTGGGTCCATATTTGGTAGTCGGTTATTTAACTATCCACAACACACGTCCACATCAGGGATTATTTTCATAGGGTAAATAACATTGGTTAACCCATAAGCAACCACTAACCTCTTTAATTAATCTTTTTATTAATTAAAATCACTTCGTAAATTACTTGTATCAAAATACTTCTACAAGGATATATTCAAAATTCCCTATATTTTCAATTGTTGGAAAAATATCCATATACTTTTTTTAGCAAAGCTAAGCGTGGTTAACTGGGCCCCTACCAGTTTATTGCAAAAACAATAAAAGTGAAATTATATCATAACATGCTACGATATAATAAGGGAAAGGAGAGGAAAGAATCAAAAAAAAGGAAAAAAAACATTTATAAACCATTTTATACTTATCTCAACGGTATAAGTATATTCAATTCTAAAGTCATTTATAAACTCCTTATAAATCTCTAAAACCATTTATAAACCATTTTATAAATTTTTGAAAATCATTTATAATTCCTTTTATAAATTTTAGATCACTTATCAATTCTTTTTATACATTTCTAAAATCATTTATAAACCCTTTATGAATCCATAAAACCATTTATAAAACTCCTTTTATAAATCTATAACCCCTTTCTAAAATTCTTTTATAAATAGTTAGCAATTTATAAAGCTCCTTTAGCTTGAAAATAATCTTCCTTTGAACCTTTAAACCATTTTTTAAAACTCTCCTTATAAACCCAAGTCCGTTATAAAACTCTATTTATGAATCTCAAAAACATTTATAAACAAATAAAAAAATCATTTACTTCTAAAAAAACTATTATAATAAAAATTTATTAATAATAAACATTATAAATAAATAAATAAATAAATAATAAGTAACCTTAAAACATCTTAAACAGTAATTAATAATTTCAAAGACATTATTTATAAAAAAAACAAATATTCATTTTCAACATTATTATTAATAATAATAATTAATTTCTAAAACAGTATTAACAAATCATTATTATTAATTTCAAAGCATATTAATTATTTAAATAATTAATCTTCTAACTATTAATGTATTTATAAATAATCTTAAAACAATATTAATTATTTCCCAATTCTATCCTATGGTAAAATAAACATGGCAAAGAGAGAAAACTTTTATTATTTATGACATATGTATGTTAACCTTTTGGAAAATCCAATTCTTTCCATCACAATTATTTCCCGGTGAATTGATTCATCCATATATATGAATACCCTCTCTCTATATATGTATATATACAAATGTATATGTGTGTATGTGATGGTCAGTCAAATAAATAGTCTCCAAAGATACATTTTCCATAGGATAAGGTAATTTATACTTCATTACAATTCACAAAACATCTCTAATTATAAGACTGCATAACATTAAATATTATCATGTATAGATCATGAAAACTGTGCTCCACAAATGTCAAAATATGTAGATAAAAAGGTTGATTTTGTTAGTTGCAAAAAAACTAAGTGAATTAAAGTGACAGTTTTAAGATTAGAACAAACTATGATTCAGTCTGCATATATATTAGGAAAAAAATTAACATTGTGAATTAACAT
Source organism: Allium fistulosum (assembly GCA_030737815.1). NCBI lineage: Eukaryota > Viridiplantae > Streptophyta > Magnoliopsida > Asparagales > Amaryllidaceae > Allium > Allium fistulosum. Next base: position 914,236,778 of record CM060906.1, read on the forward strand.
AATTTTTTGGATAGAAGTTTGAAGGTATATTAGATCAACTTTAATAAATAAAGGTTGAATCTATTATCCTCCCTATATTTTAATCTAGCCCACCATAACACCCACCCCCCTCCTTCCACGTTCTTTCACTAAAAATGATCCTCCCTTATATCATTTACACTTGAAATATCTATTACAGTTTCTTCAAAGCCTGTGACTTCGCATAGGAATAGGGGAGGGGGCTGAACTGCAAAATTTCATGTTTAGAGCATTGTATTATTAGAGGTGCTTGCGCGGGTGAGTAAGTTGTGCCTACCAAGCTAAGCTTTCCTTTCATCAAAAAGGCTAGATTGGTTCCTTTTTGGCCCCAACCTTAATTTAGATGTTGGGAAAAGGAAAGGCATACTTTGTCACTTTAGGCAGCCATTGTATGAGTTTCAGTTTCCCGTATTGCACACAGAAATTATTAAGGTGAACAGAAAGGTAGTTTTCCTTTTAATTAGACCCCCCTTGGGAAATCTTTTTCTCTTCCCTAAATCATGCTATATATATCCAGTATGCGTATTCAAACAATGAAAAATAATGACAGATAATAATACAAAATCAATTTTAAGAATTACATCTGCTTCCAATGTGGTAACCATCTCCAACCATCTATCATCTCTCATGTCATGGATTAGTTTTTGTTGGAACTTTAAGTGAATTAATTAAAAAATAAATAAAAATAGGTTAATGGTTATATATTTATGAGCCTATTATAATTGAGTCTTTGCAAATGTATAACGGTAATATATATTTATGAGCCATTATTAAAATTGAGCCGTTGCAAATGTATAACGGTCATATATTTATGAGTTATTATTATAATTGAGCCGTTGCAAATGTATTACGGTAATACATATTCATGAGTCATTATTATTGAGCCGTTGCAAAAGTTAATGGTATTAAAATTTGTTTTAAATTATAATAAATTCAAATCCATTAACATTTCCTCACTTCAGTAACACATACAATTTCTATTCTACCTATTTAAACGATAGATAGGTAGAAGTGAAAATGTGAATAACAGACAATTTTTCTTTCTTCTTCTTTGTTCTCTGCATTTTTCTCTCTTTAAGAAACTTTACATGAAATTAAATTAGAAAGTTCTATATTCAGAACAATTTGTTGTAGTGCAAACAGCAAATTGACCAAATTTAGATGTAGTTTTATCCTGGGGACGGAGCAGTTGAAAGATAGCTTTGCACATTGAGGCTAAGAAGCCAATCGTCTTAGAGAGAGCTACCTAGTCCGCGACTCAGCCCAATAAAAAAGACACTGCAGATTCAGATTGAGGTATAACAATTTTAAGACGATCATGGTTTCGATCGTTGACAACTCTATTGCCCCAATGTCGATGTTTGAGATTTCGACTGTATCAGCTGTGTCGTTCAGATTCGAAGGCTTGCATTTCAAACGATGGGGCCAAAAGATGGAGTTTTTTATGACTACATGAAAGGTGGCACATATGCCGACGACCGAAAAACCAACGATGTCTGGAGAAGCAACAGACGATCAGAAAAGGCTTTGAATGACTAGATTGAACATGACTACCTCTACAAAAATCATGTTCTTAATGGCATGAGCGATGATATGTACGATTACTACAACTCAGACAAGTCAGCAAAGGAGATCTGGGATGCGCTGCAAAAGAAATATGGTACCGAGGAAGCTGGAGTGAAAAAATATGTTGTTATTGCTATTTGAAGTATCAGATTATGGATGACAAATCTGTGAAGGCGCAGTCGCACGAGCTCCAAAAAATTGCACATGAGATCATCTCCAAAGGTTTGGCTTTAGATGAACAGTTTCAGGTTGCTATGTTAATTGATAAATTACCCCTGGTTGGAAAGATTTTATAAATAATCTCAAGCATAAGACTAATGAGTTTTCTTTAGAGAGTTTGATTATTTATCTTCGTATTGAAGAGGAGGCCAGAAAACAGGACCAGAAAGAAGAGGTGCGTGTTGTATCTACCAACAACACTAAGAAATCCATAAATAAGAGTTTGAAACCAAGTGCGAAAATTTTTAAAAATAAAAATCTCAAACTGAATCAGAACTACAACAATCAGCATTAGAAGAATCAGTATAATACCCCCTAAAGCATGGTACTGGACAGTTGTTCTTAGTTACAACTATGGCAAACTAGGCCATAAGGCACGAAAGTGTTGAAACAGGCCAAATTCTGCACCATGGGCTAATCTGACTGAAGAAGCCCTTATGGCTATGCTTACTGATATCAACCTAGTCGGTGGATCAGAAGGGTGGTAGGTAGATACTGGTGCTTCTCGCCATGTTGCTATTATCGTGAAATGTTTAAAACATATAATGCTGCTAATGACATGAAAGTGATGTTGGGAGATTCTCACACCACCACTCTTGCTGGAATTGGGACTGTGGAGTTAAAGTTTACCTCTGGAAAGAATTTATTGCTTGAAGACGTGATGCATACTCCAGAGATGAGGAAAAATTTAGTATCTGGTTTCTTATTAAATAAAATCGGTTTTACTCAAACTATCGAATCTGACTTGTACACCACACTAAAATTGGTGTTTTTGTTGGTAAAGGATATGCTGTAGATGAGATGTTTAAGTTGAATGTTGAAGTTAATGGTTCTATTTATATGATGTGTGATTTTAATATTTGGCATACTAGACTTTGTCATGTTAATAAGCGACTAATTCATAACATGACTAACTTAGGTCTAATCCCTAAATTTTCCATAAATGATTCAAAAAAATGTGGATATTGTAGCCAAGCTAAAATTATCAAAACCCCACATAAATCTGTGTTTAGAGAGTCGCAACCTTTAGATTTAATATACTCTGATATATGTGAACTTGACGGTACTCTAACTAGGGATGACAAATACTACTTTATTACTTTTATTGATGATTGCTTTGAATTTACTTATGTTTATCTCATGAAGAATATGTTTAAATTATTTGTTACTGAAATTGAAAATCAATCTAATAAGAAAATTAAAAGATTTCGAAGTGATAGAGGAATAGAGTATGAATCTAATTTATCCTTGAATTTTATAAACAACATGGCATAATTCATGTGAGAATTGCACCCTATTCGTCAGAAATGAACGGTAAATTTGGAAAAAAATATGACTCTTACCGAATTAGTAGTTGTTGTTTTATTAAATTCAGATGTAGCATATCACTGGTGGAGGGAAATTTTATTAACTATTTGTTATGTCTTAAACAGAATTCCTAAATATAATAGCAAAATTTCACCTTTTGAGATTTTTAAAAATCATAAACTCAACTTGTCTTATTTTAAAACTTGGGCTGCTTAGCCTATCTTTGTATTCCCGACCTTAAAAGAATTAAATTAGCAAGTCGAGCATATGAATGTGTTTTCATCGATTATTCCCTTAACAGTAAAGCATATAGATTTTCTGATTTGAATACTCGAGTTATTATTGAGTCAAATGATGCTGATTTGTTTGAAAATAAATTTATGTTTAAACTTAGGAATAGCGGGGCACTTCTACCACTAATAATCCAATAATCAGAAATAATGAACATAATATGGAAAGTGAATCTGAACTTAGAAGAAGTAAAAGAGCTAGGATAGCTAAAGACTTTGTTCCAGAATATTATGGTTATGCACTAGAAGAGGACCTTGCTAATTTAAAAGAAGCTCTGTCTTCTTGGGATTCAGATCTCTGGCAAGAAGCTATAAATGATGAAATGGAATCTCTTGAATTTAATAAAATTTGGCATCTAGTTGATTTACCTCCAGGTTGTAAAACTATAAGTTGTAAATGGGTACTTAAAAAGAAGTTGAAACCCGATGATACAATTGATAAATATATGGCTCATCTAGTAGCTAAAGGATTTAGACAAAAAAACATTGACTTCTTTGATATTTTTTCACCTGTTACAAGAATAACATCAATTCGAGCATTAATTTCTCTTGCTTCACTATGATCTACTAATTCACCAAATGGATGTAAAAACTGCTTTTCTAAATGGTAAATTAGAAGAAAAGTGTACCAACCCGAAGGTTTTGTTATACCTGGTCAAGAGCATAAAGTTTGTAAATTAGATAAATCTCTATATGGTCTCAAACAGACACGAAACAATGGCATGAAAAATTTGACTATCTAATTATTTCACATGGTTTTAAAGTATATGAAAGTGACAAGTGTATTTATTATAAATCTGAGAATAACATTTGCACTATCATATGCTTATATGTTGATGATTTACTTATATTTGGTTCAAATATTCATGTTGTAAATCATGTTAATTCCATACTATGTACCAGTTTTGATATAAAAGATCTTGGTGAAGCAAGTGTGATTCTTGGTATTGAGATGACTTAGTCTGAAAAGGGAATTTCTTTGGATCAATTTCCTTATATTGAGAATATCTTAAAGAAATATAATTACTTTGAATGTAAACCTACTAGTACACCATATGATTCATGTGTAAAACTATTTAAAAACACTGGTGAATGTGTAAGACAGTCTGTATATGCGAGCATCATTGGCAGTCTTTGGTATGCCATTGATTGTACTAGACTCGACATTGCATATGTCGTGGGATTATTGTGTAGGTTTACTAGCAGACCTAGTATAGAGCATTGGCATGTTATTAAAAGGGTCATGAAATACCTTAAAAGAACTATGAACCTTGGATACACTATCAGAAGTTTCCCACTGTCCTTGAAGGATACAGTAATGCAAATTGGAATACTTTATCGGACGATTCCAAAGCTACTAGTGGATATATTTCCAGTACTGCAGGAGGAGCTGTTCTTGGAAATCTAAGAAATAGACTATCTTGGCTCAATCCACTATGGAGTCAGAAATAATAGCACTAGCTAATGCTAGTGAAGAAGCAGATTACTTAAAAATCTGCTAGCTGAGATCCCTTTATGGAAAAAACCGATACCAGCTGCGTTGATCCATTGTGATAGTACCGCGGCTATTGCAAAAGTTGAGAATTGTTACTACAATGGCAAGAGATGACAAATTCATCGTAAGCACAGTACTATAAGACAGTATGTCTCTTTAGGATCTGTAAGAGTGGATCATGTATGCACTTATGAGAATTTGGCAGATCCTTTGACGAAAGGACTGGACAGAGAGAAAGTCCTTTCTACATCTAAAAGAATGGGACTATTGCCCTTAGATTGTTGAGTCATGCACAATGGTAACCCGATCTAATGACTGGAGATCCCAAGAACTAGGTTCAATGGGTAATAACAAGTTGTAAAGTGATATGAGTTGAACATACTATTTTTATATACTTAGAAGCATGTATTCCTAAAGTGATTAGATGATGAGGTAATAGAAACTCTTAATAAGATCTATACTCTAAATAGAGTGGGGTATCTACCTTCAGGAGTACTCTTGATAGACTCACCTTTGTGGATGTGGGAATGTGGCCGTTTTCTGTGGAATTTTGGGCAGGATTCCTACAGTATTCACTAAACTAGGATAGACATACATGGCCATAAATGCACGAACTTAGTTGATAGCACTTTAGAAATGTTGTGTGTGGTATGATGTTTGGAATAGAGTTCAAGACTATGAGTCACTCTAGTAAACTGAATCTTACTCACTATGCAAAGGTTCAAATCGAAAGATACCTTTTGTTTATGCACAGTCCTATATTTTCATAAATTGCTTAGATTTTTTTAATAATTCAAGTGGGGGATTATTGTTGTACCTTAATCTGAATCTGCAGCGTCTTTTTTTGGCTAAGTTGCGGACTAGGTCGCTCTCTTTAACACAATTCGCGGTTTACCCTTAAGGTGCAAAGCTATCTATCAATCGCTCAGTCTCCAGGTGAAAACAGCCTCTGAAATTTGGTCAATTTGTTGTTTTCACTACAACAAATTGTTTTGGATATAACACTTTATAATTTAATTGCTTGTAAAGTTTCTTAAAGAGAGAAAAATGCAAAGGACAAAGAAAAAGAAAGAAAAATTATCTGTTATTCACATTTTCTCTTCTGCCTATCTATCGTTTAAATAGGGAGAATGGAAATTATATGCATTACTGAAGTGAGGGAATGTTAACGGATTTGAATTTATTCTCATTTAAAACAAATTTTTAATACCATTAACTTTTGCGACGGCTCAATAATAATGGTTGATGAATATATATTACCATAATACATTTGCAGCTCAATTATAATAATGACTCATAAATATATGACCGTTATACATTTGCAACAGCTCAATTATAATAATGGCCCATACATATATTACCGTTATACATTTGCAATGGCTCAATTATAATAAAGGCTCGTAAATATATAACCATTAACCTGTTTTTATTATTTTTTTTAATTAATTCACTTAAAGTTCTGACGGTTTTATAGCCTATAATGCCATCTCCAACCATTTGTAATTCAAGTTGAATATTAAGGTTTTGATTTCAGACTGCCCTCAACAATTTGAAATTTGACTAAATGTTCAGTTTAGATTATGTTTCCGGCTTAGAAAACCTATATTACAATGATAACACATGTTTCAGCCATGCTGTAAACTTGTTCTAAAGTAAATAACTATACTTAGTAATAACCGCCTTAATCGTCAAAAGACGCCCAATAATAAAAATATATGCCATTATAACCATGGTTGTTAGCCATATCCATATGTTAATGATTAATAATCCACCTACTACATCAAGATCATAACAAGTGAAATGTATGTCCTAATGAAACATATTAACCTTCAATATACATAATAACATCCTTCATCATGTAAAAGTGAAAAACAGTTACAAAAACTACAAAATTGCATATTTGATAGAAAAATAAAATTATAGTAAAATAAACTTTAGAAACCTTTGTAGATTAATGGTTCACAAACTAAAGAAAGGAAGAGTTAGTTAAATTATGCATTACCTATACTTTTCAAAACATCAATATCATATAATATTAATCACCTAAAAGTTATAAAATGTCTTGTTTAGAATTTTTAGTGAAATGTTGGTGTTTGTTTGATACTTTCACAAAGAATAACATAACTTTAGTCTGCATAATGACTTTTTCATCATTACAATTCATGCAAGCAAAAAAATAAATGGAAAAAGAGAGTCAAAAACAAAATAAGAAAATATCAAGGCAATTGATTCAATTTCTACTTTTTCCACATATCAAAAGAGTTGATTGCATTATACTTGTTCAAGTATATGTTTTGTGCTCACCCATAAATTACCATAGCTGAACATTCATCTCCTATATTAGTTGTTCCTAGAGAATTATAACTCACAACAATGCTCGTTGGAGATGAAACATATGATAAAATGCTCTCTTCTTAACACATACATTAACAACTCACGAAAATCCACAAATCTAAGTAACTAAAGTAAAATCAATGACTGAAATAAACCTAAGAATTGGCGAATCTATTAAACCTAAATAAGATGAATTAGGGTGATTCATTGAAAAGGGAGTACCTGAGGTATTAAAGGCGAATTAGGGCAGCGACAATCAAGCAAATCGAAGAACAAGCAAAATCCGACGGAAATGAAAACGTGGGAAAATGAAATGAAGGAGAGATGAGGGAAAGGCGATTCGAAAGATGAGGGAAAACAGAATTTTTGGAAAAGTATAATGAGAGAGGCGACAAATATTTTGACAGTGGAAATTAGAACCCTATGTTATTGTCAGCGTCTGCTTACAAATATTTTTCATTCTAAAATAACATTCACTGCACTTACATGTTGAACATTGAGAATAAATCTAGTTAAAAGTAAGTTTTCTTGTAGTGTTAATTACTACCTAACAAGTTTATTTGCTATTTCTATAAATGTCAACTGTCCGTAGTAAATGATTTTTATTATAACGGGCAATCTTTTAAAGACGTTTATTTATTCATTCAAAATTTTTCTATTATGTCTTCCTTATCTCTCCATACACCACAAGAAATCTGACATTTACCTACCAATATATAAGGGTAGGCAAAGATAACCTTTATCAACCAATATTTAAGGGTAAGATTTACTGGTAGGTAAATATTGCCAAAATTATTACATTTTGGAAGGATAACTATCTACCAATAAATATAAGTAAGTAAAAAATGTTACTTACGCATATACTAGAGGAAAAGTTTTTTGCAATTAGTGCATATATTCCCCTCCTATCATTTTAACTTTCATTAAAAATAACACTGAGTTGTGCGATGATGTGTCAAAAAACCCTATCATAGCAATTTCTTTTTTGGAATGAAAATTTGGTTTGCATATCCTAGCAATGTTCTTTGTAAAATCACTTATTTATTGATTGTTATAATTATTTTGAAATATGAAATAATTAGCAATTAATAATTAATAAACAGTAATTAAATTTTAAATAATTAATATTAAATATTCAATAATCATTTATTAATAACTAATCAGCTATTAATAATTTTTCATATATTGCAATTTTTTTCAAACAATTGACTATCAAAATGTAAGTGTTGCGATTTTTCTAAAAAGTTTCACAATTTCATACCAATATGTCGTCATCCAAAATGATTAAAACATATTCTCCCAAGTTTATTAGAGAAATACAATCCGTACCATCCCCTAGCTATAGATCTAATCGTTTATTTTAAATCAAATCTAATGATACAAATCCCAATCCGCGTGTACTACCAAAATTTAGGGGGATTTTCACTTCAAGGGCTTATTTGTGCAGGTAATAAGTTTTAAGGACACAATTTCTAAAAAATTAGTTTTAATAACATTTTGCAGGAAAAAGATAAAAGAATTTATCATTTTCAGTTATACAGAAATAATGATAAAAAGATTTATCATTTTCCTGTATAACTTAAAAAGATAAATGAATTTATCATTATCCTGTAAATTGTCCTTAAAACTAATTATTTAGAAGTGTTGTCCTTAAAACTTATTACCCTGAAAATAGAAGCCCTTCAACATAATTTCCACAAAATTTAGAGTATTAGAGGCACTTAATTAAGGGGAAAATAAGATAATTGCCTCTAATAATGTAAAGTTAGAGGCAAAAAAGATAATTTCCTCTAATAACGTAAAGTTAGAGGCAAATTCTAATTTGGCCGCTATTATTATTAAGAAAGGCAGAGCAATCTGTCTCCAATATAATTATTATTATATAATTATTATCACTTCTTCAAACACTCTGAAAACACTTTTCTTCAATCTCCTCCTTCTACCTCCTTCGTATAAACCCTAATTCCTAAAATCAATTAATTGATTTCAGATCCTCATGGAAATCTTCATCATTAGCATATTGAGAAAATATCGTCTATATCTAGGCAATTCCAAGTCTTTGAGAAATAAATTAGGAGAAAGGTATCATCAATCAATTTCCCCTATATCCTTCTTTTAATTTTAAATTACTTGCTCTACCATCCTAGATGGGGTTTTGATGTATCATTTTGTTATTATTTTGAAACCTTTTAAAAAGCAAAATTTTGGTAATCTCTAAAACATATTCATAGTACTTTCTTGCCATTATTTTTGCTAGTCTGATTTTTGTATCCTTCTAAAATGAAATATTTTGGTATTCTCTAAAACCTACATGCACGCAAGGTGTTTGAAACAATATCCAAGCCGTGAAAGCTGAGGTACTTATTATAATACTATCATCTATACAAAAGTAAATATTCTGCTGTAATATGATAGCTTTTACATTGTTTTAATGTCTCTACCTTTAATCTTGCTATCTGAAATACAAAGAATTTGATTCTTTTGATTCAAGTGAATGTTGCAACTTAAACAATTTTTAATAGATTCACTTTTAGTGTTGCTTCTTTTGGAATTATTTAGCGATTGTAATTATTTATTTTCAACATTGACGTTATTTTGCTGTTTAATTCTTTAATATTTCAGATTAATTTAGATAATTTTACTATGATAATTGGTTCAATTGAAATTATGAAGTTAGTCATAGCTATTATAAGAGAAACACTTCAATTTATGTGAAACTGTGAATTTTTTGTATAATGAATACGACGATGTAAAAAAGTAAGGTTGGAATAATTGCTGGTAGAATCGTAAATGCGGCATGTTAATTTCTAAATTATTAATAACTCTCTATATTTTAGTTTAATATGTTTATTAACATGCATTCATTTATGTCTCAACATTTTTTTAGTTTTTTATTATTTGAAATTTGTTGAATTTGGCTTTTAAGTTGGTTTTAGAGTGATTTCAACATTTTGTTATACCTTGGAATGATTTAAGATTGAATTTTTGCTAATGATAGTCAATAGTTTATTCTTTGAATGATATATTATACTATGGAAAGAGTTTGATACTTGACTTCTCAATCAATATCAAGTCATATATTCATCTTTGAGTAATACTGGCAATTTATTTACGTTTGGCCCCTACATTCATTTTTTATACCAACTAATATTACAAACTTTCACTAATTCTTCACTTACTACTTATCCTCCATCTCTTTATTTCAATACATCTTACTCTCCATTCTCTCTAATTCAAGATTTATTTTGAAGAAAATAATCACCTATATGATTTTCTTTCAATCTTTTTTCCCTTTAACTCACATTTAAAAAAAATAGTGATAAATTCAAAAGTGTCATCTCACTAATTCATCTAATTTTTTTAAAAGTTAGCATGACTATTTTATTTCTTAATTATTCATATATACTCCTTTATGTAGCAAGTAAATTAAGAGGTCTGTACAATATTTGTATAAAAAAGTTGAAAAGGTTAATAAGGGAACGTAGTATGCATTTTTTTCTTTTTTCACTTTCCATAAATATATTTGTTACATTAGCATGGTTCTTATGCATAGTTCTTTTCATTTTATTGTGTGTTATTTAACATTATAATGAAAGTAGATGTTATATGTCCCAACGTAAATATAGAGTGCATTTATTAAGTGCAACGACCCGTAAATTTCAACTGTTTTAATAACGTAATTAGTTGAAATTTTGTGAAATTTTAAACGATAAAATTTTGAAATAAAAATTTAATATTTGGAACACGTCTAGTTAAACATAGCGACTGGTAAATTTTCGTCCGAAAATATGAAAGTTTATTTCGCGCGTAAATTCACTTCAATTTAATTAGTTAAAAAGCGTTGAAAATAAAATGTTTTCGAAACCTAAATATTTTTACATAGAAAAATTCTAAACCATCTTATGAGCAAGATGTCAGTTTATCGTTTTTCCAAATTCGGACATTTTTGGCTCCGTCGATCTTATTTTTCAGCGTTTTTCTTGCATTTTCCGCTATTAGAAAATTCGATTTTTTATAATTCAATCATACCACTGACGTCTGTATACCGTTTTGATCATCTCGTCGTGCTGATCTTCGTAGGATATTCAATTGTAATTTCGGCAGCTTGTACGCAGCGAAATCTACGTAACAATCAGTCGGGTCAATATCCGTATCGGCACCTATTTGTGAAGCTTTGGATATTTCGTGTCCATTCAAATTTTAAGTGACTGAATTGAAACGGTAGCTAGCATTTATTTATTTGCAGTTTTGTCATTTGCTTTTCAACTGATTCCAACGTTCTCTTGACCGTTTCTTTTCATTGCGTTCCAGCTTCTTTTCTAATATCATATAACCTTTTGTATTTTGCTTTGCTGTAGCGCTCTTCATATTTCTTTCTTCATATATCTGTAACCCAACTATTCTTCACCTTTATTCCTTCATTTCACATAGCCTCTCCACCCCACGCCCTCCTTCCCAAGGCCGAACAACCATCCTTCTCCACCCTCTCAAGTGACCACCCCATCGCGCCGCCACCATGACCCGCAACCACCTTCCAGACCACCCACATCCCAGACTACCTCGCCAACCAGATCCGACACTCCGACACCCACTCCACCCGTGCAGCCGCCCCTCATCACCACCGTGAGCCTGGATCGAGCACCGACATCACTACCCAAGCACCATCAACTCGACCCACCCGTTCCTCTTCCTCTTCTTCTGACCTACCCACTCATGCTCTGCTCACCATCTCGTCCATGACCAAGGTGAACATCAGCAAAACCCAAGCATGAACCGTTCCCCATCCTATGTACCTGTGGCTTCACTACGCCATAAATGACCTTCTGCAACATTTTTGCAAGGTGTTGCCAGCTAAAATGTTGCGATAGATATAAAATTTTGGTCCTACTGCAACGTTGTATTTATGGTGTTACCTTAGCCATAAAAATGTGTTGCTCTAGCTAAAAAAGTGTAACACGATGCAACATTTTTATATAGTGTTGCTATAGATGTATTCAGATTAAAAAATTAATAAAATTAGCAATCCGCGTGAATACGATCCAACGGTCTACATTTAATCCGATTGTTAAACTGGATCACCGCTACAATTTGCTGCAAATTTTTGTTTTCCCGCTTTACTTTTCATATCATTTTCGTTCTCACCCCCAATTTCCAAATCCCTAATTTCCAAATCATATTTTCGTTCCTCACCCCCAACTACCCCCTGACGCATCGCCCCAGCTACCCCCGACCCATCGCCACCAAATCCTGACCCATCGCCCCCAGCTACCCCCTGACCCATCGCCACCAAATCCTGACCCATCGCCCCCAGCTACCCCCTGACCCATCGCCCCCAGCTACCCCCTGACCCATCGCCACCAAATCCTGACCCATCGCCCCCAGCTACCCCCTGACCCATCACCACCATCTAGCTCCAACCAGAGCCCCGTCACGACACCAAAACCCGAAGCCAAACAAAGTTTTCCGTTCAAACCCCTTTTGCCACCGCTGTCGTCGCCATCAGCTCTTCTTTCTCGTTCCTCTCTATGTGAAAATTAGGGCACACGATTCTTGCTGTTCCTGTTGCTGCCAGGAACACACCTAAGAGCGTCGAGACTGTGCCTCTTGAGTTGCTTGAGATACCACCGCAGTCCAATGAAGAGCAGGCTGTCTAATTTCCGGTTTGTTTTGACTTTTTTTTTCATTTTGTGATATTTGATACTGTGGATTTTATGCATTTTCTGTATCTGAATGGTAAGTTTCAAATTTCATCTTGCTTTATGTATTTTGAGGTCTATTGTTGAATTTGGATTAGAGTGGTCTTCCATATTGCACCTTGAAGATAGAATAGAGAATGACTGGAAGAGCTATTTTGTAATGCACTAAAAGTGTTCGATACTTTGTGTGAATGGTATTGTTATCAAAATGTCCGGTTTCCTGTAGTTTCACATTGATATACTTCAAATTTTTCACTGCATTTTGTTCTTTCACATTGAGTAAACGAGTTTGGTTTTTCTTTTGTAGGCTAATGATGGTCCAAATCTGAAGATATATAGCTTGGTGCTTTGAACTAATGTACATGTATGAACTGACCTAGAAGCAATGTGAGAAGCAATGTTGTTTGCTATCAGCCAAGGGTGGTGCTTGGTTTTGTTGCGAATTTGCAGTGTGAAAGTTTGATGATGTTTGGGTTGTCGGAATGGGTAATCAGCGATTGCGATTAGGTGATTAGGCGATTTGGCAACCTGAAGTCGAATTTGGCAGCTGAAATAGTTTGTTGGTGAGGCAATTAGAGGATGGAGGCTGGTGGTTTAGAAGTATGTGTGGTGCATCATTTTACGTCGTTTCAAAGAAGGCTCGATCTTCCGAAATCGGATGAATCGGGCGGTGCCCATCATTTTAGGTCGATCCCCGCCGGGACTGCGGTGCCCCGGACCCCCGCCGGCGCTGCGCCCGGACCCGCTTCTCGGCTCGCCTTCGGCTCGGCACTCGGCTCGCCTTCGGCTCGGCATATATTTCTTAGTGTCGGTGTCTGTATAAATTGAAACTGCATATGTAATGAGTGAACTGAGTGATGTAGTGAGGAATATCTGTATATGTGAATATCAGTGTTATATATCATTGAATTGTAAAATAGTGGAGTCAGGAATTTGTACTATTTCAAATGTTGAAATAAAATATTTATTTAAATAAATTACTGTTTAAATATCAAATTCTATGCAATAGCATTTTATTAAATAAAAATTTATTTTTATTAAAAAATCAAATATGCTCTACATTGTGGGCCCCACAAATTCAGAAAGTTAATATCTATAGCAACATTTTGGAATGTTGCTACAGATACCTATGGGTGTTGCCATAGACACAAATAGGGTTCTATTGCAACAATATTACTTATGTTGCCTTAGATAGTCAAAATGTTGCCTTTGAGGTCTAAGGCAACGGCAAAAATTGCATCACCCTAAAAGTGTTGCCATAGACCTATGGCAACATTTTTCGGGCCTGAGCCAACATTTTTTTTGTGTTGCAGTAGGCCATTTATGGCGTAGTGCTTGCATGAAATCGTTCTCTTCTTTCTGGAGGAAGCCTGCTTCCTTTCTTCTTTTGCTCACGTGTAAGGTACATATATTATATTATATTATATCTATGTTAAGTTGTTGTGAAAATCAGGTCTGAAGCTATATATATCTTTATCTTAATAAAGTTAGAACTTAATCAACCCTTTATTAAGTAGAGGGCCATGTGGAATTGTTTCTCTAATCCAAAATGAAAACTATAACTTAGTACAGAGATTTCAAGCAATTTAGCGGTTATAAGAATCCAAGCAGCTCTTCTTACCTTGGGACTAAATGTGAAAATGTAATCAAGTCACAAGTTGTCTGCTGAATTTCTTCTAGGATGTCATTGTTTTTCTCATTTAACGTATCAAAGTGGTGAGGGAGAGACATCTCTTCGTCAAGTTGTTGCGGCCATTTGCATGCATGAAAATCTTTGCAGGCCTGGTATATAAGAGTTTATGTGATTTAAGTATATTCTGTTTGTTTATACTATACATATTTGTTTATACTATACATATTTGGTTATAAATGCGGCAGCTTTAATATGTTTACAGTATTTGAACAATAAATTAGTTCGATGTAAGAACTGTTATATAAGCAGAAAAATATACATTTGTATTTTATATTTATAAAGTTGCGACAGTATTATATGTGTGATATATAGGGTAATATTATAAATATACAGGAGTACACTTGGTTGTAGTTTATGTAAGTTTAAAAGTATGTTTAGACGTGTATATAGCAGGTCGGCCTGCATACTTATACCAATTTATGTATATACATATGTTTTGATTTAATTGGCACATGTCTGAATAGCTTGCATACATTGTTTACACCTATACATATGCGGTCTGCATTTTCATATATGTGACATTTTAAGTTGTGGGGTCTATTGTTCTTATACTTGGATTTAAAAGTGGTAGGTCGACGTTATATATATATATTTTCTGTATATATCAAGTCGATTCTGATTGTTCTCATCAATTTCCTATTTATCAGATTGTCCGTCGAACTCGTATCCATCGTGCTTCACTTTGAAATCCATGTTCGGATTCGTAACTCGTCTTATTCCCGTCCATCTATCTAGCCTCGAAAGGTGAGCACTCACTCACGATTAACGTTCTTTTATTTATTAAATTTGATTTCAATTGAAACGACAATTGAAATATGCTGATGTTGGTTAATTACACTGTTATATATGCTATACCTGTATCAGTTCACCTGTGACATCTGACACCATTATCTGTTAGTTATTTATGCGATGATAATACAGTTTGGCTGATAATTGATTGATTGTTGATGTTTATATTGGACGTTAAATTGTTTAATGTTAAAATGATAAACAGTATGAAATTGAACTTGATATAGAATAATTAAATGTAAATTTGATTAACTGACATTTGTATAATATGACCCCTTTTACTGTTTAATTTATTGACACGTAGGATTTGTTTAATTACATCTTGAACCACTGAATGTATGTTGTTAAATTGATGATGTATGAAATTGTAAATAGATGACAAGTGAAGAACTGTAATGTAATAATCTTTAATCTACATGAAATGATAGTGTAGATTCTAGAAATAATTATATTAATTCGTACAAATAACAATGCGAATTAATACGGTTATTTCGGGATTATTTGAATTGATTATTGGATTGTTATTGTTTGTTGTTATTGCTTGTTTATTTACTTTGACACCATCCCAGTTATCACACTGCAAGTTCCTTTTACTATGCTTTGATTTTGAATTGAATTGTAATCGGGTTGAAATGATAAATACCCAAAAATTGAACTTTGACCTAGGATAGAGAATTAAATAAAACCCGATTGGTCAATAAATTGATTTAAAAATAAAATAAAGATTTTATTTGAATAAATGATATGGTTTGAAATGAAGTTGAAATTTGAATTTTTAATGGAAGTAAAATGTTAATATTTAATAATCTGAAACAAAATATTAACAATGTAATTGATGAAAGAATGTTGTTTAATTTGAGAAATTATTGAATGAAGTTGAAATTATAATTAAGTTTGAAATTATTAAACTTTGAAATGATTTAATAATTCAGTTTGAAATTATAATTAAGTTTGAAATTATTAAACTTTGAAAATTATTTAATAATTAAGTTTTGAATTATTTAATAATTAAATAAGATGGAATTATTTAATGATTAAATTGAATTGAAATTCTTTAATAAGAAAAATTGAACTTTTGAATAAGTGAAATTTTACTTCGTAAATAATTGAAATTGAGTTTTCTTTATTAAGTAAGTTTTGGAAAATTATGTAAGAAAGTAAATAAGTGAAATTAAATTTCTATAACAAGAAATGAAAATGTGATATTTTTGGAATTAATGTAAGACTTGTAATCGAAAGAATTGATTTGACGAATTTAATTTAATTCAAATTTGTAAGTTTTGTTTTAATGAAGTTGAATTTGAATAATGATTTAATGAATTGGAAATTTAATAGAAATTGTTTTGAACGATAAACTAACTTAACGGATATGGAATGAAATCGATAAATGAGTTTAAATGGATTTGAATGTTAAGAAAAATTTATTTAATGATTTCGAGATGAAACTTATATACGAGTTTGAATCAATATTTGAATTGTTTTAAATAGAAATTGAAATCGAATTATAAGATTGTGAAATGAAAATTGGAAGTTTTGAAACGTAAATTATTGGAAATTGGTTTTGAAAGACAAATGAAATGTTGATTTACGAATTCTATTTGAAATTGAAATTGATTTGGTTTTGAAATAAACAAACGACCAATCGGGGTAATAATTACGAAAGTTATTAAAGAGACCGGGATCGGTAATGGATATACTCTCTATCTAAACCGAAACCACTTTAATAACTATACGCGGAGTGATGATCCAGAATGAAGTGGTTGGAATGATGTACGTGATGACTGAAGAAAGTGAACGATAATGGATAGCCTTGACACTTGTGTCAAATTGGAAATGACTAAAACAGGAGTTGTGCCGGGCCAATGGAGGATTAGCTACCTCAAGTGGACACACTTCTTCGAACTACACATTATATGTTGTCGATTGGTGCACCCTTGATTTTGGGAGTGTTATTTCACGGTGTTGCGGGCGCTGCGGCGTTGCGTTCTCACCAATCCGGATCAGGCGAACGGTAGTATCACTACCTTGGGTATTGCCTCATGTGCCTTGTCATACTTGTATTCCATTTATACGCGACCACTACGATTTTGATTTGTATCTTTAGTATATGGATTGCCCTCTGGTGACTTCCGGTTTTAGGGAAACTACGGTCTTGTATATGCTTTTGGGAATAAAAATGTGTTAAGGGTGGAATGGGCCATGACTTAACGCTATTTTGATATCTTTATATTACTGATAGACCTTATCTACTTAGCGTACATTACTACCTAGTAGATAGTTTAACGGATCCTTAAAGGATGGTTATTCCAAACATCCTTTAAGTTACTTGTATTTCAATTGCTATTTCACTTGAGTTGGATTTATTAATATAAGAATGTTAATCCTGACTCGAGTGTTTTGTATTTTGCTTTACGCTCGGGTCAGACTGAGTGGTTCAGCTTTCGAGACTCACCTTTGAAGTTGGAGCTTTGCTTGAAGATCCAGCCATCTATTCTGCTTTCAGTATTCGATGATTCCAGTGATGCATTCTGATTTGTATCTGATGTATCGTGTTACTCTTCCGTTGTATCTGGTTTAACTCTGATGTATCGTATTACTCTTCTGTTGTAAACTCTGATGTATTTTATATATTCATATAGTAGCTTCATGAACTACTATCTCTTTTATTTCCGCTGCAATTATTACTTTGTGTCTGTGTTCTGTGTTCTGTGATTATTTATTTACTGTATATGTTCGGTTTTGCCAAATTTAAATTAACAACGCGGTATTTTGAGCAATTCAACTCCGGCATGAGTGTCTACCTATACACTTATAATGGACGCGAATGGTCCAAAATATCGGGTCGTTACAGTTGGTATCAGAGCTTTGGTAGCTCTAGGCAAAACTCAACATATAGGGTAAATGTAATTACAGAATCACCCTCATTCGAGTTTCAATCTCTTCCTTTGACTCAATTCCTTTGAATTTTGGAACGTTCCCCTCGGTTCCGAAATTCATTCGTGTCCTTCACTATTCGTCTTCTTTCAAATTCTGGAGCACCCCGTAACTCCATTTTGAATGATATCTATAATAGATCGGCGGTCTCGCCAATCTTCGAATGATTCGTAAAGGAGAAAAACTCCTTTATAATAGGCATTGATTTACCGGAGATTTCTGTGTCGTCGGTTTACGATGCTATCTATTATCTGCTATACCTGAATTCCATCTCTTGAGATCGAATGTTGATTTACCTCGGAATTCAGCATCGATCTTATTCTCGAAGTTACGGACGACCCAGTTAAGGTTGCCCGTGAATTAAATAAACTCATCTATCTCCCGATTGTGGTAATTGAATTTTCTTATCTTCTGTTTCAAACTTATCTTCGAATTAAAATTCTCTTAGATTTGAGTCAACAAATTTGAATCCCTATCCTTATTTTCAAATTTTGATAAATAAAATAAAAGTTTGTATGATTATATTATATATAAGTATAAATTTTCTGAAATTAAATTGTTAATAAATTGGTTGTCTGAAAATAATAATATTTGATTTTCATTTATTGTTTTGTAAACCATTGACTATTGCATAATATAAATAAATGAATTTATAAACTTGGTTATAAATTTATTGGAATTTGAAATGAATCTAATTCAGAAATTTGAGAATTTATTAGTTTCCGGTGATTTCGAACTTTGGTTTTTAAAATTTTAAAGTATATAGTATTGAAAGTATTTTCGAATAGAAACCGTTTTCAAAGAATTTTTAAAAAAATGTTGAAATCAGTGCTCTTCTCTTTGTCGCTGGAAAATAATTTCGGTGATGGCGGCCGCATCATCGACATTCATTTTCGAGTTTCGAAGCGGAGATACTATTCTGTAGCTTTGCTACGGTTTGTTTTGAAAAATATTTTGATTTGAATCTCTTCAGTATAATTTGATTTATATATATATACATATAAGTATCTTATTTTAAAATTTAATTTGATTGATATAAATATATAATATATAACTCTAAATTGTTTAAAGTTAATCGGAAATCTAATTCTTAAATTTTGTTAAAGGATGATTTAATTATAAATAAAACCAAAATTTGGAATAAATATTTAAACTTGGATAATTGAATTTGGAAAATTTTATTTGTATATTGTTCAACTACATTCTAATACAACTTACCTAAATCATTCAGAAGTTGAATATGTAATTGGATAATATATAAGATAAATTGAATTTATAAATAAAATTTGAGTGTTTTTAATAAATATTATACACTAAATTTTGATTATAAAGATGTTAATAGAGTTAGATAGGATAATAAGTAAACTCAGTTAATAATGAAATAAATTTGTTTTGAAAGAATTAATAAACTGAAATTTGATCAACTTAGGAAAATACCTTGAATTTAAAAGAAACTAATAGATGTAAATTAATTTAAATCGAAACTTTTATGGTTTAAATTAATTTATAGGGTTTAAATATATGTAATAGGATATATTAAGTGAAATAGACTTAATAATAATTTGGAATAAAGAAGAATTAAATTTGATGAATAAATATGATTTTATTAAATGACTATTCTAATTTGTGGTTTTAGAAATTTGTTAATTAAACATAAGTGGATAAAAAGATAATGAATTTAGAAATAATTAAGATTGATTTCACTTAAGTGAAACCAAATGGATTAAATCAAACTATTGAATATTAATTAATTTAAATTTGAATTTATATGGTTTAAATTAATTGTTACTTTGCATTTCAAATCTGTTTTCTTTCTTGTTGTTTCTATTCTCCTACCTCGTTCCTTTTCGGGGACGAAAAGTTTTGAGTGGGGGAGAGTGTAACGACCCGTAAATTTCAACTGTTTTAATAACGTAATTAGTTGAAATTTTGTGAAATTTTAAACGATAAAATTTTGAAATAAAAATTTAATATTTGGAACACGTCTAGTTAAACATAGCGACTGGTAAATTTTCGTCCGAAAATATGAAAGTTTATTTCGCGCGTAAATTCACTTCAATTTAATCAGTTAAAAAGCGATGAAAATAAAATGTTTTCGAAACCTAAATATTTTTACATAGAAAAATTCTAAACCATCTTCTGAGCAAGATGTCAGTTTATCGTTTTTCCAAATTCGGACATCTTTGGCTCCGTCGATCTTATTTTTCAGCGTTTTTCTTGCATTTTCCGCTATTAGAAAATTTGATTTTTTATAATTCAATCATACCACTGACGTCTGTATACCGTTTTGATCATCTCGTCGTGCTGATCTTCGTAGGATATTCAATTGTAATTTCGGCAGCTTGTACGCAGCGAAATCTACGTAACAATCAGTCGGGTCAATATCCGTATCGGCACCTATTTGTGAAGCTTTGGATATTTCGTGTCCATTCAAATTTTAAGTGACTGAATTGAAACGGTAGCTAGCATTTATTTATTTGTAGTTTTGTCTTTTGCTTTTCAACTGATTCCAACGTTCTCTTGACCGTTTCTTTTCATTGCGTTCCAGCTTCTTTTCTAATATCATATAACCTTTTGTATTTTGCTTTGCTGTAGCGCTCTTCATATTTCTTTCTTCATATATCTGTAACCCAACTATTCTTCACCTTTATTCCTTCATTTCACATAGCCTCTCCACCCCACGCCCTCCTTCCCAAGGCTGAACAACCATCCTTCTCCACCCTCTCAAGTGACCACCCCATCGCGCCGCCACCATGACCCGCAACCACCTTCCAGACCACCCACATCCCAGACTACCTCGCCAACCAGATCCGACACTCCGACACCCACTCCACCCTTGCAGCCGCCCCTCATCACCACCGTGAGCCTGGATCGAGCACCGACATCACTACCCAAGCACCATCAACTCGACCCAGCCGTTCCTCTTCCTCTTCTTCTGACCTACCCACTCATGCTCTGCTCACCATCTCGTCCATGACCACGGTGAACATCAGCAAAACCCAAGCATGAACCGTTCCCCATCCTATGTACCTGTGGCTTGCATGAAATCGTTCTCTTCTTTCTGGAGGAAGCCTGCTTCCTTTCTTCTTTTGCTCACGTGTAAGGTACATATATTATATTATATTATATCTATGTTAAGTTGTTGGGAAAATCAGGTCTGAAGCTATATATATCTTTATCTTAATAAAGTTAGAACTTAATCAACCCTTTATTAAGTAGAGGGCCATGTGGAATTATTTCTCTAATCCAAAATGAAAACTATAACTTAGTACAGAGATTTCAAGCAATTTAGCGGTTATAAGAATCCAAGCAGCTCTTCTTACCTTGGGACTAAATGTGAAAATGTAATCAAGTCACAAGTTGTCTGCTGAATTTCTTCTAGGATGTCATTGTTTTTCTCATTTAACGTATCAAAGTGGTGAGGGAGAGACATCTCTTCGTCAAGTTGTTGTGGCCATTTGCATGCATGAAAATCTTTGCAGGCCTAGTATATAAGAGTTTATGTGATTTAAGTATATTCTGTTTGTTTATACTATACATATTTGTTTATACTATACATATTTGGTTATAAATGCGGCAGCTTTAATATGTTTACAGTATTTGAACAATAAATTAGTTCGATATAAGAACTGTTATATAAGCAGAAAAATATACATTTGTATTTTATATTTATAAAGTTGCGACAGTATTATATGTGTGATATATAGGGTAATATTATAAATATACAGAAGTACACTTGGTTGTAGTTTATGTAAGTTTAAAAGTATGTTTAGACGTGTATATAGCAGGTCGGCCTGCATACTTATACCAATTTATGTATATACATATGTTTTGATTTAATTGGCACATGTCTGAATAGCTTGCATACATTGTTTACACCTATACATATGCGGTCTGCATTTTCATATATGTGACATTTTAAGTCGTGGGGTCTATTGTTCTTATACTTGGATTTAAAAGTGGTAGGTCGACGTTATATATATATATTTTCTGTATATATCAAGTCGATTCTGATTGTTCTCATCAATTTCCTATTTATCAGATTGTCCGTCGAACTCGTGTCCATCGTGCTTCACTTTGAAATCCATGTTCGGATTCGTAACTCGTCTTATTCCCGTCCATCTATCTAGCCTCGAAAGGTGAGCACTCACTCACGATTAACGTTCTTTTATTTATTAAATTTGATTTCAATTGAAACGACAATTGAAATATGCTGCTGTTGGTTAATTACACTGTTATATATGTTATACCTGTACCAGTTCACCTGTGACATCTGACACCATTATCTGTTAGTTATTTATGCGATGATAATACAGTTTGGCTGATAATTGATTGATTATTGATGTTTATATTGGACGTTAAATTGTTTAATGTTAAAATGATAAACAGTATGAAATTGAACTTGATATAGAATAATTAAATGTAAATTTGATTAACTGACATTTGTATAATATGACTCCTTTTACTGTTTAATTTATTGACACGTAGGATTTGTTTAATTACATCTTGAACCACTGAATGTATGTTGTTAAATTGATGATGTATGAAATTGTAAATAGATGACAAGTGAAGAACTGTAATGTAATAATCTTTAATCTACATGAAATGATAGTGTAGATTCTAGAATAATTATATTAATTCGTACAAATAACAATGCGAATTAATACGGTTATTTCAGGATTATTTGAATTGATTATTGGATTGTTATTGTTTGTTGTTATTGCTTGTTTATTTACTTTGACACCATCCCAGTTATCACACTGCAAGTTCCCTTTACTATGCTTTGATTTTGAATTGAATTAGAATCGGGTTGAAATGATAAATACCCAAAAATTGAACTTTGACCTAGGATAGAGAATTAAATAAAACCCGATTGGTCAATAAATTGATTTAAAAATAAAATAAAGATTTTATTTGAATAAATGATATGGTTTGAAATGAAGTTGAAATTTGAATTTTTAATGGAAGGAAAATGTTAATATTTAATAATCTGAAACAAAATATTAACAATGTAATTGATGAAAGAATGTTGTTTAATTTGAGAAATTATTGAATTAAGTTGAAATTATAATTAAGTTTGAAATTATTAAACTTTGAAATGATTTAATAATTCAGTGTGAAATTATAATTAAGTTTGAAATTATTAAACTTTGAAAATTATTTAATAATTAAGTTTTGAATTATTTAATAATTAAATAAGATGGAATTATTTAATGATTAAATTGAATTGAAATTCTTGAATAAGAAAAATTGAACTTTTGAATAAGTGAAATTTTACTTCGTAAATAATTGAAATTGAGTTTTCTTTATTAAGTAAGTTTTGGAAAATTATGTAAGAAAGTAAATAAGTGAAATTAAATTTCTGTAACAAGAAATGAAAATGTGATATTTTTGGAATTAATGTAAGACTTGTAATCGAAAGAATTGATTTGACGAATTTAATTTAATTCAAATTTGTAAGTTTTGTTTTAATGAAGTTGAATTTGAATAATGATTTAATGAATTGGAAATTTAATATAAATTGTTTTGAACGATAAACTAACTTAACGGATATGGAATGAAATCGATAAATGAGTTTAAATGGATTTGAATGTTAAGAAAAAATTATTTAATGATTTCGAGATGAAACTTATATACGAGTTTGAATCAATATTTGAATTGTTTTAAAAAGAAATTGAAATCGAATTATAAGATTGTGAAATGAAAATTGGAAGTTTTGAAACGTAAATTATTGGAAATTGGTTTTGAAAGACAAATGAAATGTTGATTTACGAATTCTATTTGAAATTGAAATTGATTTGGTTTTGAAATAAACAAACGACCAATCGGTGTAATAATTACGAAAGTTATTAAAGAGACCGGGATCGGTAATGGATATACTCTCTATCTAAACCGAAACCACTTTAATAACTATACGCGATTTATCATATCTAATTAATTTAAAGTGAATTAAATTAATTAGATATGATAAATCATTACATTTGGTATCAGGGCCAGGTTTGATAGATATATAAAGGTTTGAATTTAAAAATCTTATAAATTATACTTTTAACATTTTTCATTTTGTTAAAACATTATAAATTTTATAAAACTTTATTTATCTCCACTAGGATTCAATTCACAGAAAAAAAAATGAATTTTTTTCGGAGTCATTCTTTCGAATCTAAATTAATTCTTAAGTAATTAATTTAATTTAAGTTGATTAAATTGATTATAATATGGATTAATAAATGATTGCTTATAGATGATTGTTTGAGTAGAATGTCTGATTTGGTTGATATCTATTTGATGATATGCTATGATATTCTGTGATATGATATTGGATATATCTGTGATAAATGTGTGATATTTATCTATGTAAATGCTGTGTGAATTCTAGTATTGAATTGAATTGTTTAAACCTTTAAACAACTTGGCCTTAAAAGATACGTTTTGGATTTCGATGAGACCGGGATCGGGTTTGCTACATTACAACATGATAGGGGGTTCTCGCTTCGCGATTTGGTGGCGAACGGGAGACTCTTACCCCTACATGTCCCTGAGAGGTAAAGGCCTTGTGAGGGTTGGTTGCGAGTCGAGAGGCTGGCCGTAAAAGCAAATTCGAGGTATCACTGTATGCCACGGTGGGTCTGGGATGGTTGCAAAGCCTACCGGTCGCCGCTACCGACGGTTGAAAAGCCTAGGTCGTCACATTTGGGAGTGATGATCCAGAATGAAGTGGTTGGAATGATGTACGTGATGACTGAAGAAAGTGAACGATAATGGATAGCCTTGACACTTGTGTCAAATTGGAAATGACTAAAACAGGAGCTGTGCCGGGCCAATGGAGGATTAGCTACCTCAAGTGGACACACTTCTTCGAACTACACATTATATGTTGTCGATTGGTGCACCCTTGATTTTGGGAGTGTTGTTTCACGGTGTTGCGGGCGCTGCGGCGTTGCGTTCTCACCAGTCCGGATCAGGCGAACGGTAGTATCACTACCTTGGGTATTGCCTCATGTGCCTTGTCATACTTGTATTCCATTTATACGCGACCACTACGATTTTGATTTGTACCTTTAGTATATGGATTGCCCTCTGGTGACTTCCGGTTTTGGGGAAACTACGGTCTTGTATATGCTTTTGGGAATAAAAATGTGTTAAGGGTGGAATGGGCCATGACTTAACGCTATTTTGATATCTTTATATTACTGATAGACCTTATCTACTTAGCGTACATTACTACCTAGTAGATAGTTTAACGGATCCTTAAAGGATGGTTATTCCAAACATCCTTTAAGTTACTTGTATTTCAATTGCTATTTCACTTGAGTTGGATTTATTAATATAAGAATGTTAATCCTGACTCGAGTGTTTTGTATTTTGCTTTACGCTCGGGTCAGACTGAGTGGTTCAGCTTTCGAGACTCACCTTTGAAGTTGGAGCTTTGCTTGAAGATCCAGCCATCTATTTTGCTTTCAGTATTCAATGATTCCAGTGATGCATTCTGATTTGTATCTGATGTATCGTGTTACTCTTCCGTTGTATCTGGTTTAACTCTGATGTATCGTATTACTCTTCTGTTGTAAACTCTGATGTATTTTATATATTCATATAGTAGCTTCATGAACTACTATCTCTTTTATTTCCGCTGCAATTATTACTCTGTGTCTGTGTTCTGTGATTATTTATTTACTGTATATGTTCGGTTTTGCCAAATTTAAATTAACAACGCGGTATTTTGAGCAATTCAACTCCGGCATGAGTGTCTACCTATACACTTATAATGGACGCGAATGGTCCAAAATATCAGGTCGTTACATTAATACATGTTTAAAAGGTTATTAATCATAGTATTCCTTTTTTTAAGAACAAAATAGTGGATCCTATTATATGGTAAATGATGGAATAAATGTTGGGTGATATGTAGTGGGTGGGAATATGGAATCCTGTTATTAATCATACTTACTATGTTCCGTCACTAATTTGAACAGTCACGAGTTTATTATTTGAAATAGTGGAATAATTTACTTGCTCTTTTCCTTCGCTTCATATTTATTTTTGGTCTCTTATTTCTATCTATCTTACTGTTCCTCCCTAGCTCATGGTTTATTTTTTTTAACCATTATATAATTTTATTTACTCTTTTCATCCTTTTAACTCATAATAAAAAAAAGAGAACTAAAATTAAAAAAAATCTAATTACTTCCTTCATTTAATGTTTTATTTCATTTTGTTCATCCAAAAATGTTGGCATTGCCATTTTATTCCTTAGTTATTCCTATTTACTCTTTTTATAAAGTACGTAGCTTAAGAATATGTAGGATATTTGTATATTCATTTAAAGAAGCTAATAGAAAACAATGACGGAACATAGTAAGTATTTTTATTTTTTTCACTTTTCTAAATATGCAGTTGCCAAGAATTTGGAATTAGGTTAAATATGTTATAAGATCCATTTTAAGATCAAAATTTAACATAATTTTACCATCTACTATACTGTATAGAAAGAAAGTTAATTAAGATAGTTTGGAAGAATTGAAATTAGAGTTTAATAGGAATAACTCTAATCACTAGTATACTGCATATTGCTTCTAATTAAGTTTTTGTTGATATTATAGAAATATTCAATCGATGCATGTGATTCGAATGTTAGTGGAGACTAAATTAAAGATAGAAAAATGCATAAGGAACTTTTTAAGACAAATTTTTTTATTGTTATTTTCGGGAAATCCAAAATGAATCAAGTGAAAACAAACTATACATTCAATTTTAAGACCTAACATTCTTACAATCGTCGTACAATTGACCACTGATCAATGTCCTTACTAGTCATTTGAACAGAAGACTTGTTAGAGAGAAGATTAGACCTGCAGTACAAAGTTAGGTAACATACAGCCAAATTATTATATTATAGACTGATATTTCATAAAAATGAAATTGGTATTCACATCATATATCAAACGTAGTAGACTCCCCAGTAATCAAATTCCTCGACATATTCGATATAGAATGAACAAAAGGCATGTAATAAGATACAATTGATAAAATTGGAACAATTAAGATATCAATGGAGAATAGTTCTTATGCATTAAAGTCAGTATGTTGCTTGTTGATTCATGAGTTTTGATTCATGACACAAGCTTCAGAGATCATACGACGAATTACAAAGAGAATACTATACGAAAACGACAAAAAGAGAATAAACGTATATTATGCACTACAAAGGAGACAAGAATACAATCCAGAGATTAGTATGAATATTTTATTCTATTGAGTCTTAGAATATTGTTAAAATCATTCCTTAAGTAGTCACACACACACACACAAATTGATTTATATTGATATATACATAAATTAGTGTGTACTGTGCAATTGACTATAGGTCGGCTGACCGACCAGAAACCTCGGTCGACCGACTCTGTGTCAAATGCACAGATATACATTTTTCTATGTACGGGTTTGAAACTTAGCTGACCGACCAGAAACCTCGGTCAACCGACCTGAACATAACGGCTAGTTTTTTGAAGAGTTGCGATTGTTCATGAAGAGGAATGTCATTCAATCCAAGAGATATGGACACAACTTTTGATTGAAACTCTTCATGAAAGATTGTAACTATTTTACAACTATATAAACATGTTCAATTCACTTCTACAACAACCAATTCATGTTTTAATTCTGAAATCTATTCTCTATTATTCTCTGCAAATAAAAAGCATTCATTCTCATTCAATATCACTAGAATCCTTGAATTAATTCATATACTTCGATTCTACGTGATTATCTTCCTTCTAAATCTTCACACACATACATACTCTTGAGGATTTGATTATAGGAAAGTTGTACTATCAAAAGACAATCAGTGTTATTCAGAACACATTCGTCAACAAACTATTTGTATTAAGTTGAAGTCCTCTTCGGCTGTTGAGGCGGAAAAATTCCTGTTCGGCTGCTCAGGTGTCGTATACCTATTCCTCCGGGTTAAGTGAGGGGTTTAGTTTAAATCCAGAGGGTATTCTGGGACTGGACGTAGAACGGGAAGTTCGAACCAGTATAAAAATTCCTGGTGTGCTTACTTTAATTTTTATTTTACTATTATTATTAGCTTCCACATTTATATAACATATTGCACGATCCTTAGTACTACATGTACACTTTCATTTGGTATCAGAGCCTGGTATTCTATCGATCGTCACAACATCATAGAATAATGGCTAGAAAAAGATCCGGTCGAAGTACAACAAGCAAAAAGCCTGAAACTATTAGAGCAACGACCAATGAGGACTGTAAAAAGGTACTTTCTGATTTACAAATTTCAGTAAAAGATAATAATGAATTAGTTAGTATAAGCAATAAGATTTCAAAGCTTAATTTTATTATTTTAGAAAAGATGAAATCTGTTGAACTTGAAAATGAGAAATTGAAAAACGAGAAGTTAAAATTAGAAAATCAACTTGGTGATTTAAAGAATAATTTTATAACTCTTACAGATTTTCTAGATAAACAAAACACCATATTTGAAAACGAGAGAGAAAAATTTTCAAAAGAAAATTTTGATTTGAAAAGACAAAATGATTTATTACAATCCTCTTTAGATAATTTAGAATCTCAAAATTTCCTTCTCAAAAATGAGAACGGTACGTTAAAAAATGAGAATTCTGAATTAAATGAGAAAATGGATATTTTAAATAATAGTAATATTTCTTTTGAAAATAATAAGTGTGACTTTAAAGCTAAATTTGATAAACTCAACATTGAAGTCACAAAATTTAATAAAGGTCAAAATGATTTAAACATGGTTTTATCTAGTTCTAGACCTTTACATAATAAAAATAGTTTAGGATATAATCATAGAAATAGCACTAGATACGCTTTTATGTATAATAAAAATGTTAGTGCTACTACTAAATTTCGAGTAAAGTCGAAATCAAATTTTTATCGAAATTCAAAAACTGCTATGACAATAATGTTTATAATTTCTCTAGAAATACAAAATCATTAACGAGAAATATGAATAAAAATTATCTAAGTATTTGGGTTCCTGTTAATTGGAAAAATAGAGAAAAATGCATTAATAATTATTTTGATATGGTAATCAATAATAAAAATTATATTTATAAAGGTACAACCACACCCAAATGGGCATGGTTTCCTAAAAATTAGGAAATTATAAGAATCTTGGGTATCGCATGCTTTAAATGTTCATTGTTTTCTGATACCTTACAAGTAGTAATTATTTTGTTCTATATTGTTAACACTTGTGTGAAATATAATATTTGTTATCATATAAACTCTCCTTTTCGTCAATGACAAAGGGGAGAAAGATATTGCTCTAACACAATTTTCAGAAATAAACAATGCAAGCACAGATTAAGGGGGAGAAAAGTAAGTGTTACCTTAAAACTCTTATTTGTGATGATGCAATGTATGAATGCTTGTTTCTTTTATTGATATGTTTTGAATATCTATACATGCATCATATTGTTTTACAATTTGCTATTTCATAATTTCAAGTATTCTGTTTTTTGAACAATATGTCTATTTTTAGATGTTGTGTAGTAAGTAAACATCATTAATATTCCTATTTGGTTTGAGTATGTAATATTTAAACTCGATGTTTTCTTACTTGTGTTACATGTTCCATATTTTTTCATTATAACATCTAATAAGTATTCCTTTTTGTCGATGACAAAGGGGGAGAAATATATGAAAGCTAACAAGTTTTTGCAGAAAAGTCGCCATATATTCAGGGGAGAATTATAATATATACTACTTCGTCACATAAGTATTGTCATTAATCAAAAATGGGGAGAATGTTGATTCATGAGTTTTGATTCATGACATAAGCTTCAGAGATCATACGACGAATTACAAAGAGAATACTATACGAAAGCGACAAAAAGAGAATAAACGTATATTATGCACTACAAAGGAGACAAGACTACAATCCAGAGATTAGTATGAATATTTTATTTTATCGAGTCTTAGAATATTGTTAAAATCATTCCTCAAGTAGTCACACACACACACAAATTGATTTATATTGATATATACATAAATTAGTGTGTACTGTGCAATTGACTACAGGTCGGCTGACCGACCAGAAACCTCGGTCAACCGACCTGAACATAACGGCTAGTTTTCTGAAGAGTTGCGATTGTTCATGAAGAGGAATGTCATTCAATCCAAGAGATACGGACACAACTTTTGATTGAAACTCTTCATGAAAGATTGTAACTATTCTACAACTATATAAACATGTTCAATTCACTTCTACAACAACCAATTCATGTTTTAATTCTGAAATCTATTCTCTATTATTCTCTGCAAATAAAAAGCATTCATTCTCATTCAATATCACTAGAATCCTTGAATTAATTCATATACTTCGATTCTACGTGATTATCTTCCTTCTAAATCTTCACACACATACATACTCTTGAGGATTTGATTATAGGAAAGTTGTACTATCAAAAGACAATCAGTGTTATTCAGAACACATTCGTCAACAAACTATTTGTATTAAGTTGAAGTCCTCTTCGGCTGTTGAGGCGGAAAAATTCCTGTTCGGCTGCTCAGGTGTCGTATACCTATTCCTCCGGGTTAAGTGAGGGGTTTAGTTTAAATCTAGAGGGTATTCTGGGACTAGACGTAGAACGGGAAGTTCGAACCAGTATAAAAATTCCTGGTGTGCTTACTTTAATTTTTATTTTACTATTATTATTAGCTTCCGCATTTATATAACATATTGCACGATCCTTAGTACTACACGTACACTTTCATTGCTCAATTTACGTTCAGGTATAACTTTTATTGCAAAATATTTTCTTGATATGTTAAGCCTAATTATTAGTTGATGATTAACAAAATATTTTGTGTGATTTTGAAATCGAAGAAAGCACGAGGGATCTACCAATGTAAACATGTTTTTCACGTAGAGTGTGTCGATAGCTGGCTTATCAGGCATGCTTCCTATCCATTATGTAGAAGAGACATCTAATTTTTTCAAGTTATTTTCTATGAATTATACATATATGGGCATCAGTTGTTTATACATATATAAGTGTGAATTTTATGTACACTACATATACATTTGATTTGGTTATTTTGGTTATTGATATAATAGTTTTGTAGATAATAACAATGTACTTTTTTCTAGTTTATTTATAATATAGAACATTTATAAATAATTCTTATTACCTTTTACCTACACATAACCATTAAATTTGACCAAAATTTGAATTGTGTAACAGATCAACAAAATGATGCCATGCGGGCGAATAAAATAACGCCACGTGGTCCAATAATATAGTGCAACGTAGACCAGTAAAATGATGCCATGTGGAAAATCAGATAATGCCACGTGGACTAATCAAAAGATGCCATGTGATATAAGAAAAATGATGCCATATGTACTAATCAAATGATGACACGTAGGCAAATTGTTGTTTGACACATGGACCAACCACAAGATGCCAAGTGACGGCATTGATGTATGCCACGTGTATGCTACTATGGCAACCATGCCAGCAGACACGTAAGATGACACATCATCAAACACATCAGCTGGCGACTCATCATTTGATTCGCAACTTAGTGGGGTCCACGGATTCTTTTACCTACCAGTATTAATAAGCGTAGGTACCTACCAGTGTCTACTAATTAAAATTAATTAGTTAATTAAGAATAATTATTTATTAATTAATTAAGTAATCAGGTTAAGTAATTAGTATTCATTAATATTAATATTAATTAAGCAAGTTAATCATTTATTAATTAAGAAGTTTTAATTAATGACTTACTTAGGTTAAAAAGGGTAATTAATTTTATTTAATCAATTTTAATTATTTTATTTATTATTTAATTATAGTTTAAATTATTTAATTAATTATTGTTTAATTAAAGGTTAATTATTTACTAAATTATTACTTAATTAAGGATTAATTTTAGGTAAATGTTTATTTGGTTAAAGTTTAATTATTAATTAACTTTTAATTCATTAAGGTTTATTTATTATTAAAGTATTAATTAAAAATTATTTTACTATTATTATTTTATTAAATAATTAAGATTAATTAATATTTAATTATTAATGAAGGTTAATTAATTATTTAATAGTTAGTAAATTATTAATTTAGGTTTAATTTATAGTTAATTAGGGGTTAATTAATCATTTAAAGGTTTAATTATTTCTTAATTATTAATTAAGTTAAATTAATATTTAATTAAGTTTAATTATGATTTAATAAAGAGTTTAACTTGAATTTGAAAGGGAGTTCAAGTTTTAAATCTTGGTTTTCTAAGAATCATATCGTTTAAAGGGAACTTCTATTCCAAGGATAGTTTTGAATACAAGAATTCAAGTGTTGATAACATGAAGTAGACAAATAACTATGAATAAGCTATAGTGTTGACTGATTGTATTGCTTGAACATCTAATACCAGAATAAATCACCATTCTGCTATAGGGTATGTAACGACCCGGTATTTCGTGCCATTCGCATCCGCACATGTCGGACTTGAACTGCTCGAAATATCATATTGTTAATTTAAATTTGGCAAAACTCAGCATATACAGTAAATAAATCAGTCACAGAATCACAGACACGGAGTAATATAACAATAATGCAGCAGAATAGATAAATAGTAGTTCATGAAGCTACTATATAAACATCAGAGTTAGAAATAAAATACAACAGAATATCTCAAATACAGTGAAGTCTCCAGTACAAACAGATGACCTCTTTGAACAAATCTGGAAAGCTGAAAGCTGAATCGATAGTTGGATCTCCAAACGAGGCTCCAAACTCCAAAGGTGAGTCTCAAATGTTGTATCACTCAGTCTGGCCCGAGCGTAAAGCAAAACACAAAACACTCGAGTCGGGATTAACATTCTTATATCAATAAATCCAACTCAAGTGAAATATCAACTGAAATACAAGTAACTCGGAGGATGTTTGGGATAACCATCCTCTAAGGATCCATGGAACGAAACGTCATTATAACACCGTGGCCATTTTCAAAATAATTTATACTTCAAAACCAAAATATCATTTCATTATATATATATATATATTTCCTCAATTTCACAAATTGATTCAAATCAACTCGAGTTTCAACTTAAAATTTAATTCAATCTAGATTTATCCATTTTAATTCAATTCAGTTTCTAAATAACAAATTCAAATTATATTGATTTCAAATACAGATCTGAATCACAAAATAAACCATTTAAATTCCAATATATTTCAAAGCTTTAATATTCAACATTTCAAAGTTCAATTTAACAGTTTCATATAGATCTTGATTTAACCTCATTATTATTTAGCCTTGAAATATTCACTTAATAAATTCAGTATTATTTAAATAACCTTAAATTACATTTAAACTAAATATTCCCTCTGAATTATTTAAACTTGAAATATCCATTTAATCACTTTAAATCAAAAGTCAAGTTATAAAATTAAATCTTAAATTTCAAATTCAATAGTTCAAATCAACCTAATTAAGTAGAATTCTTAATTACATACAATTTCAATTAATTCAACTTTATCTTCCTTAACTTGTACAAATCCTTAAAAATCTATTTAAAAATATAATACTTAGACATATTATAATTAAATCAACTTTATTAGATTAAATTTTATTATTAAATCTACTTTATATTAAAACTTATTTCTATATAAAACATTTCCAATATTAAATAAAACCATATATGTATTCCCTTTCAAGATCATAGAAAACATTTTTAAATATTTATATATAGACCAACAGTGTCGGCATGAAGTTTTCTATCCTATGGTCAAGTGATACAGATATTTATCATTTCAATCCGTAATTAAAATATATACGGGTAGATATCATTTCGACCCGCAATCCCGAATTCAATTCAATGAAAATCGCTTGGGTCTATCATTTCAACCCATAATGATTTTCTCCTATTCTAAAGTCCGTTCGGGTATGTATCATTTCAACCCATAGTGAATTCTATACTAACAGGGAACTTGGAGAGTGATGACAGATACGATAATAATAATAATAATAACAGGCATATATCATAAACAACAATATAATATAAACAATAGGATATGGTGTCATATCCCACAAGTGAACAGTTACAGATAGTAGCATATATAACAATTTAAATAACTACAGCAGCATATTTCAATTGTCGTTTCAATTGAAATTAAATTTAATAAGTATAAGAACGTTAATCATGAGTGAATGCTCACCTTTCGAGGCTAGATAGATTTGATAAAGGAATGAGCTACGAATTCCAAAGCAACGCTAGATGGACATGATTCGATGAAGAAGACAGGTACGGCGGTCAAAGCTGATAGATAAGGAATTTACGAAATCAAGTCAGAACTAGATTGATGATGATAAATGGTATAGGTGAATTTATATATATAACTATATATATAATCAAATTCTAAATTCAAGCATATATTAATTTAAATATATATAGGAATTTCAAAATCCATTGTTTAAACTAAAACTCAAATACTAAAGTCAAACATATAAAATAAATTATATGTTATAATTAAAACAATATTTGTTATAAATTTAGTATTGACGAAATCAACTTAAATCCAGAATAGTATATATATATATATATAAAAGCTATTTATATATGCCCCCAACTACATTCATGTTACTCAAATGTATGCAGACCCATTATAAATATATGCATACACGCAATACAAAAACATATATATGCCGACCCAACAACATACTAGTATAAGCTATATAGTAACCTATATAACCCTATTATGACTCATTCTTTAAAATATAACTGCAACTATTTATAACATAACCTACTATAACATACATGTATTATATTTATTTACAATTTAATTTAAACACATACTAACTAAGTATATATATTTCAAATCATTGTTTTAACCAAAACACATATATTAAAATCAACACATATATATATAATATAAATTTTTATTCACTGCAAAGACATCATAACATTATACAACTAGCCAACATATGCAGACGCGGTTTATAAAATATACAACCAAATATACATACCTCGGTTAATATATATACACAGGTGTGCAGACCGACTGATATATTATACATTAATATATAACAATTATAAACTTAAATTGAAAGTTCATGTAGAAACTCGGGTAATTGTATACATATAAGATCAACCTAAACTTATATAAGTTTTTATATATACAGCAGCTCAAATATATCTTATAGTTTAAGTCAAAACCATACTCACTTTATAAAATATAATTATATCAACCGATCCTATATGACTAATAAAACTTATATATACTAATATAGATATAAATTACATATAGCTTGCATATGACTTCTTTAACAGATGCAACTTAAAAATTGGCTATAGCAAATCTATAATGTACTAAAACTATATATATATATATACTCTAACTTTATATAACTAACAGAATATGCACAACTTACTCAAATAATATACATATATAATTGTAGAACACGTGGGTGGACTAGCCAACATGCACATATGCTCGGTTAGATTTATATATATAAGCAGAGTTCTTTCTATTCTTTTTATATAAAATGTTATATATACAATTATTATAACTTCCCAACATAACTGTTTATAAAAGTACTGATATATATGTATAAAATTATTAGATCAAAGTGTATAAACATATCTATTTAAAACAAAACAAAATTTCGAAAATTAATATATATGTATAAATCTTCACATAATATAACTTGTAAAATATATATAAACATAACATATATATATTACCTAAAATACAAAAGGAGAAGCATGAATACGTGAGCTTTTACACATATATCAAATATATAAGATAGGAGAAGGGCTTACGGTTGCAATGAGGTGGCAAACTCGGCCGGAGGGGATAGGATTCTCGGTTGGCAGTGGGCTATCGGTGACTAGGTGTTGGCTTTTGCGTGGGGTATGGCTACTCTGGGTTGATGTCCGAGGTGGAGGTTGTCGAAGAGGGGTGATGGAGTGAAAATGTGGAGATAGGAAGGGGTAGATGAATGAACAGAGAAATATGCAAGGCTGTATAATAAAGTATATAAATTTTCAATTTTGAACTGTTAGAAAAACAAGGAATATAAAGGCACAATGAAACCGAACATTAGGAGTGAATTGAATATAGGTAACAGTGAAAGTTGCATGAGAATTCAGGGCAATTATTAAAGACAAATGACTGTTGAAATCCTACCGTTGGGAAATTTGAATCGACACCGAAAACCAAAGGTTGAAATTAATTAACCGATACAACTGTCTGTTTCGTAGTTTTCATCATGTTACGGACACCGAAATATAGGGATGAATATACTGTAGATATCAGCACGATGAGACAATCA
This sequence comes from Allium fistulosum, assembly GCA_030737815.1. NCBI lineage: Eukaryota > Viridiplantae > Streptophyta > Magnoliopsida > Asparagales > Amaryllidaceae > Allium > Allium fistulosum. Next base: position 914,273,453 of record CM060906.1, read on the forward strand.
AAACGGTATACAGATATCAGTGTTACGATCATCCTATCAAAAGTCGATAATTGGTACCGATATACATTGCTATTCCATACAGAAAAATCCAAACGGAGCTAGAAACGTCCGAATTCCACGAAACGAATTTCGCAGTCTGATTCAGAGTGTTCTAAATAAATTTTCTCATGTTGACATATTTAGGTTTCCGATTACTTTTAAATTCAACTGTTATTAACTGAATTAAATTGAAATAAAATTTCATAATAAAATAAACTTCCATATTATCTGATGAAAATTTATCAGTTGCTATGTTTTAGAAGGCGTATTACAAATATAAAATTTTTATTTTCAAATTTTATTGTTTAAAATTTCACAAAAATTCAATTAATTATCTTATTAAAACCATTAAAAATTTCGGGTCGTTACACTCTCCCCCACTCAAAACTTTTCGTCCCCGAAAAGGAAGGAGTTAGGAGAATAGAACCAACCAGAAAGAAAAATAGATTGAAAGTCAAGATTAAACCATTAATTTGAAACTATATAAATTTTACTTGAAATATTCGTTTGAAACTTTATCTGCAAATCAATTATTTATAATACTTTAATATTTTTCAAACCTATTTGTAAAATTTCTTGCTTCCTTTAAGTACCATTTATATGTTTAAATAACACCTTTATAAATATATGTAAACTATTTGGAAACAATTACTTACACCATTACTTATTTTTACAAAGAAGCTATTTGAAAACATTAAATCCATAATTCATAAATTTATTAATTTATCTCAAGATACTTTTCAACCTTATAAATCAATAATCATTTTCTTTAAATATGTTGTACTTAATTAATAACTTCTAAAATATTTACAACACTAATAATTTACTATTAAACCATGTAGTATATACATAAAAAATATTTTAAAAGGATATATTCAAAAAGGAAAAGAAGGTAGATTTGGAAAAATAGAATATAGGTGAATAAATAAAGCTGAGCAGATAATAGGTAGATTCAAAAGAATAGTATCGGGCACGAATAGTTAATTAAAACCATAAGAATTTCAATTTCAAATATTAATACAAAATTTCTTTGTTGGAAATACTTTTTATAATAAAATACCTTTATATTGAAACAAATTTTCCTTTCGAAAATACTTTTATAACTCGATGTTTCAACAAGTTTATCCTCGTTCTTGCAGACTCTGGCCATGCGTTGATCAGGCACAAAGCTAGATGTGACGACCCGACTTTCATCGATCAGAAAGTCGCATCATCTTGAAGAAAGAAAGGGATAGAAAAGAGAAAAGATAGAGAAGAAAGAAGAAACAACATCAGAATCTCAACAGCGGAACGAATAAATTATATTAATAACATAAGTATTACATAATATACAATGACTATCAGAGTTACACAGATTATACATCACATACTAGACAGTTATAAACACCTGTCTAGTTATTACAACTCAATACAGCTCAGAGAAACCAACACAGCGGAACACTATATATATCTACAACGCTGAAGCCTCCTGCTCCATTGCTCCTCCAGAATTCGTCAAAGCTAACCTGAATCCCTTGGCTACTCGTAAAAATTTGAGTACCCAAGAGTTTAAGAAAACAGAAAATAAACTCCGGGTCAGACATGGGTCTGGTGTGAGTAACAGGTTAAAGTTGCTTAACTTTGAAAAACCTTTGAAAACAAAAGGTATCTCGTAAGACTTCCCGCACATAAATACGGAAAAGTTTTTACCTTACGATAACCAAAACATTCGATAGGAAATCCAGTTATATTATAATAGGGTCTAGGATTCTCAAATAAATATTCACATAGCCGAAATTGTTACATTCATTAAATTCCAGCATACATAGGTATACAATCATGTCCGAGATCGCTTATTGGAGTTTGGATTCCATACAATGGCAGGGCTACTGGGGTACCGCCCATCACAGTACGGGGCCAAGATCACCGTACCTAGGATCACTCCCAATCCCCTGGAACACAAGGCCAGAACCATCCCTTACTTGATAGTCCCGAACAAGACAACCCCAGCAGTTGTTGCAATCAACTGCCCACACAGCCAAAATAATAAGAAGGGACCTCTAGACAGGGGAAATCTTGTCCTACTTGGGTGCTACCCACTTAACCTTGCTGCACCTCCCCTGTTTTAGCCATTCCCAGTTGATGAGGCTTGAGGCTATGATTACCTTATCAGAACACATCACATAGAATGCTCATCGTCCACCCGACGATGTTCTGAAAGCATTCAATCCTTACAAGTTCGTTCCGGGTTTGAACGAAACTGAAGGCATTATATCGTTACACTCATTTTGGAATCACCCTCAGAGTTAACGACAATAACACTTGCACTCTGAATCTTCATCTTCACTTGAGATTCACGACCTATCGTTAATTTGGATCGATGTGGTATTCGGATATCCAAATCTGGAAACCCAATCCCGGTCTCATCGAAATCCAAAACGTATCTTTTAGGTCCAAGTTGTTTTAAAGTTAAAACAATTCAATTCTATTATCTATATATACACTATAACGACCCGCAAAATTTAATGGTTTTAAAAGTATATTTAACTGGAAATTTGTGAAATTTTAAACAATAAAATTTGAAATTAAAAATTTATTATTTGGAATACGTCTATTTAATCATAGTAACTGGTAAATTTTCATCTGATAATATTGAAGTTTATTTTATTGTGTAATTCCATTTCAATTTAGATCAGTTAAAATTGATGATAATAAATTTATTTAAAAACCTGAATATTTTTCTATAGAAAATTTCTAAATCCTCTTTTGAGTAAGTCGTCATCTTTCGTTTTCCAAATTTGGACTATTGCTCCGTTTATCTTATTTCTGTTAAAATAGCAGCATTTCTGGTACCGATTATCGATTTTTGATCGGATGATCGTACCACAGATATCTATATACCGTTTTGATCGTCTCGTCACACTGATCTCTACGGTATATTTATTTCTGCGCTTTGAAGTCCGGTACGCGATGGAAATAAGTAAATAGTTCTCGTACAGTATTTGTGACTTTTATTCCCTTACTCTTTTCAACTCCAGCAGTGGAATCCAAGCAACCATCAATTGCTTTAATTTCCTGCGTCAATCAATGGTCCATCTGTTACTTTTTATTTATTCCTATTCTCTGACTTTTGGGTTATCTTTTTTTTTCAATTTATTCGTTCTCACATCGCTTCACATATTTAGATCTGGTTCCTCAACTTCCTGTAGCTCTCTCATCATTTTTCCATCCTCTCTTCGAACTTTTTCCATAAGTGAATCCTCTCCGTCTCCACAATCACCACTTCTGGCCGCAAGTTCTTCCTACCCATCGGCCTCCTTGCCTGGAAATGAAGCCCATCACCCAATGTCTGCCAATCCGCCTCTTCCTCCTACCACCAGTGCCGAGCTCGAGATCACCTGCCACCTAATCCCTCTTCACGTCTTCGCATATCTCCGCACATCCCATCTTCCCCTGCCGTGTTTTCCTCTCAACGCGCCGGACAGTAGTAGACGCTTCCAACCTAATGCTAGGCAGCAACCAGCCGAAACCCCTTGACCTTTGTCGATCACCCACGTGCAATTGCAGCCAGCTCCTGACTACCGTGCCTCACCACCGACCTCCCCTCTTCTCCTCGGTTGGAATTGTATATATATATATATATTATGGTAAGTCCTTATATATAGTATATTTTTGAACAGATTTTGAAAGATATAGTTGCTATTATATATATGTTATATGATATATATTTCGAATATACATATATTTTGATTTTCACAAGCTACAATAGTCTGTTTGTATATATAAGTTTCTATATATGCTATCCTTTATATGTATAAGTTATGAGTCAGAGGTATTTAGGTAAATTCACATAAAATCCTGAGAGATAAAATGTTATTTTCGTATACAAACACATATAGTGTGTGACCTGGTTCGGGTTTCATTATATAAATCTGTTGGGCTATGTCTGGTTATGTATAAAGGGTTAGTTATATAAAAGCACATTACGTGTTAGTGAATATATGTATTTATACATTTGTTATGTAGGCTATAAAAGTTGGATATATGTCGTATATCAGTTTATATATATAATTTTATATATCATTTAGTTTCAGAATGGGTTGGTACATATATTAAGTTATATAAGTAGGGTGAATTTATAAAATGTTCTAATCAGATAATATATATAATTGTAGTTATTTGAATATATGCGTTAAGTATAGTACTGTTTTAAATATTATAATTGTAACTTTATGATAGAATCTATTGTTATAAGATTTGAAATGTTGATTTAGTCTCGTGTTTATTTTGTGTAAAGTGGTCAGTCTGCATATTTATAATAAGTATACATCTATTGGTACTTATACAGTCTGCATGTTTCATATAGACTGATATTAGTTTATTTTAAATTTTGTATATATATCTTTTAAATATGGATTGATTTCAACATATAGTATGTACGAAAGTAAATATGTGAATATAGTATGTTTTTGGTTATATATAAGTTATGAATTGTCAGTGTATACCATATAAGTTATAGTCTGTTGTGCACGGATTTAAAAATATAAATGTATATTACATTATATTTTAGTATTTGTAGTATATTCCTGTTACAGTTGTATATACACTGCCTATATATTTGAGATGTTGATAGTTGCAATAAGCAATATATAAAAATTTAAGTACCTGGCATTTTTAAACAAGTATATATATATATTGGTTTCAATAAGGTATTGACTTTATAATTATATTTGATTTATTTATGTGTTATGATATAAATAATGATTTTGAAAGGTATACATATATTCAATTTAAAATGTGATGTATTTTAGTATATGTTTTATCCATGAAAATAGTTATATATAGTTTTACACATAAGTTTATTTATACCATCTACCCTTATCAATCCGGTTCTGATTGTTTCATCGATTCCTATCTATCAGCTTTGTTCGTCTGATTCGTGCCATTTCACTTTGCTTTTGGATTCGTGCTTGGATTCGTAACTAATCTCACTCTCGTCCATCTCTATCCTCGAAAGGTGAGTAATCACTCACGATTTAGCGTTCTTATATTTATTAAATTTGATTTTAATTGAAACAACAATTGAAATATGCTGCTGTAGTTATTTAAATTGTTATATATGCTATTATATGTAACTTTTCACCTGTGAGATATGACACCATATCCTGTTGTTTATATTTTATTGTTATTGATGATATATGCCTGTTGTTGTATTTTATATTATTATCTGTTATCACTCTGCAAGTTCCCTGTTAGTATAGAATTCACTATGGGTTGAAATGATACATACCCGAACGGACTTTAGAATAGGAGAAAATCATTATGGGTTGAAATGATAAATCCAAGCGATTTTCATTTGAATTGAAATTGGGATTACGGGTTGAAATGATATCTACCCGTATATATTTAAATTTCGGATTGAAATGATAAATATCCGTATCACTTAACCATATGATATATATATATATACAAACACCGTTGGTCCATATATATAAATATTTTGAAAATAAATTCTATGGATTTGGGAAGAAATATATGGTTTAAATAAAAGTTGATTCTTAAATTATTACATATAAATAGTAATGATATATATAGCTTAAATAATGATATTTAATTTAATTAAGATGGATTTAATACATATAATAGGTTCAAGTATAAAATTTATATTCCAAAATAGATTTTTGGTAATAATTTGAATAAGTTAAGGTTGGGAAGATAATTCGAATTTAGTTGAAATTTTATTCATTAAAAAAATTTATTTAATTAAACCGATTTGAAACTTATTGAAATTGAGATTTAAGATATGATTTATAATTTGGGTTTGATTTAGGAAAATAATGAATATTTCTTGTTTAAATAAATTTAAGGAAATATATAGTAGAATGTAATTTATGGCTAGTTAAATGATATTGAATTTATTAAGTGAATATTCCCTGATTAAATAATAATGAAGTTAAATCAAGAGCTGTATGAAACTGTTAAATTTAACTTTGAAAGGTTGAATATTAAAGCTTTGAAATATATTGAAATTTAAATGGTCTATTTAGAACTGAATTGAATTGATGAATTGAGCTTTGAATAAATTTGAATTGGAATTTGAGTTGATTTGAATCGATTTGTGAGACTTGAGGAAATTATAAATACTTTACTTTATAAATTATTTAACCTATATATACTATTTTGGAAATAGATATTTTGAAATGAAATGATATTTGGGTTGAAGTATAAATAAAATTGAAATGACCACTGTAACGACCCGTAAAATTTAATGGTTTTAAAAGTATATTTAACCAGAAATTTGTGAAATTTTAAACAATAAAATTTGAAATTAAAAATTTATTATTTGGAATACGTCTATTTTAATATAGCAACTGGTAAATTTTCATCTGATAATATTGAAGTTTATTTTCCTATGAAATTTTATTCAAAATCAAACCGGTTAATAACAGTGAATTTAAAAGTTTTCCGAAACCAAAATATGTCAACAGGAGAAAATTTATTCAGATTATTCTGAATCAGACTGCGAAATTCGTTTTTCTAAATTTGGACTTCTACTGCTCCGTTTATCTTAATTCTGGCAAAATAGCAGCATTTTCGGTACCGATTATCGACTTTTGGTCGGATGATCGTACCACTAATATCTGTATACCGTTTTGATCCTCTTATCGTATTGATCTCAATAGTATATTTATTTCTGTGTTTTGAGGTCCGGTACGCGACAGAACCAATAGAATATTCGTTGTAACGGTACCTTTAATTTTTGACCGTTAGCTTTGCTTTGCTTTTCAAACTTCAACGTGAATCCCCAGCAATAAAATAAATTGCTTTAATAGCTTCTCAATCAGTGTACAGCTGTTGCCATCCCATGCCATTTCAAAAGTTTGAAACGTATAAAATTCTGTACGTTATTTTGCATTCATTTATTTTATTTCTTTTATTGTTTCTTTTACGTTTTCTTTCCAATCTTATTTATAGCCTTCCTATTTACTTTTCTTACCTTGCGTGTCCATTTCAATCTGCTGGACCACCACTTCCATTTGCATTTAATTTTTCCTTTGCGTTTTCTCTCGGTTTTGAATTTTGAACTTGCAGACCAAACAACAAATCAAAAAAGAACTGCTTTATTTAAATTTCAGCGAAATTAGTGTGGGTGACCATTGAAATTTCAAAAATTCCTTTCTTAAATATTCACTGCCTTTTTCTTTTACTCTGAATTCATTCACAATCCAGATACGTTATATTTATATCCCTTGCCTGACAAACCTTCTCCCTATTTTTATTTCTTCCCTTCTCCAATTCCTCTGGATCAAATATCTCCCCTCCTCTCTTCTTTTACTTTAGAAATTTTTTTTGCGCTCTGTTGCTTACCTTCACCGTCTCCAAGCCTACCCCTTCCAGTCACCGCAGCCCCGCCTTTCTCCCACCGCATGCCGTAGCTCCGGTAACATCCCATCTTCCCCTTCACTTACCCGCGACTGACCACCACCACAGCTTGATCCGACCTTCGCTCGAATCACCCATGCAACAGCCGCGCATTGCCTCCCATCGGCTGTGCCATGCAGTCGGCAACCCGCGCCCAGAACCCACTCCGGTCTTGCCTTCACCGACCCAAAACCCGATGCTTCCATCAGCCCATCCCCTTCCGTGACCTTCTCCGCCCTCCGCTTTGGACGCATGCTTCCTCCTCCTCCCTAGCTTCGGCCGAGTATTCTTTTCTTCTTCTCGTAAGGTATATATATATGGGTCTGTTCTTTTATATATAAATATATCATTATATATATAGTTTATATATACATTACATTTTTCTCTGTTAGTTTTATATGGTTAAGTATTATATAAATATACATTAAGTTTATATAATTTTGGGTTGCAGATCTGTTTTTTTGACAAGTATATGGAACAGTTTGTATATTTTGTATAGTTGGTTATAAAAGTGTTGTTTAAATCTATATATATATATATATATAAAGCTATTTATATATCTGGTGGTAACAAATATGTATCTGTATAGATTTTTATATACATGTATTAACTCATAATGTAGTAGGATCTGTTTCCGGTTAAATAGATGTGTTTAAAGTTCTAAGTTTATTCTATAGAGCTTATAAAGGTTACAGTACATAATTAAAAGTGTGTTATGGTATATATTATATTATAGAAAGTAAAATGCATGTTTACTGTTTTAAAAATCTTTACTGTAAGTATATATTGATATATGTGTTATGTGTGTTGTTTTATGTTGACTATATGAGTAAAGAAAAAATTACTGTATGCATAAGATGTATATAAGTTATACTAGTAGTATTACATAACATGTCGCTGTATATGAAAGTTATATCTGACCCTTTAAATATATATTGCTTGTATATACAGAGGTAGCTTGTTATTATATTTATATGTAAGGTTTGACTTTAAAATAATGATATACTAAAAGTATGATTTTGTATAAAATGTTTTAAAGTAGTTATATATTAAAGTCTGCATATAGCATAATATTAGTATATATATGTTTCTGCAGTTTATAAGATCTGTTTCTTTATGACCACATTGATATTAGTTATGTATGATTTGTTTGTTGCATATACAAGTTCCTATCAGTTTTAGGTAATCTACTTTGAGTCCATAAGTATCTGTATATATTGATAGTATAGGAGTTGCATGATTTTTATGACGAAAAGATTTCAAAATTTTTTTTTCTCTCTTTTATTATTATTATATATACTGTAGATTTGGATATACATAAATATAGTATATAGATTTATAGTGTATACAGTTTATATATTACAAGTATATAAAAAAAAAAATTGTTTGTTGTATATATTAAGTATTTAGTATAAGTTGATTTGTTGATTAATAAATATAAAAATGTATATATATCATGGGTTATATATTTTATATAAGTTATAAATATATATGTTAATTTGTTAAATTCCAATGTGCGGATTTTTTTTTTTTTTTTGTTATATGGTTGACTTTAATATTTGTGTTTAGAGTAAACGATGATTTTTAAACACATGTATATATATTATTAGTATGTGTTTGAAATTAGAATATGATTTTTTGTATATATATACGATTGTATATGTTATATCTATATCAATTCACTTATACCAATTTTTTTCATCGACCTAGTTCTGACTTATTTCATCTATTCGTATTATCAGCTTATCCGTCAAATTCGTGCCAGTTTAGCTTTGTTTCGGAATTCGTGCTTGGATTTGTAACTCATTCCTTCGTCTATATCTCTAGCCTCGAAAGGTGAGTAATCACTCACGATTTAACGTTCTTATATTTATTAAATTTGATTTCAATTGAAACGACAATTGAAATATGCTGTTGTAGTTATTTAAATTGTCATATATGCTATTATCTGTAACTGTTCACCTATGGGATATGACACCATTTCCTGTTGTCTATATTATATTGTTATTTATAATATATGCCTGTTGTTGTATTTTATATTATCTGTTATCACTCTGCAAGTTCCCTGTTAGTATAGAATTCACTATGGGTTGAAATGATACATACCCGAACGGACTTTAGAATAGGAGAATTTCGTTATGGGTTGAAATGATAAACCCAAGCGATTTTCATTTGAATTGAAATTGGGATTACGGGTCGAAATGATATCTACCCGTATATATTTAAATTTCGGATTGAAATGATAAATATCCGTATCACTTAACTATATGATAAATATATATACAGACACCGTTGGTCCATATATATAAATATTTTGAAATTGAATTCTATGGTTTTGGAAAGAATTATATGGTTTTAACAAATGTTGATTCTTAGAATTTTATATATAAATGGTAATGATATATATAGATTTAATAATGATATTTAATTTAATTAAGATGGATTTAATCCATATAATATGTTAAGTATAAAATTTATATTTCAAAATAGATTTTGGCAAAATTTTTGAATAAGTTAAGGTTGGGATGATAATTTGAATTTAGTAAAGAATTTTATTTATTTAAACCAATATAAAGCTTATTGAAATTGGAATTTAAGATATGATTTATAACTTGAGTTTGATTTAAATAATTTAATGAATATTTCTTGTTTAAATAAATTTAAGGAAATATTTAGTAAAAATGAAATTTAAGGCTAGTTAAATGATATTGGATTTATTAAGTGAATATTCCCTGATTAAATAATAAATGAAGTTAAATCAAGAGCTATTTGAAACTGTTAAATTTAACTTTGAAATATATTGAAAATTTAAATGATCTGTTTAGAAATGAATTAAATTGATGAATTGAACTTTGAATAAATTTGAATTTAGGAATTGAGTTGTTTTGAACCGATTTGTGGAACTTAAGGAAATTATAAATACTTTACTTTATAAATTATTTAACCTATATATACTATTTTGGAAAATAGTTATATTTGAAATGAAATGATATTTGGGATTTTGGAGTATAAATTAAATTGAAATGACCACGGTGTTATAATGTATATTTCCACCTTGTAGATAGTTCCGAAGATCCTTAGAGGATGGTTATCCCAAACATCCTTTAAGTTACTTGTATTTCAATTGATATTTCACTTGAGTTGGATTTATTAGTATAAGAATGTTAATCCTGACTCGAGTGTTTTGTGTTTTGCTTTACGCTCGGGTCAGACCGAGTGATACAGCATTTGAGACTCACCTTTGGAGTTTGGAGCTTTCTTTGGAGATCCAACTATCGTCTCAGCTTTCAGCTCTTCTAGTTGATTTGTTCAGAGAAGTCATCTGTTGTACTGAAGACTTCACTGCATTTGAGATATTCTGTTGTATTTTATTTCTAACTCTGATGTTTATATAGTAGCTTCATGAACTACTATTTTATCTATTCCGCTGCGTATTATTGTATTACTCTGTGTCTGTGATTCTGTGATTGATTTATTTACTGCATATGCTGAGTTTTGCCAAATTTAAATTAACAAATCTGATATTCTGAATTATTCAAGTCAGACATGTGTGGATTTATTGTCGATTTGAATGGTCCAAAATATCGAGCCGTTACAGTTGGTATCAGAGCTTTGGATCTAGGCAAAACTTAGCATATATTGTAAATTTATTTACAGAATCACTTTCGTTCGAGTTTAATCTCTTCCTTTTGATTCGATTTCCTTTGAACTTTGGAACGTTCCATACGGTTCCAAAATTCATTGTTGTCTCTCCCTAATTGTATTCTTTTGATTCTGGAGTATCCCAAAACTCCACTTCGAATGATCTCTATAAGAATAGGATCCCACCAATCTTTGATTGATTTGTGAAGGGGTGAAACTCCTTCACAATTGGCATTGATTCACCGGAGATTTCTATATCTTTGGTTTAGATGCCGCTATCTCTTGCGATCGAATGTTGATTTTCTTGGAATTTTGCATCGATCTTGTTGCTGAAGTCACGGTTGACCCTAGGGTCATCCGCGATTTATATAAGTATATTCATCTTCTGTTTTGTAATTAATTATCTCATTTTCGTTTGAACTTATTTTCGAATCAGAATCCTATTTGATTAGAGTCCCTCTAAGTTGAATTTCTATCTTTGTTTTGAAACCCATTTTTGAACCATCCTTTGAAAAATCAGGCTTGTTTATATTTTAGAAATTGTTTTATATATCGAAATTATTATATTCTATATATAAAAGTTAAATGTTTTCGATAAAGATTATAAAACCTTTAAAAAAAAAAAGAATTTGAGGTTTTGAAAGGATTTGAAATTTTGAAAAAAATTTATATAAGAAATTTGATTTATCTAAAAATGATTTATAACTGAAGGATTTTTAAAATTTGAAATTCGAGAATTGAACTCCGGTATTTTGAAATTGGTTTTAAGATTTTTGAAACATATTATAATAATAATATGATTTAAAGGTATTTTCCGAATAAGGAATGTTCAAATGATTTTAATGAGTTTTGAAGAAATTTCAAAAGGAGTTTGAGAAAATAGAAGTCCAAAACTCACTTATGTCGCTGGAAAATAATTTCGGTGATGAGTGCACGCATCATCGACATTGATTTTCGAGTTTCAGAGTGAAGGAGAGGCCACTTTAGTAGCATTGCTACGTGAGTGATTTTGCAAAACCAAATTTTGATTTCAAAATTTCGAAGTAAGATTTGATATTCGAAAGATATATGTATATATATATATTTGAAATGATTTGAAATGAGCCGGTGTTCAGTCCTCGAGTTTTTATAACCCTATCTATTAAAATTGATTTACTGATTTATTGCTGATTTCCAACTCTTGAATTTGAAAATGATTTCTTCGACTATTTTGAAGTTCGAGTACTTCCAAATCAAGGTTAACTTTTCAAAGCTAAGAAATTTGAAAAGTATTTTGATAAAGTATATAAGCTTGTTTTGAATGTTTAAGTATGAAGTAATATGATTTAAATAAGTTGAAACTGTTTTGTTAAGTAAATGAATAAGGCTATTTTGAATTTTTCTAAATATGGAATTTAGATTTGAAATGTTTTGAAAGAATTTGGGCTTCAATATATTTTGAATAAAATTTAGTTTAAATGTTTAACTTAGTAACATCTTTATGAAACTATATATTTAACAAGTTGGAATAAATATATAATTTGTACGTATGCTGTTTTATTCGTATAATTAATTTGATCCAAGTTTGAGTACACAAGTTCGAGGTGAATTACATCATTTCGTGTTAGGATTTTTCATTCGATTCTTGATGGCGAATATTGATATGGATTTTGGGCTTGATCCTAGAATTCTCTATCGTAGTATATGGCTATGCAAGGAGACTGATAGCTTCTAGTCGAGAAACCATATCGAAATCCGCATTAGGGAAGTCGAATGGACAATACTAGTTCGAAAGCGAACTTGTGTGATCGAGCGAGCGATCAAACGTGATTCTGCGAAATGATGACGTATGTACATCTTATATTCTAATATCATTGATATATTTCATACAGCGAAATTTGTTTTGAAAATTTGATCCTTATATAAGATGGACCCTATGTAAATATAAGATGATTTTGAAAACCATTGATTTTGGAAATGAATTGTTTGACTTAATTATATTGATTTGGAAATTTGGATTTATTTCCTAAATTTATTATTTTGGAAACTCTGGAACTAAAGATATTTAAATTGAGAAGAAATAATTTGGTGAAATTGTATATGATTTTGAAATTGAACTAATATTGAAACAAATTGAAATTTGAGAACCTTATGTTACTAAAAACTTGATTTGGGAGTTGTCGAACTTATATAAAATTGATTTGTATGAGTATGAAAGTGATTCGAAAACTATAGATTTGAAAAGGTACTCAATTTGAAAGTGAAATCTTATATAATTGAAGTCTATATAAGTATGATTTGATATACTATTGATTTTGGAAAGTATTTGATTTGAAAATTTAATCTTATATATAATGGATTTTATATAAGTACGATATTTGAAAGTGATTTGAAAAGGTACTATATGATACACATTTTCGAAGTAAAGATATGGAAAGTGCCTTCTGCTTGATATCCGATTTGTGGCCACATCTTGGATTCATTCTATCGATATTATTCTCTCCGATTTTTGGTTTTCCGGATATGATACTCGAGTGTCCTTCGAATTCCATGGCGTTACCCATGGTCTTACGAACTCGACTGCATAGCGAAATTCGTAAGGCAGTGATTGCTTAAAAGGTACGGATGTTTCCTGGGGGATCCAGGCGTAACCATTGTGTATCTGCGATCTATGGTCGTGTTAGTGGCGTAATCCGCAAGGCAGAGATTGCTTACGGGGTATGGATGTTTCCTGGGGGATCCAGGCGTAACCATTTTTATGTATCCTGCGGTCCACCGTTCTGTTGCATGGCGAAATTCGCAAGGCAGTGAATGCTTAAAGGGTACGGATGTTTCCTGGGGGACCCAGGCGTAACCATTGTGTATCTGCGATCCATGAATTGATTCGTTTTGTTTGGATTGTACTTTCCATATCTGTTTTTAAAAGTTTTTCCAGTATTTTCACTGGGTGTTGAAACAGGTCTACTAAGTACCTGGAGAATTCTAGTTTTGCGCCTGATCAACGCACTACCAGAGTCTACAGGAACAAGGATAAACTTGTTGAAACATCGAGTTATAAAAGTATTTTCGAAAGAAAATTTGTTTCGACTATAAAGGTATTTTATTATAACAGTATTTCCAACAAAGAAACTTGGTATTAATATTTGAAAATTGAAATTCTTATGGTTCTAATTAACTGTTCGTGCTCGATACTATTGTTTTGAATCTATCTTATCTGCTCAGCTTATTTATTCACTTATTTGTTTCCAAATCCACCCCCTTTCCTTGTTGACTATATCCTTTTTAAATCTAGTTTATTCATATACTACATGGTTTAAATAGAAAATTCTTAGGGTTAAATATTTTAGGAGTTTTAATTAAATAAAATATATTTAAAGTAAATGATTATTGATAATATTTGAAAGGTATCTTGAAATGAAATTTAATAAATTTATGAATTATGGATTTAATATTTTCGAATAGCTTCTTTATAAAAACAAGTAATAATGTAAATAATTGTTTCAAATAATGTTCATATCTTTATAAATGTGTCATTTAAACATATAAATGGTATTTATAAAGGAAGCAAGAAATTTTACAAATGGATTTTTGAAAGGTTTTAAAGTATATAAGATAATTGAATTGCAAACGAAGTTCTCAAATTTAAGTAAAATTTATATAGTTCAAAGTAATTGTTTAATCTTGACTTTCAATCTATCTTTTCTGTCTGGTTGTTTCTATTCTTCTACCTTCTTCCTTTTCGGGGACGAAAAGTTTTGAGTGGGGGAGAGTGTAACGACCCGTAAAATTTAATGGTTTTAAAAGTATATTTAACCAGAAATTTGTGAAATTTTAAACAATAAAATTTGAAATTAAAAATTTATTATTTGGAATACGTCTATTTTAATATAGCAACTGGTAAATTTTCATCTGATAATATTGAAGTTTATTTTCCTGTGAAATTTTATTCAAAATCAAACCGGTTAATAACAGTGAATTTAAAAGTTTTCCGAAACCAAAATATGTCAACAGGAGAAAATTTATTCAGATTATTCTGAATCAGACTGCGAAATTCGTTTTTCTAAATTTGGACTTCTACTGCTCCGTTTATCTTAATTCTGGCAAAATAGCAGCATTTTCGGTACCGATTATCGACTTTTGGTCGGATGATCGTACCACTAATATCTGTATACCGTTTTGATCCTCTTATCGTATTGATCTCAATAGTATATTTATTTCTGTGTTTTGAGGTCCGGTACGCGACAGAACCAATAGAATATTCGTTGTAACGGTACCTTTAATTTTTGACCGTTAGCTTTGCTTTGCTTTTCAAACTTCAACGTGAATCCCCAGCAATAAAATAAATTGCTTTAATAGCTTCTCAATCAGTGTACAGCTGTTGCCATCCCATGCCATTTCAAAAGTTTGAAACGTATAAAATTCTGTACGTTATTTTGCATTCATTTATTTTATTTCTTTTATTGTTTCTTTTACGTTTTCTTTCCAATCTTATTTATAGCCTTCCTATTTACTTTTCTTACCTTGCGTGTCCATTTCAATCTGCTGGACCACCACTTCCATTTGCATTTAATTTTTCCTTTGCGTTTTCTCTCGGTTTCGAATTTTGAACTTGCAGACCAAACAACAAATCAAAAAAGAACTGCTTTATTTAAATTTCAGCGAAATTAGTGTGGGTGACCATTGAAATTTCAAAAATTCCTTTCTTAAATATTCACTGCCTTTTTCTTTTACTCTGAATTCATTCACAATCCAGATACGTTATATTTATATCCCTTGCCTGACAAACCTTCTCCCTATTTTTATTTCTTCCCTTCTCCAATTCCTCTGGATCAAATATCTCCCCTCCTCTCTTCTTTTACTTTAGAAATTTTTTTTGCGCTCTGTTGCTTACCTTCACCGTCTCCAAGCCTACCCCTTCCAGTCACCGCAGCCCCGCCTTTCTCCCACCGCATGCCGTAGCTCCGGTAACATCCCATCTTCCCCTTCACTTACCCGCGACTGACCACCACCACAGCTTGATCCGACCTTCGCTCGAATCACCCATGCAACAGCCGTGCACTGCCTCCCATCGGCTGTGCCACGCAGTCGGCAACCCGCACCCAGAACCCACTCCGGTCTTGCCTTCACCGACCCAAAACCCGATGCTTCCATCAGCCCATCCCCTTCCGTGACCTTCTCCGCCCTCCGCTTTGGACGCATGCTTCCTCCTCCTCCCTAGCTTCGGCCGAGTATTCTTTTCTTCTTCTCGTAAGGTATATATATATGGGTCTGTTCTTTTATATATAAATATATCATTATATATATAGTTTATATATACATTACATTTTTCTCTGTTAGTTTTATATGGTTAAGTATTATATAAATATACATTAAGTTTATATAATTTTGGGTTGCAGATCTGTTTTTTTGACAAGTATATGGAACAGTTTGTATATTTTGTATAGTTGGTTATAAAAGTGTTGTTTAAATCTATATATATATAAAGCTATTTATATATCTGGTGGTAACAAATATGTATCTGTATAGATTTTTATATACATGTATTAACTCATAATGTAGTAGGATCTGTTTCCGGTTAAATAGATGTGTTTAAAGTTCTAAGTTTATTCTATAGAGCTTATAAAGGTTACAGTACATAATTAAAAGTGTGTTATGGTATATATTATATTATAGAAAGTAAAATGCATGTTTACTGTTTTAAAAATCTTTACTGTAAGTATATATTGATATATGTGTTATGTGTGTTGTTTTATGTTGACTATATGAGTAAAGAAAAAATTACTGTATGCATAAGATGTATATAAGTTATACTAGTAGTATTACATAACATGTCGCTGTATATGAAAGTTATATCTGACCCTTTAAATATATATTGCTTGTATATACAGAGGTAGCTTGTTATTATATTTATATGTAAGGTTTGACTTTAAAATAATGATATACTAAAAGTATGATTTTGTATAAAATGTTTTAAAGTAGTTATATATTAAAGTCTGCATATAGCATAATATTAGTATATATATGTTTCTGCAGTTTATAAGATCTGTTTCTTTATGACCACATTGATATTAGTTATGTATGATTTGTTTGTTGCATATACAAGTTCCTATCAGTTTTAGGTAATCTACTTTGAGTCCATAAGTATCTGTATATATTGATAGTATAGGAGTTGCATGATTTTTATGACGAAAAGATTTCAAAATTTTTTTTTTCTCTCTTTTATTATTATTATATATACTGTAGATTTGGATATACATAAATATAGTATATAGATTTATAGTGTATACAGTTTATATATTACAAGTATATAAAAAAAAATTTGTTTGTTGTATATATTAAGTATTTAGTATAAGTTGATTTGTTGATTAATAAATATAAAAATGTATATATATCATGGGTTATATATTTTATATAAGTTATAAATATATATGTTAATTTGTTAAATTCCAATGTGCGGAATTTTTTTTTTTTTTTGTTATATGGTTGACTTTAATATTTGTGTTTAGAGTAAACGATGATTTTTAAACACATGTATATATATTATTAGTATGTGTTTGAAATTAGAATATGATTTTTTGTATATATATACGATTGTATATGTTATATCTATATCAATTCACTTATACCAATTTTTTTCATCGACCTAGTTCTGACTTATTTCATCTATTCGTATTATCAGCTTATCCGTCAAATTCGTGCCAGTTTAGCTTTGTTTCGGAATTCGTGCTTGGATTTGTAACTCATTCCTTCGTCTATATCTCTAGCCTCGAAAGGTGAGTAATCACTCACGATTTAACGTTCTTATATTTATTAAATTTGATTTCAATTGAAACGACAATTGAAATATGTTGTTGTAGTTATTTAAATTGTCATATATGCTATTATCTGTAACTGTTCACCTATGGGATATGACACCATATCCTGTTGTCTATATTATATTGTTATTTATAATATATGCCTGTTGTTGTATTTTATATTATCTGTTATCACTCTGCAAGTTCCCTGTTAGTATAGAATTCACTATGGGTTGAAATGATACATACCCGAACGGACTTTAGAATAGGAGAATTTCGTTATGGGTTGAAATGATAAACCCAAGCGATTTTCATTTGAATTGAAATTGGGATTACGGGTCGAAATGATATCTACCCGTATATATTTAAATTTCGGATTGAAATGATAAATATCCGTATCACTTAACTATATGATAAATATATATACAGACACCGTTGGTCCATATATATAAATATTTTGAAATTGAATTCTATGGTTTTGGAAAGAATTATATGGTTTTAACAAATGTTGATTCTTAGAATTTTATATATAAATGGTAATGATATATATAGATTTAATAATGATATTTAATTTAATTAAGATGGATTTAATCCATATAATATGTTAAGTATAAAATTTATATTTCAAAATAGATTTTGGTAAAATTTTTGAATAAGTTAAGGTTGGGATGATAATTTGAATTTAGTAAAGAATTTTATTTATTTAAACCAATATAAAGCTTATTGAAATTGGAATTTAAGATATGATTTATAACTTGAGTTTGATTTAAATAATTTAATGAATATTTCTTGTTTAAATAAATTTAAGGAAATATTTAGTAAAAATGAAATTTAAGGCTAGTTAAATGATATTGGATTTATTAAGTGAATATTCCCTGATTAAATAATAAATGAAGTTAAATCAAGAGCTATTTGAAACTGTTAAATTTAACTTTGAAATATATTGAAAATTTAAATGATCTGTTTAGAAATGAATTAAATTGATGAATTGAACTTTGAATAAATTTGAATTTGGGAATTGAGTTGTTTTGAACCGATTTGTGGAACTTAAGGAAATTATAAATACTTTACTTTATAAATTATTTAACCTATATATATACTATTTTGGAAAATAGTTATATTTGAAATGAAATGATATTTGGGATTTTGGAGTATAAATTAAATTGAAATGACCACGGTGTTATAATGTATATTTCCACCTTGTAGATAGTTCCGAAGATCCTTAGAGGACGGCTATCCCAAACATCCTTTAAGTTACCTGTATTTCAGTTGACATTTCATTTGAGTTAGATTTATTGATATAAGAATGTTAATCCCGACTCGAGTGTTTTGTGTTTTTCTTTACGCTCGGGTCAGACCGAGTGATAAAGCATTTGAGACTCACCCTTGGAGTTTGGAGCTTCCTTTGGAGATCCAACTATCGCCTCATCTTTCAGCTCTTCTAGTTGATTTGTTCAGAGAAGTCATCTGTTGTACTGGAGACTTCACTGCATTTGGGATATTCTGTTGTATTTTATTTTTAACTCTGATGTTTATATAGTAGCTTCATGAACTATTATTTTATCTTTTCCGCTTCGTATTATTGTATTACTCTATGTCTGTGATTTTGTGATTGATTTATTTACTGTATATGCTGAGTTTTGCCAAATTTAAATTAACAATCCACTGTTTTGAAGTATTCGAGTCCGACATGTATGGATTTATTGTCGATTTGAATGGTCCAAAATAGTGGGATGTTACAGTTGGTATCAGAGCCAGGTTCTAGGCAAAACTTAGCATATATAGTAAATTTATTTACAGAATCACTTTCGTTCGAGTTTGAATCTCTTCCTTTTGACTCAATTTCCTTTGAACTTTGGAACGTTCCTTGCGGTTCCAAAAATTCATTCTTGTCTCTCCCTATTTGTATTCTTTTGATTCTGGAGTATCCCATAACTCCACTTCGAATGATCTCTATAAGAATAGGCGATCCCGCCAATCTTTGAATGATTTGTGAAGGGGTGAAACTCCTTCACAATTGGCATTGATTCACCGGAGATTTCTATATCTTTGGTTTAGATGCCGCTATCTCTTGCGATCGAATGTTGATTTTTCTTGGAATTCTGCATCGATCTTGTTCTAGAAGTCACGGTTGACCCTAGGGTCATCCGCGATTTATATAAGTATATTCATCTTCTATTTTGAAATTTAATTATATCATCTTCGTTCAAGCCTATCTTCGAATCAGAATTTTATTTGATTAGATTTCTTTTAAATTGAATCTCTATCTTTGTTCTGAAATCCGTTCGTGAATCTTCCTTTGAAAATCGGGTTTGTTTGTATTTTTGAAATTGTTTTCTAAACCGAAATCATTATTTTGATAAGTATGATTATATTCTATATATAAAAGTGAAATGTTTTCGATAAAGATTATATACCCCTTTTAAAATGAGAATTTAAGGTTTAGAAAGGATTTGTAATTTTGGAAAAATTTATATAAGAAACTTGATTTATCTAAATTGATTTATAACTGAAGGATTTTAAATTTTAAATTCAAGAATTGAACTCCGGTATTTTGAAATTGGTTTTAAGATTTTGAAATATATAATAATAATATGATTTATAAGTATTTCCAGAATAAGAAATGTTTCAAATGATTTTAATGAGTTTCAAATGATTTCGAAGAAATTCCAATAGAAGTTTGAGAAATAGAAGTCCAGAACTCACTTATGTCGCTGGAAAATAATTTCGGTGATGAGTGCACGCATCATCGACATTAATTTTCAAGTTTCAGAGTGGGGGATAGGCCACTTTAGTAGCATTGCTATGCGAGTGATTTTGCGAAACCAATTTTGATTTCAAAATTTTGAAGTATGATTTGATATTCGAAAGATATATGTATATGTATTTGAAACGATTTGAAATGAGCCGGTGTTCAGTCCTTGAGTTTCGGATTTGAAACCTATCTTTTGAAATTGATTTACTGATTTGTTGTTGGTTTCCAACTCTTGAATTTGAAAATGATTTCTTCAACTATTTTGAAGGTTCGAGCACTTCCAAATGAAGGTTAACTTTTCAAAGCTAAGAAATTTTGAAAAGTATATAAGTTTTGTATGTGTGTTAAAGTATGTTGTAATATGATTTAAATAAGTTGAAACTGTTTTGTTAAGTAAATGAATAAGACTATTTTTAGATGTTTCTAATATGAAATTTAGATTTGAAATGTTTTGAAAAGAATTTGGTCTTCAAAAATATTTTGAATAAAATTTAGTTTAAATGTTTTAACTTAGTGACATCTTTATGAAACTATATATTTAACAAGTTGGAATAAATATATAAGTTGTACGTATGCTGTTTTATTCGCATAATTAATTTGATCCAGGTTTGAGTACACAAGTTCGAGGTGAATTACACCATTTCGTGTTAGGATTTTTCATTCGATTCTTGATGGCGAATATTTGATATGGATTTTGGGCTAAATTCTACAATTCTCTATCATAGTATATGGCTATGCAAGGAGACTGATGGCTTCTTGTCGAGAAACCATATCGAAATCCGCATTAGGGAAGTCGAATGGACAATACTAGTTCGAAAGCGAACTTGTGTGATCGAGCGAGCGATCAAATGTGATTTTGCGAAATGATGACGTATGTACATCATATATTCTAATATCATTGATATATTTTGACGCTGAAATTGAAAGCTGTCGGGTTAGAATATCTTTGCTTACTAAAAGAGAATTTCCAATTTAAATTACAAAGATATATAACCCATAAAAGCAAAGATATTCAATCCCATATGACTCTTCATACAGTGAAATTTATTTTGTAAAATTTGACCCTTATATAAGATGGACCTTATGTATAAGATGATTTTGAAAACCATTGATTTTGGAAATTTGGATTTATTTCCTAAATTTATTATTTTGAAAACTTTGGAACTGAAGATATTTGATTTGGAAGAATAATTTGGTGAAAGCGTATATGATTTTGAAAAATACATTGATATTGAAACAAATTGAAATTGAGAACCTTTTGTTACTAAAAACTTGATTTGGGAGTTATCGAACTTATATAAACATTTGGTTTATATAAGTATGATGTTGATTCGAAAACTGTGGATTTGAAAAGGTACTCAATTTGAAAAGTGAAATCTTATATAATTGAAGTTTATATAAGTGTGATTTGATATACTTTTGATTTTGGAAAGGTATTTGATTTGAAAATAAAATCTTATATATAATGGACTTTATATAAGTACGATATTTGAAAGTGATTTGAAAAGGTACTATATGATACATATTTTCGAAGTAAAGATATGGAAAGTGCCTTCTGCTTGATATCCGCTTTGTGGCCATATTGTGGATTCATTCTATCGATATTTCTCTGATTTTTGGTTTTTCGGATATGATACTCGATTGTCCATCGAATTCCATGGCGTTACCCATGGTCTTACGAGCGCGGATGCATAGCGCAACTGCCAGGTTGAGATGGCCTAGGGGTACGGATTTTTTCCTGGGGGATCCAGGCGTAACCATTGTGTATCCTGCATCTATGTAGGTCGCATTAGTAGCGAAACCGCCTGGCTGAGATAGCCTAGGGGTACGGATTGTTTCCTGGGGGATCCAGGCGTAACCATTGTGTATCCTGCATTCTACTAGTCATCATGGCGTAACTCGTAGGGCTGAGAAAGCTTACGGATATGGATTGTTTCCTGGGGGATCCAGGCGTAACCATTGTGTATCTGCGAACCATGGTTAGACAAAGGTTTTGTTTGTTTTTTTGTTTGGATTGTACTTTCCATATCTGTTTTTAAAAGTTTTCCAGTATTTCCACTGGGTGTTGAAACAGGTCTACCAAGTACCTGGAGAATTCTAGCTTTGCGCCTGATCAACGCACTGCCAGAGTCTGCAGGAACGAGGATAAACTTGTTGAAACATCGAGTTATAAAAGTATTTTATTATAAAAGTATTTCCAACAAAGAAATTTTGTATTAATATTCGAAATTGAAATTCTAATGGTTTGAATTAATTATTCATGCCCGATACTGTTCTTTTGAATCTACCTTATCTGCTCAGCTTTATTTATTTACCTATATTCTGTTTTTCCAAGTCCTCCTTCTTTTCCTTGTTGACTATATCCTTTTAAATATTGTTTATTTATATATTATATGGTTTAATAGAAAAAAAATTTAGTGTTATAAATATTTTAGAGGTTATTAATTAAATAAAACATATTTAAAGTAAATGATTATTGATTTAGTAATAATATTTGAAAAGTATTTTAGATAGAATTAATAAATTTATGAATTATGGATTTAATGTTTTCAAATAGCTTCTTTGTAAATATAAGTAATAATGTAAATAATTGTTTTCAAATGGTTTTCATATATTTATAAAGGTGTCATTTAAATATATAAATGGTATTTATAAAGGAAGTAAGAAATTTTACAAATGGATTTTTGAAAGGTTTTAAAGTATATAAGATAATTGAATTGCAAATGAAGTTTTCAAATTTTAAGTAAAATTTATATAGTTCAAATTAATTGTTTAATCTTGACTATCAATCTATCTTTTATGTCTGGTTGTTTCTATTCTTCTACCTCCTTCCTTTTCGGGGACGAAAAGTTTTGAGTGGGGGAGAGTGTAACGACCCGCAAAATTTAATGGTTTTAAAAGTATATTTAACTGGAAATTTGTGAAATTTTAAACAATAAAATTTGAAATTAAAAATTTATTATTTGGAATACGTCTATTTAATCATAGTAACTGGTAAATTTTCATTTGATAATATTGAAGTTTATTTTATTGTGTAATTCCATTTCAATTTAGATCAGTTAAAATTGATGATAATAAATTTATTTAAAAACCTGAATATTTTTCTATAGGAAATTTCTAAATCCTCTTCTGAGTAAGTCATCATCTTTCGTTTTCCAAATTTGGACTTCTATTGCTCCGTTTATCTTATTTCTGTTAAAATAGCAGCATTTCTGGTACCGATTATCGATTTTTGATCGGATGATCGTACCACAGATATCTATATACCGTTTTGATCGTCTCGTCACACTGATCTCTACGGTATATTTATTTCTGCGCTTTGAAGTTCGGTACGCGATGGAAATAAGTAAACAGTTGTCGTACAGTGTTTGTGACTTTTATTCCCTTACTCTTTTCAACTCCAGCCGTGGAATCCAAGAAACCATCAATTGCTTTAATTTCCTGCGTCAATCAATAGTCCATCTGTTACTTTTTATTTATTCCTATTCTCTGATTTTGGGTTATCTTTTTTTTTCAATTTATTCGTTCTCACATCGCTTTACATATTTAGATCTGGTTCCTCATCTTCCTGTAGCTCTCTCGTCATTTTTCCATCCTCTCTTCGAACTTCTTCCATAAGTGAATCCTCTCCGTCTCCACAATCACCACTTCTGGCCGCAAGTTCTTCCTACCCATCGGCCTCCTTGCCTAGAAACGAAGCTCATCACCCAATGTCTGCCAATCCGCCTCTTCCTCCTACCACTAGTGCCGAGCTCGAGATCACCCGCCACCTAATCCCTCTTCACGTCTTCGCATATCTCCGCACATCCCATCTTCCCCTGCCATGTTTTCCTCTCAACGCGCCTGACAGTAGTCGACGCTTCCACCCTAATGCTAGGCAGCAACCAACCGAAACCCCTTGACCTTTGCCGATCACCCACGTGCAATCGCAGCCAACCCCTGACTGTCGTGCCTCACCACCGACCTCCCCTCTTCTCCTCAGTTGGAATTGTATATATATATATATTATGGTAAGTCCTTATATATAGTATATTTTTGAACAGATTTTGAAAGATATAGTTGCTATTATATATATGTTATATGATATATATTTCGTATAAACATATATTTTGATTTTCACAAGCTACAATAGTCTGTTTATATATATAAGTTTCTATATATGATGTCCTTTATATGTATAAGTTATGAGTCAGAGGTATTTAGGTAGATTCACATAAAATCCTGAGAGATAAAATGTTATTTTCGTATACAAACACATATAGTGTGTGACCTGGTTCGGGTTTCATTATATAAATCTGTTGGGCTATGTCTGGTTATGTATAAAGGGTTAGTTATATAAAAGCACATTACCTGTTAGTGAATATATGTATTTATACATTTGTTATGTAGGCTATAAAAGTTGGATATATGTCGTATATCAGTTTATATATATAATTTTATATATCATTTAGTTTCAGAATGAGTTGGTACATATATTAAGTTATATAAGTAGGGTGAATTTATAAAATGTTCTAATCAGATAATATATATAATTGTAGTTATTTGAATATATGCGTTAAGTATAGTACTGTTTTAAATATTATAATTGTAACTTTATGATAGAATCTATTGTTATAAGATTTGAAATGTTGATTTAGTCTCGTGTTTATTTTGTGTAAAGTGGTCAGTCTGCATATTTATAATAAGTATACATCTATTGGTACTTATACAGTCTGCATGTTTCATATAGACTGATATTAGTTTATTTTAAATTTTGTATATATATCTTTTAAATATAGATTGATTTCAACATATAGTATGTATGAAAGTAAATATGTGAATATAGTATGTTTTTGGTTATATATAAGTTATGAATTGTCAGTGTATACCATATAAGTTATAGTCTGTTGCACACGGATTTAAAAATATAAATGTATATTACATTATATTTTAGTATTTGTAGTATATTCCTGTTACAGTTGTATATACACTGCCTATATATTTGAGATGTTGATAATTGCAATAAGCAATATATAAAAATTTAAGTACCTGGCATTTTTAAACAAATATATATATATTGGTTTCAATAAGGTATTGACTTTATAATTATATTTGATTTATATATGTGTTTTGATATAAACAATGATTTTGAAAGGTATACATATATTCAATTTAAAATGTGATGTATTTTAGTATATGTTTTATCCATGAAAATAGTTATATATAGTTTTACACATAAGTTTATTTATACCATCTACCCTTATCAATCCGGTTCTGATTGTTTCATCGATTCCTATCTATCAGCTTTGTTCGTCTGATTCGTGCCATTTCACTTTGCTTTGGGATTCGTGCTTGGATTCGTAACTAATCTCACTCTCATCCATCTCTAGCCTCGAAAGGTGAGTAATCACTCACGATTTAGCGTTCTTATATTTATTAAATTTGATTTCAATTTAAACAACAATTGAAATATGCTGCTGTAGTTATTTAAATTGTTATATATGCTATTATCTGTAACTGTTCACCTGTGAGATATGACACCATATCCTGTTGTTTATATTTTATTGTTATTGATGATATATGCCTGTTGTTGTATTTTATATTATTATATGTTATCACTCTGCAAGTTCCCTATTAGTATAGAATTCACTATGGGTTGAAATGATACATACCCGAACAGACTTTAGAATAGGAGAAAATCGTTATGGGTTGAAATGATAAACCCAAGCGATTTTCATTTGAATTGAAATTGGGATTACGGGTTGAAATGATATCTACCCGTATATATTTAAATTTCGGATTGAAATGATAAATATCTGTATCACTTAACCATATGATAGATAGATATATATATATACAAACACCGTTGGTCCATATATATAAATATTTTGAAAATAAATTCTATGGATTTGGGAAGAAATATATGGTTTTAAATAAAAGTTAATTCTTAAATTATTACATATAAATAGTAATGATATATATAGATTAAATAATGATATTTAATTTAATTAAGATGGATTCAATACATATAATAGGTTCAAGTATAAAATTTATATTCCAAAATAGATTTTTGGTAATAATTTGAATAAGTTAAGGTTGGGAAGATAATTTGAATTTAGTTGAAATTTTATTCATTAAAAAAAATTATTTAATTAAACTGATTTGAAACTTATTGAAATTGAGATTTAAGATATGATTTATAATTTGGGTTTGATTTAGGCAAATTAATGAATATTTCTTGTTTAAATAAATTTAAGGAAATATTTAGTAGAATGTAATTTAAGGCTAGTTAAATGATATTGAATTTATATATTAAGTGAATATTCCTTGATTAAATAATAATGAAGTTAAATAAAGAGCTGTATGAAACTGTTAAATTTAACTTTGAAAGGTTGAATATTAAAGCTTCGAAATATATTGAAATTTAAATGGTCTATTTAGAACTGAATTGAATTGATGAATTGAGCTTTGAATAAATTTGAATTGGAATTTGAGTTGATTTGAATCGATTTGTGAGACTTGAGGAAATTATAAATACTTTACTTTATAAATTATTTAACCTATATATACTATTTTGGAAATAGATATTTTGAAATGAAATGATATTTGGGTTGAAGTATAAATAAAATTGAAATGACCATGGTGTTATAGTGTATATTTCTACATCGTAGATAGTTCCATGGATCCTTAGTGTAACGACCCAGAATTTTGAACAAATTAAATAGAGAATATTTAATTAATTTTAAATATTTGAACGATGATTTAATTTGAATCCCCGATATAACTTTGAAATTTGCGATTAAACTATAAAAATTTAATCTAGTGAATGTTGAATAAAAATTTGTATTTTCAATTTTAAGCTGAAGAAAAATATTTCAAAAGCTTTTAAAATTTATATTGATGATACTGAAGATAATAGAAGCTTCAGAATCGAATTTGAAAATGGTTCGTTCAGTTTTGAATTTCAATCGTTTAAATCGAATTTTAAAAATAGCCGTCCGAGTCACAGTCTCGGAATTCGACGAAACGAGTTTCATTGGATCCGTAATATTGTTTTATTATCGGATTTCAAATTTCGTATTATTCGGAGTTGTTACGTGAGCATACGATAAGCAAACGCGTTGAGATTTAATCGAATTCAATTTGAATTTAAATATATATAATTGGTCAGCATCAGCCACCCTAGTTTCTTAGCAGACCTACTTTCTGTAAAATCGCGTACCCTTGTCTCCCCTTCCTTCTCTGTTAAGATACACGAAAGGAAATCATTTCGTTCAAATTTAAAAACTCTCGTTCAAGATAAAAACAATGGCTGAGTGTGTAGATTTTCTCTCGTTCGAGATTTTATCCCTCTCTGTAATCAAATGCCGAAGCCCCTCTCTGATTCGAAGCGAACAAATGAAATCGCTCTCTCCTTCTTAAATTCGAAAATCGTCCCCAAAAATTCCCTCGTTCAAAAGACAAACGAACGAGATTCATTTCAAATTTAATTCCCCTCTAATACATTCACGAGCGAATCGATTCGCGTATTCCTTCTTTCGTTCGAATCAGGCGAGCTCGCGAGGGAGGAATGGCGGCGAGGCTCACAGCGATGGATGGTGGCTATAATCACGAGTGTTATTCGTGATGTTTTCGAATGGATTTGTGGTGGGTTGCGACTGACGGCAGGCGGCGAAGTTAGGGCACGGAAATGATGAGGCGGTGATCGCGTTCGATCTGGGTAGTGGAACGCGACATTAGAGGAGGCACGGTCGAAAATACTCGAGCAATTCGATTCGAGCACGACGAGGTCTAGGAATTCGCGAATGGAAGACAGCGATGGAATTGAATTCGCGAGCGTGATGATGAACAGGCGATGGCGCCGAGTATCTGGAGGAGTGCGCGAGCTAGGGGTTTGGGTTGAAGTCGCTTGAGCTTTCTCGCGAGGTCAGGGTGGTTGTTGGGAAGAGCTCGACTACGTGGTGGTTCGGCAACGTGGACTAGAAGGAGGGGTTCGACATTTTTTCTCGAGTGCAAGCAGGCAGTGAGGTAATAGACTTCTGTCTGTTTAAATTTTTAGGTAATGTACATGTTTAATCGAAGAAAAATATTATATGCCGATTTGTGGAAAATTTAATTAACAGTGAAGTTGTTAAAACAGTTTATTTCTTCGGGTTATAAATCTATTTAATGTTGCAGTAAAGTATAAACATTCATGTCTTAATATATATATGTATATTGTAGAACTTTGAAAAATATAGGGATTTTAAATGATCGAAGAATTTATATAAAATCAGATTTTAAATTTTGAAATTTAAAAACATTGGTTAATTTAAATTATCCAATAGGAAATTAGATTATTCAATTTGTTCGGATATTAATAGAATTGTATAAATTATTTATACAAGGTTAAAAATCAAGAAGAAATGATCAAAATGGAAATGGATGGCAAATTAAAAGCTAAGGTGAGATTTTTCTCACTCAAATTGAATGTGGAATTTTTACAGTTATTGAGTGCTATTTGGATGTGATATTAGATATGATAGGATATATCTATATATATAGCAATATATACATATTGGCATATGTATATATTGGATTGATGATTTCCCGCCTCGTATAGCGGATGAGACCCTATTGCGCCGTTAGTAAGCGGATTTTTATAAAACCCATATACCGCGATAATTCCGTACTGGAGCGGAATTGGTATTGTGCTAACATCTTTGGATGCAGGGAAACAGGTTGGAGGGATCCAACTGGACCCCTCACATTGAATGTATTTATTTCTATTGTGATATGAATCTGTGAATGATTATAGTGATGCTATTAATCATATTGATATCTGGAAATTGTTTGAAAGCTAAAATTTAGCTGAATGGATGTTTTGACATCATTGGATTCCAAAGATAAACGAAATTGAATTTTTGAAATTCAAGTAGAAAATTTCTAAGTGAATCAATTTTTGAAATTAAAGAAATTTTGAAGAAAGGAATTTTTAAAGTATAAAAAGTAAATTTTTATAATCTTATTGAATAAATTCCAGAATAAAGTGAAAATGCTAAATAAATGGATTTCATAAAACAGTGATTTTAAATTGAAGAATTTAATTTAAAATTGGATTTCTAAATAGTTTGAGAAAGATAAAGGAATTTATTTTCTTAAAGAGGAATTTATTTAAAAGGAGATAAGTTGGAAATCCCTTTAGGAATTCAATTGGTAAAGTGAAATAATTTGGGAAATCAATGTAAAATGATTTCAACTTGAAGAATCCATTTAAAAACAGAATATTGAATAATTTGAGAAAAATAAGGAATTTATTTAGTAGTGATAAATAAAATTAGAAATCAATCTGTAATTGATTTAATATTTGGAAATGAATTTTTGAGAAATCAGTATGGAATCTTTTATTTAATGTTGAAAATAAATTCAGAAATCAATATTGAAATTGAATTGATATTGAAGTTTTTATAAATAGAATTGAAATTTATAAAAGTTGTTTAAAAATCCGTAATCACTTATTTTGATAAGTAAAATATAGAAGTTAATAAAAAGAAGATTTATAAGTTGAAGTTGTTATTAGAACAGAAATAGAATTTATAAACGTTGTTTTATAAATTCAAAATCAATTGAATTTGATAAATTGAATATAGAAGATTATTAAAAAGGATATATTCATGATTTTGGACAGTGAATGTATTATTGAATAAAATGGATTCATTTTTGAAAAAGTGATATTAAAAATGAAGTTAAACATTTTAAAGATGTTTTAAAATGTATTATGAATCGAAAACATGGATTTCAACATTTTTATTGTTGAAATAGACGTTTTCGAAAAATAAGGAAATGGCGGACTATAACACACTGTTGTTATAGTAAATGATTCCCGAAAGGAAATGTTTTTATGTAGTATTGGGATTTATATATCTATCTTAATTCCGAATCCCTATACTATTGATTTCGAGTCGTCGTAACGATGTTTTACGCAACATTCGTTTTGACTCAAATAGATGTTAAAATTTATGATTTCCTTAAAGAACGAAATATATACTTAATATTGATTTAAGTATATTGAATATTTTCAAATGTTGAAAATAAATAGATTTGTGAATTACTTATTAAATAAGTATGGAAATGCTTTTCCAATATGAAATGAAACGTTTTGAGATTTTATCTTCTTAAAGATAAATTGAAAATGAATATTGGAATCGATTTGAAAATCGTATATCAGTAGATATTTTTGAAAAATAAATTCACTATGGAATTTATAAAAGAAAGGGAAGTTGTTTAAAAATAAATATCGATTTATTTTTGGAGTGTGGAAATTTTATATCTAGTAAAAGATATTTTTGAAGATGAAATAATTTGGAAAATTATTTGGAATCTGGTGATGTTGCGCATCTTTATTGATAGTTAAATAACCGACTATCAATAATTACCTTTAGATAGGTATTTGTTGTGAATTGGATGAATTTAAATGCCACACTTATTTTTGAATAAGCGCTCACTATTCGGGTTAGCCGGGAAAGGACCATGGGATCGTATAACCCATTCCGAATATGTGATACGTCGTTATGAATCGCATTTGAAGACCGGTGTTGAAGACCGGATATTTTTGAAAACGGAAGGATTACCGTCGAGTTACTCTACATCGGCTGATCTCCGATTTAGAGGTTTTATCACCCTTAGTGACGGGAAGTCCGGACTTGATTAGAAATTTATCCGGATATGCAAGGGCTTCGTGAGAAGTGCTTTCGGTTCTGTTCGATCCCGGAACAGACTTGTATGGATTGTGTGTCTGACGTTACAATTTGAGATATAAAGCTGATTTCTTTCAAATACATTTCTGTTGGTGGCGGAGAATTTATTCTCTTAGCTTAACACCCTTCTCTGAGACGTACGAGCTCAGAGGTTATGTAGTTGAAATTTATCAGCGATATACTCCCAATTTGGTAACGTGGCATACTAAGTGTTGCTGTGAAATGATCAGTGTTTGATCATTTGTGATATGATCATTTGTTTGATCTTATATCTTTGTGATCATAGGTTGATCATTTTGTTTGACCCGAAGCAGGGCTTTGTAGAAAGCGTAGCTTTGTGGACGAGACTTCATCGAGCCTCACACCCCGGAAATGGTCGAAACAGGAAGGATGCAGCAAGGTTCTAGGGAGTAGCGCCCCTTAGTGTATGTCATTCCTTCTGGATAGAGGTGGTATCATGGTATGGAGCCCAGATACTTAACCTATGTGGTTGCTGGAAATTTATTACTTTGTGGTTGTTGGAAATCGGGGATCCTCGGGAAGATCGGTTACGATCGGGGGATGGCATACGCGTGTCAGTAGTTACCTATTTTTGCATAGGTAACCCGGCCTTGTGTTGGCAGAGATCCGGTTAGGTTCTCGGGTCGTCTATTCCAGGGACTTACCCATCGTGGAAAAGGAAGTTCCTTAGCCTGACCATTTGTTGGAAATCCAAAGAAACAATACGAGCCTTGTACGGTTTTAGTTGTAGAACCTATCATTCACTTATGGTGGTCACCACTGTTTGGATGGTAGCTATAGTAGGCATAAGTGCGGAATGCCTATGCTGGCTAAGATTTATATTATACTTTCGAAATGTTTTCTACACTATGCACTAATAATAATATCAAAAAGGATTTGATTTTGCGTAGTAAGCATCTTTGACTATCATAAGAAGAAATCTCCTCCAATTCTGCGTTTGCATTGTGTGTGTGGTGGGAGGTCTTATGGTAGTTTCATTTTCCAAAAGCATTGCGAATTTGTTTTATTTTCTTTGTGAAAAATAACTGTTTTACGATCTCACACCAGTCACCATGACTGATTCGGAGTTTATTGTTCCCTTCTAAACTCTGGGTGCCCACAAACTTTCCACACGGGCAGCCTAGAGTTATGTTATCAGGATATTCTGAATATTCCGGAGCTTTGGAAGCAAGCTGGATGGCGAGACGTAGTATTTGTATCTGATATTATTTATTCCGCTGTGTATTCTGTATGAGGACAAGTTATATAACTGTCCATTGTTGTATATTGACTCTGATGATTGATGTATGTATAAACTGATATAGTTCTTTGTTTTAAAAGACTAGTAATTATCTATTGTATATTGTTCCGCTGCGATATGTGAGATTCTGATGTTGTTTTCTGTTCTGATGTTGTTCTGTGTTGTTCTTCTCTTCTTCTCTCTTCTTTCTTCTATCTTCTTCTTCTTCTATTTCTTCTTTCTTAAAACCCTCACTATTGGAGTTTCCGGCACTCGATTGCTCGGCAGTCGATAAAGTGAGTATCGATGTTGAATTTTCGAAAGTCGAAAATTTCCGTACGTGACAGCGTGGTATCAGAGCATATGGTTAAGCGACAACCCTGCTCTGTTGGGTGTTACTCATTAGAGATAGAGTCAGCAGTACTCTAGAATGAGTTGAGTGTAATAATAGATATGAGCACGTATTTGTTAGTGAATATAAAATTGTTTTGTATTGTGTTGACTTATCGGTTGATTGTTTATAGATTCTGGTCGGTGCAGTCTAGCTAACTGTAATCGATAGGGGTTTCTAAACTCTAAACAAGATAAACCGACATAGTATTGATTTTAAAGCAGGTAAATGGGATAATTTTACCTAAAACTATTTTTGTATATAAAGGAAATAATTTTCTGTAAATTATTACAGTATATGGTTGCATGGTTGCTAGAAGTAATAATATTAAATTATTCCCATTGGAATTAAATAAGAAATTGAAATCATAACTCCAAAGTTAAGAAATAAATTCACATACAAATGAAATTTGAGAATATAAATTATAAATGTGAATTGTAATTTGAAACGGAATTCCAGAGAAGTATTTGGAAATGTTTTGAAAAGAATTTGAAAATTTTGGAGATTTGGAAAGTTTAAATCATTTTTGATTTGAAAATGAATTTCGAAGGTTTTGAAAAGTATTTTGGAAAGATGAAAGCTCTAAACTCTTTTCGGTCGTTGGAAAATAATTCCGATGATGACCGCGGCATCACCGGTGTTCATTTTCGGGTTTCCAAAAGAGGAATTGCTGCCAAATTGTTTTAAATGGAAAATGTTTGGAAAATTTGGGTTTTTGTTTTGGAAATTCAAATGGAATTTGAATTGTTTTCAAAATGGCTTTGAAATGTTGGTAAACTCTGGAATGCTATATAAAGATATTTATGAAATATTACTAAGTTGATAACTTATACCAATTGAATTTTGGTAGAATAAATTTAACTTAAAAGAATGAAGTTAAATCAAAGCAAGTATAAGTGAATCAATTAAATGAAAATGAAATTGAAAGTTGAAATTCATTTCGAATTCGTAAGCAAATGAATTGAATTGAATAATTGTAAATGAAAGATGAATTAAAATTCGTATGGAAATTGGAAATCCAGTTTAAATGTAAGTAGATTTAATCGAAGTAGAATTAAAATAAATTGAATTGATATCAATTTGAATTAGTAATTGAAACTAATCTAAAATAAGCAGTGGTAAATGAAAGGTAATCGATAGAAATTCAATATTTCAGAATTGAAGATGAATTGAATTTAAATAGAATTGAAATTGTGAATTGAATTCAAATAAATGTGAAATGCAAGATTTAACGAAATTTGATATGTTACTTCAATAGTGAATTAGAAATGTATAAGAAGTAAGTATCAAAATTTTTGTAATAGAATTTGCAAAATGATTTGAATGTGTAACTAGATATTATGGCTAGTAGGACATACAGGTGTATAAAGGAATTGGAATTTTGATTTCGAAGATAATTTGAATTGCTCGAAAAAGGTATGTATTTAAATTTGAATATGAGATTTGATGACTTATTTCTCTAGCCGCTTGGCTTTTTCTTTTTCTTTTTGAAATCTGAGAGTCCGTAGGGACGTTTTGTAGTCGTGCCGTATTAGCCGCGCAAAGGAGACGCTGGCGAAATTTTTCGGAAATTTAGGACGTTAGAAAATTTTTGAGAAATTTTGAAAGTTTAAATTTGAAATTTGAATTTAAATTTGAATTGAAGTAAAGCAAAGTTGTTTGAAACCTATAATTGAAGTTAGAAAGATAGTTGGAATGATAACGAATCTTTAGTAGAAAGATTTGTTTTGAAAATTTGATAAAACTATTGGATTGTGAAAAATGATAGACGAGTTAAGGACCATTTTTCCTAACTTGTAATTTCGAGGACGAAATTCTTTTAAGGGGGGAAGTCTGTAATGACCCAGAATTTTGAACAAATTAAATAGAGAATATTTAATTAATTTTAAATATTTGAACGATGATTTAATTTGAATCCCCGATATAACTTTGAAATTTGCGATTAAACTATAAAAATTTAATCTAGTGAATGTTGAATAAAAATTTGTATTTTCAATTTTAAGCTGAAGAAAAATATTTCAAAAGCTTTTAAAATTTATATTGATGATACTGAAGATAATAGAAGCTTCAGAATCGAATTTGAAAATGGTTCGTTCAGTTTTGAATTTCAATCGTTTAAATCGAATTTTAAAAATAGCCGTCCGAGTCATAGTCTCGGAATTCGACGAAACGAGTTTCATTGGATCCGTAATATTGTTTTATTATCGGATTTCAAATTTCGTATTATTCGGAGTTGTTACGTGAGCATACGATAAGCAAACGCGTTGAGATTTAATCGAATTCAATTTGAATTTAAATATATATAATTGGTCAGCATCAGCCACCCTAGTTTCTTAGCAGACCTACTTTCTGTAAAATCGCGTACCCTTGTCTCCCCTTCCTTCTCTGTTAAGATACACGAAAGGAAATCATTTCGTTCAAATTTAAAAACTCTCGTTCAAGATAAAAACAATGGCTGAGTGTGTAGATTTTCTCTCGTTCGAGATTTTATCCCTCTCTGTAATCAAATGCCGAAGCCCCTCTCTGATTCGAAGCAAACAAATGAAATCGCTCTCTCCTTCTTAAATTCGAAAATCGTCCCCAAAAATTCCCTCGTTCAAAAGACAAACGAACGAGATTCATTTCAAATTTAATTCCCCTCTAATACATTCACGAGCGAATCGATTCGTGTATTCCTTCTTTCGTTCGAATCAGGCGAGCTCGCGAGGGAGGAATGGCGATGAGGCTCACAGCGATGGATGGTGGCTACAATCACGAGTGTTATTCGTGATGTTTTCGAATGGATTTGTGGTGGGTTGCGACTGACGGCAGGCGGCGAAGTTAGGGCACGGAAATGATGAGGCGGCG
Source organism: Allium fistulosum (assembly GCA_030737815.1). Lineage (NCBI taxonomy): Eukaryota > Viridiplantae > Streptophyta > Magnoliopsida > Asparagales > Amaryllidaceae > Allium > Allium fistulosum. The sequence goes on from CM060906.1 coordinate 914,309,256, forward strand.
ATCGCGTTCGATCTGGGTAGTGGAACGCGACATTAGAGGAGGCACGGTCGAAAATACTCGAGCAATTCGATACGAGCACGACGAGGTCTAGGAATTCGCGAATGGAAACGGCGATGGAATTGAATTCGCGAGCGTGATGATGAACAGGCGATGGCGCCGAGTATCTGGAGGAGTGCGCGAGCTAGGGGTTTGGGTTGAAGTCGCTTGAGCTTTCTCGCGAGGTCAGGGTGGTTGTTGGGAAGAGCTCGACTACGTGGTGGTTCGGCAACGTGGACTGGAAGGAGGGGTTCGACATTTTTTCTCGAGTGCAAGCAGGCAGTGAGGTAATAGACTTCTGTCTGTTTAAATTTTTAGGTAATGTACATGTTTAATCGAAGAAAAATATTATATGCCGATTTGTGGGAAATTTAATTAACAGTGAAGTTGTTAAAACAGTTTATTTCTTCGGGTTATAAATCTATTTAATGTTGCAGTAAAGTATAAACATTCATGTCTTAATATATATATGTATATTGTAGAACTTTGAAAAATATAGGGATTTTAAATGATCGAAGAATTTATATAAAATCAGATTTTAAATTTTGAAATTTAAAAACATTGGTTAATTTAAATTATCCAATAGGAAATTAGATTATTCAATTTGTTCGGATATTAATAGAATTGTATAAATTATTTATACAAGGTTAAAAATCAAGAAGAAATGATCAAAATGGAAATGGATGGCAAATTAAAAGCTAAGGTGAGATTTTTCTCACTCAAATTGAATGTGGAATTTTTACAGTTATTGAGTGCTATTTGGATGTGATATTAGATATGATAGGATATATCTATATATATAGCAATATATACATATTGGCATATGTATATATTGGATTGATGATTTCCCGCCTCGTATAGCGGATGAGACCCTATTGCGCCGTTAGTAAGCAGATTTTTATAAAACCCATATACCGCGATAATTCCGTACTGGAGCGGAATTGGTATTGTGCTAACATCTTTGGATGCAGGGAAACAGGTTGGAGGGATCCAACTGGACCCCTCACATTGATTGAATTTATTTCTATTGTGATATGAATCTGTGAATGATTATAGTGATGCTATTAATCATATTGATATCTGGAAATTGTTTGAAAGCTAAAATTTAGCTGAATGGATGTTTTGACATCATTGGATTCCAAAGATAAACGAAATTGAATTTTTGAAATTCAAGTAGAAAATTTCTAAGTGAATCAATTTTTGAAATTGAAGAAATTTTGAAGAAAGGAATTTTTAAAGTATAAAAAGTAAATTTTTATAATCTTATTGAATAAATTCCAGAATAAAGTGAAAATGCTAAATAAATGGATTTCATAAAACAGTGATTTTAAATTGAAGAATTTAATTTAAAATTGGATTTCTAAATAGTTTGAAAAGGATAAAGGAATTTATTTTCTTAAAGAGGAATTTATTTAAAAGGAGATAAGTTGGAAATCCCTTTAGGAATTCAATTGGTAAAGTGAAATAATTTGGGAAATCAATGTAAAATGATTTCAACTTGAAGAATCCATTTAAAAACAGAATATTGAATAATTTGAGAAAAATAAGGAATTTATTTAGTAGTGATAAATAAAATTAGAAATCAATCTGTAATTGATTTAATATTTGGAAATGAATTTTTGAGAAATCAGTATGGAATCTTTTATTTAATGTTGAAAATAAATTCAGAAATCAATATTGAAATTGAATTGATATTGAAGTTTTTATAAATAGAATTGAAATTTATAAAAGTTGTTTAAAAATCCGAAATCACTTATTTTGATAAGTAAAATATAGAAGTTAATAAAAAGAAGATTTATAAGTTGAAGTTGTTATTAGAACAGAAATAGAATTTATAAACGTTGTTTTATAAATTCAAAATCAATTGAATTTGATAAATTGAATATAGAAGATTATTAAAAAGGATATATTCACGATTTTGGACAGTGAATGTATTATTGAATAAAATGGATTCATTTTTGAAAAAGTGATATTAAAAATGAAGTTAAACATTTTAAAGATGTTTAAAAATGTATTATGAATCGAAAACATGGATTTCAACATTTTTATTGTTGAAATAGACGTTTTCGAAAAATAAGGAAATGGCGGACTATAACACACTGTTGTTATAGTAAATGATTCCCGAAAGGAAATGTTTTTATGTAGTATTGGGATTTATATATCTATCTTAATTCCGAATCCCTATACTATTGATTTCGAGTCGTCGTAACGATGTTTTACGCAACATTCGTTTTGACTCAAATAGATGTTAAAATTTATGATTTCCTTAAAGAACGAAATATATACTTAATATTGATTTAAGTATATTGAATATTTTCAAATGTTGAAAATAAATAGATTTGTGAATTACTTATTAAATAAGTATGGAAATGCTTTTCCAATATGAAATGAAACGTTTTGAGATTTTATCTTCTTAAAGATAAATTGAAAATGAATATTGGAATCGATTTGAAAATCGTATATCAGTAGATATTTTTGAAAAATAAATTCACTATGGAATTTATAAAAGAAAGGGAAGTTGTTTAAAAATAAATATCGATTTATTTTTGGAGTGTGGAAATTTTATATCTAGTAAAAGATATTTTTGAAGATGAAATAATTTGGAAAATTATTTGGAATCTGGTGATGTTGCGCATCTTTATTGATAGTTAAATAACCGACTATCAATAATTACCTTTAGATAGGTATTTGTTGTGAATTGGATGAATTTAAATGCCACACTTATTTTTGAATAAGCGCTCACTATTCGGGTTAGCCGGGAAAGGACCATGGGATCGTATAACCCATTCCGAATATGTGATACGTCGTTATGAATCGCATTTGAAGACCGGTGTTGAAGACCGGATATTTTTGAAAACGGAAGGATTACCGTCGAGTTACTCTACATCGGCTGATCTCCGATTTAGAGGTTTTATCACCCTTAGTGACGGGAAGTCCGGACGTGATTAGAAATTTATCCGGATATGCAAGGGCTTCGTGAGAAGTGCTTTCGGTTCTGTTCGATCCCGGAACAGACTTGTATGGATTGTGTGTCTGACGTTACAATTTGAGATATAAAGCTGATTTCTTTCAAATACATTTCTGTTGGTGGCGGAGAATTTATTCTCTTAGCTTAACACCCTTCTCTGAGACATACGAGCTCAGAGGTTATGTAGTTGAAATTTATCAGCGATATACTCCCAATTTGGTAACGTGGCATACTAAGTGTTGCTGTGAAATGATCAGTGTTTGATCATTTGTGATATGATCATTTGTTTGATCTTATATCTTTGTGATCATAGGTTGATCATTTTGTTTGACCCGAAGCAGGGCTTTGTAGAAAGCGTAGCTTTGTGGACGAGACTTCATCGAGCCTCACACCCCGGAAATGGTCGAAACAGGAAGGATGCAGCAAGGTTCTAGGGAGTAGCGCCCCTTAGTGTATGTCATTCCTTCTGGATAGAGGTGGTATCATGGTATGGAGCCCAGATACTTAACCTATGTGGTTGCTGGAAATTTATTACTTTGTGGTTGTTGGAAATCGGGGATCCTCGGGAAGATCGGTTACGATCGGGGGATGGCATACGCGTGTCAGTAGTTACCTATTTTTGCAGAGGTAACCCGGCCTTGTGTTGGCAGAGATCCGGTTAGGTTCTCGGGTCGTCTATTCCAGGGATGTACCCATCGTGGAAAAGGAAGTTCCTTAGCCTGACCATTTGTTGGAAATCCAAAGAAACAATACGAGCCTTGTACGGTTTTAGTTGTAGAACCTATCATTCACTTATGGTGGTCACCACTGTTTGGATGGTAGCTATAGTAGGCATAAGTGCGGAATGCCTATGCTGGCCAAGATTTATATTATACTTTCGAAATGTTTTCTACACTATGCACTAATAATAATATCAAAAAGGATTTGATTTTGCGTAGTAAGCATCTTTGACTATCATAAGAAGAAATCTCCTCCAATTCTGCGTTTGCATTGTGTGTGTGGTGGGAGGTCTTATGGTAGTTTCATTTTCCAAAAGCATTGCGAATTTGTTTTATTTTCTTTATGAAAAATAACTGTTTTACGATCTCACACCAGTCACCATGACTGACTCGGAGTTTATTGTTCCCTTCTAAACTCTGGGTGCCCACAAATTTTCCACACGGGCAGCCTAGAGTTATGTTATCAGGATATTCTGAATATTCCGGAGCTTTGGAAGCAAGCTGGATGGCGAGACGTAGTATTTGTATCTGATATTATTTATTCCGCTGTGTATTCTGTATGAGGACAAATTATATAACTGTCCATTGTTGTATATTGACTCTGATGATTGATGTATGTATAAACTGATATAGTTCTTTGTTTTAAAAGACTAGTAATTATCTATTGTATATTGTTCCGCTGCGATATGTGAGATTCTGATGTTGTTTTCTGTTCTGATGTTGTTCTGTGTTGTTCTTCTCTTCTTCTCTCTTCTTTCTTCTATCTTCTTCTTCTTCTATTTCTTCTTTCTTAAAACCCTCACTATTGGAGTTTCCGGCACTCGATTGCTCGGCAGTCGATAAAGTGAGTATCGATGTCGAATTTTCGAAAGTCGAAAATTTTCGTACGTGACACTTAGAGGATGGTTATCCCAAACATCCTTTAAGTTACCTGTATTTCAGTTGACATTTCATTTGAGTTAGATTTATTGATATAAGAATGTTAATCCTGACTCGAGTGTTTTGTGTTTTGCTTTACGCTCGGGTCAGACCGAGTGATAAAGCATTTGAGACTCACCCTTGGAGTTTGGAGCTTCCTTTGGAGATCCAACTATCGCCTCAGCTTTCAGCTCTTCTAGTTGATTTGTTCAGAGAAGTCATCTGTTGTACTGGAGACTTCACTGCATTTGGGATATTCTGTTGTATTTTATTTTTAACTCTGATGTTTATATAGTAGCTTCATGAACTATTATTTTATCTTTTCCGCTTCGTATTATTGTATTACTCTGTGTCTGTGATTTTGTGATTGATTTATTTACTGTATATGCTGAGTTTTGCCAAATTTAAATTAACAATCCACTGTTTTGAAGTATTCAAGTCCGACATGTGTGGATTTATTGTCGATTTGAATGGTCCAAAATAGTGGGATGTTATAGTTGGTATCAGAGCCAGGTTCTAGGCAAAACTTAGCATATATAGTAAATTTATTTACAGAATCACTTTCGTTCGAGTTTGAATCTCTTCCTTTTGACTCAATTTCCTCTGAACTTTGGAACGTTCCTTGCGGTTCCAAAAATTCATTCTTGTCTCTCCCTATTTGTATTCTTTTGATTCTGGAGTATCCCATAACTCCACTTCGAATGATCTCTATAAGAATAGGCGATCCCGCCAATCTTTGAATGATTTGTGAAGGGGTGAAACTCCTTCACAATTGGCATTGATTCACCGGAGATTTCTATATCTTTGGTTTAGATGCCGCTATCTCTTGCGATCGAATGTTGATTTTTCTAGGAATTCTGCATCGATCTTGTTCCTGAATTAATAATATTAATCGCAATGAGTAATTAATTCCTTAATTACTTTCACTAAGTAATTATACTTTAACAATTTCACAAATGATTATCTCTAATTAATTAATTTAATTAATTATTAAATTAATCACATTAATTAATTATTTAATAATCCTTAGTTAATGATCTTCATTAACTATTTACAATTCTTTAATTACATTTAAGTAATTTAAACTTAGATTAATCATTATAAATTACAAATCAATTCATCTTTAATTACAATTTAATTAATCTCTAATTATTTAATTAATTAAGTGTTTAACTGTAACTTAATTAATCCTTAATTACTTGATTAATTAATTCCTAATCATTAATTAATAATCTAATCTTATCTAATTAATGATCCTTAATTACAAATTAATTATTCCTTAATTAATTAACTTAAACCCTTAATTAATTAATTAATTAATCCAAATCATTAATTAATTAAATTAATAAATTATTCTTTTTAATTTCCTTAATAATTTAATTAATCACAAATCATTAAATCTTAATTATCTTTAAGATAAAACATTTCTTACTTATGATATTATCATTAACAAAGCATTTAAAAATAATTTACTTTCACATTTACTTTCAAATTTCATTTTAAATTTAAGACTTAAAATGAATACAAATTTACCTTTGAATCTATACTTAGAACTGATTTAAAACTAGTTTAAATCTTGCTTTCCATTTTAAAATTTCATTTTAAAATTTTAAACTGACAGGTTTCTAAAACCTGTAACTAAACAATGACCCGAGCCAGACCTCAATTGCTTCGAGCCAAACTCTTCAAGTCTTCGAGTAATTCACACAAACTACTCGAGAAAACTTTGAGTACCTCCTTCCCTTCAACCCAAACTCATCAGATACAAATAAATGCACCGTGCATATGTACGGTGGCTCCGACCACTCCTGGTCAACCACGACGACTTCCTCACATCGGCGATCACCCTAGACGACCGATCCCGACCACCATATCATCAATACTGTAACGACCCGTATTTTTAACGGATCGACAAGTTCGTCAGAATCTAGAATTTTAGAGTTTTTGAGCCATTTCAGATTTTAGGCGAAAATGGCTAAGTCCTGAGTCGTGAACGACTTAGTGTGAGTCGTGAGTCGTATACGACTTAGGGGATAGGAGCAACTCAGGGGTTTGGCTAGTTAAGGGTGTAAGGATAAGTCGTTTGAACGACTTAAGGGGTAGGCGCGACTTAAGGACTGGGCGAGATAAGGCTTAAGTTGTAGCAGTTAAGTCGTGACCAAGTTAAGGTGATGAGTCGTACCCAAGTCATCTGATGAGTCGTACCCAGTTATCTGATGAGTCGTACCCAGTTATCTGATGAGTCGTATCCCTGTTGTTTGATGAGTCGTACCCAAGTCATCTGATGAGTCGTACCCAGTTATCTGATGAGTCGTATCCCTGTTGTTTGATGAGTCGTACCCAGTTATCTGATGAGTCGTACCCCTGTTGTTTGATAAGTCGTAGAATGGGTTATCTCGTCTAACAGTTAAGTCGTGGACGAGTTAAGGGATGAGTCGTAAGCTGTTGAGTCGCGTGTAGGTGATAACTCGCGCAAGTGGATGAGTCGTAGCCTTTGTGATGAGTCGTATACGAGTTAGTAGTTGAGTCGTCTAACCAAGTAAGGCGTGCGCATTTAAGTCGTAGACAGGGGGTCTGGTGAGTCGTAGGCGCATACTATAAGTCGGAGACGACTTAGGAGATAACTGTTTTGTCGTGAGTCATAGGCTGAAGTGTGTTAAGTCGTTGAGTCGTAGGGCTTTGAGTCGTGAGTCGTAAACGACTCATGGAGGCAGACGAGATGGGGATTTCAGCTATAAATAGGAGAGCTTCTCTTCATTTTTGGGATCCGGATTTTGAAGCGATGAAGTGCTGCCATTTTGAGAGCTCGACAACTACACTTCTTCACTTCTTTTCTCCACTCTAATCTAGTGCTTCCTTCCATCCAAATCAAAGATCAAGATTGAAGATTCAAGAGCTAAAGTTGAAGATCTTCATCTTTTCAAGAGAGATTTCATCGTTTGAAGCGGATTCGTGATAGATCAAGCTTGATCCTTCGCTGTCCAGATCTGAAGCGTATTGATTTGAGGTTGTTTAGGTGATTTGGTGAGTGGTGATTATCTCTCACACGGATCCAAAGGAGTATATCGGATTGTTGGCTCGATTTGGTGTTAAATAGAGATTTCCATGCATTTTCTTCATCCTAAGTGTAGATCCATATAGATCCATTGTTCATGATGATGTTACATCCATTTTATCATATGTTAACCTATGCAAGTTCATTCATCAAGTTTGTAGAGATATAATCCATGTTTTCATGCTTATTGGACTTTCAACTCTTTAATTACGAAAATGCCATTATTGTTATAATTGTCTACTTAGATCATTTTTGAATGCTTGATTGCTTGGATTGATGTTTGATTTGATTGATTGTTATGAACTAGATGATTGATGATTATATTTAGATCGAAGGTGATTCAAAAGCTAAGGGAAAGGCTCTTGAATTGGGAAAGCTGCTCGTGGCATATGTAGCGGGATGATGAAGCTCTTATGCATAGATTTGATGATGTGATGATGAGATGAGGCTTTGCGAGGATGTAATGAAGCGAGGCAATCATGTGATGAAGACTTGGTCTAATCCAGACGGGATCATTCCAAGCATGTTGATAACTCGGTGATATGATTCGAGTTGAGGATAATGAATGGATATAAGAATAGTCGTCGAGGAGGATGACTAGGAGGTTTGGATAGCATCGTTGTTGAAGGTTCTAGCATGCTCTAAGCAAGAGTACGTTTGGGCAGATTCGATAGTCCCAACGGCCAACTGTTGATGGTCGAGTACTCTGGGCAGATTCGATAGTCCTAGGCACGGGCTGCGACGACGTGCGGGAGTTATGTCTAGAACCGGGGTTTCCATTAGCCCTTGACGGACGGCTGAAAGAATGTGCCGGTCATTCAATTAACGGTGATATCGAAGCAATGATAACAGTGATAGCCAGAGTCATGGATGTTTGGTTGTATCGTCATTCGGACTCAAAAGCGGTATTTTCTGGGTGCTTATCTGATTTAGGCCTTGGTACTTGGAAAACATCGCCCTTGACTCGAGTGATAGTAGCTTTACTTTAAATTGTATGCTCTGCTATGTTTGCTTCTGCTTAGTGTGTGTCTGGGGGCTATCACTGTAGAATGAGGTTGGAGTGGGAGGGTTGTATTCCTATTCCTTTTCCTTTATGCTCTTTTGGTATGTTGTTAGTTAATTTACTGCTCACTAAGACTGTTGTCTGACTCAAGGCTTTATGTTTTAATTCTTATTGCCTTGGGCTGTTCGTCCATTTTGGGATGGGCAGACTAGGTAGCAGGTGACAGGTGCTGTTCTCTTCTCACGATGCTGATATCGAAGACGAGCTTGAGGGTTGCATATTATCTTCTTATTATATGTACTGGATATTCCGCTGTTTTGTATTCTCTGAGAGATATGTAGTGAGGCTTGATGTATTGACTATGTGGATGCTTGTATTCAACTATTATGGAGTTTTATATGATGTCATTTTGTTCTATAAAGCTTCACTATACATATGTTCTATTGTATTTTGTCCATGCGCTGTGAGTAATACGATAGATTCCGTTGTTTTAATCTACCCTGACAATCGTCCATGGTCGCCTGGCACACTTTACAGCGCACTATCTCTAGATTCGGTGCAGGGGTCATGGGCGGTCGTCACATTTGGTATCAGAGCCTTGGTTAATCGATTTTACCCAACGCTCGCTGAAGTAACCACGTATGAGAGACGTAATTGTATTTTGATGGATGAATACTATATATAATATAGTAGCTTAGTAGAGTTGAGTCCTTTATGCAGTTGTTTCTCTAGATGTTCTAATCATTCCTTTTTATAGATATTGAGAATGAGTCGAAGAGGGAGACCAGCTGCTAGGGAAGGCCGTGCTACTGAAGAGACTGCTGATTATGCAGCCATGTTCGAAGCTATGATGACTTCGATCATGAGGAGGATACCAGTTCCGGGGGCGGTAGTTGATGTTGGAGTTCAAGTTCAAACTCCAAAACCGGTGGATTTTGCTAAGTTGTGCAAGGACTATACTGCTCTTGGAGGGAAGGTTTTCTTGGGAACAGAATCAACTATCGAAGTCCAGAGATGGATAGATGCTTGTAGAAGGATCTTTGGTGATTTGGGAATTGATGATGCAACTAAGAGGAAGTTGGCATCGAGGCAGCTTCAGGGGAGAGCCTCTGATTGGTGGAACTCTATTACCATCACCACTCCGGAAGAAGAGATTACTTGGGAGCAATTCCAAGTCAGATTTGAAGCTAAGTTCATTTCTACAGCTCAGAAGTCTGTTCTGTTCAAGAGGTTTGTGGAGCTCAAGCAGGGTGGAAGATCTGTTCTTGAGTATGTTTCTGAGTTTGAAGCTTTGTCCAAGTATTCCCGGTCATATATTGAGTCTGCTTACCAGAAGAATGAGAAGTTTGTGACCGGCTTGGATAGTTATCTTGGGAGGCAGTTGGTGGATCATTTGGATGATTCATTTGAGAAGCTTGTGGAAAAAGCTCTCAGGCATGAGAGTCTATTTCCTAAAGATGGATCTGTTGTTGCTGTGACCAGGGAAGAGTCTAAACCCCAGCAGGGTGGAAATAAGAAGAGGAAGCAGCAGCAGCAGAAGGGTAAGGATGGCCAGAAGAAGCCGAAAGGCGAGGTGACTTGCTACAATTGTCAGCAGAAGGGCCATTTCTCTAAGGATTGTAAGAATCCGAAGGTGCCAATAAAGTGTCACAACTGTGACAAGCCGGGGCATTTCAGGAAGAATTGCCCAGAACCAAGGAAGGACAGGCAGATTGTGCAAGCCTATGCTTTAGGAGTTGTTCCGTCGTCTTCGAAAGCTCCTACTGCTGAAGAGAAGGGAAAGAGTGTGGTTGTTCAAGGTACTCTTTTCCTATGTGGTGTTCCAGTTAGAGTTCTGTTTGATACTGGAGCGTCGCATTCGTTTGTTTGTAATGAACTCATAGGCCGGTTAGGTTTGGCACCGGATATTGTTGATAGGCCATTGGTTGTGACTAATCCAGTTGGGGGTTCGTCTTGTTTGTGCATGTTATGCCGTGGTCTAGTTGTATCGAGTCATGGTTGCTCTTTTGTTTGTGATTGCTTTGTTCTGAACTTTGCGGGGTTCGGAATTATTTTGGGTATGGACTGGCTTAGGAAGTATGCGGCTAAGGTTGATTGCGAGAGGTTGGAAGTGACAGTCGAGAATGTGGAGGGGCGAAAGGTTGTAATACGATGTAAGCATGAGGAAGGCGTCTTCATGAGCTTCATGTATTCGCTGGTTGTTCCACGGGATGGACTGTCATCGGTGCCAATCGCTAATGGATTCGAGGATGTCTTTGACGAAGTCAAAGGGTTGCCGCCGCATAGGGAGATCGAGTTTCGAATAGATCTAGTAGAAGGAGCCAGACCTGTTGTGATGCCTCTTAGGCGGATGGCGCCTAGGGAACAGCAGGAGTTGAGGGTGCAAGTTGATGACCTTTTACAGAAAGGATTCATTCGGCGTAGTGTGTCCGAGTAGGGTGCACCAGTTGTGTTTGCAACCAAGGCAGATGGGTCGTTGAGATTGTGCGTTGATTATTGTGAGCTGAATAAGGTGACTAAGAAGAACAAGTATCCATTGCCGAGAATAGACGACTTGTTTGATCAGCTTCACGAAGCTAAGGTGTTTTCTCAGATGGATTTGGCAACGGGATTTCATCAGTTGAGAGTGGCTAAGGATAGTGTGCCGAAGACTGCTTTTAGGACACCATCCGGTTTCTTTGAGTGGCTGGTAATGCCGTTTGGATTGACTAACGCGCCAGCATATTTTGTGGATCTTATGAATAGAGTGTTCAGAGATCAGTTGAACAAGTTTGTACTTGTGTTCGTGGATGATATTCTGATTTATTCCAGAACGGAAGAAGAGCACAAGACACACTTGCGTATTGTTTTGGAGATCTTACGGAAACATCAGCTGAAGGCTAAGTTTTCGAAGTGTCACTTCTGGAAGAGTGAAGTGAGGTTCTTAGGCCATGTGATTTCTGGAAGTGGAATAGCGGTTGATCCTGCTAAGGTGGCAGCAATCCAGGATTGGGTTAGACCTAAGAATGCATCTGATGTGAGAAGTTTTCTTGGATTAGCAGGATATTATCGACGGTTTATCAAAGACTTCTCCAAGGTAGCTGCACCATTAACAGGATTGACGAAGAAGAACCAAGTGTTCAGTTGGGATGCTAAGTGTGAGCAAGCTTTCGGAATCCTGAAAAAGAGATTGACGAGTGCTCCTGTTTTGACTATTCCAAGTGGGAATGATGAGATGGTGGTTTACACCGACGCATGTGGTACTGGACTTGGAGCAGTGCTGATGCAGAAGGATAAAGTTTTGCGTATGCCAGTCGACAACTGAAGCCGCATGAAAGGAATTACCCAACTCATGATTTGGAGTTAGCGGCGATTGTATTTGCTCTGAAGATGTGTAGACATTATCTGTTGGGAGTTCGATTCGAGTTGTTTACGGATCACAAGTCGTTGAAGTATCTTTTCTCCCAAAAGGATTTGAATCTTCGGCAGCAACGTTGGCTAGAGTTTTTGGCATCATATGATTTTGGTATAGCTTATACTCCGGGAAAAGGTAACGCAGTGGCAGATGCGTTAAGTCGAAGACATGCAGGATTGGGAGCCATGTTTTCAGAATGGAAGAGTCTCGAGTATTTAGCTGGATTTGACTTCAGGCCTAGATGCGAATTGGAACCTGAGATGTTGGCAAACTTATCGATAAGACCCACTCTTGTGGAAAGGATTGGCGAGGGCCAAAAGCGAGATGATAAGCTTGTCAAGATTATCCGTGAATTGGAATCTGGATTGGATCCAGAAAAGGATAAAGGATTCGAGGTCGATCGAGAGGGTTGGCTTCGGAAGCAAGGACGACTAGTTGTTCCCGATATAGATGAATTGAGGAGTGAAGTTCTGAAGGAAAGTCATCACTCGAAGCTGACAATTCATCCAGGTGGAAATAAGATGTATCGGGATATGAAGAGAACCTACTACTGGGAAGGTATGAAGAAGGATGTTGGAAATTTTATTTCCAAATGTATGAACTGCCAATTGGTGAAGGCCGAACAGAAGAAGCCAAGCGGATTGCTTCAACCATTAGAAGTTCCTACATGGAAGTGGGAACAAGTGTCGATGGATTGCCTAGAACCAGAACGGGAAATGAAGGGATTTGGGTCATTGTGGATCGTCTGACTAAGAGTGCACGATTCATTCCTGTTCGATCGACTAGGACTGCATCGAAGTTGGCTGAGTTGTATGTTAAGTGGATAGTTCGTTTCCATGGTATTCCGAAGAGTATAGTGAGCGATCGAGACCCATTGTTCACTAGTGGATTTTGGAAGAGCTTCCAGGAAGTTTTGGGAACCGAGTTGTGTTTGAGTACAGCTTATCACCCTCAAACAGATGGTCAGACCGAGAGAGTCAACCGAGTTTTGGAAGATCTTCTCAGAGCATGTGTTTTGGACTTCGGAGGATCATGGGAAGATCACCTTCATTTAGTGGAGTTTGCGTACAACAACAGTTACCAGTCAAGCATTGGTATGGCACCGTATGAGGCATTGTATGGAAGACTGTGTAACTCTCCGACATGTTGGTTGGAAACTGGAGAAAAGCTGATGCTTGGGCCAGAGATGATTCGGCAGACTTCAGATTGTATAGAGATCATTCGGCAACGAATGAAGGCAGCCCAGGACCGTCAGAAGAGTTATGCCGATAAGCGTCGTAAGGATTTGGAATTCGACGTAGGAGATATGGTTTTTGTGAAGATTTCTCCACTAAAGAATGTTATTCGATTCGGGAAGAAAGGAAAACTGACTCCGAGATTTGTTGGACCATTCCCGATCATCGAGCGAATTGGAAAGCTCGCCTATAGGTTGGAGTTACCTGAGAAGATGTCGGGTGTGCACAATGTTTTTCATGTATCATATCTACGGAAGTATGTGCACGACTCGAATACAGTGGTTTCTGCTGATAGCTGTGAAGACTTCGAAGTTGATCCAGTCGATAGAAGACCTCGTAAGCCGCTTCGTGTTGTTGAAACCGACACGAAACAGCTTAGGAGGAAGGTAGTTAAGTTGCTCAAGATACAATGGAGTGACGATGATAACGACTGTACGTGGGAGGTGGAAGAGAGGATGAAGGCAGCTCATCCTGAACTCTTCAAGGTATGGCCCTAAGGTGTCGTATCATCTAACAACATTGTAACTTGTTCTAAGTCTTAGAATTCAGTACGCTAAGCTAGAATTGGATGCATGGTTTGCTGATTGTTATGGTTGGTAGGCGTACAGAATAGTCTTCGATTGCTTTGTTTGTTTGGAATTTCGGGGGCGAAATTCCTAAGGGGGAGAGAATGTAACGACCCGTATTTTTAACGGATCGACAAGTTCGTCAGAATCTGGAATTTTAGAGTTTTTGAGCCATTTCAGATTTTAGGCGAAAATGGCTAAGTCCTGAGTCGTGAACGACTTAGTGTGAGTCGTGAGTCGTATACGACTTAGGGGATAGGAGCGACTCAGGGGTTTGGCTAGTTAAGGGTGTAAGGATAAGTCATTTGAACGACTTAAGGGGTAGGCGCGACTTAAGGACTTGGCGAGATAAGGCTTAAGTTGTAGCAGTTAAGTCGTGACCAAGTTAAGGTGATGAGTCGTACCCAAGTCATCTGATGAGTCGTACCCAGTTATCTGATGAGTCGTACCCAGTTATCTAATGAGTCGTATCCCTGTTGTTTGATGAGTCGTACCCAAGTCATCTGATGAGTCGTACCCAGTTATCTGATGAGTCGTATCCCTGTTGTTTGATGAGTCGTACCCAGTTATCTGATGAGTCGTACCCCTGTTGTTTGATAAGTCGTAGAATGGGTTATCTCGTCTAACAGTTAAGTCGTGGACGAGTTAAGGGATGAGTCGTAAGCTGTTGAGTCGCGCGTAGGTGATAACTCGCGCAAGTGGATGAGTCGTAGCCTTTGTGATGAGTCGTATACGAGTTAGTAGTTGAGTCGTCTAACCAAGTAAGGCGTGCGCATTTAAGTCGTAGACAGGGGGTCTGGTGAGTCGTAGGCGCATGCTATAAGTCGGAGATGACTTAGGAGATAACTGTTTTGTCATGAGTCATAGGCTGAAGTGTGTTAAGTCGTTGAGTCGTAGGGCTTTGAGTCGTGAGTCGTAAACGACTCATGGAGGCAGACGAGATAGGGATTTCAGCTATAAATAGGAGAGCTTCTCTTCATTTTTGGGATCCGGATTTTGAAGCGACGAAGTGCTGCCATTTTGAGAGCTCGACAACTACACTTCTTCACTTCTTTTCTCCACTCTAATCTAGTGCTTCCTTCCATCCAAATCAAAGATCAAGATTGAAGATTCAAGAGCTAAAGTTGAAGATCTTCATCTTTTCAAGAGAGATTTCATCGTTTGAAGCGGATTCGTGATAGATCAAGCTTGATCCTTCGCTGTCCAGATCTGAAGCGTATTGATTTGAGGTTGTTTAGGTGATTTGGTGAGTGGTGATTATCTCTCACACGGATCCAAAGGAGTATATCGGATTGTTGGCTCGATTTGGTGTTAAATAGAGATTTCCATGCATTTTCTTCATCCTAAGTGTAGATCCATTGTTCATGACGATGTTACATCCATTTTATCATATGTTAACCTATGCAAGTTCATTCATCAAGTTTGTAGAGATATAATCCATGTTTTCATGCTTATTGGACTTTCAACTCTTTAATTACGAAAATGCCATTATTGTTATAATTGTCTACTTAGATCATTTTTGAATGCTTGATTGCTTGGATTGGTGTTTGATTTGATTGATTGTTATGAACTAGATGATTGATGATTAGATTTAGATCGAAGGTGATTCAAAAGCTAAGGGAAAGGCTCTTGAATTGGGAAAGCTGCTCGTGGCATATGTAGCGGGATGATGAAGCTCTTATGCGTAGATTTGATGATGTGATGATGAGATGAGGCTTTGCGAGGATGTAATGAAGCGAGGCAATCATGTGATGAAGACTTGGTCTAATCCAGACGGGATCATTCCAAGCATGTTGATAACTCAGTGATATGATTCGAGTTGAGGATAATGAATGGATATAAGAATAGTCGTCGAGGAGGATGACTAGGAGGTTTGGATAGCATCGTTGTTGAAGGTTCTAGCATGCTCTAAGCAAGAGTACGTTTGGGCAGATTCGATAGTCCCAACGGCCAACTGTTGATGGTCGAGTACTCTGGGCAGATTCGATAGTCCTAGGCACGGGCTGCGACGACGTGCGGGAGTTATGTCTAGAACCGGGGTTTCCATTAGCCCTTGACGGACGGCTGAAAGAATGTGCCGGTCATTCAATTAACGGTGATATCGAAGCAATGATAACAGTGATAGCCAGAGTCATGGATGTTTGGTTGTATCGTCATTCGGACTCAAGAGCGGTATTTTCTAGGTGCTTATCTGATTTAGGCCTTGGTACTTGGAAAACATCGCCCTTGACTCGAGTGATAGTAGCTTTACTTTAAATTGTATGCTCTGCTATGTTTGCTTCTGCTTAGTGTGTGTCTGGGGGCTATCACTGTAGAATGAGGTTGGAGTGGGAGGGTTGTATTCCTATTCCTTTTCCTTTATGCTCTTTTGGTATGTTGTTAGTTAATTTACTGCTCACTAAGACTGTTGTCTGACTCAAGGCTTTATGTTTTAATTCTTATTGCCTTGGGCTGTTCGTCCATTTTGGGACGGGCAGACTAGGTAGCAGGTGACAGGTGCTGTTCTCTTCTCACGATGCTGATATCGAAGACGAGCTTGAGGGTTGCATATTATCTTCTTATTATATGTACTGGATATTCCGCTGTTTTGTATTCTCTGAGAGATATGTAGTGAGGCTTGATGTATTGACTATGTGGATGCTTGTATTCAACTATTATGGAGTTTTATATGATGTCATTTTGTTCTATAAAGCTTCACTATACATATGTTCTATTGTATTTTGTCCATGCGCTGTGAGTAATACGATAGATTCCGTTGTTTTAATCTACCCTGACAATCGTCCATGGTCGCCTGGCACACTTTACAGCGCACTATCTCTAGATTCGGTGCAGGGGTCATGGGCGGTCGTCACAAATACAAACTCGAAATTGAAATCGAGCATTCAAACCTAAACCTGGAACCAAAAGCACAACCAGGAAAACTCCTCGTCCAACCAATGCCGATCACCGGAGCGCCTACGCTTCCAGCCAAAACTTCGCCAACACCCCTGCTTCCATTTCCCAAAATCTGGTGGAACTCGATCCACCAGAGGCGATGGAATGAACCCATTTCCGATCAAACCCAAAAACTAGGGTTACAAACTTTAACGACCACCTGCCGCCGCCACAGTGGTGTATTCCTCCTTCTGACAATTTTGCCGAGCTCACACATCACTCCACTACCTCCAGTGGAACCCCATCCTTCCCGATCACTTGGATCATCAGAAACCTCCAAAATCACAAAGTCTGATCAACCTCGACATGCTCATTCAAACCCAATCTAAAAATTGTGATTTCATTTTTAAAAATCATGATTTAGTTTAGGGATTCAATTTATATTCCTGAATTGCTAAATTAAGATGTTTGAATTTTTACACAAAGCCCAAGCTTTCCTGTTCATTTTTATTTCCAGAGCAATTCCAAATTTATTTTAACTTAAATAAATTTTTAAACTTTAATCTATGATGAAACAAACAATTTTTTTTTGAAACTTAAATCCTAACAAAGATCAGATCTTGAGATAATGGATTTTGTTTAAAATCTTAGTTTTGAAAACTAAGAACAGAGAACACAGATGCACACATCTATACATTCATATATATACACAGAATAATGCACTTATATATATTCACACAATCATACTTATTTCCAGATATTAACATGCAACCAGATTTCATACTTAAGTTTTTTTTAAAAGGGATGTTACTCACCAGAAAACAGGAAGCAAAGGAACAGAGGGGTAGTTGTTTTTGATTTGAACCTTGGCTTGCTGTTTTGTTGAATTGTGTGACGCCCCGCCTCTATACCCATGCTAACCAAGAACACTACAGTGTAGTGCTGTCAATTAGCACGGAGAATAAGGCTGTGGAGGAGCGACCATCCATGTAACTTCTTTGTGCGAGCACCGATATGTCAGATAGAATAGAATGCATATCTTTTAAGGAGGAAATCCGACATACCGATACAAACTCAAAGCTATCACACGATGGCTATATATAATCTTCGGAAACAAACATAGAAATAATCATAACATAAATCAGCCACCGACATCCATATCACAAAGGCGGAAGAAGATATGAATAAATATATAACACATGAAAGTGTACATCAGAGTAGTCGTCAGAAAGATCCACGATAATACAAAAGAATATCAACACGTGCTATACAAAAGAATAAGTACACAACATAGAATCTATATCTCAAAGGTGTACATCCAAAAACTACTAATCTAAGTAGTTAGCCAAAAGTCAGAATAATCCCGAAGATAAGTCAAGGAGAAGCACCTGTAACATCTCGGTCTGATCCGAGTATTATTTATAAGAAAATAATAAACGGATCAGTCTAGCTATAAATATCAGATGATAAGGTATAGGATAAATAATATGGCATGAACATGTAACAACCATAACGGCATACTACTATAAGTATGTAAATGATAATCAACAAAAGATTAATCAATATCACAAGAATCTTCTCAAAGATAAAATAGGGTATCATACCCTAAACTTGTATTCATAACAAGTCAATAACACATAAATTCACCAATGCACAAAAAATGATATCATATCAATGAAAATCATGAAAATTGGTGAAGCACAAATTCCAGAAATCATCGCAAGAAATCCAAAAAACACATAAATAGGGGGAGGCCTAACACATGAACGGGAGCATAAAAACTCACCAACGCGTATAACACATGAACGAGAAGCTATCTCATTGTAACAACCCTGTATTTTACAAATATTTTTTTTTTGGTTTTCCAGATTCAAAAGATTTATTTATGAAAAGGAATAAATTTTTTTATTTTAAGTATAAACTTTGATTTTGATGTGGATTAGAATTCCAAATATGACTAAATTTAATATTTCCAGAAAATGTGAGTTTTGGTCAATAGTCAAACTTTTACTTTTAAATTTTAAATTTTAAATATTTGAAATTATAAATTTTATCTTTTATTATGAAAATAGATGTAGTAACTTGAATACTGCTTTTCGTTTCGCTGAAAACGGAGTTAAACTGTAAAAGTTATGTACATTTCAACTTTGAGTATAATTTGTTTATTTAACAATTTTGTCTATTTTAAAAGATATAAATTTTATTTTTCTTTGTTATGTTTTATTTTAATTGGGTTAATACTTTATTTTGAGCATATTTTTATCTTTTAATATTTTTAAAAATGATCATATAATTTTTCTGAAGTACACTTGAATTTATTCAAATTTATAAAGCCTGATTATGTATTTATTGCCATTTTCTTTATTTAAATTCTATTTAATTTAAAATTTAATTATTTATTTTACTTGAAAATGTTTTAAAAATCATTTTTATTTCAAATTTTGGTTTAGAATATTTTTAAAGTAAATCAAATAATTTTTCAAAGCCATTGGTTATTTTTCTGTAATTTCTAAACACTGTTTGCAATTTTTGAGCAATTTCTGTAATTCTTTTTCCATTTCTTTTGAATTTAAATATTTATTTTTATTTCCTACTACTTTGTTCAGTTGTAAATAACATTTCTGAGTTTATTTTGTTTATTTAAAATAAAATAAAAAAAAAGAGAAAAGGAAATGCCAAAGGTTTTAAAAATTGCAAAAACTTAAGGCTTTTCATCTCCTGGTCTCTTCATTTTCTTTTGGCTTTTCCTCTCCTTTCTTTTGGCCGTACACTTCTTACCTCTAACTGTGTATTCTCTCCAGCAATTCACGTGAAAATCTATCTCTCCACTCCAAAAACTCACGGCTATATCAAATTTGAGAAAAAAAATTGCAATTCTAATGGCTTCTCTTTTCTACTTTTCTTCCTCTTCGTTTATTGATTTTGTCTTTGCTCCTCTTATGCTTTGCTCAGCTATAACCCACCTTCATCTCCACCATCCTCTCCACCATCACCAGCCACAGCAACCACCACCTCCACCTCTGACCACCACCTCAAGTCGTGCCATCCAATTGAAGCCATCACCACAAAATCAATGCAAAACTCCACAAAAAAATTGCCTAGCCTAACCATAAACTCCACTATCTCCTTCATATCTTGACTTGGCCACACCCCTAGCTCCACCACCACCCACCTACACCACATCTAGACATCACTTCAGATCTGACCACACCTGAAGTAGGTAGGGCCGAGCCCAAAACCTTGCATAACCGAGCCAAATGTTGCGTAAACCACTCTATTTTGCCTTGAACCCATGTATGCTTCATATTGTAACTCTTCCACCACCTTCATCAACTTGTAACCTGACCTATATGACACCATACCTGACCTAAAAACACATCATGGCTGAGCACCTGATCCCCTATGGTCAAGCATTTGAATGGTAAAGGCAAAGTCTTGTCTTTATTGCTTTGTATTTCAATTTGTTCGATATTGTTTTGGTTAATATTCATATGTTATATTGTCTTGCTTATTGTTATTGCAAGATCATATCTTGGTTCTCTTCATTCAAATCAAAGGTCATGCTATATCGTGCTTGTTGTGCTTTCTGGAATTTATTCCGTGTGTTTTGATCGCTAATCTCCAGCTTTAACAGGTGAGTTATTCTCACCAGACAATATGTACCTATATAACTAGTAAATTGACACCCTGTGAATCTGTAGAAATATATTAGCATGTTATACTTAACTATGTTATGATCATATGATGTTTATACACCTGTTATATCATATGTTACTATTATTTAATGTTATTCTGTTATTTATATCAGTTATCACCATTGCAAGTTCCCTGTAGACTAGAATCACTATGGGTTGAAATGATACATACCCGAACGAACTTTAGAATAGGGAAAAATCGTTATGGGCTGAAATGATAGGCCTAAATGGTTTTTATTTAATTTATTTTAACTTGGGATTGCGGGTTTGAAATGATAGAACCCGGATTTTTCTTTTTAAACTGCGGATTGAAATGATACATATCTGTATCACTTGACCTAAGTTAGAAAATTATATACAGGCCCGTGGTTATTTTATAAAGTGTTTTGAATATTTTTAAGTATTTTAAAAATTATAAATTTATGAAATTTGATTTAATTAGATTTTGAAATGTTTTAAAATAAAGAAATTATGATTTTTTTTCATATGTTAAAAATGTAATTAATGAATGGTTTAACTGGATTTTTGAAATATAACTTAAGTTGGAAATTTGGAATTTTGGTTAAAAATGATATTTAAGTTTATGAATAAAAATGGAAATTTAATTATATTTGGAAAATGGTTAAGATGATAATTTGATTTAAATTTTAATTTAAGTGATTTATTAAAGTATTATTGATTTTTCTATTAATTTAAGTGGTTAAATAAATGAATGTTTAAAAGTGATCTTTTAAAATATAACTTGACTTGGAAATGTGAAATTTGGGTTTAATTAAAGTTTAAGTTAATTAAATAAAATTGGAAATTTAGTTAAATTTGTTAAATGGTAATTTAAATTTGAAGTGTTAAGTTATTTGTTGAAATGTGAAGAATTGGAAACTTTTACACTTAAATTTATTAAGTAAATTGTTGAAAATTGGATTTAATTATAAGAAATTTATTGTGAAAAAGATACATGTTAAATGATATGTAAATGAACATTTTAAATGTTAAATTATGATTTTTAAAATGTTTAAAGAGTTTTAAATTAAGTTATTTAATTGCTGGAAATACACTTAAAAGCTGGAAATCACTTTTAATAGCATTCAGAAATGCTATGGTTCTGAATTACACTAAAAATTGAATAAAAGGGCTACTACGGCATTTCTGAAATGCTACAGTTGCTGTAGTTGAACTTATAGGCTAATATTGAACCCAGGTCTATTATAGCATTCTCTGGAAATGCTATAATGGTCTGCAGTCTTTGCTGAAACCAAATTTAACTCTTGTTTTGAAATCTGAACTACCGCAGCACTTCTGAAATGCTGTCTTTTCTGCTTTGAACTATAATTCAACTAAAACTGAGTTTTAACAGCAGTTTTAAGTGTTGTCTTTGCTGAATTAAAAATGTTTTCAAATATAACTTATAGCAGTTGTTTTTAAATGCTGTGAAATGCTGAAATTTTAATAATTAGGGTTTTTGACTTAGTAAACGAACTCAGAATGGTTTGAAACTTTGAAAATTGAATACTTGATTTGAAAGTATAATAATTACACTTTTAAAAGGGTTAAATGAATTATTTTGATTGAAATATAAACTATTTAAAGATGATTTGAAATGACAATAAATGAACGATATCTTTGAATATAAAAGGTATTTAAAGTTGAATATTTGGATTTGAACTGATAGGATATTTTATTATATTAAAATGATTTGAAGTGAAGTTTTGAAAGGATATGATATTTTATTATATTAAAATGATTTGAAATGAAGATTTGGAAAGATTGATATTTGATATATTAAAATGATTTGAAATGAAGTTTTGAAATGATATGGTATTTTAAATATAAGGAAATGGTTTGGAATTGATTTAATCTTTATTTTGATAAATATATGGTTTTGAAATGATATTTTATTTTGAAGTAAAGTATTGTTTTAAAAGTTATAACCACGGGTTATAATAACGATTGGTTGTTAAAGAGACCGGGATCGGATATGGACATACTCTCTGTCGATACCGAAAACCACTTTGACAACTGTGTACGCGGTGGAGTTTCTAGAATGAAGTAGGATGGTGGCGACGATCCTAAGGTATATACGTGGACCCAACTCCCGTGAGTTGGCATAAGGTGGCTAAAACAGGAGCGATTGACGGACCAAGGAGGTAGCACCTCTTATCGGACACACTTCTTCGATACCATTCTATTACTTGTGATTGATTTGGTGGCCACCCTTGATTTGGGAGTGTTGTTCGAGGTGGGCGGTAGTGGCTGCTATGCGTCACCACTAGTCCGGATGCGTAATTGGTATATCTACCCTGGCATTGCCTAGTTGTGCCGTGTCACCTACCATATCGAGCTTTACTACGATTATGATTTTAAGATCCGACCGCGTTAAGGTTCTCCATCCCCTTAACGCTATTTTCTATATGATTATACTTTACTAATTAGACACTACTGTATATAGCGTATATTACTACATAGTAAATAATTTAACGGATCCTTAAAGAATGGGCGATCCCAAGCATTCTTTGAGTTACCTGTACCTTTATTACAGTTCACTTGAGTTGGTTTACATTATATAAGTATATATTGTCCTGACTCGAGTGTTTTGTGTTTTGCTTTACGCTCGGGTCAGCCTGAGTTATTCACAGATTTGGATTTCCACTCTCTTGGAGATTTGAATCGCTGGAGATTATTTGCTTGTCTTTTCCTATCTACTTCAGTTTCGTTGTCCTACTCAGCTTGTACTTGGTTATTTTATTGAGACTTCTGTTGTTCTCTATTTCTTTTGGTATATCTTATGTAACTCTGACATATTTATATAGTAGCTTCATGAACTACTATTTCTTTTACTTCCGCTGCATTATATTACTCTATGTCTGTGATCTGTGATTATATTTATTTACTGTATATTCTGAGATTTGCCAAATTTTAATTACAACGCGGTATTTTGAGCAATTCAACTCCGGCATGTGTGTCTACCTATACACTTATAATGGATGCGAATGGTTGAAAATATCGGGTCGTTACAGTTGGTATCAGAGCTTTGGCTTTGAGGCAAAACTCAGCATATGGAGTAGATTTATTTACAGAATCACTTTCGTTCGAGTTTGAATCTCTTCCTTTTGATTCGATTTCCTTTGAAATTTGGAACGTTTCCTGCGGTTCCGAAATTCATTCGTGTCCCTCACTATTCATCATCTTTTGATTCTGGAGTATCCCATGACTCCACTTCCAATATCTTTATAGTCAATTGGCGGTCTCGCCAATATTCTAATTTTCTAGTAAAAGGGTGAAAATCCTTTACAGTCAGCATCGATTCACCAGAGATTTTTATTTATCCTTGGTTTAGATGCTAATATCTTTTATTATTCCAAACTCTATCTCTTGAGATCGAACGTAGATTTATCCTAGAAAAATCCACATCGATCTTATTCTTTAAGTCACGGTTGACCCAATTAAGGTTGTCCGCGATTTATTTAAGCTTATCCATCTCCCTACTCTGTTTAACCATCTTATCTTTTGTTTCCAAACTCTCCAAACATTTTGAACTATGTTTGTAAATCTATGTTTTGTTTTATATATTGTGTTGTTTGAGTTGTTGATGTTGATTTGGGTTTCCGATCGATTCGTCTGATCAACGCTATCGATAGGATTTCTAAAACACTTTGGCAGAACAAACTGACACAATATTATTTTAAAAATTGATGAAATAAATTTTGATGTATATAAGTAAATTTATGGAACTTAATAAATTGATTTAAATTGATAATTTGAAATGATAATACTTGATTTATCATTTACTGTTCTGTAAATGAATTTATAAATAGTTGTTTATAAAATCTATTTGGGAACTGAAATGAATTTAAAACAAGAAATTTAAATAATTTAATTTCCGATCGTTTCAAACCTTGTGTTTAAATTTTTTTTAAAAGGATATTATTTAAAGTATTTTGAATAAAAATTTGTCTCTAAAGGATTTTAAAGTTTAAAAAATTTAGTGCTCTTCTCTTTGTCGCTGGAAAATAATTTCGGTGATGACTGCAGCATCATCGACGTTCATTTTCGAGTTTCGGAGTGAAGAGGCCGTTCTATAGTCTTGCTACAGCTTTGTTTTGGAAAATCTAATTGATTTGAATTTCTAAAATATGTCTGGATTATAATATATATAGATATATGATTTAAAATTTGATTTGACATATTATGTATGTATAATTACTTATCGCTAAATGGTTTGAAAGGAATCGGAGGTTTAATTCTTAAATTTATTTTAAAGAATAATTTCAGTTATAAGAAGAAAATCATAAATTTGGATAAATGATTCAAACTTGAGATAATTGAATTGGAAAGTTTTATTTGTATAACACACAATTTCATTCCAATATAACTTACCTAAATTACACAGAATTTGAATATGGAATTGGATAATATACAATATAGAAAGGATTTTATAAATAAAATTTGAGTGGTTATAATAAATGTTATACACTTAAATTTTAGTTATAAAAGATTAACAGAGGTAAATAGTGAAAAGGAATTTAAAGAGATTTTATTTAAATAACTTAATAATCAAATTTGATTTAATATGGAACCTTAAGTTTAACCTAGGAATTTTAATAAAGGTTATTTCCTGAAATGAATATGTTGTATAATAAATAATGTATCTTTGGAATAGATAAAATAAAATACATTTGAATTAGACATTTTGTAATAAAGTTTATTTAACTTGAATTCATAGTTTAATTGATGTCTAAATGAATAAATGTGTAAAGAAATTTGATTGTTATATTTGCTATATAAATATTTTATCTATGAAATTGATATGTCTTGAAAAATGAATAATTATGATTTAAATAGTTAAAATGTATTTTTAACATCACTAAAACTTGATACTTGAGAATTTGGTTTTCAAATGGAAATTTTAAGTGTAACTTATTAAAGGAATATCTATTTATGAAATGGGTATTTTAAATAAAGTGTTAAGGTATATGTTAAATTTAGAGCTAAGTAAAATAGTGAGCTTTTGACTTAATAAACGAAGTAAAGTTTAATTTGGATATTCCATTCATAAAAGTTTGTTTTAATAAGTCATAAGTTAAATGATATCCAAATGAATATTTCTGAAATTGAACTGATTTGAAATACTAATATATCTACTGTAGCATTTTATAAGTGCTACTATTTTGAAAATACAATGTTTTGGAAATTTTTATAATTGAATGAACTTAGAAATGTTACAACTTTAAAATGAATATTATTTGATCTTGGATTAAAATGGTTTAAATGAAGATTATTTTAAAAAGGTGTTATGATTTTCTAAGGGTTATGTTTTTTTAAGAATAACATTTCCAAAGTGTTATGATTTTTATTAGTATGATTTCCAAATGATAACATCTCTAAATTGGTATGATTTCAAAGCATTATGGTTTCAAGTTTATTATCTTATTTGTTTTCCAAACTATCTTTTAGTTGTCCTTATTTCTCTTATCTTGTTACAAAATGGAAAGGCTATTGCTTATACCAGTCAATTTAGAAATCTTTCTGTAATCTTGATAATCTTTGTTACTCATTTTTGATTCTAAACACTGTTTTTCCATTCATAGACCGTCGGTCAAGTGAAAAGGGAGATTCAGACTCTAGGGGATCTTTTTCGTTCTTATATTCTTGATTTGATCACCTCCATCTTGTTAAACTTACCTATAACAATAGTTATCAGGTGTAATTCCAATCTTCTTATCATCTTGTCTTAATTCTATTTCATTCTATCTTTTTTGTGCTTTCCCGTACCTCGTTCCTTTTCGGGGACGAAAAGTTTTGAGTGGGGGAGAATGTAACAACCCTGTATTTTACAAATATTTTTTTTTTGGTTTTCCAGATTCAAAAGCTTTATTTATGAAAAGGAATAAATTTTTTTATTTTAAGTATAAACTTTGATTTTGATGTGGATTAGAATTCCAAATATGACTAAATTTAATATTTCCAGAAAATGTGAGTTTTGGTCAATAGTCAAACTTTTACTTTTAAATTTTAAATTTTAAATATTTGAAATTATAAATTTTATCTTTTATTATGAAAATAGATGTAGTAACTTGAATACTGCTTTTCGTTTCGCTGAAAATGGAGTTAAACTGTAAAAGTTATGTACATTTCAACTTTGAGTATAATTTGTTTATTTAACAATTTTGTCTATTTTAAAAGATATAAATTTTATTTTTCTTTGTTATGTTTTATTTTAATTGGGTTAATACTTTATTTTGAGCATATTTTTATCTTTTAATATTTTTAAAAATGATCATATAATTTTTCTGAAGTACACTTGAATTTATTCAAATTTATAAAGCCTGATTATGTATTTATTGCCATTTTCTTTATTTAAATTCTATTTAATTTAAAATTTAATTATTTATTTTACTTGAAAATGTTTTAAAAATCATTTTTATTTCAAATTTTGGTTTAGAATATTTTTAAAGTAAATCAAATAATTTTTCAAAGCCATTGGTTATTTTTCTGTAATTTCTAAACACTGTTTGCAATTTTTGAGCAATTTCTGTAATTCTTTTTCCATTTCTTTTGAATTTAAATATTTATTTTTATTTCCTACTACTTTGTTCAGTTGTAAATAACATTTCTGAGTTTATTTTGTTTATTTAAAATAAAATAAAAAAAAGAGAAAAGGAAATGCCAAAGGTTTTAAAAATTGCAAAAACTTAAGGCTTTTCATCTCCTGGTCTCTTCATTTTCTTTTGGCTTTTCCTCTCCTTTCTTTTGGCCGTACACTTCTTACCTCTAACTGTGTATTCTCTCCAGCAATTCACGTGAAAATCTATCTCTCCACTCCAAAAACTCACGGCTATATCAAATTTGAGAAAAAAAATTGCAATTCTAATGGCTTCTCTTTTCTACTTTTCTTCCTCTTCGTTTATTGATTTTGTCTTTGCTCCTCTTATGCTTTGCTCAGCTATAACCCACCTTCATCTCCACCATCCTCTCCACCATCACCAGCCACAGCAACCACCACCTCCACCTCTGACCACCACCTCAAGTCGTGCCATCCAATTGAAGCCATCACCACAAAATCAATGCAAAACTCCACAAAAAAATTGCCTAGCCTAACCATAAACTCCACTATCTCCTTCATATCTTGACTTGGCCACACCCCTAGCTCCACCACCACCCACCTACACCACATCTAGACATCACTTCAGATCTGACCACACCTGAAGTAGGTAGGGCCGAGCCCAAAACCTTGCATAACCGAGCCAAATGTTGCGTAAACCACTCTATTTTGCCTTGAACCCATGTATGCTTCATATTGTAACTCTTCCACCACCTTCATCAACTTGTAACCTGACCTATATGACACCATACCTGACCTAAAAACACATCATGGCTGAGCACCTGATCCCCTATGGTCAAGCATTTGAATGGTAAAGGCAAAGTCTTGTCTTTATTGCTTTGTATTTCAATTTGTTCGATATTGTTTTGGTTAATATTCATATGTTATATTGTCTTGCTTATTGTTATTGCAAGATCATATCTTGGTTCTCTTCATTCAAATCAAAGGTCATGCTATATCGTGCTTGTTGTGCTTTCTGGAATTTATTCCGTGTGTTTTGATCGCTAATCTCCAGCTTTAACAGGTGAGTTATTCTCACCAGACAATATGTACCTATATAACTAGTAAATTGACACCCTGTGAATCTGTAGAAATATATTAGCATGTTATACTTAACTATGTTATGATCATATGATGTTTATACACCTGTTATATCATATGTTACTATTATTTAATGTTATTCTGTTATTTATATCAGTTATCACCATTGCAAGTTCCCTGTAGACTAGAATCACTATGGGTTGAAATGATACATACCCGAACGAACTTTAGAATAGGGAAAAATCGTTATGGGCTGAAATGATAGGCCTAAATGGTTTTTATTTAATTTATTTTAACTTGGGATTGCGGGTTTGAAATGATAGAACCCGGATTTTTCTTTTTAAACTGCGGATTGAAATGATACATATCCGTATCACTTGACCTAAGTTAGAAAATTATATACAGGCCCGTGGTTATTTTATAAAGTGTTTTGAATATTTTTAAGTATTTTAAAAATTATAAATTTATGAAATTTGATTTAATTAGATTTTGAAATGTTTTAAAATAAAGAAATTATGATTTTTTTTCATATGTTAAAAATGTAATTAATGAATGGTTTAACTGGATTTTTGAAATATAACTTAAGTTGGAAATTTGGAATTTTGGTTAAAAATGATATTTAAGTTTATGAATAAAAATGGAAATTTAATTATATTTGGAAAATGGTTAAGATGATAATTTGATTTAAATTTTAATTTAAGTGATTTATTAAAGTATTATTGATTTTTCTATTAATTTAAGTGGTTAAATAAATGAATGTTTAAAAGTGATCTTTTAAAATATAACTTGACTTGGAAATGTGAAATTTGGGTTTAATTAAAGTTTAAGTTAATTAAATAAAATTGGAAATTTAGTTAAATTTGTTAAATGGTAATTTAAATTTGAAGTGTTAAGTTATTTGTTGAAATGTGAAGAATTGGAAACTTTTACACTTAAATTTATTAAGTAAATTGTTGAAAATTGGATTTAATTATAAGAAATTTATTGTGAAAAAGATACATGTTAAATGATATGTAAATGAACATTTTAAATGTTAAATTATGATTTTTAAAATGTTTAAAGAGTTTTAAATTAAGTTATTTAATTGCTGGAAATACACTTAAAAGCTGGAAATCACTTTTAATAGCATTCAGAAATGCTATGGTTCTGAATTACACTAAAAATTGAATAAAAGGGCTACTACGGCATTTCTGAAATGCTACAGTTGCTGTAGTTGAACTTATAGGCTAATATTGAACCCAGGTCTATTATAGCATTCTCTGGAAATGCTATAATGGTCTGCAGTCTTTGCTGAAACCAAATTTAACTCTTGTTTTGAAATCTGAACTACCGCAGCACTTCTGAAATGCTGTCTTTTCTGCTTTGAACTATAATTCAACTAAAACTGAGTTTTAACAGCAGTTTTAAGTGTTGTCTTTGCTGAATTAAAAATGTTTTCAAATATAACTTATAGCAGTTGTTTTTAAATGCTGTGAAATGCTGAAATTTTAATAATTAGGGTTTTTGACTTAGTAAACGAACTCAGAATGGTTTGAAACTTTGAAAATTGAATATTTGATTTGAAAGTATAATAATTACACTTTTAAAAGGGTTAAATGAATTATTTTGATTGAAATATAAACTATTTAAAGATGATTTGAAATGACAATAAATGAACGATATCTTTGAATATAAAAGGTATTTAAAGTTGAATATTTGGATTTGAACTGATAGGATATTTTATTATATTAAAATGATTTGAAGTGAAGTTTTGAAAGGATATGATATTTTATTATATCAAAATGATTTGAAATGAAGATTTGGAAAGATTGATATTTGATATATTAAAATGATTTGAAATGAAGTTTTGAAATGATATGGTATTTTAAATATAAGGAAATGGTTTGGAATTGATTTAATCTTTATTTTGATAAATATATGGTTTTGAAATGATATTTTATTTTGAAGTAAAGTATTGTTTTAAAAGTTATAACCACGGGTTATAATAACGATTGGTTGTTAAAGAGACCGGGATCGGATATGGACATACTCTCTGTCGATACCGAAAACCACTTTGACAACTGTGTACGCGGTGGAGTTTCTAGAATGAAGTAGGATGGTGGCGACGATCCTAAGGTATATACGTGGACCCAACTCCCGTGAGTTGGCATAAGGTGGCTAAAACAGGAGCGATTGACGGACCAAGGAGGTAGCACCTCTTATCGGACACACTTCTTCGATACCATTCTATTACTTGTGATTGATTTGGTGGCCACCCTTGATTTGGGAGTGTTGTTCGAGGTGGGCGGTAGTGGCTGCTATGCGTCACCACTAGTCCGGATGCGTAATTGGTATATCTACCCTGGCATTGCCTAGTTGTGCCGTGTCACCTACCATATCGAGCTTTACTACGATTATGATTTTAAGATCCGACCGCGTTAAGGTTCTCCATCCCCTTAACGCTATTTTCTATATGATTATACTTTACTAATTAGACACTACTGTATATAGCGTATATTACTACATAGTAAATAATTTAACGGATCCTTAAAGAATGGGCGATCCCAAGCATTCTTTGAGTTACTTGTACCTTTATTACAGTTCACTTGAGTTGGTTTACATTATATAAGTATATATTGTCCTGACTCGAGTGTTTTGTGTTTTGCTTTACGCTCGGGTCAGCCTGAGTTATTCACAGATTTGGATTTCCACTCTCTTGGAGATTTGAATCGCTGGAGATTATTTGCTTGTCTTTTCCTATCTACTTCAGTTTCGTTGTCCTACTCAGCTTGTACTTGGTTATTTTATTGAGACTTCTGTTGTTCTCTATTTCTTTTGGTATATCTTATGTAACTCTGACATATTTATATAGTAGCTTCATGAACTACTATTTCTTTTACTTCCGCTGCATTATATTACTCTATGTCTGTGATCTATGATTATATTTATTTACTGTATATTCTGAGATTTGCTAAATTTTAATTACAACGCGGTATTTTGAGCAATTCAACTCCGGCATGTGTGTCTACCTATACACTTATAATGGATGCGAATGGTTGAAAATATCGGGTCGTTACACTCATGGAAGCTATCCATTAAATTTCCACACAGAAATGGCCCAAAGACCATGGGGTGCTACCCCATATATGTGATGGCGAAACATCACAAAAGCGGGGTCTAGTCTCCCTCGCAGACAAAGAGACATCGCTCAATCGCTAGTCTAAATCACAAAAATGATCGTCATGATCATAAGGAAGTCAATTACACTATGCCAGTAAATATATGAGTTTAGCTTCATGTCCCATAACCACTAGCTTAACTTAAATATTTACGAACAAACTGTAGATCTTCACTAGGAAATTGTCACAAAAGGGGCTCAATCGAACAAGTCCAAGAGCTAACCGATGAAGTGAACGCAAGCGTTTCATACCACTTGTTTTACTAAGTCGTTTAATTCGATTTCTCATCCGAGTGAAGTAAAGGCTTGTATATACAAATAGATTGGAAAACGGTTTAGGAAAAAGAGCTTTGTAATAAAATAGAGTTGAAATCGTTTTGATGAAAGAATTTTGATATTTACTACTAGTATTGAAACCTTTATATTTTTGAAGTGACAAATAAAACGATTGTAAAAACAATCAATCATCAAAATTCACATACAAAGACGTGAATCAAATCCAAAGAAATCGATACTAAATCCATCAAAAATGGATATTCACATAAAATCCATAGAAAGAAGTCATCAAAGTCGGTAAAAGTGATAACGTCTAATCGGATCGACAAAACTCGATTAACATTGGAAGTTTTACTTAGAATTAGGCAGATAGGCAAAATTGGGAATTTCCAGACGTCTGAGGGGTTGGTCCAAACGTTTGGATTTAGTCTATGGAAATATTCCAGAAAACTATTCAGACGTCTGAAACCTAAAATCAGATGTCTGAAAGCATTCAGGCGTCTGGGGAAAAGTCCAGACGTCTGGATTTGGTTTCTGGAAATATTCCAGAAAACCAACCAGACGTCTGAAAACACGAATCAAACGTCTGACATCTTTTCAGACGTCTGGAATAATAGTTCAGATGT
Source organism: Allium fistulosum (assembly GCA_030737815.1). Lineage (NCBI taxonomy): Eukaryota > Viridiplantae > Streptophyta > Magnoliopsida > Asparagales > Amaryllidaceae > Allium > Allium fistulosum. The sequence continues at coordinate 914,341,417 of CM060906.1, forward strand.
CTGAAATTTGTCACTGCCCTTTTTATTTTTCTACTGTGTGTTATTTTTCACCAGGAGGCAAAACCAGACGTCTGGCATTAACCTCCAGACGTCTGAACACCTAATCTGGGCAGAAATTTACCTAGGCCAAGATGGCCAAAACGTTCTCGGAAGCGATCGAGCAAGCAATGACAACTAAGGATTTACGTCTAGCGACAACCCGGTCTTAAAGGCGCTTCGATACACCCCAAACAACATATCCAAACATCCATTGAAGGATATTCACAAGAATTGGACTTCAAAAACCAAGAAATTAGAATATTCACCAATTCAATCACAAACAAAAGGAAATGTACATAAATAAGTGTTAGGAATTCATACCCAATCACAAAGATAGATATAGACAAAGATGTGAGATAAAAATCTCACCTTTAAATCCAAAACAAATGAAGAAGAAGCTATAGAGCAATGGCGAGAGCAATCACACTTCAATTCCAACTCAACAACCTTGAATCTAGGCTAAAAAGAGAAACATTTCCTAAATTAGGTTTAGGAATTTCTAAAATTGATAAGAGAATGAGTTGGAGAAGAAGACGAGGAGGCTTACCAAAGCTTCTTCTATTAGTTTGGAGCAAGAACTTGATTTGCAAAATAAAACTAGGGTTTGGAGTTTTTAATTTCCCATTCCTCTCTCCATTGTTGTAAAAGCTAGAGTATAAGGAAAAAGAAGTAAGGTAATGAAGAGAGGAGGGGGTTGGGACTGACTTAGAAGTGGTTCAGCCCAAACCAAAAGATCAAAGCAAAAAGTGACGAAAATTTCACTATCTCCAAACATATCGAAGTTTACACTCAAAAAGGTCGCAAATGTCATTTTGAACTCAATGAAGGTAGTCTCGAGTCCTAATTTGACCGTATGAAAAAAGTAGCTTTTCGGACTAACATCCGATTAACGATTTAAATATTTAAATATAAAATCGATAAATATGTGCGTTGTTACAGACTCCCCTCCTTAAAGAAATTGCGTCCTCGCAATATACAACATGGAAATAAAAAGTATCAACCATAAAAGCATATAAACATAAAAGAAATTGGAATTAAGAAGTTTACCTCAAAGAGCATGAGAAAGTAATTCTGGATGGGTACGCTCGATGAATTCTCTAGTTTCCTAAGAGCAATCCTTAGGATTTGAGGACCATTGAACTTTAACAAGCGGAACATCTTTATTTCGAAGACGTTTGATCTCCGAAGCAATAATTCAAACAGGATGCTGCTCATAAGTTAAATTAGGTGAAACTTCAATCTCTTCCACAACACCGGGCTCAAGCATCGAATCGGAATCCCGAAGGCACTTCCGTAATTGAGAAACGTGAAACACATCATGCATGGCAGAAAACTGAGCCGGTAATGAAAGGCGATAAGCCATAGAACCGATACGTTCAGTGATAGGAAATGGCCCAATATATCGAGGCGCTAACTTTCCCGATCGACTGAAGCGTACAACACCCTTCATAGGTGAAACACGAATAAATACAAGATCTCCCACAGAAAATTCTAATTTTCTTCTTCGGTTATCGGCATAGGATTTTTGTCTACTTTGGGCTTCTTTCATCCTATGTCGAATAAGTTCAATCTTTTCTATGGAATCTCGAATAAAATCTGGTCCTAAAACCAGCTTCTCACTGGTCTCTAGCCAACAAGAAGGAGATCGGCATGGCCTTCCATAGAGTGCCTCGAAAAGTGCCATACCAATACTAGATTGGAAGCTGTTATTATAGGAAAATTAAACAAGTGAAATATGGTCTTCAAAACTTCCACCGAAATCAAGCACACAAGAACGAAGAAGATCTTCAAGAGTTTGATTCACACGCTCAGTTTGTCCATCGGACTGGGGGTGATAAGCGGTGCTAAAATTAAGCTTCGTTCCCAAAGCTTTTTGAAGACTCTTCCAGAATCCACTAGTAAACAATGGATCACGATCACTAACAATGGAAGTAGGGACTCCATGCAATTTAACAATTTCTTTGATAAAGAGTTTGGCCAGAAGAGGAACAGTTCGGTTCGACCGAACGGGAATAAAATGGGCAGATTTAGTAAGTCTGTCAACGATCACCCATAAACTATTATGACCCGAACGAGAACGGGGAAGGCCATCAATAAAATCCATGGAAATTTGATCCCACTTCCAAACTGGAATTTCCAATGGTTGCAATAACCCACCAGGCCTTTGATGTTCAGCCTTAACAAGTTGGCAAGTCATGCAACACTTAACAAAGTTAGCAATATCAGATTTCATTCCCTCCCAGTAATAAAGTCGCTTCATGTCTGCGTACATTTTACTGCCACCGGGATGAATGGAATATTTGGAACGATGAGAATCTTCTAGTATATCTTTACGAAGATCACTAATATTTGGTACGATCAGTCTACCAAATTTTTGAATCCCGCCACGAGAATCAATATCAAAGTCTTTCAAGGCTTCAATATTGGTTTTATCCTTAAGGTTTTGGCTAAGCAAAGCCAATTCAGGATCCAGCTTTTGAGCTTCAAGAATGCGGTCTAATAGAGAAGGATGAGCCTCAAGGCTACATAAAACAAGAGATGAACATAAATCAGAAACACGATCTCGAATTCACAAGTGGATAAAAGTTCGAGATTGTTCCATTCAGATATCATCATGGAAACAACCGCTTGTTGTTTTTGACTAAGTGCATCGGCAACTCGATTTCCCTTTCCGGGAGTATAAAGAATATCAAGATCGTAAGAGGCAAGGAATTCGAGCCAACGCTGTTGGTGCAAATTAAGTTCCTTTTGAGAAAATAAATATTTCAAAGACTTATGATCGGTATAAAGTATAAATTTCTCTCCCAAAAGATAATGTCGCCAAATTCGAAGGGCGAAAACGATAGCCGCGAGTTCTAAATCATGTGTGGCATATCTAGTCTCAGCTGGCTTCAATTGCCTAGAAGCATAAGCAGTAACACGTTCTTTTTGCATAAGAACGGCACCCAAACCAACGCGACTAGCATCGGTATAAACAACAAAATCTTGATTCCCTTCGGGAATAACAAGAATAGGAGCATCAGAAAGGAGTTCTTTTAATCTCTAAAAAGAAGTTTCACATTTGTCCGACCAAATGTATTTAACACCTTTCTTCGTTAAACCAGTAAGAGGCACGGCAATCTTAGAAAAGTCTTTTATAAAACGGCGGTAATAACCTGCCAATCCGAGAAAGCTACGGATTTCAGTCACGCTCTCTGGTCTCTTCCAATTTTGAATCGCTTCAATCTTTGAAGGATCCACTGCTATTCCGGATTCGGAAATAATATGACCGAGAAACTTCACACTAGGTTGCCAAAAGTGGCATTTAGAAAATTTTGCTTTTAGTTGATTGCTCCTAAGAGTTTCCAATACAATTTGAAGATGCTTTTCATGTTCCTCCTCGGTTTTAGAATACACAAGAATATCATCAATAAAGATGAGAACAAACCGATCGAGGAAATCTTTGAAAACTCGATTCATAAGGTCAACGAAATAAGCCGGAGCATTCGTTAAACCGAATGGCATAACTAGCCATTCATAAGATCCATAGCGTGTACGGAACGAAGTCAATGGAATACTATCCTCTGCAATACGATGCTGATGGAAACCGGTAGCCAAGTCCAATTGTGAAAAGACCCTAGCACCACTAAGTTGATCAAACAGATCATCAATCCGAGGCAATGGATATTTATTCTTAATAGTAAGATCATTAAGCTTGCGGTAGTCGACGCAAAGCCTAAGTGTACCATCGGACTTACTTACAAAAATAGCTGAAGCTCCCCAAGGCGAGGAACTAGAGCGAATAAGTTGCTTCGTCTCCAACTCGGATAATTGTTTGTGCATCTCTTCATTCTCCTTATTAGACATGCGATAAGGAGGACGGGTAATAGGTTGAGCTCCAGGTATAAGATTAATTTTGAACTCAATTGCTCGCTTAGGTGGTAGTTCTAAAATGGGCTCAAAGATGTCGGGAAATTCATGAACGACGCGAATAAGAGAAATGACATCCTCCTCGTCATCATTATCATCATCACGAGGATTTAAAAAATATAAAGATGCAAACAAAATAGAATTCGAATCTTTAAGAGCAATAGAAATCTGATTAACAGATTGTGAGTGTCGAAGATAAATAGTCCGCTCAGGACATAGGATATGAGCTTCATATCGATTAAGCCAGTCCATACCCAAAATCATACCAAAGCCTAAATAACGCATGACATGCAAATCGGCTAGGAAAGAAAAATCACATAAAATAATCTCCACGTCTTAACAAAGTAAACTAAGAGTTGCGGATCCACCAACCGGATTCGCAATTCTTAAAGAAGTCATTAAAGCAACAACACTTAAAGAAAAAGTATCGACAAGTTCCTTTGATATAAAAGAATGGAATGCCCCCGTATCAAAGAGAACTCTAATAGGTTGATCATGAAATATAATGATGCCATCAAGAATGGAATGAGACATACCTTGACCGCGAGATGTGTTGCCAGGGGCTTGAGCAACGTTTAACTTTCCCTCCTTCTCTTGAAGCTTAGGGCATTGGTGCATAAAATGATCTGGACTTTTACAATAGCGGCAAGAGCGGGGCTGTGAACACTTGTTAGAAAAATGGCCCTTAGCACCACAGTTGAAGCATTTCTGATCACTGGGGGAAAATGTCTTTGCAGCAGGAGTTGCTTGTTTACCTTTTTTGTTGAGATAAGGACCTTTGAACTTGTTAGGCCTTTTCTTGTTGTTGAAGTTTGGTTTAGCAGCCACCACTTCAACATCAGTGTCCTTATCTGCCTCTTCAAGACGAAGAGCGATATCAACGAGTTGATCGAAAGAAACTTCTAATTTTAGAAGTAATGGCTTCTTGAGATTTTTGTTTAAGCCATAGACGAACATCTGGTTCTTCTTCAATGGGGTGTTGATGTATTCAACCCCATATTTAGACAGTGACTCGAAGGATGCGACATAATCTGTCACAGAGGATTCACCTAGAACAAGGTCTATAAAACGACGAGCCAATGTCACCTTCTCTGCTTCTGGTACGAACTTTAATTCGAAGCGTTCCCGGAATTGCTCCCAGGTGAGATCAGCTTCATTAATTTCAGAAATGAGAAGTTCGTACCAATCCAGTGCTCTTTCTTGGAGCATACTGGAGGCCACCTGAACACGGTGAAGATCGACAAGATTCATGCGGGAAAAGATTCGATCGCATGTTCTTAACCAAGCCTGGACCTAGATAATAGTTTCGGAACCTTTGAATGGTTTCCAACCCAAGTTGGTATAATCGTTGCACAAGCGTGCAAATCCAGACTTAGGATGAGTAGGCTCCTGATTAGGACCAGCTGCTTGAGCATTCTTTACTAAATCAAGAAGCTATTGAGCAGTCATAAAAACTCCATCCTACGGAGTAACAGTAGATGGTCCGGCTCTGGGACGGCCGGGTCTAGACATTCTCTTCTTTAAGAAAAAGAGAAGAAGAAAAGTTATTCTCCAAATAAATATCAAGCAAGTCTTGATAGATAAAACAAGGATACGTAGAAGGAGATAGGATAAATCGGTACGAAGACTCGAATTAAATCCTAAGGCACGACTCCTAAGTTGAACTTAGGACGATGATCCTTGTTAAGTTATTCTACATTGTTCCGAAGTTTGGCTCTGATACCAAGCTGTGACGCCCCACCTCTATACCCATGCTAACCAAGAACACTACAATGTAGTGCTGTCAATTAGCACGGAGAATAAGGCTATGGAGGAGCGACCATCCATGTAACTTCTTTGTGCGAGCACCGATATGTCAGATAGAATAGAATGCATATCTTTTAAGGAGGAAATCCAACATACCGATACAAACTCAAAGCTATCACACGGTGGCTATATATAATCTTCGGTAACAAACATAGAAATAATCATAACATAAATCAAACACAAACATCCATATCACAAAGGCGGAAGAAGATATGAATAAATATATAACACATGAAAGTGTACATCAGAGTAGTGGTCAGAAAGATCCACGATAATACAAAGAATAGCAACACGTGCTATAGAAAAGAATAAGTACACAACATAGAATCTATATCTCAAAGGTGTACATCCAAAAACTACTAATCTAAGTAATTAGCCAAAAGTCAGAATAATCCTAAAGAGAAGTCAAGGAGAAGCACCTGTAACATCTCGGTCTGATCCGAGTATTATTTATAAGAAAATAATAAACGGATCAGTCTAGCTATAAATATCAGATGATAAGGTATAGGATAAATAATATGGCATGAACATGTAACAACCATAACGGCATACTACTATAAGTATGTAAATGATAATCAACAAAAGATTAATCAATATCACAAGAATCTTCTCAAAGATAAAATAGGGTATCATACCCTAAACTTGTATTCATAACAAGTCAATAACACATAAATTCACCAATGCACAAAAAATGATATCATATCAATGAAAATCATGAAAATTGGTGAAGCACAAATTCCATAAATCATCGCAAGAAATCCAGAAAACACATAAATAGGGGGAGGCCTAACACATGAACGGGAGCATAAAAACTCACCAACGCGTATAACACATGAACGAGAAGCTATCTCATGGAAGTTATCCATTAAATTTCCACACAGAAATGGCCCGAAGACCATGGGGTGCTACCCCATATATGTGATGGCGAAACATCACAAAAGCGGGGTCTAGTCTCCCTCGCAGACAAAGAGACATCGCTCAATCGCTAGTCTAAATCACAAAAATGATCGTCATGATCATAAGGAAGTGTCAATTACACTATGCCAGTAAATATATGAGTTTAGCTTCATGTCCCATAACCACTAGCTTAACTTAAATATTTACGAACAAACTGTAGATCTTCACTAGGAAATTGTCACAAAAGGGGCTCAATCGAACAAGTCCAACAGCTAACCGATGAAGTGAACGCAAGCGTTTCATACCACTTGTTTTACTAAGTCGTTTAATTCGATTTCTCATCCGAGTGAAGTAAAGGCTTGTATATACTAATAGATTGGAAAACGGTTTAGGAAAAAGAGCTTTGTAATAAAATAGAGTTGAAATCGTTTTGATGAAAGAATTTTGATATTTACTACTAGTATTGAAACCTTTATATTTTTGAAGTGACAAATAAAACGATTGTAGAAACAATCAATCATCAAAATTCACATACAAAGACGTGAATCAAATCTAAAGAAATCGATACGAAATCCATCAAAAATGGATATTCACATAAAATCCATAGAAGGAAGTCATCAAAGTCGGTAAAAGTGATAACGTCTAATCGGATCGACAAAACTCGATTAACATTGGAAGTTTTACTCAGAATTAGGCAGATAGGCAAAATTGGGAATTTCCAGACGTCTGAGGGGTTGGTCCAGACGTCTGGATTTAGTCTGTGGAAATATTCCAGAAAACTATTCAGACGTCTGAAACCTAAAATCAGACGTCTGAAAGCATTCAAACGTCTGGGGAAAAGTCCAGACGTTTGGATTTGGTTTCTGGAAATATTCCAGAAAACCAACCAGACGTCTGAAAACACGAATCAGACGTCTGACATCTTTTCAGATGTCTGGAATAATAGTTCAGACGTCTGAAATTTGTCACTGCCCTTTTTATTTTTCTACCGTATGTTATTTTTCACTAGGAGGCAAAACCAGACGTCTGGCATTAACCTCCAGACGTCTGAACACCTAATTGGGCTGAAATTTACCTAGGCCAAGATGGCCAAAACATTCTCGAAAGCGATCGAGCAAGCAATGACAACTAAGGATTTACGTCTAGCGACAACCCGGTCTTAAAGGCGCTTCGATACACCCCAAACAACATATCCAAACATCCATTGAAGGATATTCACAAGAATTGGACTTCAAAAACCAATAAATTAGAATATTCACCAATTCAATCACAAACAAAAGGAAATGTACATAAATAAGTGTTAGGAATTCATACCCAATCACAAAGATAGATATAGACAAAGATGTGAGATAAAAATCTCACCTTTAAACCCAAAACAAATGAAGAAGAAGCTATAGAGCAATGGCGAGAGCAATCACACTTCAATTCCAACTCAACAACCTTGAATCTAGGCTAAAAAGAGAAACATTTCCTAAATTAGGTTTAGGAATTTCTGAAATTGATAAGAGAATGAGTTGGAGAAGAAGAGGAGGAGGCTTACCAAAGCTTCTTCTATTAGTTTGGAGCAAGAACTTGATTTGCAAAATAAAACTAGGGTTTGGAGTTTTTAATTTCCCATTCCTCTCTCCATTGTTGTAAAAGATAGAGTATAAGGAAAAAGAAGTAAGGTAATGAAGAGAGGAGGGGGTTGGTACTGACTTAGAAGTGGTTCAGCCCAAACCAAAAGCTCAAAGCAAAAAGTGACGAAAATTTCACTATCTCCAAACATATCGAAGTTTACACTCAAAAAGGTCGCAAACGTCATTTTGAACTCAATGGAGGTGGTCTCGAGTCCTAATTTGACCGTATGCAAAAAGTAGCTTTTCGGACTAACATCCGATTAACGATTTAAATATTTAAATATAAAATCGATAAATATGCGGGTTGTTACAAATTGAATTGATCTGGATCTTTTACATTGCTTACTTGATTAAGTTGAAGATTTGATAAAACTGTTGTTTACTTTGCTTCAGATCAGGTTTTATCAGCAGTTGATGTTATTGAATTTTGAAGCTGCTGCCTGAACTTGGTTTTGATTAGTAGTTGAGATGATCTTGCTTTTGAATTTATGGTTGAAGAAAATGTACAGGCTTTGGTTTTAAATCTTGAAAATGATATACAGGCTATTGATTTTATTTCTCGTTTGAGAAGTGTTTGATTACAGATTTTTGTTTTGAGATTTTGTTACAGGCTGAAGCTTCTTTTAGTTTTGAATTGAAGAGGAAAAGAATGAGAAGAGAGGAGATAAATGATTTATAGAGTTAAATTTGATTTATTAAAAATAAAAGAGAAATCAAAAATTTAAAAGATTGACACTTGTTTAAACACTCAACATTTGTCATTTACATTGTTTATTGATTAACACTTGTTATTAAGGTGTCTTAATGTATTAACACTTGTCCTTTAAGTATTTAATATTTATTTTTAAATGTTAATAATAACTTTTACTAATTCTTATCTATATATATATATATTTCTTTAAAAGAAAAGAAAATAAAACCAATAAAAACTTGAACAAATATTTTTAAATCCAAATATTTTAAAATATCTATCTTTTGAATTCCAAATTTAAATCCCATATATATATACATTATAAATAGGAAACATTTTATTAGCTTTAAAAGATAAAATTTACCAATTAAATATTTATTGAATTAGACTTTATTAAATCAATTCAAATTTGTTTTCAAAGATTATCAAATCAATTACATTTTTAATATAGATTATTAAATTGATATTGCCTAAAATTTCGGGTTATCACATTCCTCCCCCTTTAAAGAATTTCGTCCCCGAAATTTAAAAGCAAAGGTAATTTAATAATCTATCTAAGATTTTAATTTAAACCACAAGCATATATTATCAATCATATGCTAACAACCATAGCAACCAATTCACTCAAACAAACAAATCTAACTATCCAGAAAAAATTCTGGATAGAACTTCCTAGAGTTCCCCGAGTATAAATATCGGGATACTCGCTCTACAAAATCCAAACAATCTATACTACTAAGCTACAGAGCTCCTACTCATCTAGATCTATAAAACTAAACAGGATATCAGACTACAGACAAGTCTGACTGAACAACCAAATCCCTCATAACTGCCGGTTCCACAACCAGAGATGGATCATACATGTACTCCCTTAGAGATACGTGAAACACATCGAATCCCAGTTATCCACACTAGCAATTCAATCCTGTAGACCAATGCACTTATCCTAATCAGAACACAGAAGAGATCCAATACACCTTGGAGCTAGCTTCCCAGCCTTACCCCAACTTATATCTCCTTTGATCGGAGAAAACTTATCCAAAATCAAATCACCGACTTCGGAATCCAAATTCCTCTGTCTCTTATCCACAAAACTCTTCGGACGATCCTGGGCTGCCTACATCCTTCCTGATCAGCTCAACCTTCGCTGATGCCTCTAGAAACAAACTGGTCCAAAAACAACCCATCAAAATGATCCTCTCAAGATCTACCAAAATCAAGAACACAAACTCTACTCCACAAACTTCCGAAGACTGAACTTACTTCTCCTATCCGGAAAAGACAATACAGATGCACTCCCAAACTGCTTCCGCTGCACAACTCTGATCTGGAGTAGATGAGAATGCTGATAATAAACACAAGCACAAACTAGACAACACATCCCAGAAATATGGTTCAATCAAATCCATAAAAATAAAACTCAGAAGTTCCACCAAAACCTGAGCTGCTCCACCAAACTCTCTAATAACCCAAGAGAACACACAAACTATCGCAAGTCACTTTTGCGATCCTATCCAGCCTAATTCCAAAGAAAACTGTTCTCTCTTAACCAATCAAAATAGCTTATACTTACCTAGACAATCCATCAAAGAAATAGATCCACTCTGCTGCTTCTGAACTCCACCTCCAGAAAACTGCTAAGCCAGAAGACCTTCTTGACGGCACACAGAACATTCCGAGCTGCACTGCTAACACAGATACCAAAGACTTCCTAATCCAAAACTCCTTGAGAAACTCGGACCTCAAACCAAACAGAAACACCCTGCTGAACTTAGCCACAACACCAAAGCAGACACCCTTCCTTAAACTTGTTCCAAAGAAACATCTTCAGAAACATCCATAGTCACTGCGTCTCATCACACAGCTACTACTTCCTGGGATTGCCAAGATACCATCACTAACTTCTGCACATCCGACAGATCCAAACTCTACTCATCCAACCCTCAAAGATGGACTCCGAACCTTTAAAAGGTTTCCTTCAGAGATTGGTGAAATCCTTACACCACTGCAAAGCTCACTCGAGACTGTATTGGGACTACAGTCTCGTCAGATACACTTCCAACCTCAATACTCAGACTCCTAACATTGGTAGTTGTGCTTCACACAACGCTACCCCATCTATCTCTAAAACTTATATTGGAAACCCCGAACAGGTAACCCAACAAATAGGCAGAAATAGATATATATAAAAATATAGTTATATAAAAATTACAAATACGCGCTCTCAAGATAGACACCACTCCAAAGCCTAGGTATTCACTCAACCTAGCGCTCTGATACCACCTGTGATGACCCGACTTTCATCGATCAGAAAGTCGCATCATCTTGAAGAAAGAAAGGGATAGAAAAGAGAAAAGATAGAGAAGAAAGAAGAAACAACATCAGAATCTCAACAGCGGAACGAATAAATTATATTAATAACATAAGTATGTAACAACCCTGAGATTGCAATTACCGAATAATGAATTAAAATTATGATTTTTAAGTTGAAAAGGGAGCTAAATAAAATTTTGGGAATTTAAATTTGCAATTGGTTTGCAAATTAAAGTATTTTGGGTTTAAAATGGGGAAATTAATATTTTTGGAATTTAATATTTAAAAGGGGAATTTTTAAATGTGATAATGGGTTTAATTGGCTAATGAGACAATTATATGGTTTTGATTAAAACTAGGTTGCTACTTAGGATTTTTGTTCACATGATAATAACATCAAACATAGTTGGACTTAGAAAATTTTTAAATTTACATATGCACTTAAGTAATTGAACTAAGCCTTATTGGGTTGTAAAACCCTCTTAACAAACCCATTAGCCTACCCACTTCTATATAATATCTTAAACCATTCCCTAAACCCTAACCCTCCTCTTCATAATTTCTAAACTTAGATCTAACTCAAACTAATGGCCTCCCTTTGGTAGAAGGTCCATCTCCTTCTCTACATGGCTAAACTTGTTTAATCCTAGCAAGGTAATGCAATCCTAGGCCTAATCACCTTCTAATCTTTATTTTAATTTTTGAAATCTCTTTGTAATCCTTGGTTTTGTTCTCTTTTTAATTTTGAAGCTCTCTAATCAACATCCTCTTTGCTTTGGAAAGTTGCACTTGAAGTGTTTGCTTATTTGCTTGATTGGTAGAGGTAATTACTATTTATTAGTAATTATTGCTAGTTATATTATTGGTGAAAAATTGATGCCAAAAACTGAAAACAAAACACCCCAAAATCATCAAAATCATCAAAATTAGTTGGCTGGAAATTGCTTCAGCCTGAAAACAGACTAAAACCCAATTCTGAGTGCACCAAGGCAGGCCTGGGCTAAACCCAGGCTGCTGCCCAGGTGCAGCAGGCTAGCCCGGTTGGGCTAGCTAGTAGCTGAACCAAAGTCCCCAGCCCACATGGGCTGGGGCTGGCCCCAGACCCCAGCCCGCTTGGGGCTGGGCGGGCCACAAGTCCCCAGCCCACATGGGCTGGGGCTGGCCCCAGACCCCAGCCCGCTTGGGGCTGGGCGGGCCACAAGTCCCCAGCCCGAGTGGGCTGGGGCGGGGCTCCAGACCCCAGCTCGCTTGGGGCTGGGCGGGTCACAAGTCCCCAGCCCGAGTGGGCTGGGGCGGGTCTCCAGACCCCAGCTCGCTTGGAGCTGGGGCGGGGCTCTAGACCCCAGCCCGCTTGGGGCTGGGGTGGGCCACAAGTCCCCAGCCCAGCTGGGCTGGGGCGGGTCTATAGACCCCAGCCCGCTTGGGGCTAGGGCGGGCCGTGTTCCCCAGCTCATGCGGGCTGGGGAAGCTGCTTTATTTCCCAGTCCGCATGGGCTGGGGCGGGCCGCAGGTCCCCAGCCCGCGTGAGCTGGGGCGTCCCGAGCCCAAGCGGGATGGGGCCTGGATGTACCCCAGCCCAGGCGGGCTGGGCTGGGCTCTTTAAAAAAAAGAAAAAAAAATGTTAAGTCCTGGTTTCAGATTCTTTTATCTCCACTTCGTGATGCCGCCACAATCGCATTCGAAGTCGGAATTTGACGTTTTTGGTCTCGTTGGAAAGGTGGAATTTCGAACTCCATCTCTGGAAAGTTTGGGCAACATCGGAGTTCGTTTATTACTTCGAATTTCGTGTCGAAGTTGAACTCTAGTCGCTGTTGGTAAACAGTATGAATCTTTTTCTGGGTCAAACTTTGAGATGTCGCTGCCACTTCCTCTCAACTCGGAATCCAGAAATTATTTTTGCATCTTAAAGTAGGGATGTTGGACTACATGCCTGCAAATTTTCATGACATTTGGACACCGTTTGCTGGTCCAATTAAATTGCCGAACTTGGGTTCGCAGCTGTTTTAGAATGTTTACAAACACTTAGAATATTTTTCAGTGATTTTCTGGTTTTATTGATTTCTTTGAGATTTGTCTCTAGATTTCGTACACGGGTTTTATGAATCATTTTCAAAAGATTTTTCACTCCTAAATGGCTTTAGAAATTATTATATAATATTATTTTTAATTATTAAATTAATTACTCCATAAGAGGAGAGTTTTCAAAAGCCGTTTTAAAGTGATTTCAAAATCAATTATAAATCCGTTTCGCACCATTATTTTCTATAGTAAAAATCTCACACTCACTTTTTAGCACGTCGAGCGAAGTGGAAAGGTTTAAACGGTTAGGAAATCTCCGGCTTATGGAACCGTGTGTATTTTCTTTCCGGTTAATCCCCGACCTATTCGATTGATCGTTTTGACCTCTGGGTCTAGTTTATCGATGATACGAGGTGGACTTTTTATTGTTTGGAGTGTGAGCTTGCTATTGGTTAGTAAACCGTTTAGTGCGAACGTGGGGGTATGGGACTCATTGTTAACACTTTACGGGTTCCTCTCCAAGAAGTTAGTGACACATTAGCCTCTGGGCGGCCAGTACTGGACCTCTGGGTCACCACGCCTCTGGGCAACCGTCTCTGGACACCTGCTCTATGGAGAAGTTTATTTTTTGGCATGCGCCTCTTTGCCTTATCCTTCTGGGAAGGATCTTGCCGTCTCGCGCGTTCCGCATCTGTGCGAGTGATCGATCACAACTCTACAGTACTTGGCAACAACGACTCTGGTCGGTGCACATGCAATATTGGTATTATTTGATGGTTTTGATATCCATTCGAGTACCGCCATTCGGTGTTGGTTCTATGGAACCATACGATGTAAGTGCGATTACCTTGTGGATTCACAGTGTCTCTGGACACTGCTTTTCAGTGTTGGATTTCATTGACTTTTCAGTATATCCCCATTGCTCTTTGGAGCATCGATCTTTGCTTGGGCATTGATTACAGACTCTGGTCACTCTTGGGATTATTGCCTATGGGCATCTTTTTATAGCTTTGGCTACGCCGATGATGTAAGGCGATTTTATTTATTCTACACTTTGGTGTTGATTTCTCTTTGGAGATTTTTATTGTTTATTGATGATTAGGGATCGTCATTATATTCATGTGGTTCATAATATACTCCTCTTTAGATAAGTACTGTTTTATTTATGTACCGCATTATTATATATCTCAGTTATTACTGATTATTTAGCTAGCCTGACCCGAGTGTTTTCGCTCGGGTCAGACCGAGTTGTTTCAGGTTAGGTCTCTAGACTTAGCTTCTGTGCTTTCGCTTGGACATTATCTGCTATGCTAATAGATAGCGCTTTTATTTGTCCACTATTCCGCTACTCTGTTATTATTCAGACTTTGATATGTACATATTTTTGACTCACATGAGTGAGCAGTGGCTTTGTACCCACTTATAGTATTTGGATCTGTATTGACGATGTATTGTCCTAGGATTTTATATCTGTTATGTGATTCTGTTCTGTGATGCTATTTCATTATGTTATTACGCTTTGTCCTGATAGATCTTTAGCCAATTGTAATTTCGTTATAAGTATTTACCGAATATGTCGAACCACCTGTTTGAGAAAAATTTAAATAGATTCCACCTTTCGACGTATTCAGTAGATAGTTATAGCTTGATTACAAATGGTCGCTTCCACTATACTCTATCTCCGCTTTAACAGACAGTATTACTCCCGTAATACTCTTTGTTACAGTGGGTCTCAGAGTGGGGCGTTACAGCTTGGTATCAGAGCCTAGTTTCAGGAATAAGCATAATAAATACAGAACAGATACACTTAGTACAATACATTTTAAATTAGATCCGAATTAAATCAAATCCCTTCCTTATGTTTATTGATAGATAAGTTAGGAATATGTATAGGAATCTGTTATATTCCGTAGTATTCCTTAATTAATTATCTATCATTGAATCATGTCTAACTCTAATTCCCGTTACAACATGTTGAGCGGTGCTAAGGTCTTCTCTCAGCTTGACCTTGCCACCGGATTCCATCAGCTACGAGTCGTGGAAGACATCATTCCTCTTACAGCATTTCGCACTCGTTATGGTTCTTTTGAGTGGTTGGTCATGCCGTTCGGCTTGACGAACGCTCCGGCTTTCTTCGTCGATCTTATGAATCGAGTATTCCGGGAATACATCGATAGATTCGTTCTGGTTTTCATCGACGATATTCTTATTTATTCTAGATCCGAGGTAGAGCATGCTCATCATTGCGGATCGTCTTGGATACTCTTCGTCAGCATCAGCTTAAGGCCAAGCTCTCCAAGTGCCATTTTTGGGAGAGCAAGGTCAAGTTCTTGGGCCATATTGTATCATCTGAGGGTATTTCTGTCGATCCTGCCAAGATCGAAGCTATTCAGAATTGGAAGCAGCCCGAGAACGTTCATGATATTCGCAGCTTCCTTGGGCTGGCGAGTTATTACCGTCGGTTTATCAAGGATTTCTCTCGAGTTGCACTTCCCCTTACGACGCTGACTCGTAAGGGTGTTCGCTTTATTTGGTCTGATAAGTGTGAAGCTTCCTTTCAGCGACTGAAGGAACTTCTCACTCATGCTCCTATTCTAGTGGTTCCTGAGAGTAACCATGATCTTGTTGTTTACACCGACGCTTGTGGTAGCAGCCTCGGTGCTGTGCTTATGCAGAAAGATCGGGTAGTTGCTTACGCTTCTAGGCAGCTACGTCCGAATGAGGTTCGCTATCCTACTCATGATCTTGAGTTAGCAGCTATCGTCTTTGCCTTGAAGACGTGGCATCATTATCTATTAGGCGAACGCTTCATTTTTACACCGATCACAAGTCGTTGAAGTATCTATTCAGTCAGAGGGATCTCAATATGAGGCAGCAGCGATGGCTTGAGTTTCTCACCTCATATCATTTAGATATTCAGTATACCCCTGGCAAGGGTAATCGTGTTGCGGATGCGCTCAGTCGCAAGCACTCGGCGGTAGTTTCTATGATGATTGCCGAGTGTGATATTCTTGAGACCCTATCTTTGTGTGATATTAGAGATCGATATTAGAGATCGAGCTCCATCTTCTGATTCTCCGGTCTTATTATTCAGCTTGGAAGCTCATCCTATCTTATTGGATCGCATTGCCCATGCTCAGCGGCAGGATCCAGACTTATTGCATCTTATTCATCTTCTCGAGTCGGGATCCAGTGATGAGACATTGCTGGGTTATTCTCTTGATTCTCATCGGTGTCTTCGTAGGAAGAATCGTATTTTGGTACCATCTGATTTATCACTTAGGCATGACATTCTGGACGAGTGTCATCGCACTAAGTACACCATCCATCCCGGTTCGAGCAAGATGTATGCCGATATGTGTCGGGTATATTATTGGGAAGGCATGAAGAGTGATGTTGCAAGTTATGTAAGCCGTTGCATGACTTGTCAACAGATCAAAGCTGAGCACCAGCGTCCATCCGGTCTTCTTCAGCCACTAGAGATTCCATTGTGGAAATGGGATCAGATATCCATGGATTTTATTGACGGTCTGCCTCGATCGAGGTCAGGCCATACTTCCATTTGGGTCATCATTGATCGCTTGACCAAATCAGCTCATTTCATTCCTATTAAGTCCACTCGGACTGCTCCTCAGCTTGCCAAGTTATATGTGAAGGAAGTCGTTCGACTCCATGGCATTCCTAGCTCTATCGTCTGTGATCGAGACACTATCTTTACTAGTCACTTCTGGAAGTGCCTACAGTCAGCTTTGGGCTCAAAGCTGAATCTCTCGACTGCTTATCATCCTCAGACCGACGGTCAGACGGAGAGGGTGAATCGTGTTTTAGAGGATCTTTTGCGTTGTTGTATTCTGGATTTCGGAGGTAGTTGGGAGGATCACTTACCGCTTGTAGAGTTCTCCTACAACAACAACTTTCAGTCTAGTATCGACATGGCACCTTTCGAGGCTCTTTACGGAAGGCCATGTCGCTCTCCTGCGTGCTGGCTAGAATCTGGTGAGAAGCACCTTCTTGGTCCAGATTCAGTTCGGGAATCTTCTGAGAAGATCATTCTTATTCGTCAAAGAATGAAAGAGGCGCAGAACCGTCAAAAATCCTACGCGGACAGCCGAAGGAAGCCTCTTGAGTTCTCCATTGGTGATCATGTCTTTATTCGGATATCTCCCATGAAGGGAGTTGTGCGTTTCAGCTCTACAGGGAAGTTGGCTCCTCACTATGTCGGACCATTTCCTATTACGAAACGCATCGGCCCCGTTGCGTATCGTGTGGCTCTACCTGCTCATTTCTCTGGAATACATGATGTGTTCCATGTTTCTCAGCTTCGCAAGTGTGTGCGCGACCCTGATTCTATTATCGAGCCTCATATCGTGCCCGATTTGGAGATCTCACCCAATCTATCTATAGAGCAGCAACCTCTTCGTGTGCTTGATTCGGAGATCAGACGTCTTCGAAACAAAGAGGTTCCGCTTGTGAAGATTCAATGGTCGTCTAATCCTAAGGACTGCACTTGGGAGACCAGAGAATTTATCGAGCGTACTGGTTTTCTTTCATCTTCCGGCACGGGTGAGCATCTATATTTTATCTTCTATATTCCTTTTGTGGATTAGATGTTATAGACGAATTCTATATTTAAGGAAATTGCGGGGACGCAATTTTCTTAAGGGAGGGAGTCTGTAACAACCCTGAGATTGCAATTACCAAATAATGAATTAAAATTATGATTTTTAAGTTGAAAAGGGAGCTAAATAAAATTTTGGGAATTTAAATTTGCAATTGGTTTGCAAATTAAAGTATTTTGGGTTTAAAATGGGGAAATTAATATTTTTGGAATTTAATATTTAAAAGGGGAATTTTTAAATGTGATAATGGGTTTAATTGGCTAATGAGACAATTATATGGTTTTGATTAAAACTAGGTTGCTACTTAGGATTTTTTTTCACATGATAATAACATCTAACATAGTTGGACTTAGAAAAATTTTAAATTTACATATGCACTTAAGTAATTGAACTAAGCCTTATTGGGTTGTAAAACCCTCTTAACAAACCCATTAGCCTACCCACTTCTATATAATATCTTAAACCATTCCCTAAACCCTAACCCTCCTCTTCATAATTTCTAAACTTAGATCTAACTCAAACTAATGGCCTCCCTTCGGTAGAAGGTCCATCTCCTTCTCTACATGGCTAAACTTGTTTAATCCTAGCAAGGTAATGCAATCCTAGGCCTAATCACCTTCTAATCTTTATTTTAATTTTTGAAATCTCTTTGTAATCCTTGGTTTTGTTCTCTTTTTAATTTTGAAGCTCTCTAATCCACATCCTCTTTGCTTTGGAAAGTTGCACTTGAAGTGTTTGCTTATTTGCTTGATTGGTAGAGGTAATTACTATTTATTAGTAATTATTGCTAGTTATATTATTGGTGAAAAATTGATGCCAAAAACTGAAAAAAAAACACCCCAAAATCATCAAAATTAGTTGGCTGGAAATTGCTTCAGCCTGAAAACAGACTAAAACCCAATTCTGAGTGCACCAGGGCAGGCCTGGGCTGAACCCAGGCTGCTGCCCAGGTGCAGCAGGCTAGCCCGGTTGGGCTAGCCAGTAGCTAGACCAAAGTCCCCAGCCCACATGGGCTGGGGCTGGCCCCAGACCCCAGCCCGCTTGGGGCTGGGCGGGCCAAAAGTCCCCAGCCCGAGTGGGCTGGGGTGGGGCTCCAGACCCCAGCCCGCTTGGGGCTGGACGGGCCACAAGTCCCCAGCCCGAGTGGGCTGGGGCGGGTCTCCAGACCCCAGCCCGCTTGGGGCTGGGGCGGGCCACAAGTCCCCAGCCCGAGTGGGCTGGGGCGGGGCTCTAGACCCCAGCCTGCTTGGGGCTGGGGCGGCCCACAAGTCCCCAGCCCAGTTGGGCTGGGGCGGGTCTCTAGACCCCAGCCCGCTTGGGGCTGGGGCGGGCCGCAGGTCCCCAGCCCGCGTGAGCTGGGGCATCCCCAGCCCAGGCGGGCTGGGCTGGGCTTTTTTAAAAAAAAAGAAAAAAAAATGTTAAGTCCTGGTTTCAGATTCTTTTATCTCCACTTCGTGATGCCGCCACGATCGCATTCGAAGTCAGAATTCGACGTTTTTGGTCTCGTTGGAAAGGTGTAGTTTCGATCTCCATCTCTGGAAAGTTTGGGCAACATCGGAGTTCGTTTGGTACTTCGAATTTCGTGTCGAAGTTGAACTCTGGTCGTTGTTGGTAAACAGTATGAATCTTTTTCTGGGTCCAACTTTGAGATGTCGCTGCCACTTCGTCTCAACTCGGAATCCAGAAATTCTTCTTGCATCTTAAAGTAGGGATGTTGGACTACATGCCTGCAAATTTTCATGACATTTGGACACCGTTTGCTGGTCCAATTAAATTGCCGAACTTGGGTTCGCAGCTGTTTTAGAATGTTTACAAACACTTAGAATATTTTTCAGTGATTTTCTGGTTTTATTGATTTCTTTGAGATTTGTCTCTAGATTTCGTACACGGGTTTTATGAATCATTTTCAAAAGATTTTTCACTCCTAAATGGCTTTAGAAATTATTATATAATATTATTTTTAATTATTAAATTAATTACTCTATAAGAGGAGAGTTTTCAAAAGCCGTTTTAAAGTGATTTCAAAATCAATTATAAATCCGTTTCGCACTATTATTTTCTATAGTAAAAATCTCACACTCACTTTTTAGCACGTCAAGCGAAGTGGAAAGGTGCTTAAACGGTTAGGAAATCTCCGGCTTATGGAACCGTGTGTATTTTCTTTCCGGTTAATCCTCGACCTATTCGATTGATCGTTTTGACCTCTGGGTCTAGTTTACCGATGATACGAGGTGGACTTTTTATTGTTTGGAGTGTGAGCTTGCTATTGGTTAGTAAACCGTTTAGTGCGAACGTGGGGTATGGGACTCATTGTTAACACTTTACGGGTTCCTCTCCAAGAAGTTAGTGACACATTAGCCTCTGGGCGGCCAGTACTGGACCTTTGGGTCACCACGCCTCTGGGCAACCATCTCTGGACACCTCACTATGGAGCAGTTTATTTTTCGGCATGCGCCTCTAGGCCTTATCCTTCTGGGAAGGATCTTGCCGTCTCGCGCGTTCCGCATCTGTGCGAGTGATCGATCATAACTCTACAGTACTTGGCAACAACGACTCTGGTCGGTGCACGTGCAATATTGGTATTATTTGATGATTTTTATATCCATTCGAGTACCGCCATTCGGTGTTGGTTCTATGGAACCATACGATGTAAGTGCGATTACCTTGTGGATTCACAGTGTCTCTGGACACTGCTTTTCAGTGTTGGATTTCGTTGACTTTTCAGTATATCCCCATTGCTCTTTGGAGCATCGATCTTTGCTTGGGCATTGATTACAGACTCTGGTCACTCTTGGGATTATTGCCTATGGGCATCTTTTTATAGCTTTGGCTACGCCGATGATATGAGGCGATTTTATTTATTCTACACTTTGGTGTTGATTTCTCTTTGGAGATTTTTATTGTTTATTGATGATTAGGGATCATCATTATATTCATGTGGTCCATAATATACTCCTCTTTAGATAAGTACTGTTTTATTTATGTACCGCATTATTATATATCTCAGTTATTACTGATTGTTTAGCTAGCCTGACCCGAGTGTTTTCGCTCGGGTCAGACCGAGTTGTTTCAGGTTAGGTCTCTAGACTTAGCTTCTGTGCTTCCGCTTGGACATTATCTGCTATGCTGATAGACAGCGCTTTTATTTGTCCACTATTCCGCTACTCTGTTATTATTCAGACTTTGATATGTACATATTTTTGACTCACATGAGTGAGCAGTGGCTTTGTACCCACTTATAGTATTTGGATCTGTATTGACGATGTATTGTCCTAGGATTTTATATCTGTTATGTGATTATGTTCTGTGATGCTATTTCATTATGTTATTATGCTTTGTCCTGATAGATCTTTAGCCATTTGTAATTTTGTTATAAGTATTTACCGAATATGTCGAACCACCTGTTTGAGAAAAATTTAAATAGATTCCACCTTTCGACGTATTCAGTAGATAGTTATAGCTTGATTACAAATGGTCGCTTCCACTATACTCTATTCTCCGCTTTAACAGACAGTATTACTCCCATAATACTCTTTGTTATAGTGGGTCTCAAAGTGGGGCGTTACAAAGTATTACATAATATACAACGACTATCAGAGTTACACAGATTATACATCACATACTAGACAGTTATAAACACCTGTCTAGTTATTACAACTCAATACAACTCAGAGAAACCAACACAGCGGAACACTATATATATCTACAATGCTGAAGCCTCCTGCTCCATTGCTCCTCTAGAATTCGTCAAAGCTAACCTGAATCCCTTGGCTACTCGTAAAAATTTGAGTACCCAAGAGTTTAAGAAAACAGAAAATAAACTCTGGGTCAAACAAGGGTCTGGTGTGAGTAACAGGTTAAAGTTGCTTAACTTTGAAAAACCTTTGAAAACAAAAGGTATCTCGTAAGACTTCCCGCACATAAATATGAAAAAGTTTTTACCTGACGATAACCAAAACATTTGATAGGAAATCCAGTTATATTATAATAGGGTCTAGGATTCTCAAATAAATATTCACATAGCCGAAATTGTTACATTCATTAAATTCCAACATACATAGGTATACAATCAAGTCCGAGATCACTTATTGGAGTTTGGATTCCATACAATGGCAGGGCTACTGGGGTACCGCCCATCACAGTACGGGGCCTAGATCACCGTACCGAGGATCACTCCCAATCCCCTGCAACACAAGGCCAGAACCATCCCTTACTGGATTGTCTCGAACAAGACAACCCCAGCAGTTGTTGCAATCAACTGCCCACACAGCCAAATTAATAAGAAGGGACCTCTAGACAAGGGAAATCTTGTCCTACTTGGGTGCTACCCACTTAACCTTGTTGTACCTCCCATGTTTTAGCCATTCCCGGTTGATGAGGCTTGAGGCTACGATTACCTTATCAGAACACATCACTTAGAATGCTCATCGTCCACCTGACGATGTTCTAAAAGCATTCAATCCATACAAGTTCGTTCCGGGTTCGAACGAAACCGAAGGCATTATCTCGTTACACTCATTTTGGAATCACCCTCAGAGTTAACGACAATAACCCTTGCACTCTGAATCTTCATCTTCACTTGAGATTCACGACCTATCGTTAATTTGGATCGATGTGGTATTCGGATATCCAAATCTGGAAACCCGATCCCGGTCTCATAGAAATCCAAAACGTATCTTTTAGGTCCAAGTTGTTTTAAAGTTAAAACAATTCAATTCTATTATCTATATACACACAGATAGATAATTCACAATATCACAGATAGATAATCTACATTGTCATCACAAATAGATAATCCACATTATTATCACAAATAGATAATTCACATTATCATCACAATTCAACCAAAGCATTCATATCACACATCATCAATTATCTCATATCTGAGATCTCAAACCATTCAAGGCAATCAATATCATCCATCCATACATAAGCAAGGATTAATCACAATCTATAATTAATTTAAAATGAATTAAATTAATTACCTCATCTCTAATTAGTAAATTAAATTAATTATTTCATTCTATAAATCCTGCTTACTTAACCATTATTAATTACAAATCAATTAATTAATCACCATCTAATTATTCATTTAAATTAATCAACCTTGATTAATTATCCTTTAATTACATTTAAGTAATTAACCTTTAATTAATTTCACAAATTAATTATCCTTAACCAAAAACAATAATTAACCTTAATTACTTCATTAATTAATTAACTATAATTAATTACATTAATCCTTAATTAATTACAATTAATTAATTACTTTATAATCACTTATCATTGATTAATTATCCTTAATTAATCATCTCTTAATTACATCATTAATTATATTAATGATCCCTAATTACTTTTTAATTATAATTACCCTATTTAAATTAATTACATTAAGTAATTAATCTTTAATTAAACCACATTTATTAATCACTCTTGATTAAATCACATTCAGTAATTAACTATTCTTAATTACTGCATTAAATAAATTAATTACTTCTTAATTAATTATCTTTAATTAATTCCTTGATTGATTATACAAAGTAATTAAATCCAAAATTACTTTCAATCTTCAATTAATTACATCCTGTAGTTACCATTACTAAGTACTTCACTAAGTAATTACACTTCATTAATTTCATTAAGTAATTATACTTATCAAATCATCCAGTGATTATCTTAAATTAATTAAACTTAATTAATTAACTTAAACTAATAATATTTAACTCAATTCATCATAATGAGTAATTAATTCCTTAATTACTTTTATTAAGTAATTATACTTTCACCTCCCCACTCCTCTTAGCTTCGGTAACTTCAACCACACCAGCCCTTTCATCTATTCCTCCTGGCATTCCCTCACATGTCCCCCCGATCCTTTTTCCTTTCCCTTTCAACCTCCTGAATGTTCTGCTTCTCCTTCTCAGCCTGTTGATCCACCCCTCCTCAATCTTGGTGAACGGAAATGGACTTCACTTTTCGAGCGAAAACCCAAGAACGCTGGGAAGTACATCCCCGTTGACTTGTCCCCAATGTATGAAGACAACGTGTTAGTCCCTACGCCTGAAGTTCTTGCTACAGGTGATGTCATCTGGAAAGATACAATAGTTGGTTTTTTCTTGGATAAGCCTCTATCGTATACTGCGGTAGTTCAGAAACTAAAGACCATTTGGCGATTAAAAGGATCGGTCAATGTCAAATGAGATGGTATCATATTTTTGTTCAACTTCTCATGTTCTGATGACAGGGATAGAATTATCCAAAGCGATCCTATCATTATGAATAATAAATTGTTTATAATAAAACAATATGATGCAGGAGTTAGTAATGTAACTGGTACTGTAACTACAGTTCCAGTCTGGGTTCACTTGTATAATCTACCAATTTACGCCTGGTCGCCACTAGGTATAAATTGGCTAAGTAGTCACTTGGGTAGACTGTTGTGTATGGATGAAATGACGGAGAAACAAGAAAGATTGAGTTATGTGAAATGTCTGATTGAAGTCAGACCGGATAAGGAACTAGTTGAGGAATTTACGGTCAAGCTCGTGGAAGGAGGTTATCAGAAAATCAAAGTACAGTATCTATGGAAACCGCATGTGTGTGTTGAGTGCAAAAAATTTGGTCACACAACAGAAAGTTGTGATAAAAAGGAAACAAGTAGCACAAAAAGTAACATAAGAGTTGGAACAAAAGAAAGCAAGGAGGACAGAGATGATACAACAGATGTTACTCGAGTAATTAGAAAGGTCAGAACATTTAAAAAACAGAACATCAGAAAATGGCAACGTGTGAAAAGCAAGACAATCGACTCTTCAGTGAAGAACAATAACGTGGAAAGTACAAAAGCAGGGCATGATGTCGAGGCAGCTGAAACAGAAAGTGATAAAATTGAAGATGAAGAAAAGACTGAAGAGGGGATAAAAGATGATAAGAAAAACGGACAGTGTAGTTTGGAAAATGAGAAAAAGGGAGAAGGAATAGAAAGTAACATGATTAACCCTCAAGCTCTAACTGATAATATGGTTAACGAAAAAGGTTATGTGCAGAATGTAGCTAGTGATAATGAGGACTCAGAAGATAATCTTTTGGTTTACAATAAATTTGATGCTCTACTTGAACTGGAAGAGGAACAAACTTTAAGTAAGAAGAATGATGGAAGTATTGTAGAAGATGGACTAGGTGATGTAGCAAAAAGTAAGATGGAAGTTGGAATAAATAATAATGCAAAGGGTCAAAAAATGCAGAACAATGTTACAAGCAAAGAAGCTTACCTTCAACAAACAGTATTCACTCTCCATATGCTGGAGAAAGATGATAAGCCAGAAGGACAAAGAATAAACAATGCAGGAAGTGAAGAAAGTGGTAAACAAGAAAAGAACAAATGTGTAGTGGAGCCAAATTCAAGTGGAAGGAAAGACAAAAAGAGTAAAAAGAAAAAAGCAAATCTCAAAGATGCTGAAAGTATACAAAATGATACAAACAAACAAGCAGAAACATGCACAACTGATACAAACAAAGGAAGCACTTCAAACACTTCCCCCCGTGATAAAGTCATATCCCCAAACCAATCACCAAACCATGCTTATTCCAATATCATGCCTCTTGCTGCCTACAAATCACCCCCTCCATATTCTTCTCTCTCCCCTCCTGCCTCTCCTAACTCAACTCGTTCTTCTGTCTTTCGCACGACCTCCTCCCCAGGCTTTGAAGGCAAAATGAATAGTTTAGTTAAACCAAAATCGGCTACTACTCCTAACTACTTGTCTCAAGCAGTAACTAGGAGAATGAAGATAGAAATGCTAAATGCCCGTGCTCTCCAATGATGACTCGTATAGGAGCATGGAATATACGTGGCGGTCATCACGTCATCAAACTTGATCAATGTCAACAACTTATCAGCTCTCAACAGCTATCGATTCTAGCGATTCTAGAAACAAAGTTAAACCTTGCTTTGACTGTCAAGGCAGCTAATTACATTAAACCTGACTGGAGCTATATTCATAATTTGAATGAAGCTCCTTATGGCAGGATTTTGATTCTCTTCAATCCCCTTCACGTTCAATTAACTACTATACTCTCCACTTCCCAACTTATTCATTGTCATGCTCATAATTCCTCTGAAATTCTAACTTCTATGTTACCTTTGTCTATGCTTTCAACTCTGTTGCAGCTCGAACCTCATTATTTTCGGTTATCCCTACCCTAAGACAGTCCTCCCACCCATGGATAATTTCAGGAGATTTCAACTGTTGTTACAATCTCTTTGACAAAGTAGGAGGAAACCCTCTATCACTAAATGAAATACAGCCTCTTGCTGATACCATTATCCAAGCTGATCTTGTTCCAGTTAAATCTGTTGGTATGCAATATTCTTGGAATAATAAAAGACGATAAGGCAACAGAACCTTCTCTAGGATTGACCACTCTTTCACAAATCAAACAACTCTTAATAAATGGCCTCTTATTTTCTGTTATCTTCTTCCACCGCTCCTTTCAGACCACTCTCCTCAAATTATTCACCTACGTGAAGCTGACACGAGAGGAAAAACAAATTTTAAATTTTTTAATTCATGGCTTCTTGAGCCAGACTTTAAAACTATTGTACTATCCACTTGGAGCAAACCAAAGTATGGTAACCACTTATTTATTTTGCAGGAAAAAATAAAAGAAATGAAAGAGGTTCTGAAAGCATGGTCTATTAAAAGATTTGGTAACGGATATAAAATGAGTTCTTTGGTTAAGGCTAAGCTGGTTGAAGTGCAAACAGCTCTGATGTCTAATACTTTTGATGTTAATCTTGCTAAAACTGAAAGTGCTCTGTCTCAGGAATATTTCAAAGCACTAGCTAAAGAAAGTGATATGATCAAGCAGAAGTCTAGAATAAAATGGAGAGAGAAGGGAGATAGGAACAGTGCCTACTTTCATGCTAGTCTTATGAATAAGCAACGAAGAGAAAATATTGCTTCTATACATGATAATAATGGTGTCCTTCAAACAACTGTCGAACATGTGAAATTAGCCTTTGTTCAACATTTTTCCTCTTTGTACGGTAATGCTAATAACTTCATCCCTTCTATTGATGATATCCCTCCTGATATCCTGCCTAGATTATCCGCTGAAGATTATGCAACCCTATGCAAAGAAGTGTCGCCAGAAGAAATAGAGAAAGCAATGTTCTCTCTTAATGCAAACTCGTGTGGTGGACCTGACGGATGAAATGCTAAATTCTACACTTCTTCTTGGTCGATTGTTTCAAATGATGTGTGTAATGCCATAACTTTATTCTTTAAAAAAGCCAAAATCTTCAGATTGTATAACTATACCAATATTGCTCTAATCCCTAAGCTCAAGAATGCTCATCACGTAAATGATTTTCGTCCTATCTCGTGCTGCAACACAATATATAAATGCATCTCCAAAGTTATTGCTACTAGACTCAAGTATGTGCTACCTTCTATAATATCTAAGAATCAAGCAGTGTTCTTGCATGGAAGAAATATTTTAGACCATATCCTTCTCTTTCATGAGCTGCTTAGAGGGTATTACCGTAAGAATTCTACTCCGAGAGCAATGATGAAGCTTGATATTATGAAGGCATTTGACATGATACAATGGGATAGTATAGTTAGAATCATGGGATACATGAACTTCCCGCCTCATTTTATCACTTGGATCTACGAATGTATCTCTACTCCAACCTACTCAGTCATTGTCAATGGAACGACTGCGGGATTTTTTGGTGGTAGGCAAGGGATAAGACAGGGAGATCCGCTATCAGCTTACGTATTTATTCTGGTAATGGAACTGGTGACAATAATGATAAACAAGCTGATTAACAATGATGGCTTTAAGCTGCACCATGCTTGCAAG